>NBSA01000028.1:0-600000 GCA_002916415.1 Talaromyces borbonicus | reverse complement strand
CTCCCCTTTTCCTCTCTGTAAAACACCTACCATTACGACCGAAACTATCCGACGTTACTCGCGCTGATCCGGGGACAGACCATGGGAATTATCGTTTCTCATTCTTGTTTTCTTCCTAAGCTAATGGCGTATTAATCGGTTCCGGGGGCATGGTCTGTCCTCATAAACTAGATCACGAAGCCTGTATGCATGATTCAGATAAATTGATTTGAGTGGCAATCCACGGTTTCTCTAAAATGCCTAATTTTGTCTTGTCCTTATTATTGTCATTCGTATTGAAGCGGTGCAGTTCGTGCTCAAGTAATTTTGATGATGTCCGGAAGAAATGAATATCTTGGCTGATTGGCATCGTTGTAGCTGAGTTGCTCGGGGGCAAATTAATGCTACAGGGTTAGGGTTACCATAGACTCTCGTTGTTGCCTCAATAATGAGGCATCCAAGCTGCGGACCGATTTAGTCTTAGCTCGAGCAGCATATAGTTTTACTCCAGGTCGATCATCGACGTTTCACAGCTACTTCCCTCGCTCGAAATAAACCATTTAGTTGCACCTTGTATCAGTCCATCTGCCTGCCTACAAGGATAGATAACATGGCCGATACGGTCATGAACGGCACTCATGATCCGCTGGAGCGTCCTGCGTCGCCGCCGCCTGGTCCTCCAGCAGATATAGCTCCTCCGCCACCTCCGTTGGATACAATAGATGCACCGCCTCCTCCTACTGATGATATGCAACCTCCTCCACCGCCAGAGGATGCTTTACCTCCGCCTCCGCCTCCTGTCGAGAGCAATGAACCCCCCGTGCGCAAGAAGAAGGTTGGCTGGGGATCATCGGCCGCTGCGCCCAAACCGTTGAGTGTTGAAGAGCTTTTACGGAAGAAGCAGGAAGCCGACGCCGCAGCTTCAAAAGTACGTATAAATTCTCTCTTCTATCTTGGAAATTACAGCTGACAAAGTGATGCTGACTGGCTGTCACAGCCCAAATTCCTTTCCAGAGCCGAGCGCGAACGACTTGCGTTGGAAAAACGAGCAAAAGAAGTAGAGGCCGAGCGACGAGCGAAGATCGACCAGAGTCGAATCGCTAATGGGTCCGTGTCTAATGGCGTATCATCTGAAGGAGGAAGAAACGGAAGGCGAGTGACAAACGGCGATAATCGAGGGACTTCCATCCCTAATGGACCGCGAGCATTGCGAAACAATGGAGAGATACCGCGCGAACCTGCCGCGATGCGCAATTCGCAGCCTAATAAGAACTACGACATGACGCCGCCTGCGCCTCCGAAGAGGATTGCATTTGGCAAAGGCGATTCGAAGCCGGGCGACAAACGCTACTCGGAAGCGGAAGCAGAGGCAGAGTTGGTTCGACAGCGGTATATGGGAGCGGATCAGACGTCTAATTTCTCGGCTAAAAAGAAAAGAAAACGCACGACAGAACGAAAATTCAATTTCGAATGGAATGCCGAAGAGGATACTAGCAAGGATTATAACCCTTTGTATCAGAATAAAGCACAGGCGAATTTCTTTGGAAGAGGCCGTCTCGCTGGATTCGGTGAAGATATGGCAGACGACGCTACAAAGAAATACGTTCAGGCGCTGGAGGATCGGGATCGTGAAGCCGGCGCTATTCGTGCTCGTGAGATCCTGGAGATGGAGAGGAGACGCAAGGAAGAAGGCAGCAGGACTGCAATTGATAAACACTGGAGTGAAAAGAGATTAGATCAGATGCGCGAGAGAGACTGGCGTATCTTCAAGGAGGATTTCAACATCAGCACAAAAGGTGGCAGCGTTCCCAACCCGATGCGCTCCTGGGAAGAATCTGGACTGCCATCACGGCTGCTCGATCTCATCAAAGAAGTGGGATACACCGACCCCACGCCGATTCAACGAGCAGCCATCCCCATTGCTCTGCAGTCGAGAGACCTGATTGGTGTTGCCGTTACTGGTTCTGGAAAGACAGCTTCGTTTTTACTTCCTCTTCTAGTTTATATCGCCGAGTTGCCACGATTAGACGAATTTGAATGGCGCAAGAACGACGGTCCTTATGCTATTATCCTTGCGCCTACTCGAGAATTGGCGCAACAAATCGAGATCGAAGCCAAGAAATTCTCCAAGCCTCTCAATTTCAACGTTGTCAGTATTGTCGGTGGTCATTCTCTGGAAGAGCAGGCGTACAGTCTACGAGACGGGGCCGAAATCATCATTGCTACTCCCGGTCGTCTGGTGGATTGCCTGGAGCGTCGTATGCTGGTGCTATCGCAATGTTGCTACGTGATCATGGACGAGGCAGATCGAATGATTGATTTAGGGTTTGAAGATCCCGTCAACAAGATTCTGGACGCATTGCCCGTCACGAACGAAAAGCCGGATAGCGAGGAAGCAGAGAATTCTCAGGCGATGAGTCAACATATCGGTGGCCGCGATCGTCGGTACAGACAGACCATGATGTACACAGCGACTATGCCGTCGGCCGTTGAGCGTATTGCGCGGAAATACTTGCGGAGACCTGCCATTGTCACGATTGGTAACGTCGGCCAAGCGGTCGACACGGTTGAGCAGCGCGTCGAGTTTGTAGCGGGCGAAGACAAACGAAAGAAACGCCTGGGGGAGATTCTCATGTCCGGACAATTCCAGCCCCCCATTATTGTCTTTGTCAACATCAAGCGAAACTGTGATGCTGTTGCCAAAGATATCAAACAGATAGGATTCTCGTCTGTTACGTTACACGGTAGCAAGACACAGGAGCAACGAGAGGCGGCATTGGCATCAGTTCGCAACGGTAGTACTGATGTTCTTGTTGCTACTGATTTGGCGGGTCGTGGTATCGACGTCCCGGATGTCAGTTTGGTGGTTAACTTCAACATGGCGACCAATATTGAAAGCTACACGCATCGTATTGGACGTACTGGTCGTGCTGGGAAGAGTGGTGTTTCCATTACGTTCTTGGGTAATGAAGACGCCGACGTTATGTATGTCATCCATTCTTTTCCAATCTTTCTCGTATGTATGGCGAGACTGAATCTTCTGACTTTTTTGCTTCTTTACAGGTACGATCTCAAGCAGATGTTGATGAAGTCCTCAATATCCAAAGTCCCCGAGGAGCTACGCAAACACGAAGCAGCACAGTCCAAGCCAACGCGTGGAGGAGGATTTTCTAAGCAGAAGGGGGATGAAGGTGGATTTGGAGGCAAGGGAGGATGGTAGAGAGTTGTGTATCTGTACTAGTATTTGCAATGAAGCAAGTTGGCCGTCGCCGTCGTCCATTAGAGCTCCTCATGTCAGATATTGAGGGTAAGGGTAAGGGTAGGGTAAGGGTAGAGCGTCTCGGCGTGTTTGATTAGCTTCCTTCGGCAACTTCCGTAAGGCAACAAGGCAGCAAAGTGGTTAAGATCTTTCGCCGGGATACGTTATCACCAGTCAAAGCCAACCGGATTACCGTAGTTGCTTATGGAATATCCAATGGATTCTCTAACCTGTTACCTAGAAAGGACTTTAAGGAAAGAACATTAGTTTTTGAGTTCTGTCGTCCGGTCTACCTAGCTCATACGAAGCATATGTGAAGCATATCTTCAGGCCCGCGAGCTTTTGCCGAACCGCGGACCGTGCTACAAAGCTAGTTGGCCGCGGAGGAGCCCGCGGAGGGATAATAAGCACAGCAAAGCTCTCAACAACATTGAGGTTGAGGAAAGGACGATCAATACCAGAGAACAGTTCATATCTAGATGTACTAAATAGTAAATAGTATCAAATAAATAACGCATCACCACTGAATAAATTATTATTATTATTACGAAGAGGCTGGACGAGGAATGATATCGGCAGCGGAGAAGCCAAAAAATGGAAGCTCTTCCTAATCAGACTGCCCCGATTGGTCAGTTTCACCCGATCGTGCGCCTCAGGTGTCGACCCATTTCCCCCGTTCCTAAATTTCTATGGGATTCTCCATCTCTCTTTCTCTCTCTCTCTCTCTCTTTCGTATCTCGATCCTTCAACTTTCCTCTCTTTAAGTGTTTTTCGTCTTTTGCCTCACCATATACCTCTCGTTTATCAAATTTACTCGCATTCATCTCTCCATCCAATCGCGTCTGTATATTAAGTACTTCACATACAATGGCTTCGGCTGCTAGGACCTTCACTCGGGCCGTTGCCCGCGCAAACCTTCGTCCCGTGGCTCGCAGCACTCGGTTTGCCGTCCCTGCCCAGACCTTACGCTCTTCTGGCCGTCGCGGCTTTGCCTCTGAAGCTGAACCGGCCAAGTCCAACACCGCCTTGTACTGGGGTCTGGGTCTAGCGGCTGCTGGTGGTGCAGGATACTATCTGCTCAGCAACGGCGGCGACGCAAAGGCCAAAATCACCGGGCCCTTTGTTCCTACTCAGGCAGACTACCAGAAGGTCTACGACGAGATTGCTCACCTCTTAGTTGAGAAGGACGACTACGACGATGGCAGCTATGGACCTGTAAGACCTCTTTCAAAGCTCGTGATCGGCATGTTCTTCTAAGTTGCGGGCCGTGACTAATCGTTCACATCTCTTAGGTCCTCGTACGTTTGGCCTGGCATGCAAGCGGTACCTACGATAAGGAGACTGGTACCGGTGGTAGCAACGGTGCCACTATGCGATTCGCACCCGAGTCCGACCACGGCGCCAACGCGGGTTTGAAGCTTGCTCGCGACTTTCTCGAACCTGTAAAAGGTAAGCTCGGTTCTTTTCCTCGGGTAAATACCTCATCACGATGCTGACGTTGTGTAACAGAAAAATTCCCCTGGATCAGCTATAGTGATTTGTGGACTCTTGCCGGTGTCTGTGCTATTCAAGAAATGCAGGGTCCTGCCATCCCTTGGAGACCCGGTCGCCAGGACCGTGACGTTGCCGCCTGCACTCCTGATGGAAGACTGCCCGATGCTTCCAAGGACCAGAACCATATCCGCGCTATCTTTGGCCGCATGGGCTTCGACGACCGTGAAATGGTCGCTCTGAGCGGAGCTCATTCTCTTGGCCGCGCGCACACCGATCGCTCAGGCTACGATGGCCCCTGGGACTTCAGCCCTACCGTTTTCACCAATGAATATTTCCGTCTCTTGGTCGATGAGAAATGGACTTGGAAGAAGTGGAATGGACCTGCTCAGTACACCGACAACAAGACAAAGACCTTGATGATGCTTCCCACAGACTTGGCTCTCGTCAAGGACAAGCAGTTCAAGAAGCACGTTGACCGATATGCCAAGGACAGCGATGTCTTCTTCAAGGAATTCTCGGATGCCTTTGTCAAGCTTCTCGAACTCGGTGTTCCTTTCCAGACTGAGGAGCGCTTCGTCTTCAAGGCCAGCGAGTAGATTGTGTCATCTCGCCCCACGATGTTTTGATTTCCTTGGAATTTTTGTGTTTTGATATCCTTTGTGAATTATGTCGAGTGACGGTGGTTTTGAAGTGCGACACATACCCACTAGACATAGACATATACTTGTTAGATTTAGAGGCTAGAGATCTAGACGATGTTAGTCGTTTTTGTATTTGTTGAATACAGCAATTCGCTCTCCAAAATTCAAGCTAGGCAGTTGACCATTCTCCACTTGCAAATTATAAAGATGCGCGCTGTCTGAAAATTTATCGTTGTGGCTTCGAACAGACTCTATCAAAGGCGCTGCAAGTTTTGAAGGCTGAGTCGTGGTAAGTTAGTAGATAAGATAACACGCACGTTGGTGGAGCCGCAGCCTTCCCCGCCTACAAAATTTCTTAGAAACTGGAATGAAAAACGTCAGACGTCCTTTAATTACATTAATCTGTGATCTGACTTGCACATCATTAGAAGCAGCAATTTGCACACGCCATGCCGTCTCTAGATCCCCCGACTAGTGCAGAACACGACTACTACGCTATACTTGGCATTCCTTTGACCGATGCGTCTGCCGGGCGATTACTGAATATCACCAAGCAACAGCTCAAAATCGCCTACCACAAGGCCCTACTCCGATACCATCCTGATAAAACACCATCGTCTACATCTCACACGACATCTGGTGACACGAAACTACCCACATACACAATCGACGATATCACGAATGCGTACAAAGTGCTCTCGAGTCCGATCTTACGGCCGGAATACGATCGGAATTTGATCTTGAGACGGAAAGATTGCGCCTCTGGCCCTGGGTCTGATTCGGATCGAGATGTGTTGTTTCACACGGGTCTTGAGATTGTTGATTTGGAGGATATGATTGAAGACGAAGAAGGAATAATTTCCGGCACGATGACCTCGTCGACATCTGCGTTGGTTTGGTATAGAGGTTGTAGATGCGGCGATGAGAAAGGATTCGTCGTTTCGGAAGACGAGTTAGAAGCGGAAGCTCAGCATGGCGAGATCCTGGTTGGATGTCGTGGTTGTAGTTTATGGATCAAGGTCTTGTTTGCGGTCGAAGTCGAGGCAGAAGAAGCTCGGAAGGATGAAGAGGATTGATGCACAAGGCTCTCTTTCTTTCTCTTCATTTTCGTGCACACGAAACATACCAGATGGAAGCCCAGATAGCCCTTCTTCATCTGGATTCCCCAGACAAGGGTGTTAGCCGCGAAGATCGGATTAAAGCCTGTGCTTGTTGCATTCGCCACACAAACTATACAAGATAGATCGTCTTGGTTCGGTAACGATGCAGTTCATGGCAAGCGGCCTCACCTCCGTCGTTGGATCTATCGATCGCCGCATGAGTCTGAAATGCAGCTCCTGGTCAGCGCATTACCTCCGTTAGGTGACATCTAGGCTTGATCTTCTGGGAGCGACGCGGCGTTGATAGAACACACCTTTGACAATCCGGAGTGAGACCTCAAAAGCTCGAGATATTATAGGATCATGAATTCCAACGTATATGGAGTTCAAATCATCATTAAATGTAGGCATCTACATTGAATCGATTTCAAGATGTATGAAACTATGCACTCAACCCGGTTCCTCGTGTAATCTCGTTAAGGAAACCAGCAAAGTGCCATACTCTAGCCTCTGCATTTTGATGATTGATTCTTCTATTATTCTATTTCTCAATATCAATTTCATCAAATAAGACTGACAGAATATGGGGCCAACCGCCAAGCTAGTACTACTGATATTGAATACAACCAGTCATGTGACGAATTAGGCAACTCAGCTTAAAATCACCACCTCAACTTGTACAAATTCTCTTCTTTCTTCAAAATGTCTCAATTAGAAAATGTGTCAATTAGAAATCGAGTTCCGCATATCTTGAGAGACCGAGTGATGCTATCGCGAACATCTAGATAGAATCATTCTTTGGAATACCAGGTATCTACCCGAACAACCGCAACCACTACCACTACCACATCCACCTGGGACAATCGATATGGCAGAACAAGAGCTACCGCAAGATCAAATATTTCAAGAATATATGTTGACAGCCGCACCTCCCCGACCAGATCTTCCTGAGCCCACCTGGATGCCTGGACCTGGGGGCCGGCCGATGCTCATGCAATGTATTCCAAAGGATGTCCGGAAAACAGAACACCAGCAAGCAATGAAAGCCCCGTTGATACGACCACAACGAATTGACGACTTCGCCGACAGGGATGATGTTCTCCATTACAAACCCGTGAAACCAAACTACCTCCTCAGATACGAATCTGCCTGCCGGACTGGAGATCTCTACACCGTTCAATCTGTCGTATCAACGACGACTCGCGCTCCAAGCTTCCTGCAACACGGCCTTGACATAGCAGTACGTACAGGCAACGCCGGAATTGCAAGCTACCTTCTCTCTGCCGGCGCGCAGATCGACCGCGGAACTCCCTCGGCCATCCTTCAGGCGCCTGTTGATAAGCAACTCTCACTCTTTGAGCTCTGTAGTCAAAATGGCTGGACTCCCAATACTCCAGGATACTACGGTGCTGTTTTACTCCCTTCAGTCGTCACGAATCCGTCTCTTCTCCGCTGGTTTCTTGATCACGGCGCCGACCCTAATCTCGCTGAACAGCGCTACAACCAGAATCGACTTGGCGAGCCAGAGACCCAACGTGCAGCTGCTCTTGAAGCTGCATCGGGGAAAGCAGACGTAGAAGCTGTGCGCATGCTCTTAGATGCCGGCGCGAAAATAAACTACGGTTTCCCTCTACATGCTGCTGCAGGCGCATGTCCGCCTGGCACGAACCCTCACGCTGGCCAGGTGATATCGAGTAGGGAGTTTGATACGAGCAAGATTCCAATTATGGAATTGCTGGTGGATCATGGAGTAGATGTGAATCAACCAGAAGAGTCACGATATATGGTACCGCGATATGCGATTGTGAATGCGGTTATGGCTGGTGCAGTGGAGAGGGTACGATGGTTATTAGAACATGGTGCAGATCCACATCTGAGAGGAGCGTATGGAAGTGCAGTCGACTACGCAAACCTTTTTGGAAGTGATGAGATGAAACGGGTCATAGATGAGGCCATAGCATCGGGAGTTAAAACTGTAGTCGATTGAACGGTTTATGTCTGTCTTTTTTTGTTCATCTCCCGAGGTCCTCTTCCCGAGGTCTCCTTGTATAAAATTGATCACTAGGTCGCGAGCAATTGGTGTTTAGATATTGACGAGGCCAAATGGATTTGGATGGCTCCCATAAGTCATAAAATTTAAAGCCCGAAAGCCTTGATGAATATACATGATGCTTTCATTCTCAACTATGTGAGTTTCTAGTAGAGTGTATGAAGTTTTAACTGGGTTAGGGTAAGTAGGTGATGGAGATAAGCCATGACGGAAGCTAGATAATCCGGGGCCGACAGCTTGGCACGCTAGGATACTTTAGCATTCATTATGTTTTTTCCGCGACTCAGTCTGAATGTTTAGACATTTCCATTTCCAACAGCGACTTGACTGACACTAGGATCAGTCAATTGACGTGATTTCACCGGCGGTTATCCCTGTACTCAGGAGTCAATAGCTGGGAGTATATCCGACGTTATGGCCTCAACAATGGCCCTGCGACTTTTCCGGGACATGGCCAGGAGGAGGCCGATGACTACGATGGCAGCAGCACCCGCCGAAAAAATCACACCTCCGCCATCTTCAACATCGCCGACATCGTCACAAGACTCGACAAATCTGTCGTTTCTGCCGTTGCGACTTCGAAACTTCTTCGCCAAATATCCTCCTCAGCACTACTCCGCGGCTGTTGCGCCGGCGTCCCGACTCGTGCCTCCTGCCGACGCTACCTCAAACAGCCATAACCCCAACCTCACATCAACATCGACATCGACATCGACGACGTCTGCAGATTCTCAAACTACCGAAATAGACATTTCGTCCTTATCACCCGAAGACCTCCCAACCCCATACACACCCAACCGCGACGCCAAGGGCAACAAACGCAATCCAACCGCCTGGTCCGCATCCAAGGCCATTCTCTACAACGACCCGGAATATCCCAACCCATTTCTCCCACAACCTTCTCCCGGAGGCAAGAAATGGCGTTCTCCCAAATACGGTCTGCGACAACAGGCCGATCTCGTCAAATTAGCTAGGAAGTACGGCGTCGAAGAACTTTTGCCGACGAGTCGCAAATCGGCGATTTTCAAACAAACGCGTCTCGCCGAGCGTGGTCTTGCCATTAAGGGAACTGGCATTGGGCAGAAGGTTAAAGGTCATAAGTGGGAGAGAACGATGGAGACGAGATTGGAAGAGAGGAAGAAGGCTATGATTGAAATGCCGGAATTGATCAGGCAGTGGAAGCAGGTAATTACGATTCCTCCCCCCCTCTTTTCTTCTGTTTTTTCCCTCTTCACTTTGGAATATCCAGCTAATTCATTTCTATACAGAGAGGTCATGGACGAGGCTGGAAGAAGTGGCCCAGACGATAAAGGAGATGAAACTATGGTCCGGGCAGCCCGTGCAATCCTGGCCGTACTCATCGAATTTTTGCATCTCATCTGGCGCTTCTACTCAAATAATCGACGAAAGGAACGGCATCGTTTCTTTCAAGTTGTATTTTATGCTGTACAAAATGGAAAATTCATTCTTATTTCTTGTCTCTTGTCAAAAATTAGATCATGTCGGCATAACCAAATCCCCAACCATAATAGTCCTCTCCCATTCCCGAACGCCGTCAGCCTCCTCATTATCAAGATCGAGATCCTCGATAGAAGATAAGCATAGATGTCTTCCAAACATCACCTTACCGCCTATCCGTCTTGTCTTCGCTAATGTTGATAATGGCTCGTCTCTTCTCTCGGCGGTCAACTGATCGATGCAGACCATTTGACACCGTTGACAAGACCCAAGAACATCGAACTGTATTTTCTCTCCGCCAATTTGTATCGAAGACCACGTATCTTCAATGTAGGGCTGTTCAAAGGGCGACGACGACAGTACTGTGCGCGACGAGAGGTGTGCCGGAGGAGGAAGATTCTCGGCCACGACTATATTCGCGCGAAAGACGCTTGCCGGCACGGCTTTATTGCTAGTGCTGACAACTGTTGTAACGTTTTTGGAGTTGTTTTTGATCTGCTCGTTTAATCTGTTCACCGACGATCGGGTTATAAGAAGGATGGGGCTTTCGTTTGAAAAAAATATTCCGTTTCTTGTATTTGTTGTAGTTCCGGGCAATTCATTTTTGGGTTCTCTCATCGCACTATTATTGTCCAGTGGAAACGATCCTGGCATCTCGTTACGCTTCTTGTGCGGTCGTTGGCGACTAGAGAGATCTTTGGCATGGCGCGCAGAGCTTGTTGCAGGGAAACGAGCCAAAGTGCAGGGCACGCCTAGTGCTTCCGAGAAGAAAGACGCAACTTCTGGCGAGGAGTAGACCTGAATAGAGACCCTGTCTCCACATACCGAGGACGATTTTGTAGCATAGCAGCGATTTGGGCGACCTTTTGTATTTCCCATTTGATGAGCAAGAGCTTTGTCGTCCCGACGGAGGGGAACCTCCAGCTGACAGCTCTTGGATGGCATGTCTGCAGTGATACGAAGAAGGCCCTTCTCAAAATCGAATGTAGGTTTGATCAGAGCCATGCGTGGATATCTTTTTTGGCTCAAAATCACACTGGTTCCTTCATGGATGATCCCCCATTCTCGGTCCCACTCGAGTCCTTCAGGACGCACTTTCCATGGTACCCCAGGCGGTATCGTGAAGCCAGAGCAGCTCTTGATAGGGTACACACTAAGGCTTTCGACGTAGTACCTGTTGGGTTCTACGGGACTTCGTAAGTTCAGGTCCTGAATCGTAGGTGGTGATGGTTCAGCATAAAACTCCTTGATAAAAGCTACAAACCGATCGACATCCTTGAACGTAGTCATCGCTCCGAGACTCAGACGCAATGCACCCGTGGGCTTTCCTTGCATTATATCGTTATCGTCGCCACATCTCCGACCAGCGTTGTAGTTTGCCCGGATTTCTTCACGACTCAAATTGAGGAGACTCGCCGTACCACCAGGGTTGCATAAGGTACCACCCCGAATATGTATAGCTTTTACCGAAGCCAGTTTCTCAACCTCAGACTTCGCAATCCATTCTCCGTTACTATCAAGTAAATTCAGTGCAATAATAGGTCCTTGAGTCTGGCGATCTGTGTACGAGCAGCCTGTTGATTGGTAGAAACGACAGACAGGTCTCCCATTTGCATGTTTAATGGAGGATAATCGATTATAGAGCTGTTCTGTCAAGACAGTGGTGTGATGGGAAATATTATTCATAGACCCGTACAATCTTTCGTGCACTTCGAGGGCCGTCTCAAGGGCGATGATGTTGTGGAATGGCAGTGTGCCGTCTTCAAGCTGATCATGAATGGATGACTGTTTTCTTGCACAATAATCATCGTCAACTGTGACCGCGTCGACAGTTCCACCGCCAAAGTACCTTCGATGGTTGAAAATATTTCCCGAGTCCTTTCGGACAATCAATGCACCAAGATCGGGAAAGCCAAAGATCTTATAGAAGCTGAGCACGATGAAATCCGGACAAACTTGAGGGTCGCTGAGATCCAGGGGTGACGTAGAGACTAGACTTGCAGCATCCAGGAGCGTGAACGTGTTTTTATCTCCAGCTTGACGAATATCGTTGCACCATTTCAGGGGGAAGCGCCTTCCGTTAAAGTTTGACTGTGCGGGATATGCAAAGAGTCTTGGGGTGTTATCTTCCGCAGCGAGACTACTGATCCATTTTCCCACTTCGGCGTCAGTCGCGAAGCAACGACTACCTTGATCGGCCAATGCTCGAACCCCGACGAGACTAGTGTGTGAGTCGGCATGATAGCCGTACCAAAATCCACGGCGTTCAGAGGCAGAGGCCTGAAAATCGCGCAGTGAATCTGCAACCAGCTTCATCCCAGCCGTTGCATTGGATACAAACACGAGATCGTATAAATCTGGATCGGCATTGAAGAACCGTAAAGCTTTCAACCTGATATCCTCGACGCGACTGGAAGTTCGTTGAGAGGCCGCAGATGCCGAATGCGGGTTTCCAAATAGATTTCTAGCCAAAACCTGGCTGTACTTCTCAATCAATGATTTGGCGTAGGGAGTAGTTCCCGCATGATCCAGATAGGTGACATCTACTCGGGGTCAGTATCGAAGGAGAAGAGAATAGAGAGGAACTGACCTTGTAGAGTCGGATATTCACGATCTCGAATCTCTTCTACTGCGGTTGGATAGCAGCTCTGCATAGAGTTTATTTGTTGCACCATGGCGATGGTATCGGGTGCGGTGTGGATGGGATGTTCACTCAGGAATGAGTGGCGACATCAAGAAATATTTATCCACAACTTGGGAGGCGAACAGGAGAGATCAGCCCGCGTGTTACTGAACATGGGCACTTGGAAAGCAATAAAACAGCCTTCACTGAATGTATTCTATCCGCCATGAGATAGTTGACAGGGAGAGAAGATGAAGAGAGAAAAGATGAAGATAAGCTGTGAATATCCATGGATCTTATTATCCTAGTAAGAAAGTGCCTGAGGCCGGAGGTTGCCGATGGAGCAGGAGCGGTCGAGCTTCCCGAACTTGGAAGGAAGTCACCCAATCTCCAATTCTGTCCAACTTCAACTTCCACTTTTCACCTTTCACCTTTTCTCATCTTCTTGAGATAATGTTCTGAGGCAATCATTTTTTATTCATTGACGAAGAGACCATCAACTCATAGAAATTTGTATTATCAGCCCGCAGTCAGCTCATCATCCGCGCGACAAGCTACTGGGATCGCGCATCTCCGTTCATAAGACTTGCCGAGATCTATAACTTAGCGGATGTCGCCGAATGCTTCGATTCTGTGAGAACACAGCTCTGATTGGATTATAACGAGATGCGACAATCGGCAAGATCAAGACAACGCCAACATGGCTACGATCGAGTATAAAAGTGGATATGAAAACAATCAAGTCTTTTAGAAGGTCATTCATTATTAGTTCATGGAGCTCATACTAAATACATACAGGCCATTCGATATACACAGGAGTCGTCAAGCATGTTTGAGGCCAGGCAATAAAATACAGCAGTGTAAGAGGGTCTAAGTTTCCTTCTGTCCTCTTTTCATTTTCCGTGTTTTTCATTTTTCATTTTTCATTTTTCAAGTTTTTTTCCGTTTCATTTTTTATTGCGTGCGCCTTAACCCAATAAATCCAAAATGTTTCATTTCATGTCGATCATACCACATAATGTCGTCGACTGGATGAGCCGCTGTGACTGCGACGATGACCACGGCGACTGCTATGGCTTCGGCGGCGGACTACCGTCTCCTTGACCACGACATCGCGATGATGCCTGAAGATGGTCAAGGCAAAGAAGGCCGTGATGAAGAAAAACACCACTTCCATTATTCCCAGGGCAAACGAGGCCTTGAGCATGGAACAGGTCTTGTTGAAATTGGGGGTTTCGCCTGTGTACACGATGGATCCGAAAGGACCCAGCGAGGCATAGTGACTCGAGTCGCTCCAACTGGTGCAATTGGCGCCGGCGATGAAGCGCAGCTCGTACACGCCTGCGATCAGGGCACCGAAGAAGCAGAGATCAATAAAGGCAACGAATATCGCCGAGCGGCGGGTGCTGCCGAATCGGATCAAAGTGTCCAGACACCAAAAGACAGCAATCGTGCTGACGATGAAGAGTACAAGAATGTAGGTGGGAGTGAGTTGGTTGGCGTTGACGAAGCCGTTGACAAAGTAGGCCTGGATTTTTGGTTAATATGCATATCGTCTCGTCCGTCCAGAGCCCGCAGTCAACATACCAGCATGCCAATGATCGGAATCAAAAAGACGATTTCCGTCAGACGCCAAAAGATGAAGAGCACCTCGCCGATCATTTTGATTGATTTATTTTATCCTGACTTTCAAGTTTGACAAAAAGTTTGATTTGCTGCTTAGGGCTGTCCAACAGATGCAATACACACGGCGCAAAGCGTGAGTACCAAGAGGCAAGTAAGTAATTGGAGAATTGGAGATTAGAGCGAGAGACGACGATTGTAGCCCGAGCAACCAGTGACAACAGCCCGATAAGACTTGCAGGGACCCCGCTTGTCAAGGATCGTCTCTCGAAGTGCAAGTAAGCAGTACAGAATGAGAAGAAAAGAAGAAGAAGAAGAAGAAGAAATAAAGAAGCAGTATTATCTTATGACGAGACGATGCATGGTTATATAATAAGAAAACGGGGCGGCGGGACGGTCGGGGAATTTCTTTTTTGGAGGGTTTTTGATGCGGGAGGCTGGGATGTTCCATACAGAACAGACTCTAGGAAAAACAACAAATAATATTAATGCGATGGCGGGGAAGAAACCAGCCAGCCCACCCAGCCATGCACGTCAGTTCAAGAAGCTGATTGAACCGATAATCATTTGTGCAACGCCTGCTAGTCAGTTTTGGTGTGGTTTAGAAATTATTCGGGCCTGCTGATTCGTGTAGAATTTTAGATGTTTTAATATATTCTTGATTCTAGACTGGCTGGTTGCTGGGCAGTCTCTCTAGACTACAAAATACTGCTAAATTGCGCGTCCACAATGAACTCATAGTGCATAAGTACAGATTACCTCGATACCTCCAGGGCTAGGTACGGGTTTCAAGGTGGACCGCGCAATCTCCAGGGCTCTAGACTGGACTAAATAGCGATTACAATCGTCCTGTATAGTAACTATGCTAGTGATATTTACGTACTCTTCCAAGACCTTGTACAACAAAACTAAATGCTCAAAATGCTTCATCTCTGGTCACTCGTGAATACGGTCATCCAAAATGTCACTCAAATCTCTCCAGCCAAATGTCGTGGACCCGGTTGCCCACTCTCGATATGTCCTGGACTCGGCGTTCGCGCCGGTGAGTGATACGACGTATCGTACGGCTGATGATTCTCTACGGTGAGACGCTGCGGTTCAAACACTCTACTTTCGTCCTCACTTGACGAAACTGAATAGTCCCCTTCGTGATCGCGATGGCGGCGACCACGATAGACGGGCGCATCCGATGCAATAATATGTTGCTGCTGCCGGCGCTGCGGCTGTGAAGTCAGAGGGTACGATTCGCCGGGGTTTGTCTGCGGTGCAGGCGCATATAACTGTTCGGGACCAGCCTCGTCGCGAAGCGGCACGGTATCTTCGTCGACCTCGACGACGGGGATCTTTGACGACGGCACTCGCGGCTCTGTGGCCCAGCTACGGATCGGATACGCTCTGCCCTTTTTCCAGGGCTCTGAGAGCGAAGGGAAGTATTGCCGATACGACGCCCAGGCTGTAAATACGCCCAACAACGAGCCGGTAATCACGTCAAAGGGATGGTGTCGCGCGTCCATTATGCGGCTCACGGCGATCAGGGTGGCGGCCAGAACGGGGATCATGACAATGATGGTCTTCCAGACTTCGCCGCGTTTGTCCATGATGTGCATTTTGCCGCTGAGATAGAGCGAGAGATAGAACAGTCCGGCAAAGGAGGCTACTTCAGTCAGTCTTCACGGAAGGAACAGATAGAGGAGGATAGAACGTACAGCTACTGTGTCCCGAAGGCCACGACCGGAATCCGTCCTTGATCAAGGCCGGGTCGCCTCGACAAATCGTCGAGTTTGACAATCCATATACGGGCAGATCGTGGCTACCAGGCACCGGCTGACAACGATCAATGAGATCAGGCCGCGGTTTCCCGCACGCATTCTTGAGGATCTGCGTAGTAACAAAGGCCAGTCCTTGAGATAACAACAATCCCAAAATCCCGCAGTTGAGTTCCCATAACCGATCCTTGAGCCGATACGGTCCCGTCAGCCTCCTGCGACCCGACCCGTCCCGCGAGCCCGATTTGTGGTGCGAAAAGAGCCCGTCAATCCCCATCGTGTAAATGACTATGATCACTATAGGCGACGCCATCGAAATGAGCAGGGCCTCTTGGATTGTGATGCGCTCCTTGACGGCGAACGGGTACTGCAGGCTGATGTTGTTCAAGCTGAAATGTTGATGGAACGGCTCGATTCGATCGAGTTCCCAGAACCCGATTGCGAATCCACTGGTTTGCGGTCAGTCTGACTCGGTCGTCCTCAAGACGTTTTTCATCCCGATTATTCCGAGACTTACATGATGAATAGGTAGTCCAGAATATATCTTAACAAGTAGTCCACCAGTCAGTACCAGGTTCTCCCTAGACTAGCACCCAATATAAGGATTCATTCGCATACGAAATAATAACCCGAGCCCTCAGTCGTTTCTTCGAGAACGGCAGTCTCGCCTGGAGTTGAGCCATGTCGCGTGATATAACGATGATTTTGAAGGTGATGCGAGTGAGTCAACAATCCGGAGTCTAGAGCCTGGCAAGATCGTGCAAGGAATAAAAGTCGTAACCAGATGAAATAAATGCAAAAAAAAGGATATTGAAATATGCTAGAAAGAAAATAAACTCCAAAAAATGGGAAAGAAAAATTGGAAAAAAGCGTAATGTCATGAATGGATGCAAAGAAAATGAAACAGTGACAGAGAAGCCCAAGCTTGTTGGACATTCAGATGGAGATCCGTGCGCTCCGCTGTTAACCTTCAGCCGAATCAACAGGCGTGCCTGTGGAATTTATGTACGAGATGATTCTCAAGAGTAGATCCTTAAAACGATTCTTTCTGGTTGGATTTTTTGCTTTCCAATAAATAATTTAAGAAGCAATAGGCTAATCCACATTCCAGTTTAATAGACGCACAGTTCATCGACCGCTGAACAGTGAGTTATACGCAGAAAAGTACATAAGATACAAACAGTCAACTCTATCGTACACATTTCCGGCACCCTACATCTTTCCTCCAGTAAGCTCTTCCACCACCTTGGTCATTCTCTGCTGCTCCATCCGCCATCGTCCCATGTCGTCCGTGTTCACGATGTTCTGGATAGTGGGCGGCGGTCCTCTCGCCCATACGTTGGTTCCCACGCCCATATCGGTACGCCATTCGTCGCCGCCGTCTTCGCGGAACTTTTCTTCAATCTCTTTCATGAGCTGCTCTTCTGAAACGATAAAGTTTCTGGCGTTCATGTACAAGGTATGCAAATGGTCGATACGTTCGGCCGACTTCTCAAGCTGTTTCTGCAGTACTCGTTCGCGGGATTGCGCGATTCGGGTTTCTCGATCCGGGTCCGGCAAGAAGGATTGCTGTTCTCTCAGTGCCTGCACAACGGACGGATTGGTCAGACGCTCATCGTCTCTCAGCGGCTGTCGCAACACGCGTTCTCGTCGAGCCTGC
The DNA here is from genome assembly GCA_002916415.1 of Talaromyces borbonicus. Taxonomy (NCBI): domain Eukaryota; kingdom Fungi; phylum Ascomycota; class Eurotiomycetes; order Eurotiales; family Trichocomaceae; genus Talaromyces; species Talaromyces borbonicus. Next base: position 582,347 of record NBSA01000028.1, on the reverse strand, counting down.
TTGGCCGAACTGCGCCGCGTCATGGCTGCCACAGTATTCTTTTTCCTGTCGTACAATTCCATCAACCCTTCCTTGAGATTCTGCCGGCGAGAATCTGCCATTTTCTGTTTCCAGGCGATATTTTCTGCATTGGGATCGTTTCTTTGGATGATTTTGGCCTTGCTCGGCGTCGGTGTCGCGGCGGAGATGTACGCTGGTGTGGGTTTATCGGGACGGCGAGTCGGGAAAATCTCACGCGGTACAGGGAGCGTTCCCTTGACTCGAGGCTTTGCAGGTAGATCGGGTTGCAGAGTCTGAGGAATCTCAATGTAGTTGGGAGACTCCGGGCCGACAGAGAGTCGGGCGGAGCTGGAGAGGCTGCGAACCTGCCTTGCGGCATTTCGATAGCTTGAAGAGAGCATCGTGTCTGATGCTAGTAAATACCGCAATCGTAGATTATATCCCACGACAGGGTTCACTGAGGATGGATGGAGATGTCGGGCTGTTCAAGCCTGGAGAGAAATGAAGTTGTCCGCTCCTTCTTTTCTTTGCTTGAGCCAAAGACAATTTTCCTCTGATTGGTCCGTGCACCGTTAGCCCCGGCTGCTTCCTTTTTTTTTTTTCTCTCTTTCTTTTCTTCCTCTTACAATATTTATCTTTTTTCTTCTTAGACACTCTTGTATACCGCTACAAGGTCTGTCTCTTCTCTTTTCGTTTCTTATCAAGACGTAGAGGAGAATCACATCTTGTATCACAATGGGTACCGGCAAAAAGGAGGCCTCTCGCAGAGAGCGCCAGGGCAAGGTCGGAGATGGCATGGCTAATGTCAGGACCAAAGGCGAAAATTTCTATCGGTGCGTATACTGTTGAACCATGTGCGAATCAACGAATTAACGATTCAACGATCTTTTACTCATTGGAATAATTCTTTTATAGCGATGCGAAGAAAGTCCATCGTTTGAACATGTACAAGGATGGCAAAGCAAAGCGGGACGCCGAGGGAAATATTATCAAGGCTGCTTCGTATCAGTCGACAGAATTACCCACTGCCCGTATAGAACCGAACCGCAAGTGGTTCGGTAATACGAGGGTTATCTCGCAAGAAGCGTTGACTTCTTTCCGAGAAGCAGTTGCAGAGAGAGCCGCAGATCCGTACCAGGTCTTATTGAAAACGAATAAATTGCCCATGAGTCTGATCAGAGACGGCCAAGAACTCAACGGTCTTAAGCAACATCGTGCAAAGATGACGATTGAAACCGCTCCCTTTGGAAATACATTCGGTCCCAAAGCCCAGCGGAAACGAGTCAAGCTTGACGTCGGCTCGCTGGAAGATCTGGCTGGAGAATCGGAAAAAATGCACGATACATACCTCGAGAAACTAGACCAAGCAAAGCTGCTCAGTGGGAAGTCTGGTGAAGATGAAGTCAACGATGGCAGCATCACCGGCGTCGCTCGTGAACCGGTCTTCTCCAAGGGCCAGAGCAAACGTATCTGGAATGAGTTGTACAAGGTCATTGATTCATCTGATGTCGTTATTCACGTATTGGATGCCCGCGACCCGGAAGGTACCAGGTGCAGAGGTATTGAAAAATACATTCGCGAAGAAGCAGCACATAAACATTTGATCTTTGTGCTCAACAAGTGTGATTTGGTTCCTACCAAAGTGGCCGTAAGTTTGTCCCTTCTTGTCCCTTCTTTTTCTCTTGATCCTCTCCTTGCTCTTTCTACCGTCCATCTGGTTCCGACCAGTGCCATTGCTAAGTCAAGGCTTCTTCCTGTGCAATTGTTTTTGCCGCCTCAATGGAAACTCTGTCTGTTACAGCTTTGGTAGATTGATGCCCATCCGCCGCCCGTCCTCTTTCTGAGTCTCGGGTTGATTGGTTTTCGTTTTGAATACCTCTCGTAAAGGATGGGCCGTGCTTTGTTTTTGAGTTGAGTTCTGAATACTGTCTTTTGATGGTTCTACCGTTTCAGAACTCTTAGTAACATTTCACACATTACACACTTCCCGCATCACGCCTATGTTCTGAAAATCTACTTCTTTTTTGTTGTGTTCTCGACTAACTCGAAAAAGGCTGCATGGGTTCGACATCTATCTAAAGACTATCCCACTCTTGCTTTTCACGCATCAATCAACAACTCTTTTGGCAAGGGCTCGCTTATTCAGCTTCTTCGCCAATTCTCCTCTCTTCACTCCGACCGAAAGCAAATATCTGTTGGATTCATTGGGTATCCCAACACCGGGAAATCTTCCATAATCAACACACTTCGAAATAAAAAGGTCTGCACGGTTGCACCCATTCCTGGCGAGACCAAAGTCTGGCAATATATCACTTTGATGAAAAGAATATACCTGATCGACTGTCCTGGAGTGGTCCCTCCCAATCAGGGTGATAGCGAGGAAGATATTCTGTTAAGAGGAGTTGTCCGAGTTGAGAACGTTCACAATCCAGAACAATATATCCCTGCTGTTCTGAAAAAGGTACAGCCTCGCCATTTGGAGCGCACTTACGAAATCAAGGACTTTGACGGTGACTCGATTGAGTTCCTCAGCATACTTGCTCGGAAAGGCGGGAGATTGTTACGAGGTGGAGAGCCTGATTTAGACGGTGTTGCCAAAATGGTAATCAATGATTTCTTGCGAGGGAAGATTCCTTGGTTTACGCCGCCTCCGCATACTGAAGGTAATGCGGACGAAAAGATTGAAGGCCGTGAGGGTCGTTTGGGCGAAATGTCTAAAAAGCGCAAGAGAGATTTGTCTGAGGATGGTTCGAAATCTGTTGAAAAAGGAATTGAGGAAAATGACGACTCTTTTGAAGGGTTTGATGACGATGATTCCAACGGTGGCATTGAGCTATCAGATGATGAAGATGACGACGACGATGATAACGATGATGATCACGAGCAGGATGAAGATGAGTCTACGAAAGACTGAGATTATAAACATACCAAGTCACGAATTCGTCATAGGATTGTTGATTGCACTTCAACTTTTCCACGCAGCTTGGCATGGGCTCATGCCGGGAAACCCACTGCTTCTATCAGGAAGTCGCAAAGGCCGAATGGCTTGAACTGTTCACTTCCACGAAAGACACAGCCCTGAACTGCGCTACCTGGTCAAGCTGGACACCTCCAATTCAGTCTATCTACGAGGCTCGTGCTTGCTCGGGCTTGATGGGCTGTCCGCGATATTGCATGGGGCGTGAAACATCCCCCAGCGATACTACCACCCCGTCCAGATAATGGCATCTTCAAGTGTCGATCGTGTCGACGTCGATATATCTCGGCCACCCTAATATGCCTAGGTATCAGCATAAAACTTACATAAATTTCAAGTTATTGAAGCCTACCAAATCCAGTCTTTATCCTCTAGATTGATTTCAGATCCTAAGGTCCACGGGTACATCTAGGAATTTAGTTGTCGCACCCCAAGTCACAACCCGAGTTACAACCCGTTCTCCCGTAACCCGGTTATCAAGGGGGTCAAACACCACTTCGGGTTCCAAATACCAGATAGATTCAAGAGAGTCCAACAACACATAGGATCAGTTGCCGGGTGGCAACCTGATCGGTGTTTAACGCTTGTGTAGATAGAGCGATGTCCAGAAAGGGTTTGAGAGGATAAGTGATTATTCTCTATAGCAATCGTAGCTACCTGTGGACAAGTTACTCAGTGGCCTTATTCATATCCATCCACCACGAGCTTATCCTATAATTAAGAAAGGAAAAAAAGAGCACAGCTCTTATCAAAGTACTAGAGTAGGTGATCAAGGGCCAAACTGATTCGACCCATACGGCTTAAAACCCAAAGTTGGCCCAAATAAGTTGAAGGTAAGTCCCCCAAAGGCAATGTTGCTTTGTACTGTTGCATCACGAACATTTGTTGCATAATTATGAGATGAATGAGATGAGGTTGACCCGATAGTTTTGTTCATGCTCATTTCTTGAAGCTTGTCTAATTCTTTGGAAGCGGATAGGAAAAGTGGGTGTTTGTCGCCAAGTGCTGCCCGTGACAAGTTCTTGACTTTTAAACCAATATTTCTTGCTTCGTCAAAACGTCCTTGTGAAATGTAGACGCGGAAAAGACTGTCCATTGAGGTGATGGTGTCTGGGTGAGAGTCGCCGAGGCGGGTTGTGTATTCTTGGATGGTTATAATCAAAAGCCTTTTGGCCTCCTCTAACTTGTTCTGGGCTCTGAGCACTAGACCTAGATTATTCTGAACACCCAAAGCTAGAAGAGGTCTTGTCGGGTCCGATGGTTTCCACTCAGCTAAAATTTTCTTGAAAATGGTTTCTGCTTCGTCAAAGCGTTCTTGATATCTGTACGTCAGGGCCAAATTGTTCATTGCGCGCAAAGTATGCAGTGCAGCTGCTGGCCCGCTTTGTTGCTTGTGATATTCAAGAACAGCTAGTTGGAGTTTTTCCGCCCTGTCGTACTGACCAGTCTTCTGGACAGCTCGAGCCAGATTCGTTGTCGTCATCCAGATGGAAGGGCGGTTTGGCTCGAGTATTAACTTCTGCCAGTCCAGAGTCGATGTGAGAATCCTTATAGCGTCTTCAAATTTCCCTTGCAGGTTGAGTGTCCAGCCAAGTGCACTTTGGACTTCTAACTTCCGTGCAGCGGAGCTGTCTAGCAGCTGATCTTGTAGGCCTATCAGCTGCTCTAATGTTTTCTGAGCCTCGTAGTAGCGTCCGTGAAAGGTATAACTGAATGCCAAGTACGGTAGCAGCTGATCTGCTAGCTGCTGAAAGTGCGGACATTCTGTCTCAGTCAAGATCCTGAGCGCATGAGGTAGATAAAATCGGCATCGATCCGCCGTTTCGTGGTCCTCGGAGGGGAAACAGTGAAGCACAATGTTGAATGCGCGCTCTGCATGTATGGATCTACTGCCTTTGCTGTTGAGATAATGTCGCATGGCCATTGAAACTAGCCTGTGTTGGCTGTAAGTTTGGGATCCTTCTTCAATATCTCCTTGGTACTGCAAGAAAGAGTAGTCCACGAGACGCGCTACTGCTTCTTGCAGGTCGTCTTCATGAACGTCTGTACCGACGGAGTACCGTAGCAATTCCAGGGTGATACCTTGGTTGTCTAAGAATGCAACAGCATACAGTATCTGGAGAGTGTTGATGCCGGCTTCTTCTTCTGCTTCCTCTTCTTGGCGCACCTCTTCCTCTTTGAGGCGCGTAAGGGACACTATCCAAGTCTTCATAACGCTGTTTTGTCTCGCATAGCGGTACGGGTCCAGCTGTTCCCGGGATAGCAAGTCCCATGCCTCAGCCTCGGAGTTGCGTAGACGATTGACATAACGTTTGATGTTGCCATTCCTTCGTATAAACGCTGCAGCTTGTGATATAGCAAGCGGTAGATCTCCAAGCTGGTCTAAAAGTGCTTGTTCGTCTTCGCTCGCCGGTTTGACACACTCCACCACAGAAGTCGAGGACTTCGCGCGATGGAGTAGTTTCCTATAGAGTAGAAGCGACTCCGACCTCTGCATAACACTGGCATCAATCGATTCATTGATACCATACGGTAGATAGATGATTCTACTGTCACGAGTTGTCCATACTACAGCCCCTGTCGCACCGTTGGAGCAAGATTGGGGCCGGGGGACGTACTCCAGGTACTGGCTCCGAGAGTCACCGAGGTCGTCAGCATTGTCAACCACTACCAACCATCCATGTTGACTTTCGATCCATTTCCGCACAGCCAAAAGTTTGTCATTTCCTGTTAGGGTTTCTGGTAGGTTGGCTTCCTTCGCGACCACTTCATAGCTTCCTGTAAAGAGATCTCTTGAGTCGCCTCGAATCCAGAACATCGAGCAGTTTGTTGCTTCATGTCGTCGATATGCGTAGTCAAGAGCAATTTGAGTTTTCCTGTAGCGATAATCAAGTCAAAAATCTATTGATGATGATATGTCTGGGCAGTGGAGGACCTAGAGTGTCTCCATACCCGCAACCTCCGAGTCCACATATTGCTATAGAGCCGGACTTGTTGAATGGAAGCAGTTCCATCACTTGTTCATCGATGATATCCCTAACCACGAAGCTTTCGTTCCGCGCAGGTAGCATTTTGTAAATCCTGCTGGGCTCCGTTTTCCGATCTTTGTTTTCAGAAGTAGGTATCAGCCTACGGCCCTATGTGGAGATTGACCAGGTTTACGAATGTCAAAAAACACATACCACTGGAAATATGAAGATGCTCAATTATTTCCGCAACCTTATTTGGTTGGTAAAATGCAAAATCTTTTCGATTTAACATACAAGCGTCAGGTTCCTTTCCTTGAGGAATTTGCTTTCATCCTTACCTACCACCACTGTAATGTTGAGTGACTGGAGCAGCATAGGTGTTCTGCGGTCCTGAACCAAGGTTAACAGGTTGAACTGATGATCCAGTAGCTACAAAATTATGTCCGCTTCCACTGTGAGCGATATTGACTGAGTTTGGATCATCTGGCAGGGAAGGTTCCAGCTCTTTGATCCTATTTTCGGCATCCAACAGCTGCTGGAACTGCTCATCAGTTGCTGCGCCCATGGCTCGATTCGCAGCCAACAGCTGAACTTCCTCCATGATGCCAGCCATTAACTCTTCGACCCGACTACCCTTCCCAAGTACCATGAATGCCTTCTTGTATCGCTCAGCGATGCCAGCATCTTCACCAGGTAACACCCTTTTGAAAAGGTCTCGCAGCTTCTCGGCCTTCTGCCTGCATTGCTCCACGACAGATTTAACAGCCTGGCAAGTGGTTTCCTTGACCTTGCCGTTGCTGACTTGTTCCTCTGCCTTCTGCAGTATGACATGCACTATTGGAAGACGTTCTCCCACCTCGCGAAAAGCATCAGGCAAGCCTTTAGCATCGTGCGCGGCATCATAAAGCGTCTTTGCGGCATCGATGGCAGTGATTGCGGCTGAAATCAGCCCAAGGACCAGTGCGGCCTCGGCGGCGACAGACATAACGGATATCTGACAGAGCTTCGTCTCGTAACTGGATTAGCGATGGAGTGCAAACGGATAATGTCAACATACCTATATATAGAGTTTGAGCTGTACAGTGTAGATCGGCAGGCGAAGACAAAAAGTCTGAGTGGTGTCTAATCCTGCTGAAATATGGGATCAGCTGATTGTTGCATACAACCATGGATGACGCCTCTGAGATCCTACTGGCCTATTTAACTCGGCTTCTTGGTGCATGCATCCTGGAAGATACTGAACAGAATGCGGAAATCAATTGGTTGAGCAAATAATCTGGAATTGTGATATCAGCTAGCCTGACTGGCTAGAAACATGCCACGCAATTCTTCTTGCATACACTAGCAAGACATACTATGCAAAGTAACCTCGTTTGCTTCGTAAAAGTATACCTTCAGTTTTCTTGGTCGGCTCGAGCTTGCCCTTGAAGCTTTTGTCTGTGGTCCGCGAAAAGCTGTTTCAAGTACTCGCCTGAGCTTTCGAATTCCCCTTGCGTGCCAGAATCCTTGATCAACGGCTATTTTGGCAGTACCGATGGCCTCATACGTAGTGAAGGATAGATCTTGAAGAGCAAAAATCCCGATGTTAACTAGGGATTATGGTCCGACTACGGTAGAATGCCAGAACGGCGTCACAATAACTTACACCGAGCTCTCCTCACGACGAGCACAACCGCCACACCTCAATGCTTTTCAACATATCACATACAAGTCGAATCTTGGCCAGTGCAAGCTTTGGCATCATTACATAGTGTAGTGGTGTGGTGCCTCATATGTGTATATATACCGAAGATGGCTTATCTGGATCTTGGGCAGACGGAGAGATCGAAGAATAGTCATTGATGGGGAGTGAGAGAGGACCATCCTCATCCTCTTTAGCAGCCCTCGCTTGCGTAGCATCCTCCTACTTCCACGAGGCATATATTCCCTTCCCACTTCAATCCATGGATAGCCCTGGCACTCCAGACCGGGAGCATCGACGGCTTGTAAAAAATAGTGCTAGACAAAAATATCGTCCTGATCATGTGGTATAACCCTAACCCTATCAAGCTACCCACCTCCCAGAATTTCCCCACGATATTTCGAGCAGATAACCTTGGAACTCCGTGATGTCAATCAAAGGTTACACCGTCAAGCTTCAACTCTACCCCGCAAACACCTCATCAGGGCTTCCATCAAGCCTCCCTGGCACGCCAATGGGTTCCATATTGCTGGCCGGATTTATGCCTTACGTATATGCTGTTTCAATCACTTGAGAAGTGAAGTATATACTTGCGCACGCTTTAGCAGTTGATCGAACATGGCGGATGACGCACCGCGATCTATGTCGATAATCCCATATTCATCGAACCGACATGTAGTATTGTGAGTTACAAGTCTTTTGTATTGCGTTTGAATCGTCGAAGCTAATGCCCATTGCCTCAAATATGAAGACGCCACAATGATTCAGTAGTAGTCCTGGACCCGGACTCTCGTCAACTAGTCCTCCGCAACGCCAACTCCGCCACCACCAACAATAACAGCGACGACCTCGATCTCGACGCATCGGAATGTCCTTATTGCCACCGTTCCATGCGAGGAAGAAACAACGGGACAGAAACACACCGAGGACGCAGCGCAGATTCCGAGCAACGCGACTTTGTGACTCCGGAGTACTTCCGTCTCCTACACGACAGTGTGCCCAGTTCCGAATCGTCTGCTTCGCCGCCAGTTTCGCCGCGTTTGAGGCTCGCGCAGCCGGCATTGACGGATGGATCGGTTGGATCACCATCATCATATGCGCGGCCTGCGAAAACGCCGTCTTCTCCGCAGGGCATATCGTCGGCGGCGTTCAGTCAAGGATACTTCAAGAAATTCTTCGTTGAAGAGGCAGAGTTGGGCAGGGGCGGGAAAGGAGTTGTATTACTAGTGAAGCATATGCTAGACGGCGTTAGCTTGGGTCAATTCGCCTGCAAGCGTGTCCCCGTGGGCGACGATCACGAATGGCTGGAAAAAGTCCTGATTGAGGTTCAGCTTTTGCAGCATTTATCACATCAGAATCTCGTTTCGTATCGACACGTGTGGTTAGAGGATTTCAAAATCACCACCTTCGGTCCAAGTGTTCCCTGCGCATTCATTTTACAACAGTATTGCAACGCTGGAGATTTGCACAAATACGTCGTGGGATCCATGCCCAAGTCGACGACAGCGCAAAAACTAAAGGAACGACTTCGCCGCAGATCCAAGGGTCAGCCTGAAACTCCAGATTTTGCAGGGCCACGAAAGCTTCATTTTGAAGAAATCTATTCTTTCTTCAGGGACATCACGTCTGGTATTCGCTTTTTACATGCTAATGGCTTCATTCATCGTGATCTGAAGCCAAGTAACTGTCTCCTTCACGACTCGGGACAGGAGCTCAGGGTTCTCGTCAGTGACTTTGGCGAAGTCCAGTACGAAAACACTGTCCGTAAATCCACGGGCACAACAGGTACTATCTCGTACTGTGCACCAGAGGTTCTGCAGAGACAGTATCCCAACGGACCCTTCAACAATTTCACCTTCAAATCCGACATCTTCTCGCTGGGAATGATTCTACACTTTCTCTGTTTTGCGCAACTGCCGTATCGAAGTGCAGATCTCATGGAGGAGAAAGAGGATATTGACGAGTTACGAGCCGAGATAACTGATTGGAAGGGCTTTGATGACTCGCTGAAACTGTTGCGGCCTGATCTACCAGACAAACTATATACTACCCTGGGGCGGCTTTTATCTATCAATCCCATTAGACGGCCGACTGCAGATGAGGTTTTACTCAGTATCCAAGCCGGTGCTACTGGGAACGAGAGCCGGCGTTTCAGTCGAGCCAGTGGCCCCGGCTCTGATTACGGCCAACGAATACAACCAATCGAATCCCCAGCGTCAAGTGGTTCTCGAAATTCTCGTTCCCCGGTCAAAAACGTGTCTCAGGCAGCTGGACCTCTGGCTGTTCGCTCTCCTGTGCGGTATGAAACTCGAAGCGTGACTTCAGATCCGAGTCACGTACCAAGAGAACACGACTCAGATGGCCTCGACGCAACGTCAGTTAATGGCCAAGAGCAGGACGTCATACTGCGTCCTCGGTTCCGGGGTATGCAACCTGCATCTCCGCATCGTCTGAATCACGACGAAGACGACAACGACATTAACAGCGATAACGGAGAACGGCATGCTGATATTCAACGACGATATACTCACCCCCTTGTACATCACCACAACGAAATGGATCAATCGCCCACGTTACTAAACCAGCCACCTCTACCTCCTAACAGATTACTGCCCGCGCCCCCCGAGACGTTTTGGACCGGTACCTCCTATCTGTACCTGATCCCTTTGCCATCTTTAAATATTCGACTCCCCATCCCAAACGCGCGCGTCTCGTTCTTTGTTGTGAAACAAATTCTGATTTCGCAGACTTGCGTGCCCCTGGCGGTCAATCCGTGGATATACTATCCTTTATTTCTTCTAGCCATCTTGTCCTTTCCTGTACAGAGCATCAAGCTACAGATGATGATGCTGGCCTTGCATCTTGCGTTTATGCTCATAAGCGCGAGAACAGACGGCCTTTGTGTCTGGGGAAGCTCGTGGTTCCTTGTCTAGAAAGGAGGTTGACGTGACGACTCTAATGATTTGATGATAATGTGTATCTATATTTTAACGACTCAACTAATAATTACTGCAAGAATGCCAGATATTAAGCCATCCAGGTCGGGAGTCATTATGAAAAAAGACCTAGGTAGCTGGAGGTCTATGAAAATCGCTGCAATCGATTTCAGTGCTGTAGAAGATGAAACGAAACCACTTCCTCACGGGACCATTTCGAGATAGATATATCCCTCCAGGACAAAGCCAGAGATCAATACCAGAAATTTGGGGAAGCAGTCAGAGAGTCTTCTTTTGTTGAAGAACAAATCAATTTCGGAACTTGAATTAGTGATCATGCACACCAAGGCTAGGTATCACTTCCTATACAAATAGGACAATGAAACAGACAAGAGCATGTCACAAGAATTCAACGACAATATAGCCACTTTTCTTTGCCTTTCGGCAGGTAAAGGGCCAATCATCGCATTTCAAGTTCCTTCCAGGTTTGGTATCAATTTATATTGCGGATAGAAGGACAAAGACGAGTAATTTTGATGACAGAGAAGATATTTACGTATATCTAGGTAGGATTGAACCAAAACTAAGATCTCAACCTCGCAGCTTTAAATTTACTCACCTTTCTCTTGGGCTGATCATTTTCGTCAAGCTCATACAGCTGGTTCCGCTCGTCTTCGTCGTCGCTGGTTTTCAAGAATCCGCCTTCTTGCTGGATCTTGAGATTGCGTCGACGATAAAACTCAGTTGCAACTTCTTTGCGATGTAGCTCTTCATCGATTTCGTCTGGATCTGGTGGTAAAACGCTGGTATTGTCGATGACAGCGCGTTCGACGAGATTTTCGGCAGTGATTTTGCCTTCTGGTGGCTGTGCTTCTCGTTCAACTTTTCGCGATGTTGTAGCAGAGGCGAACACGTCGCCAGTTGCGATGGGCTGGGAGAACGGTTTTGGCGCGTCGGGCCTTGCTGGGAAAAGGGAAACAGAGGAGTTTATAGGCGGTTGATCTGATTTTCTTAGTATGGAGGAACGTTCTATCGAAGGGATACCGGCTGTTATTGAGTCGCCAGGAGTTGGAGTACCGTCTTTTTTAGCTAATTTGAATCTGGATGGTCTCTTTGTTGCGCTCGAATTTTCTGTTGACCCCTGATTGGAAGTAGTGGTCTTGCCGGACGAGACGCGCTCAACAATAGATTCTGCCAGGGGCGCAACATCAGGCTTTATAGTGTCGATCTTCCGCTCCTTAACGACCTCTGGCCGCACCGAAGATTCAGATGCTGGTGCAATGTCTAATTCTTGGGCAAACGATACTTTCTTCTTCGATTTTTCCTTCACTTCCTCAGAGGGCTCGCGTTCATTGGATGATTTTTCAATAGCCGTGACTTTCAGGACACCGCCGTGCGAGGCTGCTTCTGCTGTTTTCTTTGCCTCTGCATTTAGATTCCTAGCAGGACCTAGATTAATATAACCGCCGGCTTTGAGTCTTTCTTCTAGATCCTTCATTTGTTTGTGGTAGTCATCTGTCAAGACTTTTCTAGTCGTCCGTCCGAATTCATCTTCTTCATCATCATCTTCGTCTTCGTCATCGTCATAATCCTCGTCGTAGGATATATCACTTCCTTCTTCGTCCATTTCGAGCTCAGCAACAACTTTTCCGACCTCGTGGAAACTATACTCAAGCATTTCTCGACGAAGCTTGGCGTCTTCGGGAGACTCGTCCACCTCCAACACGGGACTGTCCGAATCAGAGTCGTCCATATCATCTGCAACTGAGCCCACAGTCTCCGAAGTAACGGCCAGGCTTGAACCCTTACTAGACTGATCATTCGATGAAGAAGTTTCAGAGCCGTTTGTATCCTTTATTTGAGACGCGTTTGAGGTGTTCCCCCGAACAATAGCCTCGTCCTCTTTCTCCGTTTCATCGTTTTCTGTAGCATTACTCTGGCTTGACGGAACATCCAAGCCGGCTTTATTCAACATTTCCATAATTCCCGGGGCGTGATCAGCGGCCTGTGAGACTTTGCTTGAAATGACTTCTCCATTCTCATCCAACTCTTCCTGGATCTCAGTGACTGGGTACTCCTCTGCAGCAGCGTTGGGTCCCGGACGTTCTGTAGAAAACAAAACATCCAACTCCGATTCTGCTGCAGACAGTCGCTTCTCGAGGAGAGCAACATTCTGCTTCACGTAGTCTAGTCGTCGACTAATCTGGCTCACAACTTGATCTCGGGATCGCAGTATATTCTGCCCGTAGCCAATGAGAGCTTTGACCTCCTCTTCGTCAACGATGGTTCCTTCGTACTTGATGCCGACTTCGAGAATCTCGTCAGGCGTACAATCATGTTGCATATCCTTGATTTCATCCTTTAGTCCGTCGTATTCGGCTTCTCGAAGTCGCCAGTCGTAGAGCGATTGTCGGAGTCGTTGAATGTTTCCTTCGAGTTCGAGTCGGCGCCGCTCCAGCCCGTCTAATTGTGAGATATTTACAGCCATGCTGAATTATCTGGAAAATCTCATTCCCTTGGTAAGAGGTCCGTACGCCAGAGTTGACGACTGCACGAGTGAGTAAGAGAGAGAAAAGAGAAAAGAGCAGGCACGCAGCAGATGGCAAGAAAAAAAGACCCGCGTCATTTGATTGGTTGCCCGCCTCAAAGCTCCGCGGGCACCTTCGAGCTTAGCTCATCAGCCTCATCTTACTCAACTACTTCAACGCCACTTTCAAAACACTTGAAAAGAATATACCCCTACGTCTATCTTGTCGGTGTCTTAGACAAGAGGACACCGCTAATATGGCAGATATTAAGGGAGGACTCACCCGTCGAGACGAGGACGGTATGTACTGCGTCAATCATCTATGAAGGGTGCACAGCTGACATAGATGCCCGTTGGTTTAGAGGTGTGTCCCATCTGCAAGTCGTCGACGTATTTGAACCCGGACATGCGATTCCTCATCAATCCAGAATGCTATCACAAGATGTGCGAATCATGCGTGGACAGAATCTTCTCGTCGGGCCCGAATGCATGTCCCGTAGTCGGATGTAAGAAGACATTGCGAAAGAATCGGTTTCGAACGCAGACTTTTGAAGACATCGGTGTCGAAAGGGAGGTAGATATCAGGAAGAGAGTGATGGCAATGTAAGTTTGACTGATAAGAAGGAAAGTCTACAAGTCAAAAAACAGGAGACTAATAGTAGAGTCCATAGATTGAACCGCCGCGAAGATGAATTCGATAGTAAACTCGACTGGGACAATTTCCTCGAACAGCGCGAGACCATGATTATGAATCTCGTCCTAGGCATCGACGTGGCCAAAACCGAAGCCGATTTACGGAGATACGAGGCCCAAAACCTCGATTCGATCCGAGCTAATAAAGCGCGCGAGTCTCAAGAAGCCTCATCCTTTTTGGAACAACAGTCCTTCGAGCAAGAACAGGCGCGACTGCGACGTATGGCCGCGCGCGAAGAACAAGAAAGGGAACAACGAGAACTGGTCGCAGGCCGCGAAGATATTATCTCGAGACTTGCCTCGGGTCGACCCAGCGACGCAGCCAGTATTGCTCGCGAGGGCCAAAAGATCTTACTCAAGAAATCATCCGCGCGCCGCAGCGAAGAGGAACGATTACGCCAGAAACAAGCCGTGCTTCGCGGCGAGAAGACAAAGGGTTCTCGCGTGATATCTACCGCTGTAGACTCCGATGCCGAGCCAAGTTTAATCAAGGGTCTCAAAAAGGTTTCTATCCCCGAACCCGAAAAACCATACGATCCATTTGGTGGTATTCAGACAGACAAACGAGATTATTATGTTCTGCAAGACCACTATCCGTCACAGTGGCTTGATCAGGCTCGAAATAATCCTGTATTCGCTGCTGGTGGGTTCGATATCAAAGAGTATTATTCGCGTACGCTCTTCGAAGCATTTGCTGGTCTGGGTGTCTTTGTTGGTGAAGAAGTTCTCAAACGCGACAATCTGGGAGGCATGACGACCAATGCTAAAGTAGCTACTGTGGGTGCTGCTCAACAGGCTGCAGACGATGTTTTCTGAGTGTTCTTCATATCATATCAGGCGCAGGAAGGGACTGTATTTTAATGGGTTCACGGAGTCAATAGCATGGCGACGGCGTTGGATAGTATTTTGACAGACAATTACGATTACCTATATACTTTATATCTCTAAAAAGATAGATTTTGACTCATCGCAGAGGTGGTTCTCTTGAGATGCCTAAATCTCACCTTAAATCTAAGTAATAAGAAGTCAAGTCCTACACGTACATAAGTCTACGGGCTAGGGCTGATGACAGCTAATCGCATGAAATTTTGATTCGCCTCTACTCGATACAATCTTGCACGAAACAACAATTCGAAACATATCAGGCAGCAATGCTAAGACTCTGCAGACTAAACTCCTAAGCACAAATGATACCAACGCCAGTACAAGTATGGAACTAAGAAATGTGACTTGCAACGCATGCACCGAGAATAAGTAGAAAGAAGAAAAAGAAAGGCTCTCAGCATCTCCTGAACCCCCCAAATTGGTCTTCAACATCAGATGTTCTCAAGCAATGTGGACATACACCAAAGTCAGTCAACACAAAGCTCAAAAGATCATCCTGAAGAAACCAGACAACAATCTGCAAGTCGACTTCTGATAAATATCAAAAACAGGGACATACACTTTCCATCCGGACAAGTCAGTCTTAAACCTGAGTTTGAATCAAATTCAGAGGTCGTCTTCAGACAAAGTCAATAAGTCGCTATTACAGATTGACCGAGCGCGAAATTTGCCGGTCAGTCATCTCAGCGGTACTCTCAATCCCCTCCCATGGTAGATCGTCGTAGTCGTCATCACTCTCCTCAACAATGTGCACGGATGGTCGACGACGCGTGTTGTTTGTTGTATCCGTCACATCATTGACCGTGTCTTGGACGCGGGTATTAATGCCAATAGACTGCAAAGTGACCTCCATCTCCTGTTCAGTCATTTCGTGACCGTCTTGCTTCTGTCCCTCCAAAACATCATAAAGCGCATAGATCTGATCCGCCTTCATGTCAATTTCTTTAAGCAGTTTCTCGATTCTGCTGCTCAGGGCCTTTCTCTGGCGTTTGCCGAGAGAAGCGTCGTGTTTTGAGAAAGATTGTTGTGCCAATACTAGCTGCATTTTAAGATGGGAGAGTTCATCCTCGAGACTCTTCAGAACAGTAGCTAGGGCTTCAGCAGGCGGCTGTGCGGGTCGGAGAGTTGGTTCTTCATTATATGCATGCGATTGTGGAACACGATCAGAAACAGCGCTCGGTTTTGGCACGACGATAGTATTGTGCATGGATGCAGGATCCTCGTCGTGATTGTGCGAAACTCCTGCCGGCAGTAGACGCTTGCAGACAGTGCAATTGCCGCCATCATGGCCGGCTACAGTATCGAGGACTTTCTGAGCAGA
Source organism: Talaromyces borbonicus (assembly GCA_002916415.1). Taxonomy (NCBI): domain Eukaryota; kingdom Fungi; phylum Ascomycota; class Eurotiomycetes; order Eurotiales; family Trichocomaceae; genus Talaromyces; species Talaromyces borbonicus. The sequence continues at coordinate 566,358 of NBSA01000028.1, read as the reverse complement.
CTCAGACAGAGAGATGGGCTCACGGGTAGCACTTTCAGGGTGACGGAGCGTGATATCAGGTAGGATAAAAGCTGAGGTCATTTCCGGCAAAGCTCTTCTTCGTCGACCTTGGCTACCAATTGAATGCTCAGAAGAGCGCCTGTGGCGGGTTGTGACCTTGTCCTCGATTTCCTCCTGGACAGATCTTGCTGTTGTGACTACCTCGCCGAGTGCGGAACTCGGTCGAACAGCATGCTCTTTTGATTCTTTGAACGAAGATTTGCGTGGAGGATCGGAGGCCGAGCGTTTGGCTGCAGTAGGAACTTTGTTGGATACCTCTTTGGAAGCTGCTGACTGGCTCTGCTTTCGTGTTACCCGTTCGACTTCAAGCTTTCTGCGTAGTCTGGCGATTTCTCCATCATCGATGTAGCTCAGCAACGTGAAGTCTGCATCGTTGCCAGTGCGAGATTTAGTTTCTGCTCTGAGGTCATCGGTGATTTCAACAGTATCCGCCTCCTCTACTATCACGCGTTTGATGCGTTGCTTGCCCGTGTTTGGTACTTTTCTGTTGTTTTCGAAATTGTCTACCCTGTTAGACGCCGTCGACTGAGCCGTTGCCTCAATGTTGGTCGTATTGGGCTTTGATAGATTGAGAGAAAATAGTTCTTCTTCTTGGCGCTGCCTCGTCAAATTTGAGATCTCCTTTTCTATCCTCTTGAGTATTTTGCTCTGGGAGTCGGTCCGCGTGGCTTCCTCAACAGTCGGTGCCTGCTCCTTGGAACGACGCGCGGCCCGTCTTGAATTAGACGTCTTTTGCGTTTCACCTGCGTTCTGATCGGTACTTGTGGTAACTAGCTCTGTATCACGTTGGCTGTCGGCAAGCGATTCCAAAGTCTGAGTCTCATTTCCGGCGAAACGCCGTGTAAGCCTCGTCAATTTGTGGAGTTGAGATCGGAGGTCCGCGTTCTCTTGCTTCAAACGATCGTTTTCTCCCTTTAGTTCCTGCGTGCTCAAATAAGCCACGCCTAATTGGGTGACTGCAGAGTCGCGCTCCTGAGCCATTGACTTCAAAGTTGATTCATGGACTTGAACCTTGCGCTCTGCGATATCCAGTCGGTTCTGTAGTGCCAAGTTCACGGCTTCAAGTTCTAAAACAAGTCAATTTGGGCGTTTAAATTCCAACAACGCATACAGTATACGTACTGTTCTTTTCGTGAAGTAGTTTCGTACTACCCCTGGCATGCTCGCCATCGTCATTTCCAAATAATTTGAGACGGTCGTACTGTTCCTTCTGTCGACGCGACTTCTCCGCTTTGAGCAAATGATTTTCTTCACGAGACTCCTCAAGTTTCTTCTCGATCTCAGATTTTGACATTTCCAAGTCTGCAACCTTGTCTTGAAGAAGCTTCAGGGAAACGAATAGAGCTTTTTCATCTTCAGGTATGGGAACTTTCTCCAAGGAGAAATGACCCTGCGGCTGTGACGAGTTTATATCAACAGCAGGTGGCGAGACAAAGCGCGTGGTACGAGGTCTAGTATGACGGTTGAATACGGGGGTTCCATCCTCGTAGACACCCGACACTAGCTCTGAAATGTTCGGCAAGTCGGGGAGCAAGATAGAGCCGTTGGTGAGATTGTCGAGAGTAAATGTAGGATTTTGAGGCGCGTCATGTTTTCCGTGCTGAGAATCACGAACATGAGCGTTACGGGAGGCTGACTCGATTGCTGCTGCAACTTGACTCGAAACGTTTCCAAATCGAGTGTTGCGTGCATTGACTGGAATGCTCTGGGGTCTTTCGTCGCCGATGTATGATCCATCGTACGTTTCGCGCGCTCTGACGTGCATTTCACCGAGAGTATGACGCGGTTCAGCAGCGCGAGCCGTATTTTTTGCTCGGTGGGACTGAGCTAGAGGATCAATGTTTTCCTTTTGCATTTGACTGGCTCTTCTTATTTGCGCGTCTCTGCGAAGATTATCACTTGTGGCTGCTCGCTTGGAAGCGGTACGCATTGCAGACCTGGGAGGAGTGCTGGTAGCAGGAAAATCTAGCCTTACAGCAGGTGAAGCTGAGCGGACGCTGTTATCAAGGCTGATCTCCGAGTTTCGAGAATCATCGCGGCGATTGCGCGTTGGATTCTTGACACCTCTGCCCAATTCAATTGAGAAGTCATCTTCAGTCTGATCGTCCGGCGACGTTTCAACGTCAGAGAATTCGGGGAAAGCGCGATTAATAGCAGATGTGTCGATTGTGTATTCTGGATCCAGACGCGGAGACACGCTTTTGGCGGCTGTGCTAGATCGCCGAAAGGTTGCTGGAAGATTTGGCAGTTCGTGAGAGTGATCAATCTGCTGAGTGGAAACAAGAGCTTCGTGCTCCGGATCAAAGTCAGACATGGTCAAGTCGTCTGCCGAAAGTCGAGTGTTTTCGGAGCGTCGCATCGCGTATGGACGCGTCATTTCTTAAGTAAACCACAGAAAAACAGCGAGTCTATGATAATTTCATAAGCATGACAAGTTCGAGTACTTTTGATAATTTAAAACCGATCTCGCTGTTGAGCATTGAAGTGCCTCGCAACTGTTGTGATGGAGGTTTGATACAACGCGTTGTGCTGGGGCAATCCGCGCGTATCAGATTCGAGCTTGATTTGTTTGAAAACCGAGATAACTGAGAGAAGCTCGCTTGCACATGTAAACTATGCTTCCACTTCGTGTAGAGCTACAAGCCAGTGTATCAAGAATCAAGAATGAGGATAAATTAGCTGAAGACAGCGAGGTTGTTCGTGAAGAGAAGACTGGAATGAAATTGGAGAATGAGTTTGGGGGGGGAAATGAAAGTAACCAAGCAAAATGGACCAGCGTCTTTCTTTTGTTTACTCCAACAACGTCGGCCCAGTGGATCCTTCCCGACCCATCATATCATAACCCTAACCCTGTATACCCCATCCAAGCCCTAATTCAACTCTCTCACTCTCAACAAGGCCTATTACCTGAACAACACGCTGAGCACTAATGAATTGCTACTATGTTCAGTTTTCTATGGGATCGTGCAATAGCTCTGTATATTATATGTTAAACATGGCCTCAATTCTATCCAACATTGCAATCTACAAGTGATACTTATTACTGGCATGAAGAACAGCAAAGCATCCAGAACAGGAAAAAAGCAACAGCATAGCATAGGTAACTACGCATGATTTATTCACCAAATCTCGAATATACAGAAACAGAAAAGTCAGTATTATGTTCCTCGCAGCAAGCAAATGAAGTATCTGTCCGATTGTTCCCAAAACACCATGCACATAAGATCCTCCAAAAAGATGTATATATATACCGGGAGTTCCTGCTGATCCCGATACGTCCCTCGTAAATTCGTAATATATTTGCGCAACCTGCAAATATAAATAATCCGTATGCCCAACTGTAAAATTCACAGACAACAGTCTGGATCTCCATCACATAGCGTGGTCAGTTGCCTAGGCTATCCGATCGGATAGACTTGAAACAGCTGGATGGCCGTGATTGGGGCTAGGATTCGTCGTGGCCGAAGCGGGAGATACAAGCGTACTGCTCGTAGGAGTGGCAGTATTAATCCTGATCTGCGGCAGGGGCTGTGCTGACGGGACTGTCTGTTCTTCGCGACTTCTGTGCCCGTCGATGGGGCTTTCGTATGCTGGAGCTTCACCCCAGTCTTCATAATCGTAACTCGGAGGAGGAATACGTGCCGCACTCAGATCCCCGTCCTCAGTTGATGTCACTGCTGCTGCCACCGCCGCCTCCGCCGCTTCACTAGGAGGAGTCTCGTCGTCGCCAGAATGTAGACTCGGGCTGAGAGTGCTTATTCCAGATACCGAGGATCGATTATGACTCTGCATTGTAAAAATCGAATGAGTCGATTGACGCGACAGCTCGAGTAAAGGACGTTGATCCGAGTCGTTCGAGTTTGCGCGAATCCGCGAGCCGTCATGCCGAACATGCCCAATCTCAGCATACGTGACGGACGATATCCGCTGGTGACGACCTCGCGATTGATGTTCAGCCAGCATGGCAGTGGCGCTTGGCCGGTCTGAGTCTGCCGCTGTTCGAGCGGCCAGAGTCTCCCTACTAATTTCCCGCAGACGAGCCGTGTCCCCGGTGGAACGGGCTTCTCGGCGCAACCGCCGTCGCTCTTCGCGCTCGGCAAGCTCTTCCCTTCGCCGAAGCCGGATCTGATATAGTGATTCCATCTCTTCGTCGCGACGCGTTTCCTCTTCTTCTGCTGTTTCGGGGAACTCGACCACCATATCCATTCCTTCACGCTCGCCTTCGCGCGCAATCACCTGTTCTTCATCCTTTGGCAGGCGGCTATAAGGTGGAAGTGTAATAATCGAGCGAATAGATTGACCGCGCTGAGGTGCATTAGAAGTTGTCTGATCATTGCGTGCAGCGAGGCGCGGATTGAGCGAGAGATCCGCGGTGGCATTTAAAGTCGTAGTCATGTTTCTATTCCGATGTGATCCTCCTATAACGAATGCATCGACTTAGTTATGACTATTCTCCAGTTGAGTCGTATTTCTTGTCATTGACAATTCCATACCTCGCGGTGACCATCTCCACCAAAGATTCTTCATATATCGCCCAGGCAGAAGCCTGGGCTCGGCTTCTCGGATTCGCAGCCGTCGGACCATGACGGAGATGACTATCAACACGAGGACCGACGCGACGACGCCAATTGCGACCTGTCTCTCAGAGAAATCATCAGTAATTTTGGCTTGTATCTAACGCGAATAGTTCAATCGACTAGACATGAAATCAACTCACCCAGACGCCCGTGGCAGAGGGGCCGGTCATACTGGCACTTCGAGCAGCCAGCAGCCGCCGACGTGGAATGTTGGAAATGTACATTCTTCCGGCTCGGAGATGGCCAATCACCGTGCCATGAGAAATTGTTTCATGAGATTAATAAAAATGCAGTGTGTGATAGATCTTATGGACAATTATTTGAGAGACAAAAACAAATGAATAGGAATAAAAGAGGAAGAGAAGAGTTGAAGATGGTTAAACAAGATGCAAGACATAAAGAAAGAAAGAGTTCGGGAAGTAAATTGTGAGACATTGCAACGTGCAGCAATCAAATCAAAAAGCTGCGGCCTCCCCCAATCTCTCAGCCCTGGAGACTTCAGCTAAACTAATTTAATTCCGCGATTCAGACTCCACTGGAAGACCCGCTGGAAGTGGCTGGAGATTTATTCTACGCTCAGAATAGTCATAGTGAGTTTTGATAAATTTGAAATAAATATAATTTTTATTATCTCAGCTTTCTTGACCAGCTTCGATTGTTGGAAAATGTTTAATTCGTGAATTGATACATGCCTACTGAGGTACCTTGGATAATTAGGGGAAGATCCTTGGATAGCCTCAACTTAGATCAATTTACCTAGAAAGGTACCACGGAACCTGGAAGCTACCTAGAAAACAAAATTCAATAGTTTTCCATTGGAGGCTTAGTTGTGATTCTGCAATTGCGGTACAATTTTCGAGAAAACTCCTCTCACGCTACAGTGCTTCTTACATGCCTAAGCTCTGGTAGATGTCAACACCAAAACTTGGGATCATCTGTCATTTCCAAATCAAATCGAATTAAAGCAGTTCCACAACGACGAATCATTCACAATGCCTAATTATTCAACATCTCTCGTAGTCTTCCATCCGATCTCTTCAGCAGTGTCATTAGCGGCCCCTGTTCTACTGCTTCCCCATTATCGATAACAACAACATTATCTGCCATCTCCATCATTTCTCGCGAATGAGTCACCATTATGACAGTCAATCCTTGCGCTTGAGTGGTCAACAGTCTCTTGACCGATGTGCGAATAAGATCTGCATTTTCCGCGTCAAGGCTCGACGTGGCTTCGTCCAATATCAAGACCCGTGGATGCCGGACCAACGCCCGCGCAATGACTAGGCGCTGCGCCTGGCCGCCTGATATTTTGAGACCCCCTTCTCCAACAACAGTCGAATATCCCTCCGGAAGAGACCGGACGAAATCGGCAATTCCGGCTGCCGTTGCTGCGGCTTCGATGTTTTTCAAAGAATTGAAGCGTGAATACGGGTCGAGTCCATAGGTAATATTCGTTCGGATTGTATCTGCGAATAATCTGGGTTGTTGGGGCACATAGCCTATCAGATTGCGCAGTGTTGGTGTATGAAGTTGTCGAATATCGACACCTCCAAGACTGATAGCTGGAGTCGCGTCTTCGCTAAACGAGGCCTCCGGACAAGCGTAGAGCTTCAGTAGTAGGGAAACGATGGTAGATTTTCCAGATCCGGACCTGCCCACTATTGCGGTGCATTTGTTTTCGGGAATAACACACGAAAAGTCTTTCAGAGCAGGTGTCTCGGGTCGAGATGGGTAATAGAAGCTCAAGTTGTTGAATACGATAGGTACTGGCTGGAAGACGCGGAGATTCCCCTGAGTTTCATGCGAGGAGGATCCCTCCGGAAGTTGTGAGAGCTTGATCAATCGCGTGGCCGTATCGTTTGCTGCACTCATTTGAGGAACTGTCGATCGAAATATGTCAGTATGAAGGTTGCAAAATGGTTAGTAGCTACAGCCCGCTTACTCCACGACATCATCCAGACCGCATGGGCGAGACTGAAAAGTATCATTGTCAAGACGGAGACAATACTCGAAATTCCCATGGCGTCAGGGGCAGCAAGAATGGCCGCATAATATATGAGGAGAGCTGTATTTAACAGTCAATCTTAATCCAATACCTAGGTACCCTCTTGCACACAACTCACCACTTGCGAAAATGATCACCGACTCTGCCAACCCAGAGAAAACCCCAGTATAAGCTCCGCTCTTCACTGCAACTGCAAGTTTCTTCTTCAAAACTTGCGAAATCTTTACCGCGAAATGATTCTCCAACGTAAAAGCTCTCACCGTCGCGATGTCCGTAAAGGCCTCTGAAAAGACATTTGCCATATCTTCATTCAAATCGCTCAACTCCTTTTCCCATCTGGAATTGACCATCCTTAACCCCGTGCTAACTCCATACCAGATAGGCACACACGACAGACTGACAAAAGTCAATTGCCATTTGAGCAAAAAACTCCAAACAACAGCAATGCCTGCTGTCATGATACCGATCATCAAAAACCCCCCAAACTTCCCCGCAAGATTGCGCATCTCCTCGGCATGTTGATCCAGGCAAATCGTGAGTTGAAGAGGTCCATTCTCTTCCTTCTCAAACCAGGAACACGGTTGAGAGAGTATGCGTCGTATCGATTGACTGCGAAGTCTGTCCATCCATGATTGACTGCAATATTCAAAAATATAATACATGAAGAAAAAGATCGTGGAATCTACAGCGGCTAGACACACAATCGCCACGGAGTATTTCTTAGCGATTGAGCTAGCTTTGCTGCTATCAGCAGCGTAAAAAGAGTCAAAAAGGTGAGATAGCAGATAAGAGAATACAGGCGTGGATCCAGCGTGAATTGCTGCAAGTGCCCCAGCGCCTGCTAAAAGGAGTCTTTGCTTTTTACTCAAGGTTTTCGGTACCGTCAAGAAGGTCTTGTGTAATGGTAGGGTAGTGTTTATTGATTTGATCGTCTTCTTTGGGTTAAGTTTCCTGTATCGTCCGCTCCGTGTGAAGAGATGATCAACTCTTCTCGGCGAGGATAGATGTTGATTCTTGTCGGATTCGTCAAAATTGAGCTCCGAATTGATTACAGGACGTGACTTATGGCTATGGGTGGTCATAGCTCGAAGGGCTATTGGCGATCGTGGTGAGAATTGGATAATATCCTCGTTGTACGATGGGTCGAGCTCGGCAGCGAAAGATTTCCTATTCATACTTGTTCTCTCGCTTGATGGAGACCAAATCTCAGACGAGGTATCGTCATACCAAGAATACTCGAAATTGTCTATTGGGTCAATCTCATGGCTCCTGTCTTCGTTCCATGAGGACTTGGACGGAGGGGGATCAGCAGTTGCTTGTGCGAAAATCGCACTTTGACTACCCTTGACCAGATCTCTTTTGAGACCCGAGGCAGCCACCGTTCCAGCTTCAAGCACATACACGAAATCATCGGCAAGGATATTAGATGTATCGTGGGTCACGATAATAGTCGTCATTCCTTTTCTCCATTTTCGAACAGCTTCCATGACCATTGCACGATTATCGTGGTCCAAAGCGCTGGTAAACTCGTCGAGTATCAGAACTGGACTGTTCCTCATTCTCGCTCTTGCAAGAGCAACCCTTTGCTTCTGCCCACCACTGAGCAGGCTCCCGCCAAACCCAACGATAGTCTGTAGTTTGTTGGGAAGGCTCTGAACAGTGCTGGTGAAATTCGCTAGCTCAATACAACAATCGATCTGCTCACGAGTGACGAATGCTGGATGTCTTGTTCCGTACGCAATATTGTCCCAGAGACTTTCGTTGAATAGAAAGCTGTTTTGCTGAACTAGAGTAACGTTTCGGCGTAGCCATGTTGGGTCAACCACTTGATAAGGAGTATGTCCGACGAGGATTCCACCTGACGACGGAGAAAAAAATTTGAGAAGAAGATTGATCAACGTGCTTTTCCCTGCTCCGCTCTGCCCAACAATAAAGGTCGTCTCGCCCGCTCGAAACTCCATACTCAAGTCCCTTAGAATGAGTTGATCGAGCCGAGAAGGGTATGCAAAAGCCACCTAAATTGACAAATCAGAAAATATCTTAGAGACTTATTCTTCCCGGACTTACACGTTTCAAAACTATGTTCTCCGCATATAGATTTGGACGGCGACCTCCATCTACCTTCGATTGCGAGTCCGCCATGCCATGGTCATCAATGTACTGGTGTAATGTCTCGCCCGCAATTTTGCCTCTGGCCAATGCAGGTGAGAATAACACCATCGTGGAGACCGACTGAGTCACAATCATACAAGCCCAGAACGTAGTCAAGACATCACCCGGATTGAGGTTCCCCCGCTGAACCTGAACGCTCCCAAACCAAAAGCCCTGCACAAACATAGTCAGGGACACGAACCGCGGAAAAGCCGTTTGGATTGAGTTTAGCACGCCTATTTTCATGTACAAGCGGGCAGCTGCTCGAATCCTCGTCATCATCTGTGTATAAGTCGAAAATTGTCCGTTGAGACACTTCACCACGTCGATGGATGCAAATGCGTCGTAGGAGATTTTGGAAGCCTCCGAAAGCTCGGACTGTTGCGCCTTGAGGATCGGTGACATCCTCCTTGACGTCAAGGATATCACCACGAAAGAAACTGGGATGCCAGCCATAGTCACAAGGGTGACTTTCCATGAGATTGTGAATGCGAGGATAATGGCAGCCAGTACCCTAGACATGTTAAGAATAAAGGATCCTAACGGCTGGCTTGTTGTGATCTGCAATTCACGTAATTGCCTTGAAAAGTTGAATAGTCAGTATACGTTACGACGAGAAATTGAAGGAGTAGATACTTTTGGGAGTGGGATAAGAATGCGCCGATGCCATCTTTCCTCATATCGAACCACACAAAATCCCTAACCAAGAGTTCCCTAAAAAGTGAATGACTGGCGCGTTGAGTCTGAAGTTCACCAAAAACAGTCCATAAGAAGAAAAAAACCGAGGTCGAAGCCCAGGAAATGCCACCGAGGATCAGAATAACGTATGTATACTCCTTCGTGCGATCCATCAACTGAGGGCCTGTTAGCGCCCCCGAGCCAAACTGCGAAAGCACCTCGAAGAGTTTTCCTAGATAAAGCGCAAAAATAAGTCTCACAACACCGGCAATGATTGTTACGAAAAGCGACAGGATCAAGACTGGAAGATGGAAGATAGTCGTGAACCGAAAAAGAGACTTCCAGCTAGTTGTGATGGAAATCTTTTGCCCCTGAACAAGAGACGATGCCGAAGGCGTAGTGAGAGTCGGGGGGCCTGCAGTGTCTTGCTCCGAGTTTTCAGCCATTTTCGACGAGCAATGATGCTAATTCTCCCTTGAACATGAACATGGACATGCAAGATTCGAAGTCTTCTGGTATGGTGGAGGAAGATAGTGGAAGGAAAGAGGAGCAAGAGCAGCAGCACATCCATGTTGAACATCACACCCATGCTCGGTGACTGGACTAGTTTACAACACTAACACAGTCTAGGTTTATTCTATTTTTGCAAGATTCTGCAGGAACAATATGAATCGGTTCTTTTGATCCTTAGTATTGTTCTCGTTCTCTTTGTCGAATGCTGCGAAAAGGTCACGTGACCTGTTTCAAAAAGGAGGTGGTGGGCAAGAAGTTCAAATCAAACTGTCACGGAGGGGATATATATAAAGGTAATGTACACGGCCTAGTGGGCTCGAATTGAAGGATGATCAGGAATGTTGGAAGAGATAGCGAGTCTGGGTTGAATATAATTCGGAGAACAGCAGTTCCGCGGTGCGCTCTTCTGAGAATGACAGAAATAGTGATCAATCCGATATTTCGATCAGACAGTTACTGCACAGTGGGGGTCATGCCGATCTGAGAGATTATTCATGAAGGTGCGTGCCTCATAACCATTTGTCGACCTCCCATTATTCTTTCTTGCCCTGCGCCTGCTCATATATCCAGTCATTCAATCCAGCACGATTTCTGGTATGGTCAGTATAATGGTTCTGAATAGAAATGACGCTGCAGTTGAGAACTTACCTTGCAATTTCGACAGCATAAAATTGCATTCTCATAGCTTTTCATACGACGATTCATCAGCCTCCTGGTCAACTTTGCCACCGGGATAACTTCCTATGGCTTGACACTACCGTCTGATCGAGGAGAGGAGCCCACTCACCAAATATCGTATTCTCCTGATCGTATTCCACCTTCGGACTTGCCCTCAGCATCGTTCCAAAATTATAGTCACTGATCTTCTTCTCGTATTCCATCATGAATTTCCTCCACTTCTCCTTGCCGGCTTTACTCTTCATCTCATCCTCGTTGATTGTCGCGCTGGGATCAAAGTCTGGAAACTCGCGCATAAAGTGTTCGTAAATTTCGTCATCCATTTTCGTCAGTCGCAGTTTGGAGCCAGGCACTTTTTCGAGGATGGACCAGTATGTCATGAGATGTTCGACAGCTAGGACCGGTTGGCGAACGTCAGTACGAAGGTTCTTGTTGGTCCCATAAGATGGTTTAAATAGTTTGTACCTTTGACAGCGAACTGTTTCTCCATCTATTGCGGATCGAAACAAGAGTAGTTAGCACCTAGATATGACCGTTGTCGACAGACAGAAATTGAACTCACATCCTCCAGGTTCTCCGCCGTCTCTGGATCAAATGGTTTCGACATGTTGGGCGCTATCTGACAGTATTTAAATATTGGGTAGTTTTCTGAGGGTGTAGTTCGAGAATTAAAAAGCGCTTTGGCTGCTCTGTTATTGTGCCGATACTGAGGACGTGATATGTAGGTAGTACAAAAAAATATTTTGAAGCAGCCCCTCCTGCATAAGTTGAGATAGCTATTTTCTTACCTAAGCGCCGGAGGACTGCCGATCTTATGTAAGCTCCCCGCTCACTCTGAAGGAACTACGTCATACATTTAATTGCTGACTTGCCAAATACTTTATGATTCTTCAATGTATCTTAAGGAATATTTCTGTCGATATTATTGATATCCATGGATATTATCGCATATAATTTGTTCAATGATATGTGCTTGTGCATACTTGGGTATTTGCTAGAGCTGATGAAACATTCTCGACCGCCAATAACCTTGGAAACCAACATGGTATACAACCCCGAAAGAAGATATACAATTTGCAACGTGAAAAATACGGCCGAAATATGAAGAATGAAGAATGAAGATAAGCGAAGAGCATAATTATTGCAAAGCTGGGAATAATCTCAGTAAAACTTGAATATGACTCGGCTTTTTAGTCCAAGTCACTGTCGGCATCGTCTGGGAGTTCCTCAAATCTGCCTTCACGCACTGCTTGCGCCACAGGATGCTCTGGAATCAATCCACTGGCCCGAGCTCTGTTTTCTAAAATCAGTATGCCATACTAACGAGTATACTATAAAATATGGGTAAGGAACTACAGCCTTGAACATACCGCTCGAAAAGTACAAATAAGCGCTCGGCTTCACGCTCTTTTTCTTCCTCCGTCATCGCTGGGCCAGTGTCTGCTGATTCGGCATCCCAGCGCTGACCTGTAATCGGATTGAATTCCGTATTGGCGTTGCCGCGATTGGTGGCAAACGCCTCGCTAGCATCCTTGGGAATTTCTATGCCTCGAGAAGCAAGGAATCCAGCGGCAAATCCGTATCCGATATTTTGCGTTAAATTCTTAGCGTTCTTGCCGGAAAGGACGAACATAAGCTCCGATATCGCGGTTTTCAAATGTATAGACGGCGTCGTCGAGAGTTGTAGTAGCTTTGAGGAAAGCGTGTCACTGCGTCCGATGGGAAGACTCCGTTCTTGATCTTCCGGCAGAAGAAGCCATTCCATGTACTTCCTCGGACCTTCGGGAGCTTGCTCGTAAATGCTAATGAGAAGTTGTATAAGAGGCACTATCCGAGTTTCCAAGTCATCCTGCTCGTATTGTCGCACAGCTGCATCGAGGATGTTGATTAGTTTGTCCACATTACAGTTTGGATTGAATTTCGGGAAGTACGGGCTGCTCTCAAGTTTCCCCGATTTATCGGAAACGTCCATGATGGAGAGGGCGTTGACGAGATACCCGACCAACCCGTCGAGTGGCTTTGGAGGAATGTCGATGCGACTGATGATCTTGAGCATGTAGGGGATGGACTGTGTAAAAGTATCCGCCAGATCTGGATAGAGCTTCCCGACGTTAAACACTAGCTTGAGGACGTCCGTAAATGCTGACTCGTCGGACCCTGTGAGCGTCTTCTTTCCGCTTTTCGGCAGTTGCTTCGAATGGCGTATAATTTGCTGTTTAGCTGTCAGCTATCCCGTCTGCTTTTCAGGCCTTGCCGGAATCGATCACCCACGTAGTGTATATTGGCTCCGAGAGAATGATCGGCAATCAATGATTTAAAGTCGATATTCGTGTCGTATGTCGTCAGGAATAAGATTCTCGCGACAATCATTTCATCTTCGGAGTTGTCTGTCTGTCGAACGTCAGTTTTGAGGACAATCGCATTTCGTAGACGATGCTGCTTACTTTTAGTCGTTCCGCGAGCTTTCCAACGCAACCCGAATCAACAAAAACTTGTCTCATTTCTTGCTTGAGCAAAAGTGCATTGGCAATCGTCCGAAGTGCGGCACGACGAATTTCGGCATTTTCACCGTCTAGTCCGTATTGAATAAGAAGCGTAATGCCCTAGAAAATGTCAATCTCTTCCAGAATTACTCCCGGGTGCCGTGACAAGTACATTCTTGGAATATATCGCTTCTGCATTATTCGGATCCGTACCGTACTGACGAAGAGTCAGGATGACTTTGACCTTTTCTGAAACCCACGATCGAAATCAGTTGACGTTCGGCTTTCGATGCAATTCTGCCGTTGCTTTTGAAAATCCCTTGAAGCTTACCTGGCGCCAGGAGCGTCTTCTCGGTGAGGTCCTTGTCGAGCAAATCGACTAGTCGACGGACTTCTCTCTGTTTTTCTAACCAGAACAGGAGGTTTAGTTTTCTAGACATCCTGCTTGTGTGTATTGCAGCTACCTCACTCACCTTCATTTTGCAGCGCACGAGCCTGCATCATGCCACAGCTTTTACACCATTCAAGTGGCTTTGATTTGAGAAACCGATAATGCGCAATAAGCAGACAGTGGTAGGTGCAGCTGAAATGACAACGTGGTCACAGAATTGTGATGTTGATCCGTAGTCGAGGCGAAGCTGGGCAATACTTGGCAGATGCAAGATCAACAAGTCGAAGAGTACCAGAACGAGTGTCTTGGTGGACAAAGAAGCGCTAACTGCGAATAGACGGAGCGACAAAGAAACTCGACGACCAGAACAATGTCTTAATTCGGTTCAATCAATAGCGATCAAAGACAAAGCGCCAAACAGCTGAAAAGGATACTTGTATCTTGTGAGGTGCCAAAAAGTTGCTTGCAGTCATCATTCAAGAATTCAAGAATGTTCCCCACATCTTAAGGTGCCGTCCCCAGATGCCTTACTATTGAGGCTGCAAGGCGCCGAGCTCCGACACGTGGAAGACATCAGCCATAGCCCTAACCCTGAACCGATTGTAGCTGTCTTCTTCAAGTTTCCAGTATCATTCGATATTTCGGAAACGCCTTCACTCGGATATAGGCTATTCTGTTAGTCGATTATCCTCGAAAGATGAACCCTGTACATGCAGAATGTGGTGAAACGAAATTTGTTGCCAACTACGCAAGCTATTTCTGACAAGGACCTATAACTACCAACCGTATCCGCAGGCCAAAGCATCGGATTTCTCGCCGAGCGTGATGAAAACCTGCACTACCTAGGTAGTCATGAAACTTGATCTTGCAAAATCACTACATTTTCATCTTTTCAAATGCCATCGAACAGGGATTAGTTGCGAACCACCCTCCAGATAAGTCGATGGGTTGCGGATGTGAAATGAATTTCTCGGTACTTTGATCTCCCAAGGATGCCGACGACCTCGAATGTTACCAGCAGTTACGTTTGGCATTAGGGCTCTATTCACCTTTGGAAGTTTCTTTCTGCGCCCACGGGTCTTTTGTGAATGCCCTAAGCGTTTCAAGTCGTCTATCCTACACTGTATGAAAGTGCCGAGTACTCCGTCTTCGATGGAGCCAAAACTGGAAGGCAGTGAAGCTACCCGACACGAAGCTCCTGTCGATGTAGTGCTGCCATTAGAGCAATTGTCTTATGACATACCTGATGGTGGTTACGGATGGGCTGTAGTATTTGGTATCGCGATAATCAATGCTTTTTCATGGGGTGTGAGCTCGGTAGGAAGATGTTGTCCTTACGCAATCACACACAAAGGCTATAAGGTATATACTGACTGTGCTGTAACAGTCTTTCAGCGTCTATTTGTCCTTTTATCTGGATAATGATTACTTTCCCGGGACGACCCAGATGGATTATTCATTTGTTGGCGGAGCTATTTTTCTCGCAGCTTTATGGGCAGCTCCATTCGTAAACCTCCTCGCCAGACATGCCGGTACAAAAGCGTGCATGTTCCTAGGCTCGACTTTCGTATCGGGAGGGTTGGTGGCTGCATCATTTGCCAGAGCGTTTTGGCAGCTTATGCTAACGCAAGGAATCATGGTTGGGATCGGTGTGGGCCTCTTATACGTCTCGACATCCCCTGTCATCAGCCAATGGTTCCGGAAAAAACGCAGCTTTGCCCTAGGAATTACAGCAAGCGGCTCTGGCTTGGGTGGCTTGATCTTTTCGTCCTCAATTTCACCGATGATAGAAAAACTTTCTCTAGGCTGGGCTCTCCGAATTCAAGGCATCGTCTGCCTTGCAACGCTATATCTTGGCTCGGCAATTGTTCGTGATCGAAATCTCGTGATTCGACCCAAGCAGCACCCATTTGACACGCGCTTCTTACGTCGATGGGACGTGATTGTTCTTTTGATTTGGTGTTTTCTATACCTTCTTGGTTACATGACTCTGGTCTCGTCGCTTCCAGACTTTGCCCGTTCACTTGGCTTGTCCCAAACCCAGGCCAGTGTATCGGCCATATTGATCAATTTAGCCACTATTTCCGGACGTGTGTGCGCAGGATTAGCGGCTGATCGGTATGGAAGGATCACAATTGCGCTCGTATCGAGCATGTCAAGTGGTGTGCTATGTTTTGTGTTGTGGATCCCGTCTCAATCAATTGTGCCAACCCTGGTGTTTTCTTTCCTCGTGGGTAACGTATACAGTACAATATGGCTAGTCCGTTCACTCTCTGTCCTACATCTTCAAATCGGTTGAGGAGATATATCTAACAAGCGCATGATTCCAGTCAATTGCGCCAATTTCTGCTGAAATCATTGGTCTCGAAGAATTACCGTCGCTACTCGCAATAGTATGGCTTAATGCTGGACCGCCATGTTTCGGTAGAACTTTCCTGTTTGCACATGCTTTCTGGCTTGCATCGGAGTTCACTAATCCTCTGGGAATAGTATCTGAGGCGATCGCGCTTCAACTTCGTCAACCTGAGAGTGATCGTCCCTACCTTCATGCACAGATCTATGCTGGTTAGTCCGATATCCACGTCGTGTGTGGAAGAATAAACAAGAAACTGCACAACCTCTGTCTTACCAACATGCATACAGGACTCAGTTATATTGTTAGCGGCTTTTTCATGCTTGAGCTACGGCGGATCAAGATTGGCCTTTTCAGACGCGAGAGTCGTCTCTGACTTGGATATACTCCATAACGATTTACCCGCATAAAATAATACCTGGAATGATGGAATTGCTATTTGGCAAGGAAATTAGAGATTTAAGCTTGGTAAGAAGCTAGCGAACTTCTGACTATCTTAACCTATGGTCGTCGCAAGGCTATTGCCGAAGGAAGCCATTGTGATTAGTTCTTGCTTTTAGAACAGGAAGTTCGACTCCCCTCTCACAGTCCAAGCTGGCTGACCCTCGTCTGAGACGTGTGCTAGTCACTTCAACTAGACGTTTGCACCACCATTTCCCAAAAACAACCACAAGAATAGCCACCACCAGAGGCAACGTCACAGCAAAATACACCCAAAACTTAGTAGCACCGACCGCAAAGTCGCCGTTCATGCTGAAAAATGAACACACAAACGAGACTGGAACAAACAAAGTACCTAGAATCGTGAGTCGAGACAGTGCCTTTGAGTCGGAGATTGACTTTTCCGTCTCCATCAGCGCAAGGTATGTCGACGTGATATCCAGCAGCTTTTCCGCCCAGGATCGATAAGTCAAGAACTTATCACGAATGACGACAAAGTCTCGGTCATCTGTCCTGCTGCATGGCAGACGCTGAATGTCTTCAGGCACAAGGCCAAGACTCTCAAGATTATTGGTCATTTCATGAGAAAACCAATTCATTCTCCGTCTGATTTTGTTGATTTCATCCATCACTTTCACAAAATTTCCCAGATATTGATCCTTTTGCGCATCCGTGAGACTCGGGTCGATCATGCATTTCATTTCCCAAAGCTTCGTTTCATGTTGGCTGATGCAGATGAAGTAACGTCGAATAGTACTGTTTAGTGTGGACATCAGAATTCTTCGCAGGAAAATTGTGCTCTCGTAAGGATTTCGCAGTGCAAGACTGTATTGCTCACTCGTAGCACTGTTTAACCAGTACCAGGCAATATCACCAGCAATAGAAACACGGGGTGGACCGTCAACAGGTGAAGCTGAAAGTGGAAAGGAGTTTTTGTTGGGCCAAGAGCTGAAGTCTCTGTATCCTCCCTGGTAAGGACGATTCTGAACAGTTTGCTGGACTACCTGATCACGGTCATTGTTATAGAAAAAAATCAACCGATTTCCGAGAAGTGGCGGGTCCAACAACATTAGAGCTGATATAAGAAATTTAGTTGAACGTATTAGAAGTACTTTTCACGGAACACGTACCATTCCAACTTCCGTCCGCCTCCTTTCGGCACCAGAAACTCGCATTCCGCAGTATTGTAGCTACCGGACTATCGTACGAAGCGTAATTCACGACTCCTTTGGTAACTTCACGTTGGTAAATGATATTTCGGCTCACGTTAGCCTTTGTCCGCACCATTGAAGGTGCTGGATCGCGCGGCGGTGGATCCAGGACTCTGGTTTCGTAGTAACGCACTGTAAATGACGTCCCGTGGTCAATAGCAGAAACGAGCCGCGAAGGATTGCCCGAAAAATCATCATCAGTCCAGTGGCCATCTTGAATCTGTGCGGCAAACACTTGAGCATCAACTCCGAGATATGAGCCGAATAACTCGATGTACGGCGCCGAGAGATCCTCTAGCATGTACAAACGTCCCCGGGGAGGCACTGACGAAGAAGTCAGATATTCACGAAGCCTGCGGCCCTGGGGATCAATGCCGGAATTGAATGAACTAAAAGAGATATGCTTGACGCCAGTTTCGCGAAACTCAAGAACTGAACAGGCAGTTGGACTGTGAGTGGATGACTCATGCTCTCGCTGCTTCTCGAGAAAAGACGTGAGCTGGCCGAGACTAGGATATCGGCGAGCCATTTCCTTGACGATGGTAAGATAAGGCACTTGCCCAGGACGTGATATACGATCCATCATGAAGCATAAAGAGGTATCAAAGTCAAGTCAAAGATTTGCGAGTCATTGCTTTGCCAGTATCCATCCAGGAGGGAGTCAGCTCCTTTAATTCTGCGTCCTTTTGTAGTCAGAACAGCAGCGCGGAGCGAGCCCAGGTTACTCATCTTTTTGACGAGATTGAGGTGCTTTATCATTGTAAAGTTGACCGCATTGAGATATTGCAGTTCACCCCATCTTCCAGTATGGTGCTGGTCAGGTCTGTAAGCCTATGAGCTTGTCGCTTCGCGGCGGTTGTATGACAAGATACCACTAGATGCTTTGTAAAAGACATGATTCACGGCGTACAGGTAGAACCCCGTCATCTGAAGGAGGGACTTTTCAAAAAGATGATTCATGCAAAGAGAGCTTGCAGATGAGTAAAATAATTTTCGTAGTAGAGGGGTAAGGTCTGACAAGTTGAAGTTGCATTGCAATATGTTCAATGCTCCTGCCTGTGTCCTGCATTGTGGCACACCATGGCGCCTGATTTTCCAGGCTGCAAGGCTCTTAACGTCCACCCGGCCAAAAGAGGTTAGCGCAACCACTTAACGCGTCGCGACTTCCTTTCTGCGCTGTTTCGTTCGCTCCTTCCCGCGGTTTCGCGTCGTCCTCGACTTTGACAGCTCGGTTGGCGCTTTCCTTCATTAATTCAAATTCACCAGTCAACTAGGGAAAGAACCTTACTTAATCATTCTTTGTTCCTTCCTCTTCTGATCATGACTTGAGGCTTCACTTTAAGCTGGATGTCATCTTCATCCTGATCTTCATCTTCTATTCCCATCGACCTGACTGTATTGCCGCCATTTATTTAGTGATCAAGGGCCGCATTTGCTGAACGAAGGCAATAGTTATTCATGGAAACCCCGTGAGCCCCGATTTCTCTCACTTTCTCATCGGGCTTCACAATGCTTGATGGACTTGTCACCGTTCATTATACAGCTCCATTCCTCGTCCTACATTGAGCCATGGTCGAAGTTATGAGTGTTTATCCGGCTCGTCCGCCGACGCCTCCCAGGGGTTCACACAGTCTCGTTCGAAACGATGCAGGACAGACTTCCGCTCGATCAAATGCGTTGTTTACCTCGTCCGGCGAATCCCCGTCTTCGACTGCGGAGTCAACGGTATTGAGATCCAGCAAAAAAGTCAACTTCTCTCCGATCACCAGCTACATCAAATCTGCGACTTTCACCAGCCGTGCCTCCATGTCAACGAGCGAGCTACGTGCTATTCCGCCGTCTAATGAAAGCAAACCCGGCAAGTCAATCCTCAAGGTCACCCCTTTGAACATGGCTCCTCTCGAGGAAAATCAGCCAGAGTCTTTTGCCGCCCTTTTGGAGTCAACCACGCGGCAACTGGCAGGGGAATCTCTCAGCTCGAGAGTCGATGCTTATATGCAGCTTTTGGGTGCATTAAAAGCTTACGACAACATTTCAGAGCAAGACGACATGGAATCGAAAGCGGGACTCTTGCTGCAATTTGTACAGCGTGACATTAACATCGATTTGGGAAAAGGAGACTTTGTTGAGACAAATTTGGTAACAAACGCGCTCAAGCTGGGCATCTATATCATTTGGAGCCCGCAACTGGCAGCTCAGATTCCGGATGACTTCAAAATCTTCATCATCGACCATGCATTGAGTGTCTTGGCAGAGGGAAAGCTTTCGAAATCGATACTCAACCATTACGTTCACATTCTCTACACCCAGAACTTTCCGGCGAAGATTATGACGAATTCACGAATCACAAGAATTCTCTCGGTCTTGAACGACATTACCGATCGCGTCAATGGAAACGGCATAATTTCCCAACGGTTAGGTGTGTACACGCGATTGCTTAGCCAGTCTAAATCGGTCATGGCCTCGCAAGCACCTCTCTGGATCGAACATTTGATTTCAGGTCTCCTGCACCCTACAAGAGACACCCGATCAAAGGCCATAGTATTGGGTAGTCAAACCGCTTTGTTATTGGGGCCGAACCTTGTTGTTTCGAGAACAATACTAGATCTATTCGACAAGGAAATCTCTCAAGACAGAAAGCTGATATCGGAGGTATGTGATCGGATGGGACGCATGATGTCTCCGTCAGAAAGTGGAGTGCATGTGCCACAGATCTGGAGTATTATAGTCTTGCTCTTGAGGAGCAAACGGTTCAACATCGAGAAATGGCAATATTTCAAACAATGGGTCCTTGTTTTGCAAAAATGCTTCAACTGCAGTGATCCCGCTGTGAAAACCCAAGCTTTGGTCGGCTGGAACAAATTTGTTTACATGATCACATGCAATGAGCATACGAGCAGGAGCATGCTGAGAATGCTGACAAGGCCTATTTTCTCGAGTTCCGAGCGCAAGCGTAGCGAAAAGTCAGGCGCAAGTGCGAATGCGGTATTCATTTCCAGCTATTACAACTTACTGTACTACTCATTTCGGCCAGGCATAGCTTTCGACCACATCGACTTTATATGGGAAGAGTACATATCTCAGCCATTCACCAATGTTTTCGCTTCAAATGCTCAACTCAATGACGCTGCATGCAAAGCTCTGTCTTCCCTAATATGGACATCGCAGTCGAAGATCTGGACTGAAAACAAAGTTCATGAGGTGCCGCGAATGGAATCAGACTTCATACTACCTATAGATTGCAAATGGATACGATCTCGTATCACTTCTGTAATTGCAGCGTTCGAGACCCTACTGAGCTCCGCAGCTTGGGTAGACAAGCAGAGGCTGTGGACTGATATTTGCATGGCACTCTCGGAAGCCTCGAGCAAGGAAATCAAGCCATCAAATGAACTGACTCAAGCCATTGCTGCTATGCTTGGACTATTAACTCGATTTCGACTTTCCTCCCCTGCTTCTCTCAATGCTGAAACCGACGAAATTTTTACGGAACGCTTGACGATCCTTGCCACTGTGCTTGTTTCAAGTATTGGGCCTTCGCCATTTACAGAGTTTCTTCTATTAAAGACGTCTCGAGATACTTATCAGACTACGACTACACCAGCACACAAACGTCCTCGAAGCGATGCAAATCTAGAGACACCATTTCTGCACATCTTACGAACTATTGGTGGTTATGAAGACGCACATGATTTATCATCGCCATCGTTCCAAAAGCAGCTAGACAACCTCTTTGACGCAGCATTGAAAGGGCGCCAGTCAAGAGGGCTGCGACTTGAGTTGTTGGAAAGATGCACGGCACTGGAGATCGAGACGCCTAATAAAATAGAGACTGAATCCAACCTTCATGCTTTCATATGGGATGCCGCCGCTCGAGCAACCGTGAAATCCTTAAGCTCGCTGCCAATGGAAAGTTTAAGAGAACGTGACGGTACAATATCTCGAGACTACACAAACGTGTTGCAAATTCTTGAACGAGGTGTACAGTTTACAAATCTGCATGCTTCATGGAATGCGTTATTGGAGGCTTTCATACGCATTGTTCGGATTGAGAGAGGCGGACATGATATCTTTAATCTGGTCGTCGAGCCACTTGCCCAGAAACTCAGTCAAATCAACCACGTTCAGGCATATTTACCAATGAAAGCTTTGATGAACCAGGCTCTTACTTTGACAAATTTTCAACAAAACAGAAAGATCACAGATCACGATATTTCCAACTCCACCTCGTCATTTTTCCCAGAAGGTCTACTCACCCTAATTGGAAAGCTACTTTCAGACGCTTATACCCAATTCCAAGTCTCTGATAGTGTGACTTTCGCTGAATTTGTGGAATCCTTAACGTCTCTTCTGGGAAGTGGTCCGGCAGACTTCAGATGCCTGCTTCTAGAAAGGCTTCAAGAATCATTAGCTCTATGGTTAGGTGATTCTTCTCGGCTCATAACTTCAGAAAACAACACGGACAGTAGACTCCTCACCGCTGTGAGTAAAATTCAGGAATCTCTGTTCTGGCATGTGCTGACTTTTCATCTAGTGTCGCATGCTTTCGTCAGCAACTGCCAATATTCTGCAGACTGCAGTGCCGCACAATACAGCCTCTTTACATACATATGGAGTGATCATTTCTGCAGGCCTAGATTCCGTGCACAAGTCGTCGGTAAACCGATTCATTGATATGTGGAATTCGACTTTTGGAATGCAGGAAATCACGCACTGGCCTTTCAATGTTCTATCCGCCCTTCAAAAATTGGAGCATTTAGTAGAACTAAGGTTGCCTAGCTCTTTCCCTCGAACGGAACCACAGGTATGTTTTTATTGTGCTGCCACCGAAGTAAGAGTATTTCTAAGGAGATATGACAGGATATTTCCATACCGGACTTTGTGGAGTCTCAACCTATCGAAAGTAGTGTGCAGCAAATGAATCAGTACAGCAGAATGCCGAGAAATTCGAACATACAGAATGTTCGACCAGTTCCATTCAGCTCATCTCCTATTATTCAGTCAACAGAGAGCATAGATGCTCAAAAGCCTCTTGAACAAAATGGGAATAGCACTCCACGCAGGCGTCTTCGACACAACAAATCCAAAGTGCAGTTTCTTACGGGTGATCGGGTATCTCAGTCCCCTGTCACGGAGAGCCCAGTTCTGACTGAAAGGCAAACGGATTCAATAGTTAAAAAGCGTGGCAAAAGGGCAATATTCCTCGAAGACCTTGGCTCGTCGTCACCGGTTGATACCCGTTCATCTGAAGACCGTAGGTTTTCTCCACGGTCATTGCCTGTGGTATCAAACCTCGCCCTCGAGCCCCAAGGACCTTCAACCCCTGTACTGGACGCGCATCTAGCAGAAAACGATGACGACTTCCCAGGCTCATCACCGACACCAGCAGCAAGAGATCAGGGATGTCTCACACATCAAGGCACCACTGCTTTGACTCTGGCGACTATGGACATGCTGCCTTCTGATCCACCTTCTTCGCCACCTGAAATCTCCGCCAAATCACCAAGGTCTGAAGCAATTATTCATAAAGACCATTCTCTACCATCGTCTCCTACAAAGATTTCAACAGTCGAACTCTCCACGAATCATCGGAGCCGTT
The DNA here is from genome assembly GCA_002916415.1 of Talaromyces borbonicus. Taxonomy (NCBI): domain Eukaryota; kingdom Fungi; phylum Ascomycota; class Eurotiomycetes; order Eurotiales; family Trichocomaceae; genus Talaromyces; species Talaromyces borbonicus. The sequence continues at coordinate 543,218 of NBSA01000028.1, read as the reverse complement.
CGACAATCAGTCCCAAAAAGATTGATAGTGTGTCTCCGGACAAGGAGATCTCAGAAGCGAACCCGAATGCAGTCGACTCAGATGAATTGCAGAGCAACGAATTGCAAAATCAAAACGACACCACAGGTTCCGCATCTTCACAGGAAATATTAGATACCATACCTGATACCTACGCCGATGAGTTTGAACAGCAGCTTGCTTCTCAGCTAGAGCAGGATCTGGAATTAGCCGTGGATTTGGAAGACCAAGATGATGTGGCTTCGATACAATCATCAGACCTCAATTTGCCACAGGGCCCGGTTACCAGGAAGCGAAAGAGGAATGCTGGACTCGAAGAACCCTCGAGCTTGAAACGCAACAAACGGGGCTCATCAAAAGATCACGATTCGACCGATCTGGAGACACCACAAAGAAAACCATTTGCGTCGGAAAGTGTGACCACAAAGCGATCTACGCCGAGATCTTCAAGATCCAGACGAAGAATTTCCACTCCGCAATCGTCTCCACTTAAGAACCAAATAAATGCAGACGAATTGTCAGGAACGACATCAGAGTCAAGAAGAAGTGGTCGTCTTGGTTCTGCCCCTGAACGAGAGACAGCATCATCTCCTATTAAGTCCAGGGGATCAAGATCCCGAAAGCGCAGATCCCTGCGACTGAGCGGAGCCCCAGCCCTTTCCCCACCAAGGACTGATATGAAAGTGAAGGCTCAGAGGAAGAAACAGCTCAAGTCTAACACAAACAGTGTAGATCTTCCAACGGATGCTTCGGTCCAGGACACCGATATGCTGGATGATCAGACTACAGTCGCCAAAGACCACACTGATGGTGATATACAGAGCGCTGAAATAGCTTCTGCTTCACTGGATGTTAACATGCAACTCGAAGAAACAGATGTCGCAAGCGCATCCGACATTCAAAATGCCACAATTGTTGAGACGAAGAGCGGAGAGGACGCAGAAGAGGATATTGCGATGGCAGAGGCATCTCCGGAAAACAATACTACGGATTTGTCCGCGCCTGCGATACCAGAAGAAATTCCACGGTCAGAAGAAACTCCACGGTACATCTCTCAAGGAGTTCAAACGGATGATGTCCACATCATTCCTCCTAACGGTGCTGAAGCCGGACAAAATGATGGAAGCATACTCGGATCTCTTCGTAGAGTGCTTAATGGCATCCGAAACGTCACATTTGGCAGAAGCGTGCTCCGAGAAATCGACGATGTGATGTTCGATATTAGAGTCGAAGCACACGAGGCAGCGCGACGCAGCTCGGGTTAACAATAAAGCGGCGTTGTTTTCTCTCGGATTTGTTAACTGGTTTGCTGCCATATTACTTAGAATCTTCGGGATGAGAGAGTGGGATACGCAAGCATAGCGATGGCGTTTTTGGCCTAACTTTGAATTGTAACCGGAGAATTTCTACTCTGCTTCACAAAAACAATAATTGACTATATTTCTGTCTTTTGGAGGCGATTAATTCCGACTATCACATGGTAATTGCTGCTTTTAATTGATCTGAAACTGGAATAAAACGAAGTAATAATTATCCTAGGATAAAAAGTAAGCAGTTGCCGATAAGATAACAAAACCGACTACCTATTATTGCGGGGGTTTTCCCCGTCCCCTCTTCGTCATCCTCCTTCCATCATCCATCCTCAATTCACCTTCGGAAAAAACTGCCATCAACAAACCATCTTAAAACCTATTCATCCTATTGAGAAGCTTGATAAATCTTGATCACATCAACCGTAATGGACCGGGGTAAGAAACCTGCCTCCATTGGCATCGGAGCCTCGATCCCTCAGCCTTCAGTCAACATCAACGACAACGGTACTGTCGACGCGAAGCTGCCTACAGGTGAATCGGTGACGGTGCATCTTTACGGCGCAACAGTAACCTCTTGGAAACTTGCAAATGGCGCAGAGCAACTATTTGTCAGCTCAAAAGCGATTCTGGACGGATCAAAGGCCATTCGCGGTGGCATTCCGGTTGTTTTTCCGGTATGTTTATTCTTTTACCTCGTCAGCCTCGCAATTGACGGGCTGCTTTTACAGCATTTGACTGAATAATCAACTAACGGTCTTTTATTATACCTAGGTATTCGGACCCCCGCCCTCGGATCATGCGACGTCTCGTCTTCCGCAACACGGATTTGCGCGATCGTCCACCTGGGAGTTCCTGGGTAAATCGTCTTCGGAATCCCTCGGTCGTACGGCAGATACTACAGTCAAGCTGGACTTTGGATTATCATCGAGCATGATCTCTGAAGAGTTCCGTAAAGCTTGGCCGTATGAATTCGGGCTTGTTTATAGTGTTGTCCTCAGCCCGGATCGGTTAGAGACTTCTCTGCAGGTGCAGAACAAAGGAACGCAATCGTTCGATTTTCATGTGCTGCTGCATAACTACTTTAAAGTAGCTGTGAGTACTGATATATTCCGGCTTGATCTTTATTCTTGAACTACTGGGATCATTGGGCTTACAACTTTGGTTTATAGGACGTCTCTAAGATCAGCGTCACCAATCTCCAAAATACGGCCTACATTGACAAGGTCGATAATAAACAACAAAAACAGGAAACTTCAAACGAAATTACTATTACTGGTGAAACCGATCGTGTCTATCTAGATGTGGACACAACAGCACCAGTCGGCATTGCTGAGAATGGACAGCCACTATTCACCATTAGCCGTGAGGGACTTAACACGGTCACAGTTTGGAATCCTTGGGTGGAAAACGCGAAGAAGATGAGTGACTTTGGTGACGACGAGTATAAGAATATGGTTTGTGTCGAACCGGGAGCTGTGAAGAACTGGCAAGTCCTGGAGGGAGGAGATGCATGGGAAGGGACTCAGACTATTCGGCCGAGGCTGTAGTTTTATAAATTTTTATTTATATCAATGTCCTGTTCTGTCCCGGAGAGGCGGCACTGCCGATGAGGCAACATCCATATCGTTTCGCATTCAACTCAGGACTCTAAAACGATAGCTTCGCAGAGTTTGGGCGATGTCTTGCAGCTATGATTTTTCTATTGAAATCTGGGCTGCTACCTAGGTGCCTCGGAAGATTTGGCGCTTCTGACTCGAATAAACTCGCTGCCAAGTCTATCCTGAGTATTTTGAAAATGTACCTAGGTAATATAAATCTTAAACACTTGAACTATCGTTTTCCTCTTCAATATCACGCTCCCTACTCTGAATACCCTCATCTTCAAAGATTGACCAGCTTACCACCCAGCCTAACAATGCCTCAAATGCCAATGCCCACCATACCGCACCGATGATATTGTGCGATAAACCCAGACTAAGACCCAGTCCACCGAGGAAAGGACCCAAGGTTCGAGCGCCACTTGACAAACTCTGAGCCACGCCATGGATCGTCCCGAGAACAGAAGGTTCAGATACAGAGTTATTTACCAAGATGATTGCTGCCGGTAAGACAAACGTTCGCGACAGGACTTGTAACGCGACAACAATACTGAAAGACGGCCATAGAATATAGGTTGCGCCACTCGGAATCAAAACGAGGAAAGGCATGAGTAAATATGCCAATGGAGACAAGGGTAAGAATGTCCTGAAAGATCTCAACGTGCCAAGCCGATGCTGAACTCGCGGATAGACGAAAAGCTGCAATGGTAAACCGATTAGGCCTATGACAGAAGTGGCTATACCGACTTGTCGAGTGGTGAGTCCCAAGCCGCCGTTGAAATGGAAGAATCCCCGACGACTCTCTTCGGGAGCCCGGGGTGTGGGTAAAAAGACAAAAGTCATCGAGTTGAATGCACTGGTGTGCATCGCCAGGAGTGAGTGGGTGAGGAGTGTCAGGAGAACGTTTCTCTTAATCAACCGTCTCCAAGGCGAAGGTTTGCTCGATTTTAGCTTAGACTGGGGTTTCCTAGGTGCCGTCAGATTCGACGTGACCAAGGGACTGTCGTCCTCCTCGTGCATAGTCTCTGGGTCATTCTCCCCTAGAAGATGATATTGGTAGCCTTTTCGACGTCGAAATTTGCTGATTACTGCACTGGCTATCGATCTACCCCAGTCTGGTCGGTGTCGAAGCTCCTCATGGGTCTTGATCTAATTAGCATGATGTTGCATGAATCTGTAGGGACTTTACAACGAGACAAACCTCTTTCAGACCAAAGAAAACTCCCATCCAACTTAGAAGAATAAGCGCCGCACTGACGAGATTCGGAAATGCATAGGGCCAGTGTTGCATCCACCACACGCCATCGTTTCCACCGAGTAGAGATCCTGGTCCAAAAATGCTAGGGAAACTCGTCACAGGCTCGGCCAGGAACCCGCCCAGACTAGGTCCGATGATAACACCCACATTGAAACACATTGGTAGAAGCAAGAAAGCCCGTGATTGATATCTGATGGAAAATTAGCTCGGACAATCTCCAATCTCACTTGGAGGAAGAGGAAGAGGAAAGAGTTCCACGCCTACTTCTTCTCGACGATGATTTCCGAAATCATTGTCCTCATCACTCCAACATTACTATTCATCAACCCCCCCAGAACACGAAATGTGATAGCAGAGGCAAAGGATCTAGAAAATCCAAACCCTACACACGAAATCATCGTACCAACCAACCCTATCAATAAAATTCGTTTTCTGCCTATCCACGGCAAATCGGCCGCTCTTCCCCACCATATCGAAGTGAGGAACTGAGCTGCCGTAAAACTACCCTGAAAAATCCCTGCTTGGCGCGAAATGACCGAGTCTGGAAGAGACGGATCAAATGAGCGGAGTTGGTAGAAGAGATATGCCTGCAACGAGGTTTGAGTGATGGGTTCGGATAATCGGGCAAGCACCAGGATGAGTAGTTGAGACTTTTCGGGGAGCTGACTCCACGAGATGGGTTTTTCGATTTCTGCTTCTTTTGGTTGGTCTTCTGTTTGTGTATGCTGCGCTCCATTATTTGGCACTTCTTGTCTGTTGTGAGCAGCTAATATCGAGGTCTCGTCCGTGTCCGCGATGTCCTCGCTGCTATTTCCGATGTCGGTAGTTGAGGTTCCATCGCATCTTCCTCTGTCGTTTACCAATGGTGAGTTACATTCTTCAATCTCTTCCTCGGCATGCTGAGTATGTGATATACTCGTATCTTGATCAATTTTTGGAGTCATTCAATGATGGTGAGAATCGTGTCTGGATTGATTCAGAGGATGTTCCGTGCCGGATTGCCGAGAGAGAAGAAGATGCGGATCGGAGAGCAAGCAATGCTTATCATACTAGCTCTAGCTACTTCCTCAGCACGCAATCTCTCCTGGTGATGATAATAATAGAGTTAATACTTAACAGCTGCAACATTACAAAGACTCGATAGTCAAAAATACAAAATCATAATTCCTGTTTGACCAGTTGCAGATTATGCATTATCAAAACACGCTAAACCGTATTAGACAGACACGATGTCTACTTTAATATGCTGTGATGATTATTTTCTTATCAACCTGCCAGTAGGACATGGAAAGGCATCTCATTCACTCAACGATCAGTAATACGTTGCAGTATATATCTCTGCCAGCATCTAGCTGAACTTCAATTTTCGTTGTCTAGAGACATCAGCAGATTATAAGATCTCTTCGCCATTTTCCATATCCTCTCGATAAAATCCCGCCACCAAAAAAGCCAATTCTAGAGCTTGTTTCTCATTGAGCCTCGGATCGCAAAATGTCTCGTATCGCTCCGAAAGTCCTTCTTCAGTTAAACCGCCCGCACCGCCCACACATTCTGTGACTGCTTCACCAGTCAACTCGAGATGCATACCACCCAAGAAGCTGCCGGCAGCTCGATGAATTTCAAGTGCTTGTTTCAGCTCCGACAGAATATCTGTGAAATGTCTCGTTTTCACCCCGGACGGAGTGGACTGCGTGTTTCCGTGCATGGGGTCGCATTGCCATACCGGGAGATGACCCGAGGCTTGCACGGCGGCAATATGGGCCGGTAGATATTGCGCAATCTTACCAGCGCCGTATCGAGAGATGAGCGTGACCTTGCCTATCTCCTTGGTAGGGTTGACGGTGTTGAGTAACTCGACGAGTTCGTCTGCAGCCATCGTAGGACCGATTTTGATTCCAATGGGGTTACTTAGCCCGCGGAAGAATTCGACATGGGCGCCGGTGACTTGGCGTGTGCGATCTCCTATCCAGAGGAAATGCGCGGAGGTGTCGTAATACCCCTTTGCCACACCTGCAGATGAGCCTCGGCGGAGCTGTTTTTCTTGATACTCAACCGGCGACGAGAAAGCCCCAGGCGGATGTCGTTGAAGAGAGGTGAAACATTGCTCGTACTCTAACGACAGCCCTTCGTGACTCGTATATATCTCGGCCGTTGCAACTCGGCTATCCTGATCGACTCCAACCGTATGCATGAACCGAAGTGCGTCCGTGACCGCGTTGATTATCTTCTCGTATTTTTGTTTGATAGACGGTGCGATAACGTGTCCCAAACCCCAATCCAGCGGCGAGTGGAGATCGGCGATTCCAGAAGCGAGAGCTGCTCGCAAGTAGTTCAAGGTGGCCGCAGAGTGGAAATAGGCTGAAACCAGTCGCGAGGGGTCGGGCTTTCGTGATTCTGGGCTGGCTTGGAATCCGTTAATATTGTCGCCGCGGAAGGAGGGCATCGTAACACCGTCGATAGTTTCATTAGGGCTCGAGCGAGGTCTTCTCCACGTTAGCACCGAATACATAACCCATAGAATCGAAAATGAAAGAGAAAAAAGATAAACTCACTTGGCAAACTGGCCGGCTATTCGCGCAATACGAACAACAGGTTTGTTGGCTCCTGGATACCATCAGCTTCTCCATCAGGATGCAATATGTCATAATTGGCCTACCCCAAACCAGAACGAGACTCATCTGTAAAAGGAGTTTGACTTTCGCCTCGATTGTGTCCTGATTACAGTAATCAAAAAGCTCCGCACAGTCGCCTGTCACCACCATCAGTCCGTTGTTATCTATCTCCAAGATTTCGGACTGAGCGCCGTACCGCCTTGAAGCACAAAGGCTTTCCCGAGAGCTACATTTCGTAAATTGTTTTTTAAGTTGACAATCTGTAAACCAAGCAGGCGGGCTGGTAAGTAAAAGCTGATTGAAATCACGGCATAGGCACACGTACCTCGTGCGGCGTCACTAAAGGTGGAAGTCGTTGTAATTTTGTAAGAGCTGCTTTTACAGCTTCCGGATCGTCGTATGTGACATCTTGCTTGATGGGCTTCGAGGTCCAGGCTGTACCCATTCGCAACCATTAGTTTTTACCAGAGAAATATAAAAGGTTTGTTCGGCGTGAAGATGTAGGACGTACACGATGGACTCCAGTCTGCCATGATTATACGATCGCACGATCGGACGAGGCGCTCCTGCCTGAGAGGATAGATACCAATTCGACTGTTCGGACGGGAGGACGATACTAAAAAATCAACAGAGCATACAGATCCTACAGATCAGAGTGAAGCGAACAATGGATGAGTCACTGGGCCTTCAACTCTCCAAAAAAAGATGAAGAAAGAAAAAGAAATGTGGCCGATGTTATCCGCAATTCCGCGTTGTCGTGCGGGGCGCGTGCCGTAAGTACCTTCGTAGTTCCCCACCGATGAGAGTTACTTCGACAGTAACTACTCTGTCAGCTACTCATTCCATAACTACCACCGTTCCAGCTTGTTACCTTTCTCAATTGACCACTGTCGATCCCGCTCCTGACTCAAGACCAGACCATAATCATGGCCGATAACATCCCCTCAGCCGCCGAGGGCGAAGATCGTCCCGTTCCCGCAAATGCCGAAGATCGCAAGGCGGCCGCGGCACTCTCGTCGCTCAACGACAACGACATATCTCAAGACAGTGCAGCTGGGACCGGCGGGCTCTCGTCGGCCGCAGCACAAGAGGCACTAGGCAAAGCCATGAGCCGGTTGGAAATAGCTGCTGGCTCTGGAGGTAAACAGGGAGGATCTGCTACTCAAAATAAGGCTGCTGCTGCTGGGTCTGCAACTGAGGTGAAAAAGAAGGCTGTCAAAATCGCTGCGGAAGATGTCACATTACTGGTAAGACTGGCTCAGACTGGCTCAGACTGGCTCAGGTCGTTCTATAACAATGAGCTGCAGATGAATTGAAGCTGATGAAATTGTGTATTGGCAGACTGAAGAGCTGGATTTAACAAAGAATAAAGCCACCGACTTGCTCAGAACACATAATGGCGATGCCAAGGAAGCTATTCGAGCGTTCCTCACTCCGTCTATAGTAGCATGAATGATTTTCCATGGATTGGAATACTACTCCCATAAGAATTCTCTTAAATATGAAAAGGAAGTAGCCTCAACTCCAACTACACAGTTAGTATTCCTGCCTGAGGCGATGGTTAAGGCAAGTTGTGACGTTCCGTCCGCCAAAGGAATTTCCAGGCACGAGTCACCACATCAGACCAGAAGCACTACCCTTTATATCTCTCATCTTCAAAAACATCAAACCCCCAGAGGGAAGACTTATCCTCGCACTGCTAGCTCTTGAGATCGCTGATTAGCTTCCTTCCTTCCTAACTAGCTTGTCGGCTTGCTTGTCGGTTGCCTCGCCGGTTGACTTGTTGACTGGCTTATAGATCTACTTGTCAGATTCCACGTGGCTTAGCTTGCTTATCATTTTCATGTAGGTTTTTATCATGTATGCGAATAAATGGCTAAATGGAAGGGTTTGGGAAAAAAAAAAAGAGTAGTAGGTGATAAATTAAAGAAAGCTATTTTGTGTGTTTTTTCTGTCATACAGCATTCGCAGGTAAGCCTCCGCTGCTTGGTTGAATTACTGCGGCCCCGCCCCGCTCCCTTCAATGCGGCCCGCCCGCGATAACATTCGTGGCTTTTCTACGTGTATTAAAAAATCCAATCCATCCGCCTACAAACGAGACTGCGAGACGGCCTACAGCTAGTTTTATCCAGAGGAATGGGAAAAGCAAAGAAAACCAGAAAAATAAAAAGATTCTCTAAGGCGATAGATGCAGTCGTCGGAGGTTCTTCCAAAAATGAATAGATGGAAAAGAAATCAGTGGCTACCAGATGACGAGTTTTCTTTCTTCTGTATTCGGTTTTTGGACTCCAAGGCATGTTCTCCTTTCTTCTTTGGTTCTGCCATTTTCGCTATTAACATGCTCTTTTCATAGACATATAGCCTGTTGATCAATATCATATATAACATATTGTCTTTAATATTCGAGGGGAAAACTCTTTTCAGCACTGGGTTGTTCTGGATCAACGAGTATGGTCACCGAAAGCATTTACTGAATACTGAGGTATCTACAACGTCTCGACAGCCAAGGCAATTGGTGCAACAGGTACACGGTAGCCTTGGAAGTGTAGCTACTTTAATTTGCAGAGAAATCCCTCCTCCCTTGCAATTAGATGCGTCAACTGTAACTCAAGGCCTCTGAACGGGATGCATGCAAGAGGACGTAAATACTTAGTGTTGGGCCATGCAGTTCATCAAACCGCCGTAATTCGAGACACTCAACTTGGTGGGCATCCAGTTCATTGAAAACTATTGTTTACTTAAATTATAAGTGGATTTGTAAGCGAGCATCAGATACTTTCTTTAAAACAGAATTAATACTTAGGCAATGAATGCACAGCATCTATAAACATATTAAAAAATTCTATTAAACTGAATAAAATAAATCTCTCTGTTAGCATATATTCATATTTTCCATGCAATGCATAGACTAATGCATCTAAAAGACTGATGTGCTGGTAATGATTAGAAAAATAACAGTCAGCACTGAGATGGTACACAAAGAAATTAATAACAAGAAAATATAAAATATGGATATTACTAAGTATTGCTAGCACCTGGGCAGCAAAGCTAAGACTTGAGATTTCTATAAAAACTTCATTGTTTTGATAATTTGCTATCAGTCGATTGCTTTATTAGCTGATTGGAATAAACCTTTTAAAGTCTCTGTAACCTACCAATTCATTATGGGTGTCGATGCGTACTTTGAGGGGTGTCTACCAATGGGTTCCCTAAATTTATCCGAACTAGCAGAATCAGCAATAAGAAGAAGAGTGAATGATGCAAACCTGGCTGGGAGGTGATATTAAGGGCCGCGGCCCTTGGCTGACTGAGAACACATCGCAAAATGAGGGCTGCGATACTTAAAGTGAACATGAGTGTACATTTTCTATGCAGCAGTCATCGTCTAGTGGTTAGGATGCGACCTTCCCATACTGTTGCGGATTAGGTCGAGACCAGAGTTCGAATCTCTGTTTCTGCAATAGTATTTTTTCCCTTTTTTTTTTTTTTTTTTATTTCTTTTTTTCCTCCCCTCTCTTCTTTCTCCCTTCTGTTTTTTTTATTCCTCGACGCCTACCTGACGGTCTCGTAGTCCCGTGGCAGCTATTCAGTCCCGACGAGTGGTTAGGTACCTATCGTGTCATTCATAAATCCATAGATCCCCGCCGATATAAGAATCAAATCAAACTTCTTAAGAGCCTCGGGCTTATCGAGATCCTTAAAATCCAATAAAAATTTGCTTTTGCGACATAAGAGTCTCTATGGTTTCTTCAATATGTCTTGTTGAATCTCTGCATATACCATACCGGGACAAGAATCTTCCGTGTTCTTTGATGAGTCGAGGCTGACGTTTGGTAGTCATGTCACCCACAAAATTCAAGGACTCTGGTGTTGCCGGGAATGCCCGTCCCCAATTCGACAAAACCGTCTTTTCGAAATCCGACTGGCTAGTTGTGCCATCCTCCAATTCAGGAATAAGTTTCAGTATATCAGAGCTAAACGGACGGTCGGAGTTGAAAGCCATTTTCATGTTTGTCCTGGTGTCGACGATGCGGATGCTTTTTCTTAGCTTGGATGGAGCATGGTACCTAGCTTCATGGCGTTTCAAATGTCCTGCCGACCTGAGATGAGGAGGATATTGGCCATTTAGGTACGTGACATTTCATACGTGGAACATCTTGAAGGCAGTCTACATGATTTCTAGCATTCATATTTTAGGGCATGGCGTTGGTACACTGGGAAAGGCATCTGAATAGGAACTGGAGTAAATTGACAATGCGTCCAGGATTCATTGAAGAGACTTATTTGTTCATTTACTCATTCTGTTTGACTTGTCATTTATCTTAGGAATTATAATCTCATTTGTCATAGATGCCTTCCTTTCTCAACCATTTTAGATGAATAAGCTGACAAAATTTGACTCGTGGCTTTCACTGATCTGATTGTGGTAAAATTCAGTCATTATCGTTGGACTTAATGAAAAGCCAGGACAGGCGATAAAAGAGATGCAGTGGAGAGACCTTCACATGTAACTGAATCAAGTCAAAATTGGTCGAGTCTAATAGGCAAAACCGTGAAGGCTGTGCCATTAGCTCCTCCTCCAGCTCAGCAGACCAGCGCCGTCATTACATCGGGCCTTCAAGCATCTAGATGGGCTACTGCAACTGACGACACCCCGACAGTGACTCCCACAAAATTGAAGACCAAAACTCAAAAATGTCAGCGACAACTCTGGGGACTATTGGCAGAAGGCGTTATCAAAATTACGACCCTTACCCGGGAATTTCCAACCATACGAAAGCTCCCCCTCTCCTGCATTGAAGCCCGACAAAAAAGTTACCAAGAGCATGTACGAGTCTCGATACGCCTGTGTGGTTTCGTGCTCTAACCGTAAATCATCATTTTGAAAGTTAATCATGGACCGAGGACAGGAAGACAGGCGACAAGTAAAAGCTGATATTCTTGCTGAAAGCGTCCCCAGATCTTCTTTTGATATCTCCTGTTGCGTGCTCTGAGAAAGAAGCGATCTAATGATTTTCTGATAGTTGGTAAGAGCATTTTCGACTTTCTGAACTGGTTCTAATTCGACAGAAGAAGAATCTAAAATTTTTGTAAGAACAATTAGATGACAGGGTAGTTGGAGTGAAAGAAATCTACCCTCGTCACCAGAAAGGGTTTTGAGCATCTGCTGACTTCGTGTTTGTAATGTGAACCTGCAATTTCTGAAAGACCCAGGTACTCATTGATTGAATCAAAGCAGTTAAATTAGTCAGGATTAGATATATACCTAAATATGTTAGACACAGACATCAATGCATGTATATGTTTAAGTGCTTGAAGGTGGATCCGAAGATAATTTATTTGAATGCCGCAGAAATAGTCTACCTAGGTAGTTGTTAGGATTCGGCCTTCCCATATGCTCCTTCCGTATTGGGAAATAATGCTCCCCTGCTCCTTCCCTTTGATGAATGTCGGAATATGGGACTGATCAGCAGGGGCAGAATCCCAAACGAAAAATGATAGCCATGTGCTATATTTGCTTCGCGGGATTCTAAAAGAACTGGCAGAATACGCAAAGTCGACAAATTGTTCTCTCATGGTCATGAATCCTACATTTTCAGACATCCTTCGGAATGAAGATGTCGAGGAGCTGGTTCGGAAATATCAACCAGGTCTCACTCCAGAGACAATTCTCTTACTAAATAAGAAAAGCCGGAGTTACGAAGATGTTCTCCGGTTGCCTGGCCGGACAACTGAGCACAGGGAACGCCAAGGGATCTATGGCATATTTGCCCAAGGTCACAAGCCCAAGGCAGCGGGCTATGTTGGCAGTACTATCGATCTTTGGAAAAGATGGGGCAAACACCAGGGGTTTCTGAAAGATACGGAACGACGACAAGAGGCGACAAAAGGATACAAATATCTCTACTTTCAAAAGTATTTCACAATTCCGGAGCTGAAATACAAAACACTTGCCCAATTTGATAGTCCAATTGAAAACCAATACCTTCGCCTGCTGGAAGGAATTTTTGCAATCCTATTTTCAGCCATGTACTCACATCCGGATGAAAATGTGCCGGCAAATAGACAAAGAACCGTGGAGTTGATGGATAAAATCCGTACTAAGTACGAATTCTGTTCGCCTTTATGGGACTAAACATGAAATGGCCAATCAGCCAACAATATCCACATCCAATGCGCTCTATACGAGATCTACCATGCCAAAACCCAGCATGCGGAAGGCTAACAAACCCGCCGGTTGGGAAAGACTCACACCCGCGAGTACCTATCGATCCCGCTAATATCAGAAAAGAATTTTCATTCGGATATTGCGCGGACTGGAAACTGTCTCATAAGGGACAGCTCCCCTCAAGAAGCCGAGTCGCCATGCACCAGGCGAAAAAAGAGGGAAACCATCCTAAACGTCGATGTGAGCATTGTGGAGATACAGCACCTGAAAGATATTATTCTCTGCATCAAGAACTGCTCATTACTTTGTGTGCTTCATGTAGAAAGTACTACAAAGAAAATAACAAAAAGAAATTCAGGTAACGCGAATGCCTTCAGTTGCTCTTGTTGGGCTGCATTTATAATTTCATCTCGTCTTGGAGCACCCACTCGTTGCTGATTCTGCTGGTTCGAATACTAATAACTCTGAGCTTCGAGTGACAGCCAATATCTTATCTCAACCTTGGAACTCAGCGCGGCAGCCTCCTGACGATTAAAACAAGGGTTCCTCCGATATACATCAATTGCATTTGGAACACTCCCGAGATCCAGATCATATAAGCTCATAAAGATATATGATTATTCAAATTCAAATGTGAGAAGACCAACAGATTTTTATGTGTAAGTAACTTTGATGAAAAGTTGTAAGTATTATGATATTGGAAGGCCGCATCCTAGGTAATCATTGGACTATTTCTGCGGCATTCAGTGTACTTAGATTAGGTACAGAATCACAATGCCAATGATTGGTGGTATCTCGTATAATATGATGCCCAGAATGAAATTGGGTTAATTATTAATTATCCAGTACATTTATGGCAGCAATAGGCCGAAGATCGTATATCCCCAGTTTTCTTCTTTCTTCGCACTGACTATATACCCTTGAAGCTGTTTCTGGGGCTTTTCCCATGCGGTGTCTTTCTTGTACCAATCCGACTGATAATTCTTTGGAAATCGTTTCGACTCAACAATAAGCACCTTTTTCAGCTCCCCTTTGTCGAGAGTAGTGACGACGACATTCGCCTTGGATTTTCCCTTGGCTTCATTGATATAGGCTTGTGTTTCGGTGATAAATGACTTATCGACAAGAAAATAAGATCCAAATGAGAATCAAGGTACAAACGATGAATCATCGATTTGTGGCTTTGGGGAAAGGTATTGCTTGGCCCGTTGAAATGCAAGTTGTTCCTTGCAACGAGTAAATACTTGTGAACCATATTCATATCAATTGACCAAATTCACTCATTCGTATATGGTATTCTTGAGTTTTTTGCGTGGTATGCAGGGTCTCTTTCTGTTCTTTGATGTCCACAAGAAGAATAATATGGACCTTTTCTTTTGCTTTTTCAAGCAACTGCTCCGCATCACTAACGAGATCTTGGTAACATTCTGAAAACCTCATCTCAATGACGATAGTGAGTTTGAGATCTCTGATAATGTGATAAAGAAATCTTCAGATGGCATGGAGAAGTTAAAAGAGTTATAATAAACAAGTTGTATAATAGGTAAATGGCCAGTTGAGGGAGGATGAAGGAGGATAAAGGAATTTCAAGGGGAGTCGTTGATGATAAGGTGACAATGTCAGAGAAAATCCGGGGTAGACACTTCCCAATCGGGTAACCGGGTCGCGCCTGGCATCTTCCTCCAGCTTCATTTGGTTCGAAATCTTCCTCTGCACACTCACCTCCCCCAAAATGTCTTCTTCGCCTTTCACCACAAACAATACGCTCGAGAACGATAAGAGAATGTTGCTAGCTGGTCTCTTTCCAGCAAGGCTCCAAAAGCATATGAGTGTCGGCGTCTACGAACAACTGATTGATGGCCTTGTTGTTGATGATGATGATGATAATCAGCCTGCTCAGCAACCCCCTCGAAAAGAGAAAAAGGCTCCAGCAAGTAAAAAGATGTCTGACTGTGGCTTTCAGCATTTTTTTCTCCTACCTAGGTATCAATTATATATCTTCTACATCGACTATCTCAGCATCAACGCTCAGAGATTCAACCTTGGTCTTTCCACCATCAACCTTTTCGACTTCATCACGTCCTTCTATCCTTGCCCAGCTACTACAAAAATCTCAGGACTTATCACCGTAAAATCTCTTGACTGAGTCCCCAGCCGCAAGGCGTTCTCCAAGAGGTAAGAGTGACCTCAGATCTCTTTCGTTGACCAAAGCTATCAAATACCCATCAATTTCCCATATACTGCATCTTTTTTGATCCCCCCTCTATGGCGCTCTTGGCTAGCACGTGAAAGTGGTAACGAATCGTCAAATTCCGCGGTACGTATGCATGTCATTTGAGGCCCTACATTGCACCGAGGTACTTGATATCTTCCGATTTACCTTCAAGCACCTAAACATATACGTGCATTGAAGTCTGTTTCTGACATGGTTGAGTGCATGTCTAGTCTCGACTAGTTCAACTATCAAATGTCATATGGAAGACATCAATCAACGTCAGACCTCGGACTTGCGAGTAAGCTGATTCCAACCTTAATCATGAAAAAAATTGTGAATCAGTCCCTCAGCTCAAGTACCTATCTTCTTTTATAATGGATTTCGAGATCGATCACCGACCTAGCTAGGCTGGCTACTAACTACCGGGTTTATCATTTGTCATCTCTATACCAATGATCATAGAATTGATCGGAAATTTCTAGCTTCGCTATAATGGATTACCTAGCTACCTATATATGGAGTCTTTGTTGGCGATTCTGGGGAATACGATGTACAGTTCAGGATCCGCGAGCGAGAAACATAGGCCAAACATCAAAGCCAAGTCTTTGTATGGATGGATGATGCTCAGGTCAAAGCCCCCACACTCGGAGATTTCACCGACCTTCATTTTTCCAAGATATTGCACATCCGAAACCTCACTTCGACCCGGTACAGTATCGCAGGAATGCCCTTTGAATATTCCATCATCGATGACAAAGATTCAATGAATCCGCGTTAAATGCACCATGACCAAGACATCTGCTAAAGTTCAGCGTTGGACGGTGACTGAGGTTCGGACTCCCTCAGCATCATCGAATGCAAATTGCCATATCATACTAATCAAACCAGCCTTTTCTGGACATACGCGGTGGTTTGCTCGAGGGACCTTACTACACGGCTGAACGCCATGAGTTGCGTTTTGTCGATCTCGATTATGAAAAGATATTCTTCATAGACCTTGCGAAAGGCTTGTCCTCGATGAGAGTGCTGCATACCGAGTCGCCTATCGGGTATGCTCCCTTTCATGCGCTATAATTGCTGTCGCATGCTAAGAGCAACTGTTTTTTCATGGCTTGTTGAGCTGCTAAGAGCGGATGCTGATCCTTCAAATAGTGTAACTGCTGATATGATTGACGATTCGGGCCACAACACACAAATCGTGGTAGCAGCAAAACATGGATTTGCTACCATGGACTATCATTCAGGTGCTTTGACTTATATTCATCGTACGCATACATCTGACGAGGAAGCTTATAGGTAAGTTCGACATTCAAGATTGTCTTCGAGTGCTTATTTTAACGACGCAATGGGCAAAAAGGATGCGATTTAACGACGGTGCAGTCGACAGTCGAGGCCGGTTCTGGGCAGGTTCTAGTATCGATCACAAATATGTCCAAGGTCAACATGCAGGGACACTTTATCGACTCGATCCGGATATGAGCTTACATAAGATGGTGCATCGAATGACCACACCAAATGGTATGGGCTGGAACAAAGCCGACAATATCATGTACATCACAGATTCTCCTCACGGAAAGATATATGCCTATGATTTCGACTGTCATACAGGATCGATATCCAATAGACGAGACTTTCTGGTTCTGGAAGCCAGCTTTGGCGAGCCAGATGGATTTGCCATGGACGTTGAAGGGTGTCTCTGGGTTGCAGTCTGGCGAGGGAGTCGAGTGATCCGAGTGAATGAGCGCGGAGAGATTATTGGAGAGGTTTTACTTCCCACAAGATACGTGACTTGCCCCGAGTTCGTGGGATCTGAACTAGTCATTACTACGGCTATGGAGCAAAAACCTTACGACAATCCAGGGTCTGCGCGATGGGGTGGAAAAGTTTACAAAGTGGATGTTGGTGTGCAGGGAAAGCCTCGAGGTGCATTTCGAAGACACGCCTGATCGTATTCGGGGAGTAATTCCCCCCTGCTACAGTCGCATTTCCGACCAATAATGGCGAAGGGAACCTATTTCTAACTTTGCATTTCGCTGGTAATTCTTTATTCCTTCTGAACCAATTGATTGAATCTCGTGTCATGTCAGATCTCTCATGAGTCAATCTCACACGTTGTCATGAGTGAAAACTCGGATATAAGACAACGGCTCGATCTCGGGAAGTGGTCCTAGCAACAGACTGCGTCCGGCTCGCTTTTGGCAGATCCTGCGCCATGCTCGGTAATGGATGAAAGATGAATGGTCATTCATGTTGCCAAAGAAACCATACAATTCAATTCAAGAACCCGAACAAAGACCGGGACTCTGGTGTTTGAGGCCCGCACACAACAATAGCAGGGGTTATAGTTAAGGAGTAGACTCACCAATGAAAAATCCGCAGAGACGAGTCACCACTGATTCGCGTATTGATTTGGACCACGGAGCACTTCCCTCGGTTCCCAGACGCCAATATGATCCTGTGACTATAGTGACGAACGTATCAGTACGTAAAATTCTACGTACTATGTAGCAGTCCACGGGTATATTCAGAATTCAAACGGCGGCAAGGATTTTGAATCAGACGTTGCCAACCAATCTCCAATTTTTGCCATTTTCTGAACGGCGCAGGAACAAATATGAGACATACCTCGGAACATACTTCTAACTCGTGGAGACATGATAGGATTTACCGGCAAGACTTGCCAGGATCTACGAGACAGAAAGGTGATTCGAATTTCGGGGTGCAGTATGTGGACCTTGTCGTACAGCATGCATGCGCTAAGCAGGGTGAATTGGCCATTTGGATTAGGGCCACTTAGCCACTACTCATAATTAACTCAAGCAACGGAATTCTTAACTTAATTCATACTGGTAGGTATTTACTCCGTAGATTTGTAGATAGTGCTCGGAGGCGAGACCGCAATTTTGAACGTTAGAGGTTGCCCAAATACTTACCGTAAGCAAAGGATGCTCAAGCTGATAGATAGTATTTCATCCTCCATACAGAAGTGTACCTTGAAGCACGAAGGGTCCATATGCATGCTCTCGTATTCGTACTTAGTAAGGTCCTTTACATGCAGCATAATCTGACACTCCCCTGTCTATATATCTATTCACAGAGATCAATAAAGGTATTGGGAAAATCTACCTAGGTAGAAAATGGCTCTTTTTTACTTTTTGACTCAAAATTTGAGTCAAGGCTTTGCACCCCTCCTAGTACCCCCATGACAGCTGCCAATGGACAGTCTCGAGGCGAATTTTGACCATTCGCATCACTTATCGACACAATTTTGCGAGAAAAGAAGCTAAGCCATCCGTCAAGCCCAGCTCGTGCCGCGGAGATACGACGGTTTAGATAAGGAAAAGGACAAGATATCTCGTGATTCTCTAGTTACCTACGCTTCACATAGAATCGTTTTTCCACGACCGACAAATTACTCTGCCCAGTGTCTGGGCATTGTCCCCAATTCATAAGTGGGATGAAATATAGTAAAAATCCCTTGTATGCAGGCAGAGACGGTGAAGCTGATGTATTCAAGAATGAGCTTGCTTTTCAAGAGTCTAGACCGAAGGCGCGCGGCAGGGAAGGGTCTGTTGTCTCGTGAAGCGACTAGCCAAAAGGTGTCAAGTCTCTTGACAACGTGAGGATGAATCCCTGGAAGTTTTCGGCTTTCACACCCGTGGCTTATTTGCCCATTCCGCGTTTACCGACTTAGGTCACTACTTTGATATACATAGTAGTATCTAGATTTTTATTGTTGTTACATGGTCGAAGTTGTATATCCCCCAACCATCCAACAGATTTCTTCAATTTCATGGTGTATAGCGAGGATCATTTCATCTCCACTCGCATGCAGGTTTTAACCCTGATAGGTTATGGCGAGTTCCCAGGTCCATGGACTCCGGATGACTAGTGGAGAGCCTGTGGACTATGTCAAAGCTCCAGCAATGCATCCCCTAAGTAAAACACAATGGCGATCTCAAGCAATGCTAGCTAGCATAGCGCAATGCGTAAGTCTACTTCCCCGATAATGATCCACCCGCTGAACCTAGGCGCGGTCCGTAAATTTAGGGGAGATTAGGACTCTAAGTTGATGTCGCAATCGACCTCGGGACCATCAGGTGGATTGTTGATGGGAATTCCTAAAAAACAGTGAAACCGACAAGTCCCAACATCAGTGATAGCAGATCGACAGTGATGATATTTCATGTGAAGTTCACAGAATGTACGTGATTCCAATCAAAAGGGCTACCCTGCTCATGTTCGATCCAACGAATGGGTTCCAGGTTAGATTCGGAAATGGTAAATCTTTCTTGCTCACGCTTAGGAAACTTGATCTAACTTGGCTGTTCCCGATCTATGACTTACTTGCTTTAAGATTGCAGGATCGATGGGAGAAGATTCGCTCTGAAATCTTTGCACGAAGCTCTTGCATTGATGTAGATCCTCCCTCTACCATTGGCGCAGCTGGAAGAGCGAGGCTGTAGCCCTAGCGATTTGATCGATGGGGATCTCTACGGAGTACATGAAAGTAAGGACGCATATCTAGTGGGAAATCTGAACAGCTGCATTTTAGACAGCTGCATTGAGCTGACGGGAAAGTTTCCAGCTGCAGGTTCAGCAGGTCTTGAATGAAGTGACAGGCTCCACATGTTTCATTAAACTTCAAATTTCAACAAACTTGACCCAACTTTGAGCCGTGAAGGCAATGAAAAGGTCGGAATTCGTCGATGCATTTTCCTCAAACGGACTTTCTCTCGAAAAATAAGGCCCTAAATCGCATGTCAAAACACGATGAGTACGACTAGGCAGACTACCAGGTGTTGCCCAATCTCGTAGCTGTCGCGCCACCTAGGTATGCCCAATTCGTGCCTGACTTGATATTGCCAGGTCTAATTTAATCGCCGCGTGAGATTAGAAGAGACGATCCCTTATAATTTGAAGTTGGATCTGTCTTAGATTCTCCATCGAGAAACTTTGATTGCCAGTAACATTATTTTGAGTCGACCATTTTCATGCTGTAGATGATCAGAGGACGAACCAGCTAGCTGGGAGTATACTTGCAGAGTAGCAGCGGTAAGCCACCCACTGTCATGAACGAGTCTAAGGTGAGAATCCTCTTGGATGGAGACCGGGGGGAGTTGGCTGTTGGTAAGCTCCAATCCATTCCTGATGCGGTTCGTCCTTATTGAGTGTCCTGTTCGGAACTAGTTGGTTGTAATATGGATCAATTGTATCGTAAAGCACTTGTCTGGTATGGTTTGCCAGTGCTAGCAAGGCCAAGAAACGGATGATGAACGGCCTCCGAGGTGATCGGCCAGGACAGAGGCAGTATAGCGCTGGCTATGAAGTCAAGTAGTGTACTGCCAGAGTAAACCGGCATAGATATGGTGACTTTGTGCTTTTGGATTTGATTCTGTTCTTCCTAGCTTTGAACCTGTATCATGTGAGACTATTTTGAAGACATCGCCCCAATCATCACGGCTCGGAAGAGCAATTCCTCCCACCCGGAAAGGCACCCCTGCAGACTAGAACATTGCTAATGGAAAAAAAATTCCACTTGGTCCCACTTCAGAGTAGCGACGAACTTTGGAATTTGGGGGCTTTTGACCAATTAGTGGCTTCTAGCCTCTAGCTATTTGCTCTTCCACGGCTTTTTATGTACTATGGTAGGGAGAGTAAATAACGTTAGTAAGTCCCACCAGGTATATTTGTTTTTCTTTATGCGCACGCACTTAGCATGATTTTAATAAGAGATAATATAATTTATCTACTTTCTATTGGCTGAAAATGTGTGTACGTAGTATTCTCTGGACATCTCTGTATTTCCACGCATTATTATTCTCCACCATACTAACGTTACTTCACCACCCTACCATAGTACTCCGGCCGTCAGGGGTGTCAAATACCTAGGTTTCTTCATGAGTATGAAGCATAAATATCGTCATGCTAAGTGGAAATAGCCAGCAGCCACCCTGAGCGTGGGATCCTATGAAAGCCGAAGGGGAAATCATAAGATTTTCCATTAATGTGGCATCATTCGCTCGTGGGTTGCCATAGGAGAGACATTCCACGCCAGAATTGAAAGACGGAGAGAAGTAGCAGAAAACTTCGAAAATAGAAAATTCTCTAAATAGTACTCCGTACATAGAAAAGAATTGCAAACCACAAATATCCGTTAACTGGTTGCTCCGTACTCTCGCCGTAATTGTAGACAAAGAGACGGACCCCTTAGGGTCATTTATGCGGGATAATTTTACAATGGGAACCCTGCCACATCTACTCTAAGTTAAGCACTACTAAATACTAAATCGTACTTGCGCAAATTCAATTCGCAGCACGTTGCCTACGGGAACGGCGGGCGACCTCCGTTTGGATTATGCTCGAGTAAGTGACGCTGTTGGCCCCATTTGAGCGGGGCTGCAACTCATTTAATAACGACTGTTTTGCTCATGCGTCTGCTAATCCTGCAAGTAGTGAAATCCCAAGTGCTAAATGCCGACTAGATCAGCATGGTGAATGGTCGCCCGGTGGTCAAGCTGGCGACTGCGTAATGTATGATGCTGTCTCTCTAGGAGTACTCTACCAGAATCCCTGGGCGGAGATATTCATACGTATACCTAGACACCAGATTCCTGAACTCGACTTAAACAAGCCGGATGCATCTCATCTTGGCGTGTGTTTTGAATCGAGCTGCTCGACATGGCGTAAAAGCAGACGGGTTACCCAAATTATCAAGCTGCATAACTGCCTAGTAGTGATATGGAGGTCAAATTAATTACATCAGGTATACCTAGGTATTGGCAGTGTTGATGCCCGCGGATCGCGTTCATGTCAGAACACTCTCCCGGTAAAACAATCTACCTAGGTAATCAATTCGAACCCTCCTCTTTGTTGGGGTTCTGCTTCTCGCTTCAGAACACCTTTCAGTGCTTCCAAAAAGTGGACTAGTCGCTGTTCCGGCCAGGCGATCTTTTTTCTCATCGCAATCTTGAATCCCGGAGCCGGGGATCTTTTTCTTACCCTATTAGCCTAGTCGACCCGAGCCCTATTCTTGATGTTTGGGTTCAACGGTTAATCATTATGCTGCTCATATATTGAATACTTCTTTGCCCAGGTGTGCTCAGTGTGTATGATGCATGCTGCAGCTAAGGAAATGTCGAACATGCGCCTCGGGTTTTCGTTGGGCTGCTTCATGCACAACAAAGCCCCGTAGCCCTTTTGGCTATAGCCTTGGTGAGTCTAGAGCCCGAAGCCAAAATTAAATGAGAGGAAAAAAAAGAAGGATCAGATAAAAAGACTAAGTAGTCTCAATTTCGACCAAAAGGCTCGCTCCCATTCGACATTACTAAGAAGTACGCTGTTCCGTAAATCATTTAGTGTGCTTTTTGGTGTCTGCAATTGGTGCCACCTACGTGCTTTGCTCGATCCGTATGGAGTATAGGATCATAGGATGTCTTTGAGCTCCAGTCTCCCCTTTACTTTAGATAGACTGCACGACAGACTCGAGGTCACCGATCAGAGACTTGCTCCATAGCCTTAGCCCCCCCTATTGTTTCCAACCAGGACCTTAGAGGCAAGCTAGTAAGGTACCAATACTTCCCGGCTCCCCGGCGACGCTCCTACAGGCTACAGCTGCCTTAATAGTAATAATACACTTGCACTAAAGCAGGATTTGGTGCCTGCTTTAAATAGTTGATCTCAGTAACGGTTGCGAAAACAGAAGACGAACTAACTATTTCCTATGGTTGACATTAAATGGGAATTAAGAAAAAGTTCCCCGTTCGGCACTAATCTTTAGTAGAATATGCACGCTGCACGATACTGTTAACTTGTCACTCTGAAGGTTATAATTACTATACTGGGCTATTTTGTACTCCGTAAGTGACATTCGAAACCTTGGAAGACACACAACGGGCTCTTTTCACTTTTCTTTTTCCTGCTTTCTCCTTAGTCTCAGTTCACTTATGGGCCCGCTCTGCTTGAATCTCTCTGCTCGAATTCTCTTTTCTTTTTTTATCTCGTTTCTTTTGTAGTTTTAGCTTCTTTTGCTTTTTGCTTTTTGCACCAGAAGCGCCACAAACTAACCTCGGCCACCGCATTTCATACGCGGGTGGTTATGTGCTGGTGATTGAATTACACGTCTTAGTATAGAAATCGAATCTGGTGTGCTTCACACACCGCCGGAATTCCAATGTCTCTGTAAATTCGAGTAGGGCTAGATTGGATCCATCGATCCCTGCTGGCCCGTTCTCATTGTACATATATGTGGAGAGCGCTCCTCCAACACAGACGTCAGTTTCGAACGTATCAGACATATCAAAACCTACCTGCCTGAATATAGCATATAATAATCATCTGTGCAGACGCCATCCCGCACGCGTGCATTGTCTATATTTTCCCTATGGAGCACATCGAGCTGCTTTCTTTACACGTCGCATTCACATCCTCATAATCTACCTGCATATCTATAACATACATACCTCCACCTCTCCTCGATTAAGCTCGGATTTTTCTTACACTCAACATTGCGAGAAGTTTGATACACTATAGATTTCTATTCCCGGCATTGATTCTCCATTTGAAGTCTTCCAACTGCGACCATCATTATATCGATTCCAGATTGTCTGTGTTCTTTTTTTTTTCAGTGTTGCTACTTGGGCTGGTGACCACTATTCCATCTTTTGGACCTATCTATCATTTGTGGTCTCGGCACGTCACGGAGTAATACACCAGTGACGCTACCCGAAGAAGAAGAGGTATTTGCTTTTTTGCCTTGGAGCGTTTCAAGGCGCCACTATCGTCAAACTGGCTGCATTGGGAATCAGTGTTTGTCCTATTGCCCATCCGGCAACCTTGGACAGTATCGGCCAATATCGCCTGGCGGACTATCTACCGAAAAATCAATCAGCAACTTTCCCCTCTCAGACAAGCCTGCAGGAAGGCAAAAGTCAGGTTGAGAGGGGAAGAAAACGGCCATGTGTTGAGCCACGATCGTGGTCTCCGGAGGCAGAATCTTTGTCGCCCATGTCTTCGGATTCCCGAGAGTCTCAAGACCTTCATGTTCGGAAACTGCGCGACCAACATCACGAACCAAAGCGGGAGGTGGATGAAGAACAGAAAGAACCGTACTGGACACAACTAGATCAATCGAATGAATCACAACGACGTGAGCCTTCAGGCGTAAAGAGACCTTTGCCCTGGGCGGAATCCGCAGATCTCCAGCCCCGACTAGAATCCTCGGTGAATGGACGTTCAATTATTGGCGTACATTCGATCTTGAATCCCTCCGACGGGAGTGATCCAAAAAACAACAAACGACATATACAGGATCATTTTCTCGGAAAAAATGATAGCAGTGGCATCAACAGGAACACCATGGAAACGCTCCGCCTGCCTACATTACCTCCTTCTCCTCAGCTCCTTGGATCCTCCTCACCTCTTCTTGCTCCCATCTCGAGATCAATTAGCGCCAAACAACACTTGCAGTTGGGTGGAGGCTCATCGGTCTCTCCGCCGCATCCTCCTCGTCGCATTATCACGCCTGTTTCACCCGCTGTACGGCACACGAGCATAAGTGGCAGCCATACCGCGCTCGTTGGGTCTGCGCCCAATAGCGGAACGTTGAACAACGCATCTGCAGGCACGGTCACAGTTTCTAAATCTCCATTTGTTCAGGAACTATCCGTCGGGGTTTACAGCACATCGGGGGCAGGAAGAGGAACCTCGGGCCCAACAGGAACCTCAAGTGAATACCCTCCAGCTCCAAGATATTCTTCTCCCAAGCTGTCAGTGTCTATTCCAAGCGAAAATTCGTCTACTGCGCAGCTGTCTCGCCATTCCACACCTAATATTCATCACAATCATAATAATCGCCATTTCAGTGGTGGCGCAGGGCCAGCCACTAATCCGAATTCCCAAGCATCTAGTCCAAATACACCACAATCAACTTATAGCTCATTTGCACAATCTTCGCCTTCGCTTACATCATTACTTCCGCCATTGAGTCATTCGGCCTTTCTTGCTCCGTCCACCAACTCAACAGCGCAGTCTCCTTTCATGGGAATGGATCCCCTGAGTCGAGCGTCGAGTCGCATGGGTGGAATTCGACATGGGGATGACCATCAGCCCCATGGTTCGTACCCTAGCCCTAATGATTTACTGAATCATGCTCCCCCTACTGCTGGTTCTTTCGGAGTCGGTCCCATGATCCCAGTCACGATCGATTTGAAATCGGGATCACGAAGCCAAGCAGAGAAACGTAAAGCCAATAGCGATGCTTCAAGACGCTTCCGCAACCGCAAGAAGAATGAAGCCGCGCTGGAACAGAAAATCCATCAGCTGAACGATCAGATCCAGCATCTGAACGAGGAGAGAGACTTTTATCGCTCCGAGAGGGATTTTTTCAGGGATGCCTTGAGTCAACACGTCGGTAGTGCACAGATACCTTCTCGTCCGCCATCGCCTTTGGCCACGCATCGCTATCCGCGATCAACGACTAGTCCCGGTGACGAGTCATCGCCAATCGATCAGCAGCAGTCGGTCATGGGCATGGGAGGCGAGCTCATGTCGAAATCAATGAGTAGCCAGACCAGTTCATCCCTAGCGTCAGTCAACCCTTCTTTAATTCCCAGCCATGCAGCCTTATCGTATGCATCGCCTGCTGCCGGTCAGCAGCCTCCCGAAACATGGCAGACCGTGAGCACGCCAAATAGCGCATACCAGAATCATCCGTACTCTGAGGATATTCGATACTTGCCCAACATGAGGTGATCTCATGAGCCGCCAACATGCGGATGCACCATCACCAATTTTGTCCACGTTGGTTGTCACTGTTTGCCACAATTCGTTCTTACATTTTCCTTGGAAGAGAAAGCATAGCTAGTAGCCTTGATTTGTGTCGCATTCACCGGTGTCTTGGTCTTTATTTCTCTTGATTACGCGATTAATTCCCATAGCCACCCGGAGCTCCTACCTAGGTATCTCCCTAGGATCTTATTCTGCCAGTCTGCGATTGATATATTCCAAAGTTATTGAAGTATCATATTGTCGGACAGAATTGCATCTTATAATAATCCAAATCGCTTGTCATACAATATAATTGTCGGAAAAAACCGATTTCCATACACCCTAGCTTCCAACTTTGACTTTATTAATCATGGAATCGTCGAATCCGAATCACTCTTGAGAGAAGAAGAAAGATGTACATAGTCAAGCTTGCTGACCATGAATGTAGGTTGGTTTGTCATTGTCGAGTTCATGTATTGAGAATACGACAATTAAACTACGGTGTATAATGGGTCGTGACATGTGATCAGTGATCATGTATAATAATTTATTTACTACCTGCCCCTTCCCTTTTCCTAACTCTGAACATTTACAAAACACAACCTAAACCTTTTCATTACATTCAATAAGATGCCCCAAAAGATTGTTTCTTCATCTCATGAGCTAGAATTCAAATCATTCCAAGATTGGAATGGTGATTTTCCTTCACAGACCCTGATTTTCCACGAAAACTCCTTTTCATGGTGGATCAAAGTTGGGATAGATTGGTCTCTACCTAACTCAATACTGAAGTTCGGCTATCTCAAACGTCGGTCTCTGTTTCAGGAATTCATCAAGGCTATTGACTTTGGAAAATTAGATCTGGTGGACGATACCGTAACACGTATCGGTCTAACCTTGGGTGACTTGGCTGAGCAAAGCCATAAGCCGATCCCGATTCGGAATGTTTGGAATGGCTATCAGACAGAGTCAAAATTTTTTTTATCTATTGCCCATCGGATGGCCTTCCAGATTGAAGAAGATCCGAGGAGAGTTATATACCCGACTCTGGACCAAACTCAAAATCTACCTACCTTCGAGGCTAGTCATCTAGAAGAGGACGAGGCCATCGCCCCAACCGTCTCTATAGTCCGTTTCAAGCAGAGACGGTTCGCATACAAAAAGATAGACCGCCCTATCTATGAACAAGGAGACACAGAACATATCTTGGACGAGATCCTCGCCCTCACACAATTTTGCGGACAGCCGAACATCGCACAACTAATTGGGCTTGTTATATCTGGTAATCCGTACAAGACCCGCCCATCGCCAATTTTGTCACCGGTTATCATAGGATTTCTCCTTGAATACTATCCCGGAGGGTCTCTTGAGCAAGTTCTTACAGAGAATACAGATCCAGATGATTCGTTACTAAGACGATGGGCGCTGCAGACTGGGAGAGCATTAGAAATATTGCACATACAGCGACGGACTAATCTCGACATCAAACCCTCGAATATCGTTTTTGACGCGAATAAGAATGCTATCCTTATCGATATTAGTGGGACTGGTGGGTATGAATGGGAACGGCTCTCGCCAGAGATGCAAGAGATCATCCAACGAAACACTGGGACGGTTCCTGCTAGCACGTCGTTCGACCAACGTGTCGCTACAGACTGCTGGGCTTATGGTAAATTACTTTCGGCTATGGCCAAGAAAATTGGTACTGGTAATTTAGGCAAAAGGTTACAGTCTGTCAGCGATGACCTGACAAAGACGGATCCAAAAGCTCGTATTTCACTAAGCGATGCTCTCGAAAGGATACGGGGTCAGGAGTAAGCTTAAATTTCGGTCAGTTGCTCTCCTCACTATTGTAGGCTGTTCCAAGACATAAGAGAAGAATACTTGATTATAGATACAAATTTCTATACAAATCCCTGTAACCAATCATTACCATATTTGGAAGGTTGCAACAATTGACAAAAGAGTTGTTGCCTGAGAAATTGGGACTGCAACACGTGCACCAATCAGAGGGTTGTAACACAATGTGTGCTCGGACGGGTTACAGCTGGCGAAGATATCTTTTTCAACAGTTACACCAACTACTACGAAATATCTTTTACAGGAAAGGGTTGATATAGAAATCATCCTCTTCTCCTTCTCATTTATTTTTTTCTTACCAACTTTTCACGCACTTTTTTATGCATAGTCTTGAATGCCGTCCTCGTAAATAGCCATAATCAAAGCAATCTCCGATAAGAGATATGTGCCAGAACATTTGATGCAATGAAGCGACGAAGCGAGGCTTTGTCTCTTGAAAGCGACTATGACGATGCTTATGATGAAGGAAGACCTCTTGTAGAGGCCTATTCCGAGGTTCCAAAGCCGTCTAAGAGGTATCTAGCTATCCTGTTAGCTATGATCCTGGCTGTCAGCTTTCTGATACTCGTGTTCGTTTTCCACCATTGTCTCTCGTCTCTCTCTCTCATTATCTGTTGGAATGTTTACGGCTAATAATTCAATAGTTTGTGGAACACTAAAACGGGTACATTTGATAATAGCCCGGAAGAAGAGGATTTGGAAATATCTCATTACTGGGGCCAATACTCCCCATTTTTCTCGCTGGAGTCAAAATCAGAAATCGACCCAGCAATCCCGTCAGAGTGTAATGTCACGTTTGTGCAGGTACTCTCTCGCCATGGTGCAAGGTATCCCACTGCCCACAAAAGTGCGGACTATGCGGAGCTTGTCTCTCGAATCCATCAGACAGCCACGGCATACAAGTCGGAGGTCTACGCTGCGCTAAGGGACTATCGCTACAGTCTTGGTGCCGACGATTTGACGTCGTTTGGTGAACAAGAAATGCACGATATGGGTGGTGTTTTCTATCAGCGATATGAAACGTTGGCAAGACAGAATGTACCTTTTGTGCGAGCGTCAGGCTCAGATCGCGTGATTGCGTCGGGGAAACTATTCACGCAGGGATTTAACGAGGCAAAGACGTCTGATCCAGCTGCCAACAAAACCCAACAAGACAGTACCGTCAATCTAGTCATTCCAGAGGGTCGTGGATGGAACAATACACTAGACGCCGGGACCTGTAGCGCTTTTTCCGACGGTAGCCCAGTCCACGAGATGCTGCGAGAGTTCCTGAATATTTTCGCACCACCAATACTGGAAAGACTGACAGACAATATGCCCGGAGTTAGTCTAAAACTGCATGACGTGCCGCATTTAATGGATCTTTGCCCCTTCGAGACAGTCAACAGCGTCAACGCTACGACTTCTCCACTCTGTGACCTCTTCACGAGCCCGGAATGGGAATCCTACGACTACTACAAGACTCTAGAGAAATACTACGGTTATGGATCCGGGAATCCATTGGGATCAACCCGAGGCGTCGGATATGTGAACGAGATCATATCACGAATGACCAAATCTCTACCAGTCAACGATCACACAAGCGTCAACCACACGTTGGACTCGGATCCGGCTACATTTCCCTTGAATACGGCTCTCTACGCCGATTTCAGCCACGATAATTCCATGGTCTCGATATTCGACGCTTTTGGCTTGTATAACGGAACCAAGCCCCTTTCTGCAGGCCGATTGCAGCCGGCGACAGAAACGGGCGGTTTTTCTGCCTCGTGGGTCGTGCCTTTTGCGGCAAGAGCGTATTTTGAGGTTATGCAGTGTTCGAATGTTATCAATAAAGAGGGAGGAGATCAAGGGGAAACGACAGGATTGGTGCGGGTTCTAATTAACGATCGAGTTGTTCCGCTTCATGGATGCCACGTTGATGAGCTGGGTCGATGTAGATGGAGCGACTGGATCGCAGGTCTCGATTTTGCGAAGCAGGGAGGTCACTGGGATGAATACTGTCCTCAGAGATGAGGAATTCTGTCAGCTGACCTCACCATCTTACGGCATCGCGAAGGTCCCTCGTCATGCCAAATATCCTTACGATTTGTCCATCGGAATGCCTGCAAATGATCGTGGCTTCTGTTATAACAATACATATTATTTGATACATAAATTGTACCCATTCCCTGGGTGCCGTACATAGACTTGAAGTTATGACTTTCCTGATGAAGTCTCCGCCTTTGCCTGCCTCCTCACATCCAGCAGAGACTTTTGCTTTTTCCCACCATATGCTATAGCAAGATTGAAAGCGGTTAACAGGTTAACATACACATACACATACAGACAGATGCTACAAAGTACTCACTGCGTTCATACAACTCCCAACTCGTAAAGAACAATATCGGTAATGCAACTATAGTCGAGATCCATCTATAAAATGAACAAATGCATCAGCTCTGTCGGAGGTACGTCGGGGATTTGAAACCGAGAATCGGAGACTTGAAACGACTACCCATTGAACTCTAGGTAGGGGAGGAGTAGGAGGAGTAGGTGGGGGATTGAATATACTTTCTTGAAGCAGTTTTGTAAGCTTTGGTCTTTCTAACGTCGAGATTGTCCTGCAAGACTTCTTTCCTCCTTGGGGTAGGTGATCGGTTCTTGAGATTTGAAGTTGAGTTTGGCGTTGGGTTTGGAGCCTTTTGTTGTCGGAGTTCTTCCTCTGAGACCACGCGTATCTTCGATGAAGAAGACATGGTTGGTGTCTTACACTTTATTTGCAGCAACTGTCGTATCGCCGCGGAGAACAAAACCCCTCACTGAATTTCCAGCTTAGATAGTCTACCTAAGATAGTAATAGGTAGTATTTCCGTGGCTTCTTCTGCGAATCGCTCTTTTCGGGAAAATTGACCTCGTGCTTCTGGCTGTATTCAACGATTGTAGCGTGGGATAGATCATTCAGTCTTTTATTTCTCTTTCAAGTATTCGATCAGTCAAGTCAAGTGGATTTGATGTATTAATTTGTTCTCAAATCACACTCATCAACCTTGGAATACATCGAGGGAAAAGTGATCAGTCAGAGCCAAAAAATGTCGCTCAAAAATCAAAGTCAGCCGGCACTAGGCAGTATTGGGCACTATATTGAACCCTAACCCTAGTATAGCCCTGTACAATTTTGCCTGCGATATCAGGCAATCCGCTCATCAACCAAAAATTGACAATCTCCATCAACATCTACAACTTTCTACGACTCACATTGAAAAGAAGAAAAAGAAATAAGAAAAGAAGAAAAAGAAATAAGAAAATAAGAAAATAAGTTTATGCCAAATATTACTCACTTCATAGCCGTATAGCGTAAACATATCAATACAGTCACCAGAATCCCCAACCTACCTAATAATTAAGGTCATTGAAATAAGAATACAAAGTATGTATATACATGCATGTCATCCAAAGAAAATGTCACGGAAATGGTCGAGAACAAGACAATGAAGAATAGATGGTACACGCTTGGGTCAGAAACTCCTAAACGGCACGCAGCAGTGATAAGGAGAAAAAAATGGAACAAAAGCAATTTCAACCAGTTGATGAACTTGGCAAAATAATGTAGATCGTCAACCACATGCTATGAGGAATACCAAAATGCACCAACCACGGCGAGGAAAATATACATATAACGCCTTTGAAAAAGGATAACTTCAGTCATGTAGACCAAAACACAGTAGATGAGGAGTAAATATGGAAAGCATCAGAAAATATGATCAAAAAGCAGAGCCAAGATGAAAAGGTTGGACTACAGCTTTTGAAAAGTTGCTTGAAAAGTTGCAAAAGAAGAGAAAGAAGCCTCGAGTTGTGAGTTCGAGACCATTAAGTAGGGCGACTTCCAATGTGGAACTTTAGTGAAATCTTCTCCATGCGACCACTACCAGGGTTACCGCCCTTTGGAGTAGCCTTGGACGACTTATTTCCCACAAATTTGGGCACACCAGTCGACACGGGAGTTGAATGATGAGTGCGCTCGCTGCTTTTATTACCGGCGCTGCTGGATGGAACCGGCTGACGTTTGGAGCTGGAGCGTCCGGGTGTAGCCTTGCTGTCGTCGACTTTTGTCGTTATGGACAATCGCTTCTTGCGTTGCGATTGCACAGTTTGATCTGCTTCGTTCCCAGAAGGCTGAGGTTTGTCGCTAGCCGCCGCCGCCGTCGTCGTCTCCAACGAACGCTTCCTCTTACCACTGCTAGGTGTTTTCGTTTCAGTTTTCGTTTCGGTACCTACAGATTTTGGATCCGTTGCAAAACTCGGTGCGCTTTGACGACGACGTCTCTTGCGAAGAGACGTAGATGCACCGGGGCTATCTGCTTGCGCATCTGGTTTCTCAATCTTGGATGAATCCACAAAGACAATTTTGAGCGGACGCTTGAATCGAGGAAAGCCTTTCTTGTGGATATATCTCGTCTTCACTCCGTGTTCGTCCACGTTCATTGCTTCCACTTGCTGCTGCTGTTGCTTGGCGGCAGATCGATCCGCGGAACGAAGAGACTTGGTATGATTCGGAGTCTGGCTCACTAGGCCCGTAATGTTCTCGTGCTTCCATACTTGTCCAGGATGTCTCTGGTACAGATTGCGCTGTCCGGGACTTGGAGGAAAACCGTATATACTGTCGCGACGAATCTCATTAACAGACTTGATGAGTGGTGGCGGGGTCGGAATCGGTCCAACAGGAGTTTTGTAATTGGAGACGTGTTTCACCCATTGATATTTATCGGCGGGCGCCACGCAGTATTCTTCGCCGTGTTGATTGACTCGGCCAGTATGCATCCAGCCGTCGTCCTCCGTCCAGGGTCGAGGCTGGGAGGGGTGGTCAAGAGGAACCTCCGAATTTATCTCACCAGGAAGGACTAGATTTTCCAAACCCGTCGTCGACAGAGTCAGTCCCTGCACAGCCTCTGTATTTTCCACCTCCTTATCGCCGTTGACACGTTCCTCATCCTGCACTTGCCTTTTGTTGAACGCCTCGCGCCACGCAGCGATCTTTGCTTCCTCGTCGTCCTCAACGGTAGCGGCCTCTGAGATCGCGAAGCTGGCAAGATCATACAGTTGGCGGCCCAGAAAATCAATTTCGTCGGTTTCTACTGATGTAGTATCACTTCCGCCTTTGCTATTGCTACGAGACTCAGGGACGGGCGTTGCATTCATCGTGCCGTCGTGATCCGGAGACGTCTCAGCATGATCTGAAAAATGGGCTTCTGTGGACGCCAACGACGCCAAAGATTGATCAGAGTGTCGCTGCCGCTTTCGACCGCGAGGCTTTGACTGTAGAGCCTCAATTGCTTTGATTGTGGGCTTGCGCAGACGGCCTGATGAGCGTTTGTTGGATAGTCCATCAGGTGAAGACGTCGTGCTAGCCCAAGCATCGTATGTTTCTGGCACAAGACGATTTGGTTCAGATTGCTGACTCGAGGACAATTCACGGGTTGTTGATGCAGTAGCCTCAGTAGCAGCAGACTTGTTCGTTGCCCGAGTGGGTCGTGTTGCTGATTGATTTGGGCCTGAGTCTCTTGTCGATTTCTTCCGAGGTGTCTCTTCGAGTAGAATGGTTTTGACCGGTTTGCGAGCACGCGTACTCCGTCGTTGCACCGAGTCTACATCGTTTGTAGTCTCCATGGCGTTTTGTTCTTTGTTAGCATCGAGACCTTTCGTAGGTGTGATGAGTTCCTTGGTCTGTTCGGGACTTGGACGATTGTCTCGTTCTAATGGTCCCAAGCTGACTCCGTCATCGGCAATAGTTGGGGGTGCTGGTGACTCAGAGTCAAAAGATATATCTGGACGAGACGTTCTGGGCACACTACTATTTTGGCGCAAAGTTGCGGCATCATTTGGCGTATAGTTCTTGAATTTCAGAGTAGTGGGATCGTATTTGCGGGTTTTACGCGTCATGCGCCTTGTGGATTCAGCAGGCGAGGTGTCCAGCTTGAACTCTGAACTTTCAGCAACCGACGAAGGAGTCCCAGGTTCGTCCGATCGATCCCGGTAACCTAGATGACGAGGGTCCAGTTTCGTTTTGAAAATAAAGGTCTGGATATTAGTTGGCTGCGACGACCCGGCTCCTGATTTTACTTTCAAAACTCGGGAGGACGTTTCCGTTGAGCGTTCCGGAGCCTTTCGCACACTTCGAACTGGTCTTACTGAAGATACCTCGACCGGCTCATCGTTGACTTTGGATGCACTTTCCAGGACGGGAGCTGGGGTGTCCTCGGAGACTGACCCTGCATCAGCAGATTTGGTCTGCGAGTTCTCGACAGTCTTAGAATCCGAGTAAGAATCCACATAGGTGTTGTTAAAGCGTGTACCAAGCTGGCTATCGCTCTTGTACCCATTCATATGGATGAATTGGGTGTCATTGGACGGTCTTTGCTGGATACGACGGCGCTTGGAACTAGGCCACACGTCGTCGTTCCCGGACAGTAAGAAAGGACTGTCAGTCTCGTACAAAAAAGACTGAGGAGTCGATGGCATGGATGAAGATTTTTGAAAATCCTCCGGTGTTGCCATTTTGGACGTGAGTCTGCAAAACGAATAATCAGTCAGATGAAGCGATTTTGTACAGTCATCGATCAAGGGCTATTTACAGAATTTCCGGCGACAGCAGCCTAAAGAGCAGAAAACACTTTCAACCTGACAACTAGTGTTGGCGGTAGTATGACTGCAGTGAAAGAGCAGTTAGCAGGCATGAAACTCACCGTGGCATCACCTTGATACGATGACTAGGCAGCGGGGAATGGCCGGACAATATCAGCAGAACCAGACTTACATCGAGTATTTGACCCCCGGTATACGTTTCCATGTAGTTATTATTATCTTGCAGAGTCCTTTTCCATACTCAGAGAGGTCGTTCTGAGTTGTAGGAAGAAGTGTTGGTGGGGGATGTGAATCTGTAACGCTTACTTCTGGAGGTGTCGGACAGAGCAAGGCAGAGAGTTAGGGTCTAGGGCTAGAGGCAGACCTCGAGCACTGACGGTCGACAGATAGGATGGACAGCGCAGCAGCGCGTCACAACGTCAAGAAAAACAAGCAACGAGCTGGTTCATACAGAATGAGACGATAAACCTGTCTTGGGAGATTTGTTGGACAAAGCAAATCCGGCTGTTGTTGACTGGCCGTGATAATCTCCGTTAGGGCTCCAACCGACTCGAATCACGCTGACAAGCAGATCGTCGCAAAGTCAGACTCGAGCACCGGAACTGTCCAGCAGCGCCTCTATATAAGTAGCAGATTTTATTTCCGCAGTGTACCGCCACAAATATGTCACCGGCGAGAGTAAACTCGTCGAGGTGTTGTTCAAAACCGACAGATCGACGGGAGGCCTCGGGAAAGCAAATAGAACGTCAGACGGTCGGCGCAGGCGTGGAACGAACGGGGTAAGGTAGAATGGGATTCGAATAAGAATACTGAGGCAATCCAGAGCGTGGCATCAAAGTCGTAAGTCGATGGACGAAGATCGAGGACGTTGCGAAAGGCGCAGGAAAAGAGAAAGGTCTGATGATGGTTAATATTTTTTTTTTCCTTCGGCGAAGATCCAGCAGAACAAAACAGGAAATTAGGGCTTTTGCTGGTCCGAAACGGCAGAATTGGTCGATGCCGCTTGCCCTTTCTTTTTCTGGCCATTCATCTACCCTTCTCTATCTCTGTCTTTGCCAGATCAGCAATCTTCAACATTTCCGTTGACAATCAACATTGGTTATTTTTTTCCCTTCTGTCTACTATAATTATATCACCTTCACGTCTGTCATCATGCGGCTGGTTCCTGCGCAGCTCGGTCTGCTGGCACTCGTCGCTCCCTCTGTTTACGCGGCCTCTTGGGGTTTCAGTGATGCCACCGTGTCAGTAGTCGGATCCAAGTCGGCAACAGCCAAACTCAAGGGAAGGTGAGCAAGTCCTCTCGATTGATTGACAGATCCCATATAATTGCCAATCGCTAGTATATCAACTGAATTAATCAATTGGGATAGTCTCAGGGAAAACACACCACTGTCGACCCCCGTCACACTCGGCGAGTCCGATTCCCTCAAAGTCGTTTTAACGGCGCAAGAGAGTCGCAGCCCCAAACGACCACACCAGGCTTTTCTACTGCTCAAGGACTCGAATTCCGGCCTGGACGTTTCGTACCCTTTTAGTGTGAAAAATGACGGCAAGTCGAAAGTGGAATTGGTCAGTACAACCCGTTTGAGAAGTTGATCGATGCCTTGATAGACTAGAGCTGACCAAAATTTCGTGAAACCACAGAGCAAAAAAGATATTCCTTTACAATTTGTTTCTACGGAAAGTCCCGTCGACGCCGAAATTGTAATCGGCTCTTTCGGGTCTGCCGACCCTTACCGCAGCCTCGCATTTCAGCTATCTGTTACAGGCGGTGGCAATGCGCCTGTGGCTTCTGAAAACGCCGTGGAGCGATACGGAAAGCAGCCTAGAATCAATCATATATTCAAGGCAGATCCCAAGAGCCCGCAACCTATTATCACCTTGATCTTTCTGTTGGCGACATTGGTCACTGTCCCGGTTCTAGCGGCAATGGTTCGTCTCTCTCTCTGTCTCTCTGTCTCTCTGTTATAAAACTCTCTCTGGACACCGCTAGTCTGAATCTGTACTAATCTGTCGTGTAGTGGTTATACTTTGACGTGAATCTCGATCATCTTTCCGTCGCCTTGAAAGCTGCGCCCATTCCTCACGTTGTATTTGTCTCATCTGTGGTCGCGTTGGAAGGGATCTTCTTCATGTACTATATCAACTGGACGCTTTTCCAAATGCTGCCGGCGACTCTGGCAGTGGGAGCCGTAGCGTTCCTCAGCGGTAGTCGTGCTTTGAGTGAAGTGCAGGAGCGACGACTCGCAGGACTGCGGTAGACAAGACGAAAAGCAGCGTCGTGGTATGGAGGAAATCATTGATTGGCTAGTGTTTAAGTTATATATATAGTGTAGCGATATGTCTGGTGTCAGCTGTCAAGCTGGATCGAAATGAACAGTTTCAAGCAAGCAAGCAAGCAAGCAGAAATCTAGATAATACAGGGTTAGGGTTGTGACTTGACGTCTGCCAAGATTCGAATTTATGAGCTCCGCGGCTTCTAAAATCGAAGACTCCAAGAAAATTCATCTCGTTCAATTCACGGATTAAACTGTCACACAGTCAAATTAAAGGCAGAAAAGATGGGCGCAACAGCGTCAAAGCCAGCTCGCTCTGCAGCGAGCGCCGTGTCGCGTCGCCAATATCCCAAAACAGCGTCTCCCAATACAACGAAGCCCAAGACCATCAGCTCCGAAGAATCCATCTCGAGCAGCCAAAGCAGCAACGCAGTCGGGCCAACGTATCACTCGAACGAGCCGGCTTCGTCTCTACGATCAGAGGGTACTTGAAGTTTCCCTCATTACATAGATACTAGTGATTAATAAATAATACTAATTCGTCGACACGATAGCTATTGATCTTGATGCGCGCGACCCTCATTTCGCCGCTTCGCTTCGATCCATTGGACCCGTTAAACCGAACCCGACGTTTTCGCATTCAAGCACATTTCATCAGTCCGAACTACCCTCGTCGTCATCCTCATCATACTCGCCGTCGTCAGGAACTACGACAAGGACAGCAGAAGGAAAAGGAGTAGTTAGACCATCCTCCGTCTTCCCCGACGCAAGCACAAATCCAGCGCTTTTGGTACTATCAGCCCGAAGCCGAATTGCCAAAGCTGCCGAGCGCGAACTGGAAACGTTTGGACGACCGAGTCATCCCGGTCGAGAGTATTTGGATGCCATGACGGTACGACAAGTGTTGGCGATGCGGGATCGGCAGGGTCTGAGGAATGGCGAAATTGAGAAGATGTTGAGGTTGAAGCCTGGGTTGGTGGATCGGTTGGGAGAGAAGGGGGTGGTTAGTGAAGCTTTATAGCTGTGTTTATCTTGGTATCTAGGTACCTAGGTACTAGGTAACCTTGGGAGCTGTAAGCTGTAAGTTGTAAGCTGTCAATTGTATATATCTAGGGTAGGTTTTTTTTGTATATAAATGGTTGATAGAATGGAACTGGGATTATTGGCTATGGAACAGCTTCCACGGTTTGTCTGATACTTAGATAGTCTACATGACTCAGTAGATACCAAGTCATTGCATCCGTATGAACTGAGAACTGACTACTCCGTGTTCAGTAGTGAAGTATCGATAAAAATATCGGCAAGATGAAGGATCGGACATGCACCGAGACGGGATTCCTAATTTGGTCTTTCCGGGAGTATCTCAGGTCACTAAATTAAACTACCGGTACCCAACAATAAATTCTCGATCAACAATTCTAGATCAATTCATTCATTGTTTTTGGATATTCACAGTGCAAATGATGTATTGCTCATTATGAGATGTGATCATCATCCATATCAATCCTGGAACGACTGTATGACTGGGTTAATCTGAGCTCTCAGCTACAGTTAAGTATAGTTACAGACAGACTGCGGTATAGCAAGAATCTCCCCGCGGCTTAGAAGAGAAGCAAAGCCTCCACAGTCTAGAATAAGCAATCCGGTCATGTGCCTCTGGATCGATCGTTTATTTTTTTTATTCTATTGATTTTATTCTATTTTATTCTAATTATTGTACTAAACACCGACTAGTGCTAAGTCGCTAAATTAGAGTCAGTGCCAGCGAACTAACCAACAAACTAGTCAGAAGAAAAGTACATAGTAGACTATACTGCGGAGAAGCTACACTAAGCTCTCTGTCCGGGGTTACCCAATCCTTGGGTTCCGTGACACTGGCCAGACCAGACCAGCCAGACATCCACGAATCTACCTAGCTATTGATGAAGATGTCCGGCTTTCGTTTAGTTCCAAGGTTCTTTGCTGGTCGGGTCCGAGCTAGTTGACGCCGCCAGCATGTCCAGTATATAAAGGTTGTCTGTCCTGGCTTCCAAGCTTTAGTCAGGCGCATTTACATTCTTCCATTCAACTTGCAACCTTGTAGCTCATTCCGCTTCAACCTGGAAGCTCTTCTCTTCCTTACCTAGGTAATTCTCAAATATACTTCCTAGGTACCTACATACAGTCATTTATTCGATTCTCTGTCTACAAATGTCGCCTTCAAACACCACGCCCGTCCACCTGGGCACCAAGGAGCGTCTGCCCGAATTCGTCCTCACTGACAAAGTGGTCTGCGTCTCCGGTGCTGGTCGCGGATTAGGTCTGGTACAAGCCGAAGCTCTGATTGAGGCCGGTGCCATAGTCTACGCTTTAGACCGACTTCCTGAGCCTGTATGTCTCCTATGTTTCCTATGTTTCTCCTTTCTTCGTGCGTTAGGTTCGGGTTGCGGGGAAGTTGTACTTTCAAGATTCGGAAAACAAGGGAGAGAGAGAGAAAAAAATTAATGCGCTCTCAGTCAGAAGACTTTGCTCGCATCCAAGCCAAAGCGTCGACACTAGGCACAAAACTCGAATACCGCCGCATCGATGTCCGCGATACAGACCTCCTGAACAAGACGATCGAAGAAATCGCCACTGCCGAGCAGCGCATGGACGGACTCATTGCCGCTGCCGGCATTCAGCAGGAGACCCCCGCACTGGAGTACACGGCGCAGGACGTTAATACCATGATGGAAGTCAACGTGACGGGAGTGTTTATGACGGCGCAGGCAGTGGCTAAACAAATCATCCGATTTGGAAAGGGAGGAAGTATTGTTCTGATTGCGAGCATGAGTGGGACAATTGCCAACCGGGTATGCCTTTTGCCTCTTTCTGTGCGGGGTTACTGATTATTAAATATTACCCTTGTGTTCCTTATTCCTTGTCTTGTCAAATAAGCTTGGAACCCAATGATAGGCAACGAGTACTAACAAATATAGGGCCTCATCTGCCCCGCGTACAACGCCTCCAAAGCAGCCGTGATCCAACTCGGACGCAACCTCGCTTCGGAATGGGGCCAGTACAATATCCGCGTCAACACCATCAGTCCCGGGTACATTGTTACGCAGATGGTCGAGAACCTGTTTGTGCAGTATCCCGAGCGGCGCGAAGAATGGCCCAAGCAGAATATGCTGGGTCGTCTGTCGCGGCCGGAAGAGTATCGTGGTGCAGCGGTGTTTTTGATTAGTGATGCCAGCAGTTTTATGACGGGGAGCGATTTGCGTATGGACGGGGGGCACGCTGCGTGGTGATTTGTTCTCTATTTTCCTTCCCAGGTTGTCTTCTAGTTTCTCTTTAATTTTTTGCAGCGCAATTTACAGTGCAGCGGGTTGGAGAGCACGTACACATACATTACGTTGACATTGACAATTAATAGCAACTTCAGGAGAAAGGGTGTTCTCTATCCTATTTTAGCACATCTATCTTTTTCTCGTTATTGAACCTTGGAACTGTCTGCAGAGTCTGGTCAGAAGTACTACAGGAGTCTTCCGGTAGCTGTCCCAATCGGGTAATAAATTAGGGCATACCTTTTATCCTCCGATCATGGATTTAGCTGAACGAGACGAAAAAATGCTTCTGCCTGACTTGGACATGAAATCAGTCTCCATGACTCACCAGTCTGTCTTAAAAACAACAACAACAACAACAACAACAACAACAATTCTGATCCCTGCAACTGGCTGTGTGTTGTATGTTAGCTGAGGCTGAGCATTCAAAGAAGCGATCTCCGGCACGTCCGATTGGCTTACAGTAGTTAGTCGTTGAGGTCATCGTACAACTCCATAACTTCTCTTCTCTACTGAAACTGCTTGCACTCACTCGACTCGCAACAAAGACTGCATTAAGTACTGTGCATACAGAGTCAGAGCCACATCCTCAGCTTCCACCGTATTTTCCCAGCACATTGGCTATTCCTTGGAGACCCCCCTGCAATTAGTTGGTATTCCACAGTACAGTGCCCCGTACAGACAAAAATACTTTGATCGACCGGCTCGACCGGCTCGATTTTGTTAGGTTCCCGATTCACCTGCACAACAAAAAAAGTCGATCTACTTAAGCTCTGTCTTTCCAGATTATTTCTCGTTCGTTCTTTTGCTTCAACTCATATTTGCGATATTGGAAATATACCAAATATGCGGATTATTCACAGCCTCGCCTTGTTGGCAGGTCTTTTTGCTGGTAACGCATCCCTTGTAGTTAGCTATACTACCTACGTCACAACCCTAGAAAAAAAAACAAACCGAACCAGGAAGCTCACAATAACAATATAGAGACCAACGCCGATGGCATTATTCCTCGAGCACTACCTAATGCCCCCAATGGCTACGCTCCAGCTAATGTCTCGTGTCCCTCTGCGCGTCCAACTATTCGCGGCGCCAGTACTCTCTCCTCCAACGAGACGGCATGGCTCTCGCTCCGGCGAAACTACACTACCCAGGCCATGCTAGATTTTTTCAGTCACGTAAACATCTCCAACTTCGATCCCAAAACCTATCTCAACGACATCGCCAGCAAGGATGCTGCGAACTTACCAAACGTCGCCATCGCCTTTTCCGGCGGCGGATATCGAGCAATGTTGAATGGCGGGGGCGCCCTCAAGGCCTTCGATAGTCGAACGCCCAATAGCACCAGTAGCGGCCAGCTCGGCGGCCTGTTGCAGACGGCAACTTACGTGGCGGGGTTGAGCGGTGGGAGCTGGCTGGTGGCTTCGGTGTATGTGAATAATTTCACGACGATTGGCGGTTTGCAGGCCGACGGACCAGGTGAGGCATGGCAGCTCGACCAGTCTATTCTGCAGGGTCCATCGACCGGCGGATTCCAGCTGCTCAGCACTGCCGAGTATTACAATACCATCTACGACCAGGTCGAGTCGAAATCCAATGCTGGGTTTGAAACTACCCTGACTGATATCTGGTTCGTTTTTCTTTCCCCTACTTAATCTATGAACAGATTCTTCCTTTGAAAAAAAAAAAGAAAAGAAAAAAGGTCGCTAACTAGTCAGGGCCCGGATGCTATCCTTCCAATTCATCAACGCCACAAACGGTGGTCCCAACTATACCTGGTCCTCAATTGCGCTCGATGACAACTTCGCCAGTGGCAGCATCCCCATGCCGCTGGTGGTGGCTGATTTGCGATCCCCCGGCGAGAAAATCGTCGGCGCCAACTCGACCGTGATGGAGTTTAGTCCCTTTGAATTCGGATCGTGGGATCCCACGATCTTTGGGTTTGCGCCGTTGGAGTATCTCGGGTCGCAATTCAACGGCGGCAGTATCCCGTCAAGCGAGAGCTGCGTGCGCGGCTACGACAATGCCGGGTTCGTCTTTGGAACGTCGTCGACACTGTTCAACCAGGCTGTGCTTTACCTCAACAGCTCGGGTCTGCCGAGTAGTCTCCAGGGACTGATTGCCGGAGCCCTTAATAAGCTCGGCAATAACAACGAAGATATCGCCGACTACGTCAACCCATTTTACAACTACACTCTCAACACGGGCCTGGTTTCGCAAACCCAGACCCTCAACGTGGTCGACGGCGGTGAGGACCTTCAAAACATCCCTCTTCACCCTCTGATCCAGCCTGAGCGCCACGTCGACGTGATTTTCGCCGTAGACAGCTCCGCCGATACCAGCGACAACTGGCCCAACGGAACCAGTCTGGTATACACGTACCAGCGCAGTCTGAATTCTTCGGGCATCGGTAACGGGACATCCTTCCCTGCAGTTCCAGACGTCAACACCTTCGTCAATCTAGGCCTCAACACCCGTCCAACTTTCTTCGGATGCAACGCCTCCAACACCACCCATCCAACTCCCTTGATCGTCTACCTGCCCAATTACCCTTACGTGACCTACTCCAACATATCCACTCTGACCATGTCGATCAACGATACGCAGCGCAACGCGTTGATTTCAAACGGCTACGACGTCGCAACCATGGCCAACAGCACTCGCGACTCGAACTGGTCGACTTGTGTTGGTTGCGCGATGCTCAGTCGCTCGTTTGATAGAACTAATACCACCGTGCCGGATGCTTGCAAGGCGTGTTTTCAGCGTTATTGCTGGGACGGTCAGGTTAATAGTACTGTGCCGGCGCCGTATGAGCCTTCGTCGTATCTTACGGCGCAAAATGTTTCCAGCGCTGCTGCTCATGTGGTGGATTTCAGGGGGGGTTATGGAGGTGTCATGACTTTGGTTTTGGGGGTTGTAACTGTAGCTGGTCTACTGCTGTAATGATCCTGTCTTTTCTTTTTTCATTTAGGTGTTACCGAGGTTAGAATAAATTGGTCGAAATAAATATAAATCAATAAATCAATAAATCCAAAAAAAAAAAGATTTGCCGAGTAAATTAGTTTAGTTACCAAATTAACTTAGGGTAAGTAGATAACATAAGCAGGGTTGATCCTGCAAAGCATCCGTTTCCCCAGCAACAACCAAAACACAACGGCAACACTTTCCCTTTTCCTCTTTCTGGCCAAACCCCCAAACCCCCAAATCTCCCCAACTCACGGACTCACAAGAAATTACTCAACTAACTACAGAGTAACATATTTGCCTAATATTCTGAATCAGCCCTGTGGGGAACTCGACATTACTCGACCCCCTGGACATATAGGCATCTACAATATCTGAGAAGTCCACATACCAGTCGAGGTATCACAATCACGTTCATCTGGTCGAA
The DNA here is from genome assembly GCA_002916415.1 of Talaromyces borbonicus. NCBI lineage: Eukaryota > Fungi > Ascomycota > Eurotiomycetes > Eurotiales > Trichocomaceae > Talaromyces > Talaromyces borbonicus. The sequence goes on along the minus strand of NBSA01000028.1, from coordinate 499,821 downwards.
CGACACAAGTATTCTTTCCAATGAGTTCATTGCGCGACGTCCAGGTTCAGTAATACAATCTGTTCAACCTGCACATCAACAACATCAGCAACAAAAATCATGGCGCGCGCAGCTGTGATTCCCGCTCTGTCTGATGCTCCTACGCAGCGAACGACGCGTGGACGAGGTCGGACACCAAATACTATCCCCTCAACTACAGATACAGAAGACGTCTCAAAGTCAGCGGATCAACCGGTGAAAAGAGGTCGGAAACCAGGCAAGACGGCCGGTACCACGACGTCTGCTAAGACGAAGACGAAGACGGCGACCGCAAAGAACGATAAGAAGAAGAATGGGACGAACGATGAAGATGATGATCTGGAATGCGATGTTGTGACGACGACGACGTCGAAGAGAGGAGCGGCTAAGGTGGCTGCTGCTGCTGCGCCGAAGAAGAGTGGTGCTCGCGCGGCGAAGAAAGTCGGTGCGAATGTAGAGAAAGTTGCGACAATGGGCGTGGACGAGCAAGAGTTGGATGTTGACGATAGTGATGAGGTTGATGAAGACGACGACGATGAGCTGGCGGATTTCGAGGTCATGACGAAGAAATCGACCCCGTCTGTAAAGTCTAAGGCGTCGACAGCCAGTGTTCCCACAAAGTCCACTCGTGGTCGTCGCCCCAAGGCAACTAATACCGTTGACGAGCCTGCGCGAGACGTGCTGGACGTTTCGGATAAGAAGACAAAAGGACGACGCACAGCTACTCAGTCAACCACAGGCGAAAGCAAGAGCAAGACTCTCTACATTACGCCTGCGTCCATGACATCCAGTTTGGCCAAGCATCAGATTGCTGGAGACGCGTCGCGAAAAAAGAAACAAGTTACCTTTGCAGACTTGACGGATTCGGAGGATGAGCAGTCTGTTGACGACGGCGAAGAAGAGCAACCTTCAAAATCCACCACTAAAACAACCGCTACAAAATTATCGGCAAAATCAGCCGGCCTCAAAGCCAATCCTGTCCGAAAAGCCGGAACCGCTACAAGAGGTCGTCCACCCAAGTCACGAGCCACAGCTGCCGTCAAGCCGCTCTCTCCGAAGAAGCCAGGGCAAATCGCCAAGGGTTCAACGACCACGACTTGCGCAAGCTCGGGAGACGAAGATGAGCTTGCTCCCAAAAAGTCTAGACCTGTATATTCACTGGTTGTGCAGAAATCGCCTACAAAGACCGTAGCAGAGCCCCAACTTGGCGGTCTCAGCTCCCCGGTCAAGAAGGTTCTACTACCAGGTCAAACGACGACACCGGCGCGGTCGCCCATACGCCCGGCCAGTCGCCAAGATGAGAACTCGATTTTCGATGCGCAGAATCCCCAGCCTTCGTCGACATTGCGCGACGCCATGTTTATGGGAACTCCGGCTCGCCGTCCACCATCTTCATCATCCAAGGAAACCATCAGAGATACACCGCGTCGCGGCCCGCTCTTCATCAATTCTGCGGCAGTCTCCAAATTCGCCGATAATACCGAGACAATTTCCTTTATGCAGAAGCTCTCTCCGCTGAAATCGTCGCCCAAGAAAGCTGCTCATTTTGGAGCTTCGTTTCTATCTGCTACGTCTGAGAAGGAAATGTCAACACCGTTCAATGCAAAGTCGTCGCTTTTGAAGAGTCCTGCGAAGCGAATTCAGTCTCCTTTTGTCTTTCAGAAACTTGCCGCTACTAGAGATGTGAAAGCTGAGCCTGAGCCTGAGGCTGTTGTTGCTGAAGCTGCTATTGCTGAAGACGTGGATAGCGAGATGCTCGATGATGGTGATTCAGTTGCTGCCGACGATGCAGTAGATGCACTTACTATGGAGCACGAAGCCAACGACAGTAAAGTTTCAGTGGATGAACATGCTGTTGGAGTGGCTGACGATGGAAATGACGACGTTTTTGTTGATCACGGAGTCGTCGAGCAAACGGATACTGATGAAATGCCGAAAGAGGGTGATATTTCTACTATCTCTATTGACTTGTTGCACGAAACCGACCTGGCTGATGGCAGTCAACCAGATGATGAGGAGCAGCAAGGTGGTGACCTTGAAGATGTGGAAATGACTCAGAATGAGTACGAAGACGAGGAGCTTGAAGGTAACGACAGGCGAGATTTGGTGGAATCTCGCGAAATTGTCAAAACTGCTGAACCGCAATCCCAAACTGGAAACCATACACCGACTAGAGGCCAGACGGATGAGAGCAACGAGACCGATACCCGAGGAGAAAGTAATCAAGTTGATTCGCCGCTGCAAAACTCTGATAACATGGAGCAGGAGCTGGATGGGGAGCAAGTTGATATTGAAGAGCACAATCTGAAGCCGTCCGAAACAGAATTAGTGACTTCTCCGATAACTATTGGCACTGGCTCTGCGAAGAATGAAAGCCATGACCCTGAGAACGATACACCACGTTCGCATTACTCAACTTCAACGGCAGGCGACGTCGTTCATCCTGACGAGATCGATGATTTATCCAGCGAAAGAGCTGTAGAAACACCCCGATCTGTCGCTCCTGCAGCCCCAACGCCGCCGTCCTTTTCTGCCAGGCATAATTTCCGAGCTTCCTACAGAGACCAGCATATTGACGATCTCAATTCTGAATATGGATCAAGCCCAGCTAGTCGACGCCAGTCTACATATTCCAGTCGAGACAGCATTCTTCCGCACGGACCAGACGATACATTTACTTCACTCGCAAATCATTTGAGCTATTGGAAAGCGAGTAGCCCCGAAAAGCGCCGACATAATGCACCAGCTTCCAGTATATTCTCGCCAGTGGTACCAGAGAAATTGGCTACCCCAAGGCAGTCCACCAGGGCTGATAAATTCAGTCAAATACAATCCTTGCGCCAATCTCTTGCCGCGAGACATTCAACCGCCAAGACCATCACAATGGACAACGACGAGCCCGATACCATCGAACGGCAGGACAAAAAGGGCAGCGCTCAGAAAGGCACCGAAACGGCGACTCAACCACCACTACCATTCTCCATGTCTCTCACTCCCGTCCGACTGGATCGTAATGAAATCCGCACAGTACACACCGTGTCCAAGGTTCCTCTCAAACCTGAAGCTGAAGAATCGCCGCTCAAGAATCGGCGTAAAAGAGCCCATTCAATGTCTATGAATATTCAACTGCCAATCCGTGGCTCTCCGGGACGAGTCAAGCTGGTGCCGAAGAGTAGAAAATCGCCCTCAGCATCACCTATTCCGTCATCTTCCATGTCAACAAACTCGACAGCAGAAGGCAGCCAAGAAGAGAAAGTTCACGAACCTATGCCGATCTCGTTGGTGCAAAAGAGTCCGCTGAAAACGCCTCGACGAGAAGCAAAAGCCGACAAACAATGTCTTCGAGGCGCAGTAGTTCTCGTCGACGTGCACACCACGGAAGGTGAAGACGCCAGTGGCATTTTTGTCGAGCTTCTCTCGCAAATGGGCGCCAAATGCGTCAAGTCGTGGTCTTGGAACCCACGATCCAGCCAGTCTCCTGGAGCAGACGGCTCGGAAGCTATCAATGCCAGCAAAATCGGCATCACGCATGTGGTGTATAAAGACGGTGGGGTTCGGACCATGGAGAAAGTGCGCCAAGCAGGTGATTTGGTGAAATGTGTCGGTGTCGGATGGGTTCTTGAGTATGTTCTTTTTCGTGTTTGTGTGTCTTTATACCCTTGAGTGCTAATCAATGATATAGCTGCGAACGAGCGAATAAATGGATAGACGAAGCCCATTACTACGTCGACAGCACGATCATCCCTCGGGGAGGCGCCAAAAGAAGAAAAAGTATGCAGCCCCGCGCCTTGGCCAATATGAATGGAACTCTCTTTTCTCCTTCCTCTTCGTCATCCTCATTATCTTCTTCGAATGGTTTCAACAATTCTGCCGGTTCTAGTCGTCGGGCAAAGGCAGCTACTGAAATGGAAGAAACGATGGAAGAATTCAAGCGCATGAGTCCCAGTAGCAGCGTCAACAGTATCAACAGCGTCAACAATTCCACACGCGCACCGACGACGCCGCCTACTCGTCACGACGCTGATCGGCCGGACTCTAGGAGAATTCACGACAGTGCCAGTTCGGAGTATCAGTTCAACTTCAACTTTGATTTCACAGCCATGTCACCCGCCACACCGGGATTTTTGACGCAGCCTTCGCGACTCACGCAACAAACTTGTCCACCAAAACAGACTAATCAAGGGTTATTCTCTTCTATTCTTTCCGGTGACTCTGTCGGCTCGTACAACGGATACGATAACACCCCGTCTGCCTCGTCCAGATCTGGAGCGGGTCTTCGTCTCAAACTCGAGGCTGCTCGACGGAAGAGTTTGGCTTTTAAGCCTCGCCTCGGCAGTCCTCTTTCGCGATAATACCGCCTTCTTTTCCTATGTATCTATCTTTTGTTATGCTTTGTTTTTCTGTGATACCATTTCTCAAATTCTTTTTTCTGTGTGTAAATTCTTCTTTGGCTGGGCTTTGGTTTGTTTTTGGTTCGGAGGTCTATCATCCTGTATATCATTCTTTTTTTTCTTTGGCGGCTTGGAGAAGGCTTGAACGCGGACTGGGTCCTTGCAGTTTGTCATTCGTTATACCAATTTGAATTCTTGCGAATAGCTGTGTTTTGTGTATATTCTAGTTGATTGAAGATAATGTCATTTTTACTCGTGGATGATTTATGGGTATCTAGATGCCAATTCGATGGACAAGTTAATGTCCGATTGCTGCGAGCTATCTCCTCTCCCGAGGTCCAAGGCTGTAGGGTAGTTCAATATGTGCAACTTCTATCGTTTGTACTTCATATGATCGTCATGAAACTGCAAACCAAATCAAGACCCCTTCCTAGCCAAACATTGCGCGGTAAAGTCGCGTATCGTTTGCTCAAAACTGCGGCATCGATACCCAAACTCTCGCGCGGCAGTTTCTCCATCCAACTCGAGACTGTCGTCGATGGGTTGCGTTTCCAGTTTTACAGTATCCTGCAGCTCCGGGAAATGATTCACCATATGTTGAGCAGCAAGACCATAAGACCACAGTTCCGGAGAAGCCGGCGTATATCTTTTCCCAGCAGCCTCAATCCGTAAAGCAGCCTCAACATGGGCGATCGCGAGATCACGAACGTCAATCCAAAACGGCACCCGAGCTTTCGGCAGCGGACTTGCGCCCTGCGCAATCTCCCAAAGAGCAGCGTTTGATTCGTTCAGATTTCCCAGATTCGTGATGGGATGCACAATCGGTCCGAAGACCATTGGCGGACACAGCGTGACTAGATCAAAATGTAGATCTTTGTGCTCTTTGATAAAGTCCCAGGCAGCCAGTTCGGCGAATTTTTTGGATCCACGATACGCCACCACAGGCGTCGATTTGGGATCTGCTGCTTCTTCGTATGTCAGAGGGTTCCAATCTGCGGCAGTATATGTGAAGCCGCGGGGCCCAGAACGATTGATGTCTATTACTGCAGCAAATGAGGATGTAATGACTACTCTTTTGACGCTGGGCGCAGTTGAAGCTGCCTCTAGCATTGCTCGAACACCGTTGATGGCCGGCAGAACGAGCTCCTTTTCGTTATCCGAGATCTTGTAATTGAATGGCTGATCGTGTCCATATTACCCAGAGTCAGATATTCAAATCAGGTTCTCACCGAGAGATAGGTAGAAATTCAACTCACACTGGCAACATGAATAACTGCATCGACCCCCTTGACGGCCTCGCCCAGTCCTCCCGGATTCTCAAAGTCCTGTATCTGGACCCATTCGAGTCGGTCGGAGTATTGTGGACGAGCGCAACTCATTTCTTCGGCTTTGCTAAGAGATCGAGCTGCGCCGCGCACTTTTAAGCCTCGAGCAAGTAATGTATCGACAACATGAGCTCCAATGAAGCCCGTGGCTCCGGTTACAAGGACGAATTTGCTGCATCTAGGTTAATTAAAGAGAATATTAGAGGAGAATAAGAAACTCACATATCTAGAGACATTTCTTTGTCAGTCACTCCTGCTTTCATCGATTTGAGTGATCAGTGAATATTGCTCACATATGTTTGGATGATTTTGTGTCTTGAGAGAGGAGCTTGGGCTATCTCGAAAATAAGGTGTGACGAACCGGTAATGCGGCGAAGGATCGGCATTCCCTCCGATATCAATGAATCAAGCCCCAACGTTGATCCATGAGGTTTCAACCCACGCTTTTGCGCATTTCCGCTTTTCGAGCATAGCATTTACATCTCCAATTTATGATCTGGGGTTTTCCGAGGGGTTTTCCGTTTGATGTTGATATAAAACTGTGACAAGCCGCAAGAATTGCCTCTTTAGGCAATATCCGCTAATACGTCATTTCTCACGTTCGACTTTCTTCGGGGAGGCTAAGAAGTATCAACTCTTTCTTACTTCTCCTTTGCAATCACATATTACACTTGAAGAAAAGTCGAAAAGAGTCACCGTGGCATCTCTCCTTCTCCTTATTCTCAATTCTGTTAGTCACGGTTCCTTGGCTCACGATCAATGATCTCCACATCTTGTGTGCAGCCGACGTGGCGTCTCTTAGCCTGACTGCTTCACTTTGACTGACACTAACTGACAGCAAGATTTCCTCAAAACATAATATCTTAATCCCTGCCCATATCGTCTGCAAAATGGCAGATCGGACAAAATCAACAGGTGCAGCTGACGCCAAAAATGAAGAACAAATCGCTCTCGCCAAACGTCTAAATTTCGTGCCGTGGTCCGAACAGTACGAACGTATGATCTCGGGCATGTTGTCTGTCAAACTTTCACATCATTTCCTCCGACAGATTCAAAGACTAATCCTCGTCTTTGGAGGGAGACAATCGCAAAAACAGATACGATTCATTCGTTCCCGAATTAACATCAGCCCGTTTCAAAGCGCGCGCCTGGTGCAATCGATACAATACCTACTTCCCACCACCGGAGGCCACCGAGCTTCAATCGCATGACGGCCTACAAAAGCTACGTATGAAATGGCTGCGAGAATTCATCGGTGCTGTAAAGGACGACAATGTCCTGATTGAACCGCCTTTCTACGTTGACTACGGCTGCAACATTTCTCTCGGCGAAGGCTTCTACGCTAATTTCAACCTGACTATTCTCGATTGCGGCTTGGTGACGATTGGCGATCGAGTCCTGTTCGGCCCCAACGTGTCCATATACGCGGCTACACACGAGACCGACGTGCAAAGTCGAAGAGATGGTATCGAGTATGCGAGGCCGGTTTCCATTGGGGATGATTGCTGGATCGGAGGTCAGGTCGTGATCCTGCCTGGAGTGACTATTGGGAAGGGCTGTACTATCGCAGCGGGGGCAGTAGTCAGTCGCGATATTCCGGACTGGAGTGTTGCCATGGGACAACCTGCACGAGTAGTGAAGACGGTCAAGCCTGTAGATTGAGGCCGTAGATCGACTCGGACATCGACATGAGTAAAGCAGTAGGCTTGTGTCAGCCGTATAATACATCCAGCGTACCGCCACGTCGCACTATATGCCGTGGTAGTTGGCCTCGGTTATTTGTATTTATTTTTCCGGGGGTTAACTTTTCCGGGGGTTAACTTTGCTTCCCATTATATATAGTTTCCCCATACAAACCTGAGTAGATTCCGGGTTTGCTTTTCCGCCTCATAGGCAATACGTTGATATTACTACCTACCTAGGTAGGTATCCCGTTGTATGTTTACAGCTTCCAAGGTTGTTAATATCAAGCTTGCTACCTTGCTACCTACTCAGTAGTACTAGCATGGAGGGGCTTCCCTCTTTTTAATTAAATGTCCGCGGGCTGCAGCAAGCGGCATCCATGAATAATTAATTTGAAATCTGTTAAATTCTTGCAGCCTGCATGATCTTTTTCTCTTAAAGCATTCCTAGACTTGAACAGATTCGACAAAATAAAATCAATTGTATCCAAGGTTAGACAGGCGAAAGAGTTACAGTCGTGCTTAGAAGCGTAATCATGGCTGCCCCGCACGTTCCCCAGGATTATCAAGGTCTTCTCCTCCGCCTCGCTACCCTTCGTGATTTACTCGACAAGTCGACCTCAGGTCCTTCGCCATCCATTGCTGGTCTCGTTTATAAAGCGATTGATCGCAATGGAGACGTCCTGTTCAGCCATGCCTCTGGCCTCAAGGGACTGGAATCATCTAGCCCCATGACTGTCAACACAGTATTCTGGTTGGCTTCGTGCACAAAAATGATCACGGGAATTGCGTGTATGCAACTGGTTGAACAGGGGAAACTGGCACTAGACGATGTAGACCTGGTTGAAAGTCTGGCGCCGGAGCTGAAGGACGTTCAAGTACTACAGGGAGATCTGAAAAACGGGTTCAAATTGATCGAGAAGGAGAGAGGTATCACGTTGAGAATGTTGTTAACTCACACCGGTACCAAATACATCTCTCTCTCTCTTTTCTTCTCAATCCCGGCTCAGCCGTAAAGCTCGACATCAACACTGATTATATCTACAGCCGGCTTTGGATACCCATTCTCCCACACTCAGCTACGCGACTATTCGCTTCCAATCGGCTACGACGAATTTTCCGGCCACACGGACTCGGTCCTGGATCTGCCCCTTGTCAATCAACCGGGCAGCCAATTCGATTATGGAGTGAATATCGATTGGGCCGGAGTACTGGTCGAGCGAGTCTCGGGCCTTTCGCTCAACGAATATTTTCAAACTTACATTTTTCAGCCGTTGGGGATCAAGGATATAAGTTTTTTCCCGAACACGGATATGAAGAACCGATTGGCGTATATGCATAGACGAGATCCCACGGACGGCTCGTTACGGGTGATAGATCATCTATACCGGTTTCCCTTGGTGGGAAGGAAACGTTCTTCCGAGCTTCCAGAAGAGAGGTTTTGTTCTGGAGGAGCAGGATGTTTTGGAACGGTCATGGATTACTGCAGTAAGTTCTGAACATTTCAATTCTTGTGTCTCACATCTCGTGGCTATATTAAATATTCATTCTGGTAAGTCAATCGACTAACGAACGAGAAAGAGATAATTTCTGTTCTACTAAACAACGGAACCTGTCCCAAAACCAAAACTCAAATTCTCAACCCGGAAACTGTCGATGGTGAGTACCTCCCATGCTCCTCTGTCTAAACATCATACAAGGAGGCTACCATACAAAGAGCTAAATCCTATCAGAAATGTTCACAGACCAAATCCTCACGATCCCACGATACATCAACAAGCCAGCCGAAAGCGCCAAGCCGCATCTCGCAAATCACTCACCGATGAAACCACTTACTAATCCGGCAGAGGAAGAATCCATTACTGAAGGCTGGGGCTTAACTTTTGCGCTCAATCATATAACGAGAGAAAGCGGACGAAAGCCGGGAAGTGCTTCGTGGGAAGGACTTGCTAATCTTTTCTGGTGGGCGGATAGAGAGAGTGGTGTGGGAGGTATGATGGCCAGTCAGATTTTGCCGTATGGAGGTCAGTCTTTCTTCTTCTTTTTTCCCCTGCTTTTCAAATATCTACTGATTGAGAATACAACTGATTAATCGATTGACCACAGATGTTGCGGTTATTGATGTCAAGGATGCAGCCGAAAAATGGGTGTATGAAGGATTACAAAAAATCTAGCCGAGGAAACCTGGAATAAAATCTAGATAGGTTGAAGTTGATCACAATGGTTGGGGTTGGATCAATTGGAAATCTTTATGTACAGCCAAGAGAACAAACACTAAACGCAACGCTCATCAGATATCATCAATTGCAGCTGTTCACAGCCCATCAGCAGCACCAGCCGCGGTCCTCACTCCGCTCCTCTCTCTCATCCTTCGTCCCTCCATTAGACCCTTCAATCCCCGCTTCTGCAAACCTATCACACAACTGACATCACCTGTCCAGATTGGTCTTTCGCCTCGACTCTCCACGTCCGTACCCAGTCGTCCACTTCTTGTCGTGCGACTGCCACGTCTGACACCTCCACTACTACTACCGTCTTCTTCCAGGGTATCCGAATCGGTATGACTGAAACTATTAGAAGTAGTTGAAGACGTTCCAGAGGCACTCGCATCACTAAAGGAATCGTCGTAGTAATTCTCACTGTTGTTTCGAGCGCGACTCATCCCCGTATTGATCCGTAGAGGCGCCTGTTGACTCATTACAGAATCAGAGCGCACGTGTCGTTCTAGCTGTCCCATCTCTGTGTCTGAGGAATTCGAAGTGGTGGACAGGGACGAAAACGAGTTTTGTGTTTGTAGACCACCTGCACCAGAGCCATTTCTTGCCCCGGCGGCGCCAATTCCGTTCGGAGACGCACCGAATTCATTCGACGATACAGTGCCGTTGGACGAGTTGTGTACTCCGTTCAAAACCTCGAGTGTGCCGCCAATGCCGCTGATGAATCCCGTCCCTCGTCCCCCACCAGCTGCCATTGCGGCGGCGTTGAAAACGGCAGCGGCGTTGCGCCCGTCTAGGACTTGATGCAGGCGTTCTACGGTGGCTTCCAATAAGCCGTCGACTTGGTATGGGCGCGCCAACTGCAGTATGGAGCATAAGATCAAGGGTGTGCACAAGGGTGAATTGACAGGCGGCAGTGAGGATGTGTAGAGGTAATAGACGAGCAGCCGCACGGTCTGAAGCGTATGCGGTAGGTACAACACGCGAGGCCGCAGAGACGGAGCAATTGAATGCGCCGAAGGAACATCTAAATTTGCGAGGATCCGTGCGTGTGGAGACGACAAACTATTGCTGCTTCCACTTGCTAGTGTGGTGCCGTTGGAAAACCCCGTGCTGGATCCCAAAGAAGGTGTAATGGTGATACTCGAGTTCCGGCTCGGATGGCCTGGCCCACCGGCTGCTCCTCGCAAGGTTGCGGTTTCTGCAATACCGGGGTCGGACGCCTCTCGAAGTAACTGGATAAAAAATGGCCCCCATCGTCGAGCCAGCATCCGAGAACTGACGGGAATACGTTCCCCGCCTAATGCTTGAAGTTCCATGTCTGCCATCTCGGGCATCGAGAACGCAACCTTGCCTAATTCATCAGAGGCAGCTGAAAATGGTCGGCCTCCAGTCGTTAATTGCGCCAATTTCAATTGTAGGGACGCCGGAACTATTGGAGCGCTGACCGACGTGTAGTCGGAGGTGGGAGACGTTCGGCAGGGATTGTTGTAGAGGCCAAAGGCATCAAGTTCAATCATGCATAAATGAGAGAAATTGATTCGACGATGATTATAGTCTTCCACCAAGCTTCTCCTTCGGTTGCCAAGTATAACAAAAGTGTTTCGGCGCTCCCACAAGACACCCCGGTTCCAGCTGCCAGTGTTGAAAACTGAACCACCCCCGTCAATTCGAGACCACGTTAAAGTCCTCAGATCGAGGGCCCATAGAGAATATTCTTGTTTCGATGATGTGAGATATGTTCCGCTAACAACCAAGTGATTATTAATGATTCCCCCGTTTGGGAAACGTAAACCGGGAGGAGACGCCTCGCCGTACATGGGTTTCTCTAATAAACGGCCGTCGGGAAGTCGGACCTGCAATTCCAACTTCACATTCAAGAAGTTATAGTTTGAGTATATCAGCATTGAAGTCCCGTTCTCGGCGCCATCTCCTAACTGGGTACTATCTGCGCCGTTCTCCGTGGCCGCACCCAGCTCAGCGACATCGATGTTGGTCAACGGGGCGATGACACTTCGATAAGCCCCGCAGCTTCTCCCGAGAGGGCTCGTCGACGTCCATTTCAAGCTGCGCAGGTTGAAAACGCTTATTTGCTCGATATAGTGGTTAGACGAATCCTGTCCTCCAACAACGATCATTTCAGCGCCACCGTATCCGTCAATGTCAGGACCAATGGAGCCTTGATGCGGGTTTGACGATGATGGATTGTTATGTATCGCAGATAAAGGTGCACTGGCTGATGTAAAACACGCGCTTGAAGGGAGAATGGCAGCGCAATGGGCGTAGCGACCCAGGGGTGGATCTCTTGCGGGCAAACGGGTCCATGCCCGTGAAACGACATCGTAGATGTGAATATCAGACATGACTTGCACGTCTGGCTGCTCGTCCGAGCCGTGCTGCGGTGCGGTCCCCGGCCTCGCGGGGTTCTCTGAAGGCGACATCCCTCCAAAACATACCAACTTTGTATCGCCTAACGCACACACACTGTGGAAGTACCTTGGAGCCGGAACATCGCCGGAAACTTCCACTTTCGTCCAATGTCTTCGAACCAGGTCGAGCTCGTACAAGTCCGAAGTAAGCTGCACGTGTGAATGGGATCGAGAGACCGAACGGCCGCCGAATACATAGAGCTTATCCCCCAAAATAGTGGTCGTTGCGCCCACCAGAGCCCGAGGCTCTCGGCCAGTAGTCCTTCGCACATTGCAAACCAGACCGGACAAATTGGTAGGGCTAGAGATCTTCGACGATGTCAGGTTGGAGCCGAGAGAGAGGCCTTCCTCTTTTGCACTGTCGACCTGAGTGAGACTTAGGCTGGATTGGCTCCGCGACATCGTATTGCTCGAGTTCGCCATGTATGTATGCGGGTATCGGTTCCTCGGTTACGGCGAGGAAGGATGCTTGCAATCGGAAGATATAACTCGGCGAGCCGTGAGTCGGGCGGATGAATCTGGTTCTCTTGTCTGCAGCACAGAACGAAACTAGTCTAGGTATTTCTGAAAGATGGCTCTGCGCTTAGAACGAGTGACTGAGAGTCGACGCCAGCATTTTTTTTCTTCCTGTTTATCTTTTTTTCCTTCGATTGAGCGACAGGGGTTTTAATGCAATTGAGCGACGGAGGCTGCCGAACCGATAAGCTGATTTGAACGGTCTAAGTGATAGGCGTACCTTGAAGCCCCGTATTCGTAACCGACACTGCAGGACCGCAAGAGAGATAAACGAATGTGTCACACACGACTCGCTCGAGCAGCAGCAGTGCAGTAGTAGTAGCAGCAGTAGCAACAAAGTGATTGAAGAAGGCCGAGAGGATGGGATAATTTAGCCCCCCCTTCGACGTGGAGGTTGGCCTTTGCGCTTTCTTTGGTTTTCTGGAAGGTCCAATGGTCGTGCTGGCCTAGTCCGTATCTGGTATAGTGTGTAATATTTCTGTGGCTGAGGTGGGGAGAAGTAACTCGGAAGGACACAAGCCGATTGGCTCAGTAAATCAGTGTGAATTTAATTGTATGGGGCCTTTGTTTCATTATTGTATTGTCGTGTATTGTCATGTATGGAACAAGTGTATTATTACGCCTTCATTTTCATAAATCTGGTTGTACAGGTGCCATCTAGATTATAATATTAATTACCTTGATAATAAAAGATACAAAGTACTCGGTACGGAGCATCAAACAAGTGACTTTTGGGTACCTAATGTGGGTAATCGGGTACTTGTTTCATCGGGGCTAGGGCTATCACTCTAGCTGCCGCGTCCTCCATCCTGCAAAACCAAACTTTTCTCCATCAACACGCATAAACACATGAAGCGATATTTGGCAAAAGACGTGAAGGTTGTCAGTGAAATTCAGATAATTATTCATGAGGTATCACGATTTCAGGAACAGAAAAAGAATTACAGATCAGTGCCTTTTGTATACACAAGTCAGGGCTACTAGGTTGCTCTAGGGTTGAATAGGGTTACCATTGTCTCCTTGAAATTTGTTAGGGTTAGGGACCCTTCGATGATTGTACAAGTAGCGCCAGGGTTGGACAACATCCCCCTGTTCCTGCGTGACAACTCATGCATACATGTAGTTCGTCCGGTCATCAGTCGAACCGCATTGCGTCCTGCAACTTGGCAAATGCCTCTATCGACCAACAGAATCAACAACCGGAATTACCTACGATCAAATTGGACGGCGGTTCAAAGATCATATACCAGAACAGGCAACTCGACAAAGATTCAACAAAGCTTTGTGGTTACTAGTTAGGGCTAACCACACCAACTTTAGAACCAACCCGACCCCCATCACTATAATATTAGAACGCAAATCAAGTCATAATTCTTTCTTGTGATCCCGAGGTCACAGGCATCTGTGCATTCGAGCAGGTTCTATTTCTGAGTGTCTCCTCTCATTATCCGAGCTCTGGACAAAACTATAAAACAAAGCAAAACATGGGAACAAAGCAACATCGAAACAAAGCCGAAACTTTGATACATCCATTGATATCAGCTCACGGCGGGGCTCAACTAGATCGGCTCTATCTAGGTTAATCGTTTAGTTTATAGTTAGAGTCATTGATTGTTTTGTCTAGTCGATTGGCACAATCGATGGCACGAGTCAAAGACATGCATGCATTCGAGGGACCCCTGTCGGCGCTTACGTCGTGATCGTCAGTCTCATTTGAAAGGATCCATGGATAGATTTGGCTATGTTGGGTGCGGGGATACCCAGTATTTAGTTCTTTTCTCTCCCTCGAAGCTAGCCTTGGAAGACTGATTATATAGACTACCGTCGACGGATCAGGACGTCAAGCTGCGACTGCACAAGAGTTGATATCACTCTTCCTAAGAAGGCCTTGCAAATATATTGAGGCTATTCTCACGAACTTGAAAATGGCACCTTACGACAATATGAGACATGCCTCGCCAAGCAGCACGGCCGAATCATACAGCAGCACCAGCTCTTACTCCCTTAAATCACGAGCTATGGACAACAGCAGCTGTGAGAAAGTATTGACAGAAACCGGAAGCAACCGTACTGATTTCAGCGGAGAGAACGACATAAATACCAAAACCTCGGCTCAAGAAGAAAACGCACACGAACTCATGTTCGACAAGATCCCAGGCCTATCGAGATGGCGACGAAGTCTCATCTTTATCGGTCTCTGTTTCGGCCTGTTACTCTCTCTAATGGACACGTCGATTATGGCCACGGCGATATACACTATATCACTAGACTTCAATTCCCTCGCCAGCACCCTCTGGGCGATTCTGGGGTATCAACTCTCGTATCTGGGATTTGCAGTGATATTTGCCCGTCTCAGCGACTTTATCGGGCGTCGGTCTGCGGTCGTTTTGGCCTTTGTGCTCTTCGTCGGCTTCTCGCTGGGATGCGGCTGGGCGAAGACTGTGAATCATCTTATATTGTTCCGAACTTTGCAAGGGATCGGTGGTGCGGGACTGTACGCATTGGCGTTGATTCTGCTCATAGAAATCAGTACTGTGAAAATGGTTGCTTTCACGTCGGCGTTGATCGGGGCCATTATTGCTATTGCGGGTGTCCTGGGCCCTATTATCGGCGGCCTTTTCACGCAGTACGTCTCGTGGCGATGGATCTTCTGGCTCAATGGTCCCTGTGGTCTATTCGCCGGTCTGTGTTTCTTAGTTGGCTGGCCCAGTCAAACCATCGTCTACGACAGAGCAACGCGCAAATGGCACGAGTTCGACGGTATAGGCGCAGTGCTTCTTCTTGCTGCGTCGGTTCTAGTCGTTTTGGGCATTCAACAAGGTGGAACAGGCCGTTATGCCTGGTCTAGTGGCTACGTGATTGGAACTCTTACCGTTGGTAGCTTCTGTTGGGTTCTTTTGATTCTTTGGGAATATTACATCTTCAAAACCTCTGCACGGAGACAGCACGGAATCGCGTCTATTTTCCCGTTTGAACTCCTCGTCCACCGGCCCATGCTCGCTGGTATTATATCAACTATTCTGATCGGAGTTATATTATATCTGACCATCATCTCCCTGGTCTTACACTTCCAGATCGTCAATCTCAAATCCCCCTCTACGGCAGGAGTATACATTCTCCCTCTCCTATGTGCTTGCGGACTCGGCTCGTTTGTCGCCGGTGCCACGTCGAGTAAGAAGAACCGCATCTTTCAAACCTTCATCATAGCTTCAAGCTTAATGATGATCGGAGTCGGCCTCTTCACCACTCTCGGACCTCAGATACCCATCGAAGGGAAATGTTTCGGATTCGAAGTAATCCTCGGTTTCGCTATTGGGATGACTTTTTCAGCTATTTCGTTGATGACCTCTCTCGAAACGGAATTTGAGCTGCATGCAGTTGCGCAGGGAATTGTAGCGCAGTTTCGAATCTTTGGTGGAGCAATTGGGATTGCTGCGTCGAACGCGTTTTTCACTGCTACTTGCGAGAAGGAATTAAAGGGGATTCTCACGCCGGAACAGATAAGGGGTTTACAGACAAATTTGCAGATTCTGTCAAGTCTTGACGAGACAGCTAGTCGTGCTGTGCGTGTTGCGTATAGTGATTCTTTTAGTAAGGGGTTCCGCGTTTGTTTATATATTGCTGCGGTGAACCTGGTCGTCTGCCTTTTTACATGGCAGAGGAATCCGCCTTCGATAAGAAGAGCTCATTCGGGTTGAAGTTGATTTGAATGAGGATCTGTCTTGCGACGTCGGAGTGTTGAATACGTCCGGGTTCGTCTAGTATGTTGTCTCTTCGAATTGGAATATTGATAAGCGTTGGCAGTATTTGTTTATCCAAATCTCAACATCATTGGTATTCATGCACATTATCTAAATCTCTCGCTTTGATCGTAAGGGCATCACAAAAGAAATTATTAAACACATTTGACCTATCCGTTCATCAACATTCCCTTGAAGACAACTAAGCCTTGCCAATGTTGGTGAATCGGAGGTATCTGTAAAGATTGTCAGCAAATAATCCCGACATAGTATAAGACAAGAGTCAGACTTACGGCTTGACGGTACGGATATTGTCCTTGCCAAACTTCTCCACGGCAGCCTCGTCGGAAACAGTAGGAGGAATGACCACGTCGTCACCGGGCAGCCAGTTGATAGGGGTAGTGACTCCCTTCTTATCGGTAGTCTGCAGAGCCTGGACGACACGGAGCACCTCGGCGGTGTTACGGCCGGTGGAAGCAGGGTAGGTCAAAGTGAGACGGATCTTCTTCTTGGGATCGATCACAAAGACAGTGCGAACAGTGAAGGGCAGACCTGCAGCGAGTCAGCAAAGTTCTTATACAACAGACACCGAAACATAGGAAGCAATAAACGAACCTGACTTCTTGTCGACGTTGGTGATGTCGTCGTAGTCAAGCATGTCGTAGAGGTAAGCGATCTTGCGATCAGCGTCGGCAATGATGGGGAAAGTGAGCTTGGAGCCGGTAACCTCGTTGATATCCTTGATCCAGACGTGGTGGGAGTCGACGGTGTTGGCACTCAATCCAATGAGCTTGACACCGAGAGCAGCGAATTCAGGCTCGAGCTTAGCAAAAGCACCGAGCTCGGTGGTGCAAATGGGAGTGAAGTCATCCTGGACATTTCATCAGCCACTGTGGTTGCACTTGCATCCGTGCAGAAATTTCAAGGAAAGGAACGGAATGAGGGAAATGAGGAAAGTAACCTACAGGATGAGAGAACAGAACCGCCCAGCTGTCGCCAATGAATTCGTGAAAGTCAATTTCACCATTGGAGGTCTGCGCCTTGAAATTAGGGGCAGTAGATCCGAGACGGAGACTGATCGAGGGCAGTCAGTCAGTCAATGATCTTGTATATCTCATCAAAACAGCACGAATTAGTTGAAACTCACGGAGCACGCTGTTCAGTGGCCATTTTTGCAAAAAGATGTAGATATGATGTTACTCAAAAAGGTGAATGTAGGACAAAGAAGAGTGTTTTAGAGAATTCTTTAAATTGTCTCAACAGAACTAGATAGCTAAGGAAGAAGGAGGGGTAAAAGCAGACATGAAGCAATTATTTAAATTTATATAAACATTCTTCCCCTCCTTTTTGCTTTGTCAGGCAAATTGCCTTCCTTGTTCAACTCAATCTCAGCTTGACTTCATCACTGCCTCAATCACGCCATCGCGCGATGCCGCCCGGCAGAACGCTTCTCATTGGATGAGTATGACGCGAGCTGCGAACTCGCTGGGATATCTGATTAGGTCATCGGGAGCTATCCTTTTTAGCCAATCACCATAAAGAATGCCCTCCTTCTCGGTCGAGTCGCGAACTACTGCTAATTACCAATGAACCAGACTACTCCATAGTCTTGGAAGTATTAGCTCTTACTATGTACCTAGGTAGTACGGAGTACCTATTCATTGCTCAATTCAGCTCTTTTGTATCTGCTGAGCAATAGTCAGCGGATCATAGTCTGTGTCAATATTCTAATGATATCCTAGTCGACTGCTAAGACTATTGAATTCTCTACCTAATAGTATAGAGGATGAGATAAGCTCTCACCCGAGAATATCGGCCGAGTCGTGGCCGCCAACCAATTGTATTGTCCAGCGATGGCGCAATCCAGGGCTTCGCTGACTGGATATATGCATTTAGCCATTTAGACTTCTTAAATTTCCGGTACTTTTACTATGTAATAGCTCTCAGAGGTACTCCGTACATACTATCTTAGGTCACTTCCGCCAGATGCTAGTATCTCAGTTGTGCAATCTTGTACGGAGAGACTATACGAAATCAAATGTTTTAGGTATATTTGACTAGATAAAGCCTTCTAGTTAAAGTCCTCTAGCCAGCAACCCGACACTTATCACTGGTCCCTGGATAGTATATGAAGGTGTAAGCAGAGGCCTATGATGAAGATATGGGCCCACCGAAGCATGGTTTAGTGTGCGCCGCACTTAAACTTCAACCCATGCGGACGGCCCGGCCCCACTACCATCCTACGAACTTGTTGCTGCTTAAATCCATGAGGTAATCGACAGTGCGCTCAATGCCTTTATTATTTGTATATTGACTCTATCGCTAGCTTAGCATTATATGCAAGAATATGCAAATGCGATTTGAAATATGTGTGTAAAGATCAGGAGACAGCTGATGCAAAGCTTAGTATAAACAGAGCTGTTTCTCGCTGGGCCCCTTGGAAACCCCAGTAATAGGTATCAAATCAAGACTGATTTGACAATTCCTATTTGCACTTATCAGAAATATTCTCAAGAGTACACGCGTTAGCAATCACTTACACTAGCAAATTTGCTTCGAGCCCGGATCTTAGGACCGTAAAAAACGAGAACCCACGGCACAATCGTCAACAACGCACCCTGTAACAACCATTAGCCACAACTTTCCATTTAACCAGCCCTATCTCCCAGAATCAGTCTTACAATGCCACCTAACAAACTCGACGCCGCTGGATATCTGAGATTCGTAAACATCGCATTAGTCACGAGCGGAAACACTCCTCCCAGAAAATTTCGACCTAAAAAGACATTAAAAAGGAACCACGTCTATGAGTGCAAACGGTGCGAATGCTTACAGCAAGATTGTGCGGCAATTGCAGAGCTCGCGTATCGATGATATGTATCGGCCAAATAATTGAAAACAGCAAGATAGATCGAGAAAATACCCATGGTGGCACATGCCACAGCCATACTAGGCACAATCCACGGCACAGACGAAAAGGACGTCCATCCAAACCAGAACATCCCCGCGGGCATCAGAATTGATTCAATGCAGGCAAAGTAGAGACGACCTTCGGGGGTATTGGACATTTTTCCGAACCGAATTGCGATTTTTTCTTGATAGATGCTGAGAATCGTGGCGAGAATGGCTCCCACGGATATTGCTGATGCCCCATTTGTGTCAGTAAATCTGGTCTGCTATCGGTCCCAAAGCTCGAGATTATATTAACTCACCTGTAAAAACATCACCGGATTCGGCCACCGTGAATCCGTGGTTGGTCGACATGACTAATGGGATAGACGACAGCTGCAGATAAAGCACTGCCCAACTAAAAGCTGCCCAAAGCGAGAAGAAAAAAACGACCGGTTCAGTGAAGAGTAAATCTAGCCCAAGCCATCAGTCAGGCTGTTCCACAATCCATAAAACAGGCGTTATTCACAAAACAGGGATAGACTTACGGAACGGGCGATAACATGATATACCAATCATCTGTATTACTGATTGTCGCTCTTCATCTGCTTTTACCTTCCATCGAATCCGTCGACGAGGACGAGCAACACCTTTATCCGACAAGTCATTCGACGGCAGCACAAGTCCATAATATCCAGCTTTCTCAAGATCCTCGTACCATTGATTGAGAGCAGCAGCCTTTCGACTCAAAAGTATGCTACCGCGAGTCTCGTTCAAGAAGAAATACATCCCAACAACGAAACCCGCGCTCACAATCCCGTGTGACCAGTAAATCCATCGCCAGGAAGTGCGTGCCACAATGTTTCCAGCAATCAGGGGTCCCAGACCTGTGCCAAAGAGTGCTGATCCAGCAAATAACGCCATGGGCGTATTGCGCTTGTCGGCGTGAAAGACATCACTGATGACTCCGCCAACCATTGTCGAATACGTTGCTGACTGTGTTAGTTTTTATTGAATCGTATGAATAAGGGACATTCCGAACGACGTACATCCACCAACACCCTTGAAAAACCGCGCTACAAGAGCGCCAGCTAGATTGTTTGATCCACCACAGGCAAAAATGCAAGCTGCAAAGGGTCAATTCACGCCTACAGCCAGCCGGCCAGTAAATGGCTGCTAACTCACCTGTAAACAGTATACCGCTGGCAAGAAACACTGGTCTTCGACCGTTAATTTCTGAAAATGGAGCCAGTACCATCGGCGCAATTCCGAACCCAAAAGTGAATGTCGTGACACCAGCATTGTACGCGACCTGACTGACGTTCCATTCCGAGAGCAACTGTGAAGCTGCCGGTGTATATTCACCGGCTGAATAGGCGGCTAGCAGAGTTACACCACAGGCCAGCCACGTTAACACGTTCTTGCGTCCATCAGACCAGAGGAACGGCGATGTATATTTCCTTAAATCGGGACATGAAGGTGGCACGTTCTCGGTTTTGGGATCGGCTTGTGTTGTTGGTATTGCAGGGTAGGGTAATTCTGTTTCGAAATCGAGGTAGAGATATTCGATTTCCATTGTCTCGTGATTTTCTTGTTGGCTTTCCAAGTACATGCCGCCATCTCGTGGTCGTTCTGCTGTCGTTTCTTGCGGTTGCGTCGGTGCTGTGATGGTTGGATCCCCCGATGAAGGCATATTCAACTGGCCATTCGGTTTATTTTGGGTCGTATTTCAATGCTACCTGCACAGACGAAACAGATAATACCTATATCTGCAGAATTCCCAACACGAGAGAAATTGCCCCTCGTCTAGCCGTGCCGATAGTATGCCGAAATCAACTAATCATATATTGATTTCTTCCACTTTCTGATGTCACCATCTACTCTTCACACAGGATACAAATCTTTAGAAAATATTCCACGACAACGTTGTCAGGAATCACCAAATGACTCATTTTTACTCATCACTGGAATTAATAAGCTTAGTAATCTGGTTTTTTCTTCTTGATAATTAACGTAAAAAAAAAAAGATCTACATGCTCCAGATGCGGCACCTCTGCCAGTGGAGGAAGCTAATCGGCAAACCGGCAAACGGACATCTTTCCGCAGTCCGCTTAGTACGCCGAGTCGGCAAGGAGCTGTCAGCCTGTCACTGCCTGTCAATTTATCACCTTATTTTATCCCTGAAGCCTCATATAAGATTAATTATATTTAAATAATCAATCAGGCTAGGACCTTAAATCCTTCCGAGTCGCATGAAGAATAGGCTCTCCCGTACGTAAGTTCGGTAGCCGATTACAAAGGAGTTAGGGTTACCTGAGCACATGATCAGAACAGGTATTCGGACAGACAAGATGAAAGATATCCCATATCCATATTTATCAATCGGAAATGGACCCTTACTCATCGGATAATGCTTGTGCCCTAAGGATACAAACGTTCTGGCTCAGTTGGTGGTTCCAAGGTTGATAGGTACAGTTGAAAAATGTTCACGAAATCCTCGACTCAGTCACTGGGCTGAATTGAGTCAAAAGGCCACGATTGGGTAGACCAGTCTAATCTCTTCCAGGAGGATGATTGAGATCATAAGAAACGATTAACCACCCACAGCATCCAAGAGGATTCTGAGGTTCCAAGGCGACGCATTGTCGACTTCTGGCGCGGTTTCATATTCCATATCAATACCACCAAAATTACAAGATAAAGTACGGTGCGCCGAAATACAGACGAATCTGATACCGTTGCCGTACGGAGTATGTTCTGTCCAAATGTGGGCAAACTTCAAACTTATCTCAACCTCATCAGTCGCGAGAGGCAAGTTGGTATGTAGCCCAGCTTTATAAATATTAATGTTCAGAGCTATCCTGTCTATTCTGTACTCGAATTGAAGATTTGGTATGATTTGAGAAGTGACCCAAAATGCTGAATACTAAGTTCGTAGAAGCATTCCGGCAAGATGTTTTTCCGGTTCATACGTGCAATATCCTCTGCCGCAACAAACAAGCTGCGCAGGAACGATTCCCAGCTCTTTCTTCTTAAACGTTCGCATTGGATACATCCATATTCTATCAATTGTATCCATCATCTCAATTAAATTAATTGCGTTCAGCATCTATCAATTTCTAGACTTCACGCGTTATGCCTCCCAAGCGACGCCAGTCAGCGGCCGCGAACCCCGACACGACAGAGTCGTCCTCCAAGCGTGCCCGCAAACCCGCCGTCAGCGAGACTGCCGCAGCGTCGCGCCCGAAGCGATTGCCCAAGCTTCCACCACGCGCTGCGAGAGTTAAGCCTGCTGCTCCAGTCTCTGCTCCTAAGGCATTGCCTGCAAAACGCGCCGCTCCCTCCAGCCAGACGCAAGGCACTCCGCGAAAGAGAGGTCGTCCTTCTCTCGCAGCAGCAGCCGCGTCCCCAGCTGTCAAGAAAGGTACCTTTGTCTTTGTCCACACCGTGGAAATCATCATTGTTGCGATACAAGTCTGACTGTTTGATTCGAATAGAAAAAGGTAAATTATCCAAACCGCCCAAGTCGACCGCGTCCGTGAAAAGAGCCGTTGCCGCAAGCAAAGCCAAAAAGGCCATCGTCAAAACCAAATCCACCACTGCTGCAGGTAAGCCTGGTAAGCGCCGCGGTAGACCACCAAAGTCCGACTCCGCTTCAGCCGAAGTCGCCGGTAAGAAGAGGAAGAGGACTGCGGGAGGTGCCAAGCAGGAGACTGCTGTTGCACCTAAAAAGTCGACTGGAAAGGTCGCTCCCAGAGCACCTCGCACACCTGCATTTCTAAAGCAGAAAGAGCCTGACCTAACAATTGAGGTCGCTGAAGAGGATGCATTCGGACCGGACGCCAAGTCGTACTGGCTTATGAAAGCGGAACCGGAATCGCGACTCGTCAAGGGCGTCGACGTCAAGTTCTCGATCGATGATCTTCAAGCTGCCACGGAGCCTGAACCTTGGGATGGTATGTTCGCGTGCGTTAATGTTGTAAGAGGAAGTCAAGCTAACTATGATCAAAAGGTGTCCGCAATCCTGTTGGTGAGTTTTCGGTTTATTCTCTTCTCTTTGTCGCAATAATTGCTGATCTGGACAGCTCGAAACAATATGCGTGCCATGAAAAAAGGAGATTACGCCTTCTTTTACCACTCCAGTTGCAAAGTTCCAGGCATCGTGGGGCAAATGGAAATTGTCAAAGAACACTCAATAGATGGTAAGTTGGTCTCGTTTTGGTCAATGCCGTCTAGTTATGCTCACTCGAATCTTGACAGAATCGGCTTTTGATCCCTCACATCCATATTACGATGAGAAGTCTAGCCGAGAGAATCCGAAGTGGGAAGTCGTTCATGTTGAATTTCGCCGTAAATTCGACCAGATTCTGACTTTGGACACACTCAAGTCGTACGCTCTTCCTGGTGAACCATTAGAGAACTTGCAGACTTTGCGTCAATCGCGTGTCAGCGTTTCGCGCGTCTCGCCACAAGAGTGGGATTTCATCATGAGTCTAGTCGACGAGCAAGAAGCAGCTGCGAAAAAGGCCTCTGCCAAGGCCGCTGCTAAAGAAGCAAAAGCCGCTGCTAAAGAGGCAGCAACAAACAAGCCCGCAGAGACTGAAGCGAATGGCCAAACGCAAACGGAAAATGTGGACGATATCGCGAAAGCACCTTCTACTGAGGCAGCACCCGTTGCAGAAGATGTTGTAGCCACCGACCCAGCTGCAGAGTCCGGTTCGACGCCATTGCCTGCTCGTGAAAGTTCTGTGTCTAAGCCAACCGACGAACAGCCAGTATCATCATTGGAAGGAGTTGACGCAGGCTCAGCTGCTGTAAATGGTGAGGGCAGTGCCGTTCAAGAAAATTCGACCGAAAGCAATGCCAATGGGCCCAGCACAACTGAGCGAATTACTTCGGTGTTCACGGGAGGGTTTCTGAATTGACGGCCGTCGACTTGAGCAATCATTATCGTGTCGTAAATGGCCCGTTGAAAGGCTCGGGAGAGATACCGAATTTTGTACACTTTGATTCAATGGTCTTGCCTTGTAAGCCGGAGTTTTAACGAATTGTTTTTCATTCTGCTTATCAAGGATTGCTTTCTTCTCGCCTCTTATTTGAATCATGTAGTCTGGGGTCTCAACGCATAGCTTCTCACAGGCAACAACCTGAGATGTTTCGGGAAGCCGAGTTGCTCTTCGGCTTTTATCAAAGTAAGGCCTGCATCTTTGAAGATCCTTCGAAACGTCTCGTCCGATCGCGTAACACTACTATCGACTTCGTCGTAGACATCCTTGCCATCCGGATCCGTAGAGTTATTCTCTTTGAGCACCAGTATCCCGTGCGGCGTCAACGCAGCTGCTGCTCGTTGGAGGTAGACCGTGAGCTGCGCATCGGTCAAATGGCCAACACACCACTGGTTCCAGATTAAATCGTATGTTTGTGGTTCTGGAACCCAGTTTTCCAGTCCAGTCACATATATATTCTCTATCACCCCTCCAATGTCTTGCGGTTGCCTCTGATTATTACTGGTCTCCTCGTCTCTCTCAACAGACGCCACCGTCTTGTCGCTCGTCCGCCTCATCAACGGCCCTTTTCGAATAATATCTGCAAATTTGGCAACTGGCTCGACAATATCCACTGTTTCGCATACTTTACCCAGAAACCCTTCTGTCACACGTCCAATCCCTGCACCGCAATCTGCTCCTCTTTTCAATTTCTTGCTTTGCTGCTGCTGCTGTTTTCCCGGCTGTTGTTTCCCTGGCTGTTGGATTTGTTGTTGGTGTTCATCCACCACCATCTCATCAAATTGCTCA
Organism: Talaromyces borbonicus; assembly: GCA_002916415.1. Taxonomy (NCBI): domain Eukaryota; kingdom Fungi; phylum Ascomycota; class Eurotiomycetes; order Eurotiales; family Trichocomaceae; genus Talaromyces; species Talaromyces borbonicus. The sequence continues at coordinate 474,820 of NBSA01000028.1, read as the reverse complement.
ACTTGAGTCAATCGTCGAACTTTGGCCAGGAAATTCGCTGACCCGCGAAGATCGATGCGCGAAATTTGCGGAAATCCGCCTAGCATTCCGTTCACTGTTGCAGGGACATCGTTCCAATATCGCAAGGAGGAGGAGTGGTCAATTAGCGAATCGGGCGTGGATGTCGTCGTCGTTGCTGTCGTCGTGGTCAGTGTTGTTGGTGATTGTGCCGCTGAATTGGCGGTGGTGTTTGACGAGGATAACATTGTTCTGATCTCTTATAGCCAGTCAGTCTAATCCTCGGAAATCCTTTTTTTTTTCTTTCTTTCCGTCCAATTTTAGGTCTCAGATCTCAGATCTCAAGAGTTGCAATTGAAGATCTATTTTTCAAGATGGGATGGAATTATTTTAGGGTTGAAGATACTCTACGGTAGAAGAGACGAAGACGGACCCACATCAAAATATCATTTCGTACCGTAATTTGTTACCCAACAATCCCATTGTTCTATTGTTATGGATTTGTATATTATGTATTGATTACCGGGTTTAGCTGTGAAAGATTGTAAATATTCGATTATTAGCTGGCATACAAAAACAAAATGTTCAAATCATCTCACGCTATGCAGTCATTCGTTCTATCTAGCCAGGTAGATTTCAGGCTTGACAACCAGTATCACAAAAAAGGTGAAGAGACGGTTCTGCCATATTGAAAAAAACAGCAGACGTCCTTGCTACTCATTACAATCGACGCCGTGGTCCAACTACCCATCTTTCCCATACGTGCCAATGTTCTCTTTTAACATATGCTCCATTATCGCCGAGCTCGTTCGCCGAAAGCATGCTGAGTTCCTGGTCGGATAACGTTTGTAGATCCCGGAGGAGATGGTTTGGATTATGACGGAAATAAGAGTACTGAGGTTGTTGGTGTCGGAAAGATCCGTCTGATTCCGATGAGCTATCGCTTTGAGAGTCGTGGATAGAATCGATCGATGAGAACGAGTCTGTGTCGGAATGGCGGGACGCATCCTCGCCGCTGTGCAGCCCGTCGTCTTCATCCTCGTCTTCTCTCCGCTCGTCCTCGTCTGTCGTGCTTCCAGGTGGTATTTCGATCCCCGTCATGATTTGCGTGTTAAAATAAGAGGCGTAATTGATGTGTTGCAGGCTGATCTTTTCTAATTGGTCCATCTCGTCGTGAAGGAAAGCGAGTACGTCGCGCCACCGACTCCCATCGAGAAGGTATACGTGCGGTAAACGGAGTTCCCGAAGCTGGGATTGATGCCGACGCACAATCGCAATAATGTCCGACGAATGTAATCGCCAGCCTTGGATACCCAGGCTTCTTAGTCGCGGCCAGTATATGTGGTGAAAGACATCCTCCAGAGGCAAGTCCAGAGGTCTATCGGCGGGGAATCTGACGTTTATTGTGATTAGGTTTCGCGCAGATTGAAAGAAGTCTCGAAAGGTATTCGATAGTTGACGCATCAAATTGGTCATATCAGAAGTCGAGTGGAAATAAATATCTAAGCAAGTGAGTCTTTCGCCCAACGTGGACATCATCAGACGAGGAGCATCCATCAGTTTGAGCGCAGCTTCGGGGCTCAATTGGGGACCGAGAAAATGGATCGATTGACAGCTCGATCCTAATAGAGCCAATCCCAGACCTTCAATGGCGCGCGAACACGCCGGCTCCCACTTCAGCTGAAGTCTCCCAGCAGTACCGTATGACCTTGCGCGTTCCATGACGTCTTCATCTGTTTTGTCTTGTAACCGCAAAAGTTTGATTTGTTGCAAAGAGGAGCAGGAACTTAATGCTCTTTTTAGGGAGGAGATATCGCGCGCATTTCTTATAATGGACCTCTCATCGGCAAGTCTGGCGGTATGAATTTCGGCGAGCTTCGGACAATCATGTGCCAGTTCGTCTAGAAATTGTTCCCAATCTTTGATGTTCTTCTATTAGAAATCTAGTGTCCAATGTGTTCGCTTAAAATCCAAGTGTTGCGCGCCAAAGGAAGCAAGAAGTTACTTACCACGTCCTTCATAATATGGTCGAACCATGTATGTAAAATATCGCGTATGATGAGCCAGACGCATGTCCACCAATTCTTCCAACCGGCGAAACCCTTCTGCGGAGAACCTCAGCGTGAAGCGGCGAAACTTCCATGGAGTTGCAATTCTCATGAACCGTCTGCATACGAGTCTGTATCTATCCAGATCGGAATGTTCCCCCCACGCATTCGCGGCGATTGTTCCATTTCGCTTATGGGTGCTATACGGCGGAAAAGCGTAGTCGTGGATTGAGTCGCGACCTTCTGAACGGTCAGAATCGGCCGTTAGAAACTCAAGAATCAAACTGAGCAGTTCATCGGCCAGAAGATTGATGTGGCCGGGCTTGTCCATCATCACCATCACGATGGTCATCAGCTTCGTGAGCAGACAGCCGACTCACGGGCTGACTGATGCGCGACAGTGGACATAGATAGGACAAGTTTTCGCGGCGCCAAAACACGGTCGGGGAGGGAGTTTCGTTTTATGAGCCGGGTCTCAAAGACAGTTGAAATTAGATTCCCTCGCAGGTCAACGGACGAACGTAGTTTTGAAACCCACGACGAGCACGAGTGTGCCCGCTTTCGCTGGGCACGAGGGCGGGAAAGAGACTGCGCGGCCGAGACTTGCTAAAGGCTGAGAGGCAGCGGGAGTGGGAGTTGGAGATGGAGCTCCTATGATGAAGACAAGTAACGACATATGCCATCATTCGAGGAGAAGAAACGAAAAAAAAAGTGAATGGTAACCAGACAGGTATTCAAGCTAGCAAGGCCGGGATGGTTGGAGGACGAGGAAAAAAAGGGGGTGAAACAGGCAGGTCTCAAATCACCACCACGACGATGGCGGCCATGCATGCTAGCAGCTGGACTGGTCGACGGGCAGGGGTGGGTGGTGGGAGGGGGTCAATTCAATTGTCACTTTTGTGACTTGACTTGACTTGCTCACTCGCGAGCGATTTTGACGTGCAGCGAGCGGATCCTGGCCTCGACTGCATAGGGACCTGTACATGCGATTCCTGCTCGGAACGCGACGATTGCGCGCGACGACAGCCAGCCTCTCAGGCGCTGCAGAACCACCCACACCACAGTCACATGATTGAAATGGACCCGGGAAGATCAGGAGCAATATGCAGCCACAGGCGCCGGCGCGGAGAGAGTGGGCAGAGAAGAAGAAACGAGGGCGAATAGTTGATAAATTAGTTGAAGACGAGTGAGGTTGAAAGGAGACAATGATTGGAGAGGAGAAAAAGAGCGGAGGAAGGCGAAGGTGAAGAACGGGGGGGAACAAGCACAAGCCCTGCAGGCGCACGGCCCGGCGGCTAAATTTTAGTTCATGTCAGTCTCTTCTCTATTTTCCTCTATTCCTCCCTCTGTTTTTCTCTCTCGTACTCTCTCTATCCTCTCTATTCTATCAACTCTTCTGCCAGGATTCAGCCCTGGTCTTAGAAACTACAACTACTCGATCACTAGACAGACGACCGAGAGGAAGAGAACACATTCGCAACAACTCCCGCTACACACTCCCCCCACTGAAACACAACCCTAGCAGCCAACCATCACGGCCTCACCCTCCCATCATCAGAACAAGCCCGCCATCGTCAGCGGCGTGCAAGTCTATCAGTGGTTATCGTTGCCGCCACTCCGTAGTTCATACTTATGCTGACAGGGGATGTGCGTAACGCATGAAGCCTGAAGAAATACGGCGGGCCACTCCCTGCCCTCTTGCGTTATGATCAGCAGCAGTCACGTTGGCTGAGGCAATCTAACTGAGGTTTCAACGCAGATTTAGACCCATCTGGGCCGTCTTGATTTTTGGAGACTATTCCATGTCATCCGGATGGCCTCGCGGCTCTCACTCGTCATCCAACGAGGAAGCGTGGGATTACAAAAGTACGCCTTGCTTGTTTTTGCCCGATACTGTAGGCTAGAAACTTCATCAATTTTCCGTCAGATGTGGATTCCAGATCCAGTTTCGATCGGTTGTGTCAGCCCACGATGATGACATGGCTTGGTTCTCCCCTTCCGGTTTACATACAACTCATTCTTCGGACGTGTTCTAATGCGTGCAGTCTACGTGGCACAATCACCACCAGTCGTCCTCTCATAAGTCAGATTGACAATCAGTGTGCTACTATGTACATGTCTGGACTACACCGGAGATTAGAACAGTCAACTATCCCGTCAAAGACTGCTGGCTGCATTCTTCATGCGCCGTTGTCGAATGTCAGTACTGCTGATTTTGGACTCGAAGTTGGCGGCTGACGTATCCGTCACTTCTTGGGCTTCGCCTGCCTGTAAGACCCCTACCTCAAATACCTCTAACGATGCCCACCCTTTTTTGTTCCTCTCCGTGTTGACGGCTTGTCCACCTGATCGAGTCTCTGCAGAGACAATCAAGGCAGTGAACTGCTCCTCCGTAATAGTCGGACCAAATGGATCACTAATTTGCACCAGCCGCACGGTAAGATCTGGTGCCACAAGAAACGACACCTGCTTGCCGTTGGGTTCTGCTGTGTGTGTGCGCTTCATTTCGACGGGAGCCAGTTGGGGAGGGTTGAAGTCGACAATGGCTCGCAGGAAAGCTGCCGTTGCTTGCATCCTCTCCTCCCAGGTCTCCAGATATTCTGCAAACTTCTTATTTACGAGCATCTCGTCACCCGTGATACCAACGGCAAGAGTTTTGTTGTCTCTGTCAACGTCCATTGCCAACGCCGTGGCTGTGAGCAGTAATTTATGCCCCAAGTGGAGATGATCAAATGTGCCCCCGACGATCACTGCGTCGTGGCTCGTAGACCGGTCTTCGTCGGGACGAAGTATTGGTTCCGATGATGAAGTCGCAACGCCAGCAGGTACTCTGTTGGTCGTGACTGCTACACCGGATATTGACAATGCAGCTGCTAGATTGTCTCCTTCCGGGCCTTCTAGAATATAGATACTTTCCCACGCCCGCTGAGAGGATGTCAGTGTCCTGAAATCGATGATGGGACCTTGCACTCTGCGCCATTCCTTGGTACGATCGCTATCTGCATTTTGCTGAACGAAAAATACCCGGACGTCGACACCGCCGGGAGAATCTAATTCAACATTGTTCTCGGCACTGACGGCTCCTACCAGAGTATAGAAATTGGCTAGAAGTTTCTGAGCTCCCGTAAAAGCCCTCGATCTAGGCCGGTATTGCTCAGATAGAATGCCGGGAATGACTATAGCGACATCTAATCGATAGACATATTTAGAATCCTTCAATTGACGACTCGCGTGGGTAAATATATGCGACAATGTTGGTCCGTAAACATCCTTCAGATGGCGTACTGCGGGGGAGGGCGGGGCCGGAAGCAGTAGAAGACTGTACGGCGCGGCCATCAGAACACCGAGGCCAGAGTAGAGAATATGTTGTTACCTTGTCCACGGCGTAACGCACACAGGAGAAAGAGAAGCTACACCGAGTCGATTATTCTTGGGATAGAGAGAGGAAAAGAGAGAGAGAGAGAGAGAGAGAGAGAGAAAAAGAAAGAGAGAGATTGGGCTGGTAGAAACTGCCCAAAGGGGTAAGTAACGATGACATAAGCCGCTTATATAAACGCTCATTGGCTGCACCTTCTCCCAAGCGCAACCTCGACCTCAACGACAGCTTCTCTCACTTCCGCAATTCTTCAATTCTTCCTCTTCCTTCTTCTCGTTGCTGACGCTTCAGGAGATATAGATCGCATTGCAAGTGCTTTTCTGCTGACAGTTTTTCCTGAATATACTGTCTCATTAGAACCCATGGTCTGCTGAGAGGAGCATCATATAGGCGGCTCAAGCTCTCGCTGGTCCCGCGGTGTTTCTCTTGCGATTATCTGCAATTGCACCTGACTGGTGACCTCTGTTACTTTCACATCGTACGCAAGACAGCTCCAGCAGGTCGCCCGACATGTCCAATCCACCATCGCAGCAGCAATATGAAACCCCACGGCGACCGGCCCCTTTCACGCGCCAATCCGAGGAGCTACACATCCCGACGTCTGGTACCGTTCCTTCTAATGCCCCTCGATATTCCACAGGTCCAGATGCCAGTGGCCATGCTCCGCCGGCGATAAATGTTCAGCAGTCAACACCTCAACATTCGCAATTTAGCCAATCTTCAAGTACGCTTCCCGGCGCACTGCAGCCAGGAAATATATCAGCCCGTCCTGGCCCGCTGTCTGCCAACACTGCTCCCTCTGCTGTGCCGACCTTGCCCCAGCCGCCTTCCCAACCACAGCAAACTACTACCCCGTCTCGTTCAGGCAACGTGAACCACTCGCATGCCCATTCGCGATCCAGTCCAGCAGGATTTGATCAGCCTAGATACAAGCAGTATGGGAGTACACCGGAGAGTGCGAAATATACATCCCCGCCGGGAGGATTCCCACCTCACACCCCGTCCGGTGCGAAGTACTCGCCGCTGGGTCTTGCAGATATCAGGCCACCCAGTGATTCGCTGTTGATGGATCATCCCATGACCCCGGGCTCGTTTGCGGCTTTTAATAACGACATCCAAATCCCCACAAATAGCAACTACGTAGCTCCATGGCCAATCTATGCGGTCGATTGGTGCAAGTGGCCGACATCAACAGGGAACTCGTTTGCCGGCAAGGTCGCCATCGGGAGCTATCTCGAAGATAATCACAACTACGTGAGCCTTCGTTTCAAAATGATTGGAGAGTATTGATGAGCTAAGACAAGCCTAGATCCAAATCATTGACGCACATCGCAAGCAACCAGAGGGGGATACTCCAGACGTGGTTCCGGGGGATGTAGAGCTTGAATACTTCAAGACAGCAGAGGCCACACACTCGTACCCGGTTACGAGAATACTATGGGAACCCCCGTCGTCTCAAAAACAGTCGACGGACCTGCTTGCGACATCTGGCGACCATCTTCGATTATGGTCCTTACCAAACTCTCAGATAGTGCAGACGACGAACTCGATTACGGCGCGCAATCAGGGGCAGTCCCCTGCCAAACTATCTCCCTTGGCTCTTCTGTCCAACTCGAAATCTCCAGAACACACAGCCCCTATCACTTCCTTGGACTGGAACATCATATCACCGAGTCTGATCATAACCTCTAGCATTGACACGACCTGTACGATCTGGGATATCCCGACGTTGACTGCTAAGACACAGCTCATTGCACACGATAAAGAAGTGTACGACGTCCGATTCTGCGCCAACAGCGTTGACGTTTTCGTTAGTTGTGGCGCAGACGGTAGCGTTCGTATGTTTGATCTCCGGAGCTTGGAGCACAGCACGATCATCTACGAGCCGTCAGAGAAAAATGAAAAGCGTACGTCTAATTGGCGTTTCTGTCCCTACATTTCTGTCCACTCAAAAGTTATATAAGTATTGACCACTTTTCACAGTGATGAGTCCTGGGAGCTCTAGCCCTGGACACTCCGCGGCATGGCCACCCCCTCTGCTACGTATAGCAAGTAAGATCTCTTTTGACCCAGTTCTTTGACTCAGTGGCATCTGCCTACGCTTCAATTCTGTGATACTGAACGCCTGACAGCATCTCCTCATGACGCTCATCTCCTTGCAACTTTCTCTCAAGACTCGAATCTAATCCGAATTCTCGATGTGCGACAACCAGGGCAAGCGCTAGTTGAGCTCCGAGGCCACTCGGCGTCCATTAATTGTATAGAATGGTCACCAACTCGACGAGGCACTTTGGCTTCTGGTGGCGATGATTGCTGTGTACTTGTCTGGGATCTGATAAACCAACACAACGCAGCACACGTACCGCAACAGCAACTACCCACACAGCAAACTCCGTTACCTGGCGCCGCCGGTGGTGCTGCCGGAACAACAGCAGCTGCAGCACCATCTACCACCGAACGCGGGCCGGCAGCCGTTTGGCAATGCGACTACGAGATTTCAAATATTTCCTGGTCTCCTCAAGCGTCGCCTGCATCGCAATCGGGATTGTCGCACGACTGGCTTGGTGTATGTGGCGGAAAGGGATTCTGGGGCGTGGCCATGTAGCTGCTCATTATGTTTCATTGTTTTTTCCTTTTGTCTTCTTTTGATTTCTATATGATCTCTTTTCTGTGTTCATCATGACAAGCGGTTTACTCATTTTTTTAAGAAAATTTCTATTTCAACCAACGAATTCGTGTTTAGTCCATCTGAGTCCATGGGTGGATAAGTTCCTGTTTTTTCCCCTGCTTCATCTTCTTCGCCCACGACATGACTCATTTGCATATTGGCCTGCGAAATGAAGATAACGTATATTATTCTCATTTTACTTTTTTCTCTTCGTCTTCTGTCGAAAATAGGTGGTCACGAGCATTACATTCTCGTGTACTGACGGTGATTATACACTTCAAACATCATGATCGGCGCATCTACCTCTTATCTACCGAGAAAAGCTACCTACCTAAGGTGGCATTACCTCGAGCCCAAAGACCGAGAATCTGATTATATTTACAGACTTATCCCGGATCTGATTATGTTGATATATAAATATAGAATTTTTTTTCCCTTTCTCTCTCCTTTCCTCCACCGAGATAAACCAAGAAGCAACGCTAAAACCCATACAAATGAGACAAAAGACGTAAAGAATGAAGAGATGAAAAGCAATGCAGAATAGGCATAATCAAAACAAAAAACCCCAGATCGCTATGAAGTGTGAGTGTGCGTGCCTATGTGCTGTCCCTGGCCAATGATGCAAGTAGATAAAAAAGTAACCCGAAAACTGTCGTTGTGGTTTGGGGGTTGAGAGTCATTTTTGATTCGCGGAAAGGGGATGACCAGGAACGGTATGGAATAATATACAGAAGAATGGGGAATGGAAAAGAGCAGGAGATGAATGACTGATCTATCGATTCCAGGTTTCAGCACGAGAGAGGGGGAAACTATTGACGCTGTGGTTCGGCATCAAATTTTGCAAGCAATTCGCTCTCCAGCTGACGCGCAAATTGCACGCTGGGAACATCTACAGCGCGCCAGAATATATCGGCGAGCCAGAGAGCAATGGGTAAACAGATACTCCATCCAATTAGAGCTCCAAAGAGGAACTGCGTCGAAGTTTCACGACCTGTTATTTGCCAGATATTATGCATCAATGAGTAGCCCAGGCCGTGCAAGATGGGCCCGTGGACGATATAAAATGCATAAGAAATCTGTCCAAGATATTGGGAAAGCGGATTAACAAAGATCCGCTGGATGTATTTGGAGTTGTTGATGCTAGCAACGATTAGGACTGCGCCGACGGTCTGTGGGAATCGGTGAGGTTCAGGGTATGGTTTTGGTGTGATACGAGCCAGCCAGACGTATCCTGGAGTATAAATGCCGCCGATATTCGGCGATGAGCCGATGTATAGACCCAACACGAAGAGGGATATCCAGATTGCGTTTTTGCGTCGCCGGACGAAGCCCTCGATGAATTGTTTGTTGGTCAGTTTCTCGACGTCGGTCATGGTGTCAGACCCCCTATCTGGGGTTGTAGAGCTGTTGGAGTCGCTCGAGTTCCAAATACCATTTTCAAGGTCAATTTCAGCAAGTAACAGACCACTCAAAAAGAGTACAACGTCCCACCGCCCCCACCGGATGCAGAACCAGAGTGTCATGGTCTCCAACGTCAAGCGCACTTTAGTTCGAAATCGGCTGACGGCAAGAATCGTGATGAACAGAACCATCGAGCTGCGGAATTCGACGGGAATCGTCCACAGATGCGGGTTATAATTATTGTAGTAGAGACCCCAGTCCCAGAAATTCATCAATCGGCAGATTGTATTGTACCAGTCCCAAAATTGTATATACGTCGAGCGCAAAATAATCGGATGTTGCTCGTTGGTGCCAGTGATCGTGCGAGTGTTGTCGACTACCCAGCGAGAATAATTGTAAAGACCCAGACGAACGGCAACGAAAACGCAGAACAAGCCAACGATGGACGGTATATAGAGGCGCAAGCCGCGTCGAAAAGTCGCGGACGCGAGGACAGCAAAGGTCTTCTCAAACGAGCCACTCCGGATCAGTTTGAGAGGTCGGTACGAAAGAACGTAGCCGGAAATCACGAAGAATATGGCTACCATGATATGACCGGAAAAGATCATATGCACAAAAGGCAGCTGATGCAGGCCAAAGTACTGTTTATTAAACCCCCAGCCGATATGAGTGTGCCATGTGTAAGTGAAGAAAAAATGAAAATTGAAGACGAGTAGACAAGCCCATCCTCTTAACCCATCCAATGCCGCGATGTCGTGCATTCGTTTTGGTTTGTCGGGTTCGCCGCCTGTTACATGGTGCTGTAAATAGCTGGGTACAGTGAAGACCATGAATTGCGAGAATACGCGCTCGAAATACTCGGGTAAGTCTTCGTCTTTCTGCATGGTGAGGGATTCTGACCACGAGAGGGGGGGAGCAGGTTCGGCATTGTGAGACATGCGTTCAAGGTTCGGCCGATCATTTTCTTCCTGATGATTATGATGATGGTCGAGTTCTGGCAGACTGAACTCAATGGATAAATTTCGGGGCATTTCGTGAGAAGGTTGGACGAGGGAAGACCGTCGTCTCACCGATTTCCCTGTCGAGGAAGTCATGGTACTGATTCCGATTGATTTTGAATCTACCCGTCAGAAAACCCTTTTCACATTGCTTGACAGGTCAAAGTCATTGCCCCTTGACACTTGGATGCTTGGAGGCGCTTTGACTTCTCGGACTTCCTTCCTTCCAGCTTCGAAATCTGACCTGTCCGCGAATGCGCCGAAGCTGTGCCTGCACAAGCCGTTGCGTTGTGTTCCGAGGTTGATCGTGATGTCGTGTGTGCAGCAGGCCGGCTGCCGTGCGGGACAGAACAACTCGCAGTCGATATTTCGAGAGCGCAAATAGCAGCGGCTGAAGATAACGGACAATTTCCGATAGAAATGTAAATCAAAGAGAGAGAGAGAATAGGGACAGAGAGACGAAAAGAGCGAAAATAAAGGGCAAATTGGGAGTGTAGGAGGGTAAATTGATGGACTGGATGCAGGATGAAAAGACAACTATGGGGTAACCCTCAGGCACCAATGATGGATCGCCTGGGTTTAGCGCTAAAGAACGCCTGCCGCGGTCGAGACTCGGCCCTGAAACACAATCCACTAAACCTAGTCAAGTTAGTCTGTAGCTTAGTTCAGCGGTCCTACAGTCTTACATACGCACATGAAAGCACTAACTCCGTACAGCATGATTTACCTGCTAGCTATCTAGCCATCTAGGAAACACTTTCTCTGTTTTTAAGTATGGGGTCTGGACAATTTCTTGAATTTTTGTGGCCGTCGTGACTTTGACGAGTTCAGCAGCTGTAACTAGCCTATTAACATAACCCTAACCCTGTAGGGATTAGCGCACATATTGACTGTGCAGTCGGGATCTGATAGATAATATATACACTCTCCTGGACGATAATGAAATATGGATATCAGATACATCCTTGATACATCCTTGAATGTCAGAATCTGTCACTTACAGTACTTTATCTTGTTTTGTACCTTTAAGTATCGAGTATTTCTTATTTGATCACGTGACAAGTTTCGACTCTCATATCACGTGATAACCAGACCCAAGAACAGCTTCTGATTGGCTGCTGCTGGACGACCGCGCCGCAATTTTGCTCCTTCAAAGTTCCTGCTGTATTCGGAACTCTCGTTCCAAAAAGTTGTCCAACAAGTCGTCTTCGGAATAGCATCACAAGAAGCGCCCCTCCATCTCCCATTAAAGGAGAAATTCCTCCTGGCTTTGATGAACAGGATAAGACTCACCGAGACGGCTCGCTTGAATCATCCCGACACTCTCACCAAGCCCAACACTCAGCTGCTCAAGTACTATAGTCAAAAACCCCGAAATAGGGCTGGCTCCCTAACCGTCTGAAAGCGCGTTCGCTTCTTATTCACTGCTCGCTCTGCCATAAATTTCGCTGACTCAAAAAATGCGCTCGTCCGCCTCCTATCATTGAAGATTGTACTGTGATATTTGTGGTCGGGTTCTTTGATGAGCGTCTGCTGGGACAGGTTGTCCCGTCCTCGTCGCCATGGATTTGCGCAATATCATGAACAATGACGCTGGCAGCGCCACGAAACTTCAACCATCACCGTTACAACAATCGCCATCTCGACCAATCTCAGATATAGCCAGCGCTGCGCGACCAAGTGAACTTTCAACTCCCAGTCCAACCTACGCTTCTAATCAATTTGCGCGCCCACAGCCTCCGCCGTTGCCTCCGCATCAGCACTCTCCTGGCGCGGCTTCGACCTACAGTTCGAGCCGTTCCCCATTTCAATACAATTCAAATCTTCCGCTGAATGGAACGGCGTCATCCCCTTATGCTCAAACACCCCCTCCACAATCATATCACATCCGAGACTCGCATCCCAGCGGCGCCCCAGCGAGCCCGGCAATTTTCAACCAGCCAGCCGCACCCCTTCCATACACACCCCAAGCCAGCACGCCACATGCGCATCAGCAAAAACAACTACAACAATCGTATTTCACTCAGCATCACGGCTCTCAGTCTTCGCATCCTGGTCCTAGTCCGCAGGCCAACTTCGCTTACCCATCTCAAATAAGCGAAAGTCCTCGCATGGCCGCGGCACCACGACCGCTCCAACCTCAACAGCAACAAATATCTCCCCCGCCTCCGCAGCGCTCTCAACCTGGAACACCATTGGGTCCTCCTGCTGGACTGTTCCCACGTCCGTCGTCACAATCCGCGCGGCCACCCTCTGCTGGCGATGCGAACCCGGCGCATGCTGTCAATGCGTGGAGCATCCATGAGTCACATGTGAGCGAACAAAGACCAGTCTATCCTCAACAAAACCCCCAACCTGTGGCTCCATCAAAAGATCTCAGACAAGCAGAAAGAGTCAGTCAGAGTCGAAACTCATCAGAATTCGATCGAGAGAGAAGTGTGAGCGTTAGTCCTAAAACAATTGTCTCACGGCAAAGTCTGTCGCAGGATAGGGACCCCATCGCTCTTCATCGAGCCAGTACAGAAGATGATCGTTGGCGTCACAGTCCATCTGGTAGCCACTCCCAAAACAGCTCTGTAGCAGAGCACAAGCATCCACAATACATGTCGTCTCAGCCAGACTACCCTCAGCGGCCGCAAACTATGCAGATGAACAGTAGCTCTCCGATCGTGAAACACACCCCCTCGCGAGAGCCGTCGGCAGCTCATGTGCCATTCATAAAATCTGAAGAATCCTCTGAAATGTCAGCTCGACCTCCAAAGCGGAAGAAGATGAGATACACCGAGCCCCCCGTCTATGCGCAAAGAAAGCCAGGAACCTATGGCAAGGGACCAGTGATTACCAACCCGAGGCCACCCATTCCAAAACACTCCCCAGCCCGATCAGCCATCATTTCGCGCGCTACATCCGTGCAGCGGTCCGTGGCATCACCGGCTAGATCGGTACAAACCTGCGCTAGATCACATCCTGTCAATGGAGCTGTTCCGACCAACAACCGCCCTGTACCGCTTCCACCCCAGCCAGAGCCTGCCTACGGTCCGCTAGGTCCTTGGGAGCCTTCGATTACGGGAAAGATTCCACTCGAAGAAATGACGAAAACTATCTGCGACTTTCTCTTCAAGGAAGTTGTCTGTCGACGAGAATTTGCTGCTGGGCCGGCAGAAGCTGCATTGAATGGACTTGGCGCGATTATCGAAATTGAAGCTAAATTAGGACAAATCATGGATAAGGATCGAGGGCATCGTCTACGGCTACCCGTGGGAACTGAATGTATTCTCCAAACTGAGAATTCAGGATTCCGCACGGCTTTTGAGAGCTCCATGAGCTTGGTAAGTCGCGTGTACCTGAGGCATATAAGACTGGCCAATGCTAACAAATTTCCAGGCACAACATCGAGCTATGAACAATTTTCTCAACGAAGCCGTCAAGGCTTCCATGCCGCAAGTCGGTGGCAATCGGATCCCTCTTTCATATGCACACAAGAAGGAACGCGACACTTTCTACGAAGTACCACCTCAAGAATTACCACCGATAATACAAAATTATCTCAACGTGCGGCACAAACCTAAAGTCCGCGTGACGACGGATCAGAAAACTGGCGAAATCATTGCGAAAATTGTCAAATGCCGACTTGCAGATTTAGATGTCTACAGTCCTCGCACAAGTGTCGATTGGCGCATCTCAGTCAACGTCGAATTGAACTACGATGGCGACGTTAGCAATTTCCCGATTGCAGACGGCGGTTCTCGGAGACCTGGCGGTGAAAGAATCAAAGATCGCATGAGTTATCGTCATCTAGCCTACCAGATCGATCTTACACAAGTTGGCTCAGCAGACGTAAGTTGATAATATCATCACTATATCCTCTTTGCGAAATATTACCGGAAAAAAAACTAACACATTTTTCTGTTGCAGAGCGCTGCTAAGAACGATTTTGAGCACGAACTCGAAGTCGAAATTTCCGCTGCAGAAGTTCGACGGCAAGGCGACCTCGCTTCCCAAGGCAACGAGCGTAACCAGTACGAAGAACTTGTCAAAGGGTTCGTGGACAATGTACGAATTCTCGCTCGAGCTGTTCCGAATGCTTGAAACCTTTTCAAGTATAACCGGTGATATAAAGCGTCATCTTTGCACAATAACGCCCTTTCCCCTTTCCTCCAATATTTATCTTCTAGATGGTGACGACCAATTATTCTCAATTTACCATTTAATATATTAATTGGGGCTTCGATTCCTCGTCTCAATTTTTTAATCGAGATCAATTATCAACATGCCTGTCACGAATTTTCTATATCTGTACTCTAGACCGCGAGTCCATCTAAATCCGTGCATAGGGGATGGTTGTGTCATTTCTCGAAAGATTCGCACCCTTATGAGCGTTATTTTTTTTTCTCTTCTTTATTTTGCTTCTTCTTAACTTAGTGTCTGCTCTTAACTTTTATATACACATATCATTTTCTCATTTTACAATTATGTTTTTCCTTCTCGATCCATTGTAATGTCAGACCATCATGCCAAACTTGTCATTTTTGTCACCTTTGACTCGGCACCTAGGTAGGTATTGTTTCATATTTATTAACTTTTGATATTCGATTAGGTGTTATTACTGTGTTCATGGGATCCGCATGGTAATGATGGATATGATACTCCAAATTTTTGTTGATGTCTTTCCATAACAACCTTGGAAACCACCAAATCAGAGTTCAAAAGTAATTTCGTACGATTTGTAATGACTCCAAAATGCAAGCAAATATGCTACCTATTTAGCCGGAGACAAACCAAAGCGAAGATTAAGCCAAATGATCCCGAGATCGAATCGAATGAAAATTTTGAGATTTGATCTCCTAGTGTCCCAGGGTTCGTTTGATCCATACAACTAACCCCCTTAGAAAAGTGTTTTCCCTTTTGAACGTTTCAACCAGAAGAAAGCAGGCAAAATAATACAGCTAAAATGAAATATAGAACATAGCCCAAGGAAATTTATAGAATACCGCAAATAGGAAAAGGAAAAGAAGAAGAAAAGGGAAGTGCCGGTTGTAATATTGTGTAGCTTAAGTACTACTCCGAATCGTCCAAGTATGTCGGATTATCGTCTCCTAGAGCACCAGGAGTGGCAGCCATTGCTGGAGTGGGGGCGTCGTATGGGAGTCGAGCAGCACCTGGAGTTGGCGCATTGAGAGCTCCAGGCGTTGGTGCACTTTCAGTCCAGCGTGGTGTTGATGTAGCCCCCGAAGCACCAGGGGTCGGGGCAGTAGGATATGCGCCAGGAGTAGGCGCTGAATAATCGCCTCCGGGGGTCGGAGCATCGTATCGTCCAGTTCCGTTGCCGACTGATAGAGATGATGAAGTGGTGTTACTATTATTCGCCGTCCAGGCCGGCGTGCGGCTTCCTGTTGCAGCTCCCCAAGCTGGTGTGCGAGATCCAGCTGCAAAAGCGTCAAACCCACCACCACTTCCACCACTGCCTGAGTCAAATGGTGTACGAGCACCGCTGTTCCATGCCGGAGTACGTCCTCCACCCATACCACCACCGTAGGCTGTGCGAGAGCCATCGGCTTTCCATGCAGGCGTTCGTGCTCCACTTGCCGAGGAACCTCCCCATGCAGGTGCTATAATACGTCAGTTAGTTTGCGTTGATATAAAAAAGAAATTAATAGCGGAGCGTACTTCTTGAAGACAGTGTCCCACCCCATGCCGGAGTCCGTGAGTCCATGGCAGCCATTGGTGTTCGTGACCCAGACCAGCTTGGCTGCGCTGAACCGCCCGCAGCACCAGGCACGCGAGGTCTACCTCCGCGGCCCATATCGATGGTTTGGCCAGTGATAGGACTAAACATATCAGAAATCAGCGATTTGGGGTTTGTGGTTCGCGAAGGGGAATAGAACGAGCTTACTCTTTAACAACAACACCTGTCCGAGGAACCATGACTTTCGTTCCTTTCGTATGTAACTCAACACGCACAAGGTCTTCCGTTGTCTCTCGAACAATACCGATAAGGCCTTTATAGGTACCTTTTGTGATTCCCACGGTCTTACCAATCAGCCGATCTCGACCAACGCGCGGAGGAGGCATGGCACCTCCTTGGGGCGGGCGTTGCATGATAGCCGGATTCATACGCGATAGATCAGGGCCTGTGGCTCGACCTCCCTTCGCCGATACTGTGACCACATTCGAAGTGCGGACCACGATGACTCCCGTGTTCTCAGACTGTGCCTTGTTATGTAGGAAAAGGAAAGATCGGTGGATATGCATAATAGTTCCACTACGCTGCTCGCCGTACATTTCTCGAACAGTATCACCGTGTCGAATCTCGGCGCCGTTACGATCCGTGGCAACGGCGTCTTTGCGCTTTGGAATTTTCGACGCTATACGAGACGGCAACACGTTTCGAACAGAGCCATTTTGATCGATAACACGAAGAGACTCGCGATCGACCTGGATTATGCAGGCAACAGTCGTGGCACTATAGAGCGTAATGAGTATGGGAAGTGAGCCTTGTATCATATTTCACGGTATGGACTTACTCAAGCTGGACAAGGTCATGAACGTCGAACGTTCCTAGCTTGCCGTCCACGCCAGACTCCGTCGAGAGTCGTAAATCCTTGCTGAAGACGGTGATCTCCTCCATGCTCATGTCACTGAGCAGGGTGACACTGTCCCCTTTGACCTGTACCACCATACCCAATTCATCCTGGTAGCGGCTGCCGCCAATGACTTTAACGTGGTCACCTTCGCGGAACCGTTTGCGCAGGGTTTTGATCGGAGCGTCTATTGTCTGGCCTTGCATGTCGCCCTCTGTCACTTCGAGGGTGATGATATCACCCCTAGTCGCAACCGTACGACCGATAATACCCTGCTGTTCGCCTTTGTACACTTCGACTTGATCTCCGGGGCGATAAGCGTCTTCTGCCACGGTGTTTTTCAGCGTATTGGCCAAAGACGCTAGATCGAGATTTGCAGCGCCATCTTCAGAGCCTCGAGCAAACATGGTTACTTCTTCGAGTCGCGGATTGACCCCAGTCGTAATCAAATGCTGGATCTTCATCTCCTTAATAAGGAAGCCATCAACGTAGGTATCGCCCATGTAGTTCCACGACTTGCCACTCAAATTTGATGTTCCTACTAAATGTCTGCCGTGTTTCTTGCTGGCCTCTGCCTCGCTGAAAAGACGCTGGGGTGGCCGAGCGGCCGTATTGTTTGCCGCACCGAACCTCTTCCTTTTAGCTTCTGCTGGCGCCGAGAGATCTTCATTTAAGCCGTAGTCTAGACGGGGAACCAGGCGGACAGTGACTTCCAGTCCATTTGTCTCGACTTCCTCGATCTGCGCGAGATCGCCTTGGTACTTGCCACGCTTGATTCGCACCCAGTCTCCCGGATTCAATTCTTCGGATTTTTTGACTCGTAAAAGGTCCGGCATTTCCTTGACGGGTACCAGGACCATTTTTGTTTTTGGATACACGTCTAGGAGACCGTCAAGAGCCTCCATGACTTCAGCCTGTCGTCGCGCTTCAACATAGACGTAGCCTGTCATAGTCTTCCCTCGCTCAAACGCAGATATGATCTTCAGTCCATGCCGTGTACCGGGAGGTCGCTGCTCGATACGTTTTTGGATGTTGAGCACCACGTCTCTCTCCTTTCCGGGTTTGCAACGAACACCCCAGATACTCGGATCATCAACACTAGGCAAAAGTAATCTCTTGGGCACGACAACCGAGTCAGTCGCAGCCATGCGATTGCGACCGTATCGTTCTTTGAGGGCTGCAGCTTGTTTCTCGGCGTCCATGTGAGCTTCGAGCTCGCGCTGGCGATCGAGCTGTCTGTGTCTGCGATCATCTAGATCCGCACCAACGGGGAGTGCATCGAGATCGTCAGGGTGGGCTTCAGCGCCGAATCCGTCGCCCATGTCGTCTTCTTCATCTTCTGCTTCTTCGTCATCGTCATCGACACCAGCTTCTTCTTCGAAGAAGGCATTGACACCGCCTCGTCTTCGACGTTTCTTGGGTCGGCCCTGCAGAGCAACTGTCAGATTTTTATTTCTCTTTTTTCACCTCTCCCTTGACTTTCGGGGTATCGACAGCAGGTATACTTACGGAGACAGCATCTTCGTCGTCATCCTCTTCGTCGTCATCCTCCTCCTCTTCGTCATCTTCTTCAGCGGCGTTATCCTCACCTTCTTCGTCCTCGCCGCCAGCCCCGCCTTCGCCATCTTCCTCGACCACTTCGTTGCCATCTTCGGCACCATCGTCAGGGTCTACTTCGCGGTTTCGGCGACGATTAGAACCGGCGATTTCTTCGTCCGACTCGACAGCTGGGGCGGGATTGAAGTCATCGTCTTCCTCGTCGGAGCCGAAATCCTGATTAAGCACATTCGACGACATTTTTGATTTATTATATAATCGTGTGTTCGGTTGTGGTGAAAAGTGGGAATTCAATCACGAGATAAAATGAGGAGCTAACGTATGCTGGCTGGAGGTGTGGTATCCAGTAGACTTTTCTAGCAGATATTGCCGTGTCGATGAAAGAAGAGAAAATAGCGAGAGTGAATGATGTGAAGCGAGCCGAGAATAAACTGCGCGAGCTTTTCCTGAGTTCCTTTGAAGTCGGACTAAGTCATTCGCTGGCCTCAAAGCATCGCCCTGCGACAAAGTCTCAACTCGAGCGCGAAACTGCCGCAGTTAGATACACCAATGGTGAGCGACTTGTATCTCTTGTTTTGTTATTTAGTCTTCATTTGTGTGTCCGCAAATGTATCAAAGTAGGCGATTCGACTTTGTAAGGACAGACACGATCAAGATGGTTGGCTTGACGTTCGAAGATTGAAATGAAGTTGTCCGGAAGTAAGTTAAATTTATTGGTTGTGGTCTAGCTTGAAGGAAGCAGCGTCCGAACTGCCACTGAGGTCGGCATGGCCCGCCCTATCGAACACAGTAAAACTAGCCTAACAGCAGCAAGTCAAATTTATCACATTCAGGAAAATACACGAGCTGAGACGCAAATCAGCTAAACCAGGGTATCTCTAATTACACATATGAAACCAATTGTAGAGCGTCATTTACTCAGAAATCCCCAGAGAATTCTTTCTAAACCATGGCCAATACACGTCACGGACCCATTCGCGAAGACGTCGCAAGCCCCAGGAGATCTTCAAGGCGTTCGTCTCCTTGGCGTTTTGTCTCGATGCTAATGACAATAGGTCAATCTCGAAGAGTATACTTGTCAGCGTGATTAATCATCCGAGCTGGAAGCATAGCATATCATCTATAGAAGCCAGAGTGGTTTCAGATGCTGATGATCGCCGAAGTTTTCTTGTTCGTTGATGGAAATGATTTCGTCGCACATCTTTGTATTTTGCGGAAGAATTCATTCGATTCCAGAACTCAAGAAGTGATACTTTACTGAAATCACCGCTGTGATTCTGTTGTTTTGATAACCAGATCTTTATCTGCGTTTCCCGATGAAGCCGTCGAAGAAAAGGTTCTGACATACAGAGCCTTTTTAGAACAATTTCCGAGTCTTGCCACCCTGCCAATACATCCAAGTTGTTGGATTTTGGATAGGCTTACTGTGGTGATGGGCGCCAGAATAAGTCGGCATTTTGGAAGGCAGGACTGAGATTTTTTTGGTTTTTGCGCCGTAAGGACAGAATAGGAATCTGTCATTTTAGATTCGATTTCAGTCTGCGTGCAGTCGCGAGGAGGTGCAGATTGCAGGTGGTTCGAGATTGGAAATCCATTCCTCAATGTCACCTGGGCACGGTCTTACATCTCTAGAGCACTCTATTAGTATATTAACTATTTATTAATGAACAATATCTTAATCTCTGAAATACTTCATTGCGATATTATAGGTACATATAAATTATTATCTGAATCCCCCAGACAGTAAATGATCATTCTTATATCGCAATACAAATCAAGCAATTCAACACGCTGAGTGATATCATGTTTGTTTCTGATAGAAAAAGACATCACTTGACACATTGTTGTATGAAGCACTGCATGTGTACTCCGCTAGGCAGAGAAGGCACCTAAAAAAGACAGTGGAGGTCCTCTGAGATATAAAACAACACTCTACGTACCTAGGTATCCTCAAAATGAGTTCAAAGTAGCAAACCTTTGATACTTCTTCTACATCAGCCATAGTCGAGTTAATCTTCCGCTAAACTATCATAGTTTAGACAATGAACTGGCCAATCCATTCATCTAAAAGCTCGGTGATATTGTGGACAGAAACAGTCCAATAGACGAGATAGGATTTCAGGAATTTGAACTCGCGTTGAGCCATGGATCGTTCAGTAAGTCTTTTGCCGTACTTCGCTGTTTCGGCTCCCATGTGAGCATTCTTTTCACAAAATTAACAAACATCCTCTTTTCTTCTCCGCTTATTTGGGTAATTTTAGTCTCCAAACTCATTTTCGGTATGTCCGGAGGCGATTGAAGATTTCCTAGTACAAAAGACGAAGAACGATTGAGTTTGAATCGGATATAAATGAAACTTCAAGAAGTACTCACCGTCAGTATCGTAAAACATCGATGTCCTTCGACCTCTCAAAAGTAGCTCTTTGGGCGGAGGTCCTAATAAAGATGTAATGCATGCCAGGTGCGTTTTATCGTCGTACTCTGACGTTGCCGAATCAACAGCTTCAAACAACGAGCGGTTTTCCAGTAGATCCCACAACTACTCGCATAATTAATGACGAATAAAGTTAAGACTGTTTGGATAAGCCATACCATCACACCTAAATTCCAGACATCTGCACTATAAGTCCAGCCAGCGTCAAGAATCACTTCCGGGGCACGAAATGGTTCTACCTGGATCGCACCATAGTGCGGACCATCGCCGCAAACAGCGAATCCAAAGTCAGTAATTGTCAGTGAACTCAATAATTTCGATATCTTCGTCGGGGGACCGTATTGATTTCTTGAAAGATAGATCGTACGATCCTCACAAACTTTCTGTGGAAGCGGAGACTGAAATTCATCCATGGCGCTCCGTTCGAGGATGGAAGTATCTTCAAGTCGAGTCATGATATTATCCAGTTTCAGGTCTAGGTAATATCAGAGAAAAATTGATATAGAATGTCCCTTTGCACTGATCATACCTGTGTGAATGACGTGGCAACATGTATGTAAATAATCGAGACCAAGAAGCAGCATCTGAACCAATATTTTTAGAATCTCGGAGGGAAAAGTCTCTCCAGGGAACCTAGCTCTAGTGAGCCAAAGTGGTTCGCGTAAAGGTTCAAATACAAGACACGTATGTCGGTGGTGCGGTCCTTCGAGAATAAAATTGTCGAGCAAGTGACGAACAAAATGTCGTCCTTGATGGGATGATCGTCCCTTCGAAACGATTTTAGAGATCTGCAACTCGGGCTCAGTCTCTCGGTGTCCTTTCCGATTGAAAGCGTTCATTTTGATCGCTACATAGCGATCCGGTGACCATCGCCATCTTTAAACCACCTAGAATACTCGATACAGATGGAGTTGGGTGAAAGGGAGGCGGGAGATCTTAACTGATAAAGGTCCCTTGCAAGCCACACAGTAGAACCCGTGCCGTACCCAAGCTTGGTAGCAAGTTGGTATCTGGAATTAAGAACTTCGCCCAGACGAGCGGGATAGAAGCGCTTTCGATCGTAGTAAGGGGTTTCTTCTTCCTCGACGGGGATGCTTTTGTTGAGTAATGCTGGCACGGCAGTCGAGTCAGGCCAAGACTGAGTTCGGAAGACTTTCAGAGGGTCTTTGGTCCATCGTCTAAAAGGGTACATTTCACCAGTAATTCGAAGGTTGATGATCCATAAAAATAAAGACTTGAAGTATCGTACCTAGATATATCAAGGAAATCGATGCAATGAAGAAACGCGGTATGATAGGGTCCCGAGGTCGTGTCTTAGTACTGTAAACTTCTACGGCTCCATTTCATTCGCCGAGGTCGAATAACTTCAATTCAGCCTACATAGCTACGGACTTTCCGTAGATATTCTGGTTAAATCTGACAAATAATAGCATTACTATTCTTGACAAGACTGGATTCCATCTATTTAGAAATAAAAATATTCCATGCATAAACCAGCAAAATGAAACGAAAATCAAAGTGCCAAGACGTGAGCGGAAGCTCATCGCTAGCCACCGAGAACAGTGTGAGAGGGTATCAAAGTCGAAGCATCACCCCGAGACAAAGTTTTACAGCTTCATGCCAAACATCTGGTACACTCTCAAACTTTGACGCATACTGAGATCAAGCATAATCTCCTCGCTACCACCAGGAATAGCGTACGCGCGGACGTCACGGTACAGACGCTCGATCTTGCCACCCTGGCCACCGCGACTGTAGCTGAGGCCACCAAAGATCTGGCTGGCTTCGCGAGCACAGAATTCAAATGTCCGAGTGGACTGGGCCTTGAGACCGGCAATTGCACCGCCCATCTTGAGCATAGCCTCAGTCTCGTCCATGGACTGGGCTTGATAAACGACATTCTCCAACCAGTTGAAACCGGCCTCGATTTGGCGGGCCATGTCGGCCAGTTTCATGCGAATCACAGGATGGTCAATCAACTTCTTGCCAAAAGTGCGACGCTTATTGGCGTATTTTACGGATTCCTCGTAACACACGCGAGAGAACCTCAGAGATTGAATGACGATACCAATGCGTTCGTGATTGAAGTTGGTCATGATTACTATAATTTTCTTAGCGGTTTCTTTCAGTGAGAAGTTGAAAAGGAACAAAAAAAAACGAACCTTTGAATCCTTGATTCTCTTTTCCGATCAAGTTCTCAACAGGAACTTTGGTGTCTTCAAAGGTGATATAAGTGGTACCACTGCTCCAGACACCTTGACAGTCCATACGACGAGTACTGACACCACCATTTTCTCGTTCGATGAGTAGCACACTGATGCCGTTCATGCCTTCGCCACCAGTGCGGACCGCGACAGTGAAGTAGTCAGACCAGATACCGTTTGTGATCCATTTCTTCTCACCGTTGACGATGTAGTGTTTCCCATCTTCAGTGAGCTTGGCTTCACAAGTCAGATTGGCTACATCGCTACCGGCATCAGGCTCGGTGATGGCGAGACAAATTCTCTTATCACCGGCCAAGATACCAGGCAGAATTCTATCAAGCAGAGGCTTCTTGCCAAATTTCACAAGTGGTGGACATCCAATACCAAACCCGCCAATCAGATTCCATACCAGACCACCGCTAGCAGCGCGTGACAGCTCATCAGTGACAATGAGCTCGTGGAAGTGGTCCCATTTCTCGGGAGGCACCGACTTGACACGGGATTTTGTGTATTCAGCTGGGAAATGTACACCCAAAAGACCACCGAGATAGCCTCGATCACCCATCTGTTTATAGAGACTATCTGGGACTTTCTTTCCCTCGTCCCATTCCGTCACGTAGGGCTCGATCTCAGATTCGACCCACTCCCGTACCTCGGCACGGAGTGCAGCGTGCGTCTCGTTGTAGTAAGGAGAGTGTTGCTAGCGTAGAAACGATCAGCAAAAAAACAAAACGTCGAAGGAATATTGAGGTCAACATACACCTTGATACCACGATGGATCTGCAAAGGGGATGAGATCTCCGAATGGCTCCAAAGGAGCCTCAGACCTGGCGGGCTGGGCATTTGCAATCGCTTGTGCTTTACTTTCGCTGACTGTTGCAGCGGGTGCTGCAGGCTCCGAAGGCGCCGCAGCCTTCTTGGTGTCCAGGGACCCGATCTGTAGCTGACTCTTGTACTTCTTCAAGATCCCCTCGTTGTGATATTTCCAAAACTGTTTTGTCGCATCTTTACCGGCAACTCGTTGCAAGACTGCAAGAAATCAAGTCAGTCAAGTCAGACACAGGAAGATATTATTATAAAAGGGAAGACCCAGAAAATGTTCATGGTCCGACGTACTTTTCTTGCCACCTGTTATCATTTCGTAGTTAGTCTCCGAATCCTAGGATGCACGCACATGCGCCGCTGGTAGTGGAGAGGGTCAAATTGCAACTTACCAGGATGCTCGTCCTGGAACTTGGTTAAATCGTAGACATCTTCATCGATGACGATCCACAAACTCTCGGATTTATTGTGGGCAGCAAGCTGCTCTTTGGTCACAGTTTGCGACATTGTGATTCAGAACGAAACGTCGAGCCACAATAGTTACGGGACGATATTCAGACACAGCGGAGTTGTTCAGAGGATAGAAGAACAGGAGAATAAAAAAGAAAGATCCAAAGGAACCAAGACGATGATATATGAAGACAGACAAAGGAAGAAACCCCACGGGGGAAGAGAGAAGAAAAGGGCGAGGGAAATGGAGAAGAAGAGAAGTTGTATTCGGAGATCTCGGAGCATTCACATGCTTATTTTTTTGAAGCTGGCAGCGTCATAGTAACTTAGTAAGTATGGGGCGGGAAAGAGCTTCATGCGGGCAAGTGCCGGACCAAACATCGGCCAAATTCCAAAAAAAAAACACAAACACGCCCTTAGCCTAGGTAAAAAAGAAAAAGGTCATTTGACTGTGCTTCTCCATAATCAGTAATTAATAGTACAATAAGATAAAAAATAATGTTACATTCCAGAATATCGCATGCTCTACTTCGGCATTAAAACTGTGTCGGATGTTTTGGAGTTTTTCCTTCTGAAGACGCCTTGATTTGGCGCTAGTCCCAAACAAGCGAGAAGCCGAGGCAATTCTTTCAGCCCGCACACGTGACCTATACGGGAAAAACAAGGCGCATTCAGGAATTCCAGAATTATTGTCAGCCAGAGTGGCATAACTAACTTAGTTATATGTTCATTACTAAGTAGTGGCCTCTTATAGGTTACAGGCCGTGTACTCCGTACCTGAAACTAGATAATAACCCGATGCCGAGGCGCGCATCATGTATCACGAAATGGATCTTGTTGGATTGAAATTGATGTTGAAATATAGGTACCTAGTGATACATGCAGAGACGATGATGATACCAAGACAAGTTCTTCTCGTCGCTGCAAAGATAGTTTATAATTGACAAAGCGCTCTCTACTCTTCCACGTTGTCCGTTTCGTAACCAAACTCGTCCGGCACAGGAGCATCTTCGGCGCCTTCTTCGTCTTCATCAACTGCAGTCAGGACGCCTGCTGCTAGTGCAGCACCGCTGGCATTGGCTCCGCCTCGTTGCGGTGTCTCAAAGGCGTTGGTAATATCTTGCGCCTGGATCCGGTCCGCAAAGTACTGCATGGCATCTGAGAACGCTGCCTGTCGCGTCTCGGTGGTGGCTCGCAATTCAATTGTCTCGCGCGGCTCGTCAGGGGTCTTGTCAAGGACAACGACAACTCCTCCAGTAGGCTGTAAAAATCAGTATCAAGTAATCAAACAAATGAGTACATCATGAAAACAAATGCAAAGCTAAAATGAGAAGGAATTCAACGTACGCGTTTGACAGGCTCGTATCGAGGATCGGGGAAAGTCAGGTATTTTAATTGAGCCGGAAGAACACGCGACATATTCTCCAATTCGTATCCAACTTTCTCCTTCTCAGCTTTCTTCTTTTGACCTTCTGCTGGCGTTTCTTCCTTCGTTTCCTTGGTCTCCTCGCCTTCCTTAGTAACAGTATCATCTGTCTCCATTTTGTCGGCAAGTTGGCCCGACACCTTGGGAGTGGTCGGAGTTTGATCTACGTCCATACTCTCTCGCCTCTGTTGCTTCTCCCGACGTTGCGCACGTCGCTTGGCTTGGTTGGTTGTGGAGAGGACCGCCGTTTTCACTTTTTCGGGCGCCTCGTCAGCCTTCACTTGCTGCTCAGGCGGGTAGTCGAAGAGGCTTGGTCGTGTGTTACTATGGAAGGAGAACACGGGCACTTCCAGCGCTTGATCAACACCGATGACTGCCGTTGGGGTGAAGCTGAGGGAAAGGAAGTGTGCGAAAGGGAACCAATACCAGTACTGCGTGAAGACGGCAGCACCAACTATTCCGGGCATATTGAGGTTACCCGTCTGAGTCTGTAGACTGATGGTGCAGTTGCGCCCACCGGCATCGATGATTCCTAATGCGATGGCACAGCCGAATTTTGCCATCGCATCTTCATGTCGGTCGGCAATCGTCTTATTCATCATCTTCCGAATACTGCCCACTTTGGGATTCATGGTTTCGTTCTGTTGGACAAGCACCATGGCAAGTGCGATGAGCGCACCTTGTCTTACGAAATCCGTGGGGTCCTTAAGCATAGGCTCCAGGAGATCGATAGCTTCGTCTAAGCCAGTACCGGCACAAGAGATACCCAAAGCCATGGCGGCGCCGTAACGAACGTGAGGGTTGTACGACTCGGACAGCAGCTCCACCATTCGAGGCACACTTTGATGCTTTCGGAACAAGATGAATCCCAGACTCATGACAGCAACGCGGCGAACATCGTCGTTGACGTCGCTAACTGCCACGTGGAGGAGCTTGCGAACAGCCTTGTTGCTTCCAGAACCACAGTAGGCCAGCGCCACTGTCATAATACCACCGTAACGGAGGTAAGGATCAGGATCACCGAGCAAGCCGTTGATCAGTTCGTCAGCGGCTTCTTGCCTGCCGTACATGATCAGTGCCATACCCAACGCGAGCCCTCGTACAATTTTCTCATGCTGAGTCTCGTGGGCGTATTGAACCATTTCCTCCAACAGTTTCATGTTCCCAGTACCTAGCATGACCAGACCCATGGCCAAACCAACTGCTTCACCATTTACGGCGGAATCAGTGTAGAGAACAGCTTTGAGGTCCTCCCAGATACCTTCATCTCCGGTGGCCATGCCCGCCACGCCAAGACCGAGAGCGCCTCCATGTTGCACCACTTCGTCGCTGGCCTTCTTGAAATGGTCGCGGATCAGTTCAACAGCAGCTCCGCCATGGTTCGCGTATATTAATCCGTATGCATATAGTGAACCTCCTTGACTGTAGACAGATCCAGTGCTGCCTACTCCTGAGATATGCTCTCTGGGAAGATATGGAGCCAAAAGCTTTTGACCTTCCGACAAATTTCCCTTGTGAATGACACCGAGAGCCGCTGTTGCCGTGAATTTTGACCAGTTGACAGCCTTGCCTAGCCACTCTAGATTATCACGGAAAAACTTGTCGTGAGTTGTTCCAGCGTGCATAAAGGCATTTGAAAAAGTGACAGCATTATGGAAGATAGAGTTTCTCGCTTCCAAGCTATCTCGTACTTTATTCAGAATCGACACGTCGGCCTTGTTGTTGCGATATAGAAACTCTAGATTCAACTGAATCGTCTTCACGCCTTTCAAGATGTCACGAATCTTCGTGAAAGATAAACGGGCGTGCTCGGGTAATTCGGCTTTACTGGACGACTGATTCTGTAACAGAGAGTCCGATTCAGTGGCATCGTCTTCAGCTTTGTCTCCAGTTTGATTTCCTTCGGTCTTCTGCTCAGGAAGGAGATCTTCGATTTCGGAGATAACTTTCTTGAGAAACTCTTGGGTACTATTATCGTATAGATCGAATGAAATTTGATAAGCAATTGTCCGGGCGCGTATTTCGTCTTTCTCCACGAGTTGTCGGAGGATCTCGGTTGCCATGGAATGCTCGTCAAGATAGACTACGCATTTGGCAATGGCAAAATAGTCGGGCGATGGTATTTGGTTCAAGAGTTCTAAAATGAGCTTCAAGATCTGCGTGTCCGGGTAGTCAGCATTGAATAGAGCAAAACAAGACGAGAACTTTGTTATCACACACCTCGTTCCGGAAATTCCGCTCCTGGATGACACTCATACAAATATCCAAAACGTATTCGATCAACTCCTCGCCATGCCTAGAGGCGTCCCCTTGCTGAGTTTCTGACTCGCTACAACGGAGGATGGCTTTGCGTAGCACTTCTAGATTCTTTGCTTCGATAGCAATTCCGACGACTTGACGGAATCGACGCTGACGGAAACACTCTTCGAATAGTCGCTCAATAACAGATTGTAACTGCTTCTGCACACCTCTCTTCACGACCAATGAGATCTCTGAGGATTTAGAAGCGACGTCCTCGCCACCCAAAAACGTGACCTCTTGGCTGGGCTCTTCCTCACGGGATAGAAGCGACTTTGAGGGGAGAGCTGACTGTGAAAATGGAGTGATGGGAGACGCAAGGCTGGCGGATGTGTTTGCTGCGCCGTTGGAAGACGGGAATGCCGCCGTGTTGAGCGACAAAGGAGCTTCGCTGACCGAAGGTCGTCGGGTAGCGGATAGCGATATGAATGTGTCAACACATTTAGCTAGATAAAACAAGTCAGCTTCCTATCACACACGAAGGCAGAGCATGTTGGGCTATCGAGGGTGTGTCGTACAGATGATAGTCTGCTCGAATTCGCCACCCTTGTCCAGGTTCAGCAATTTGCCGGCCCCCAAAGCAAATACCATGCTTTCATTGTATTCTTGTAAATGATAGTAGACTTTTGAAGCCACTAGGGCAGCAAGTTCGCGCTCGGGAAATGTATCGTCTTCGTATAATGCCTCTCTGAAAAGCCGCAACAATAGCATACCACGTCAGCTTCGCGTCCAAACACAGCATCAAGTTACAAGTCGGACAAGGAAAATCTTACATCAGAGGAATAGCATCGACGATATCAGTCCAAAGAACATCAACTTCGGCATCGAGTGCCTTCAAAGCGAAGACCCTGAGCTCCGGATCTGGTTCGGAAAGAAACCCAACCAGGCCCGAAGCCGATGTGAGTCCAACCATCTCTCAAAATTGGGCTGCTAGTACGATGGTGGGTTTCTTCGATAAAAAAGACAGCTCTTGTCTGTGGCGATCCAGCTGTAAGGTGTGAGACGATGATGAAGCTGTTCAAAGAATAAGTAAGCAAGCTGCTAAGAGCTTCGATCGCATTGCACGACAACATGTGTCTGACTGGGCGGTTAAAAGAAGGAAACTTACTGTGTTAATTTAATCTTCAGAGAAGAGAATCTCACAGCCGGCAAAGCTCCGATGGAAAATGAAACGCGATGCTCGATATTGATAGAAGAGGAGAGAGAGAAAGGATGCAGAGACAATCTGCTTTGGTTTGTTGGAGGTAAGACCGAAGCCACACGTCAATTGCTCGCCGGAGCTGACAAAAGGACGGCCTGCGAGGTCACGTGCAACGGGAGCTGTTGACGCTGTTGACTGGCCGAGAGCTTCTCCGACTCATAGTCCATCCATACGACTACACTAGTTGAAGATCCGACGGATTGGTTGTAAGTGGTCTCGTGGCCCTTCACTGATCATGAGGATATCTTTTTGTTCTTTATGAAATACTGTCTTTTAGACGCTGTGGCTTTGCGGCGCCAGCCCAAGTGCGTTCTCGCGATAGCAACGTTGTTTTTTCAGCACTTCCTCGTTCTTGTGAATATTTAGACACCCAACCCCGATAATAGAACAGCATCAAATTAATCAAATTAATCATGTTCTCGTACTTGAATCCTCCTGCTCGACCGGAAATCCCCTTGCGAATCGCTACCTCCGAGCGATATCATGACCCGCTTGCATATATCGATCGGCAAACAAAACATCTCCAGCGACAGATTCAAAGCTTTCTGGATGCACAAAGCGACGGTCTTCTAGCTAGCACCCAGCTCCGACAAGACGGCAACTACGACACGATATCGAATGAAGGATCGACTGCAACCGCCTCAACGGTGGGGAGTGGCGAGAGGACAACACGTACAATACCTGTGCGACAACCAACAACCAAGAAAGTAGGCCTGCGGGTTGCGCGAAAGGGCATACTTAAATCGATGAGTGACCTGTTGGATCTTAGGGAGGAAGAAGATAGACATTTGCAAGCGCGTATTCACGAACGGCAAGAAGCGATTCAGAAAGTCGACGGATTCGCTCAAAAGCGAAACAACCTGCTAAAAACGCTTTCGGACTTGGAGAACGATCGCGAGGGTGCCGAGGCGCGGAAACTGAAAAAGGAAGCAAATGACTTGGAAGAAGAGATTCGCGAGCTTGAGTTGAAGCTTGCGCAAATGAAGACTAGACATCGTTCCATAATCCAAGAGGTTTCCCGTATCGAAAATGCAGTCGACGCTAAATTATCGTCCTACAAGGAGTCCTTAGCAATTCTGGAAACGGAAATTCGACGCTATATTGAAACACCTCCAATTCAACCAACCCAGCAGAGCGCTTCCAAATCGCCATTCTACACCCTGCATCCTTCACGACGAACTCTCGAAATGGCTAGAGAGCATTGGCAGTCAGAAAAGACGCAGTTGGAAGCTAGGAGAGAAGGTGTGAATGCAGAGATTGCCGCATTAGACGACGGCGGAGAGGTATGGCAGACGGTGGTCAAGGAAATAACGCATCTTGAAAAACGCCTTCGTACCGGGATGCAGCAAACCGTGGCCTCGATGAATTCCTCAAAGCCGACCACTTCGCCCAGCGATAGCGGCTTAAAACGAGATCACGAACACAAAATAATAGAGGATTTGGAGAATACTACGCGTGTTATAGAGAAAGCGCTCGAACATGCCAAAGCACGGGAGTGGAATTTACTCGTTTGCAGCATCGGCACAGAGGTAGCAGCACTCCACGAAGCCCAGAATATGTTGAAGCATATGTACCACTACACTAGTCGTTCGGATCCGGAGATTGATGCTGCACCTGGTACCGCGAAAAACAGCACGCACGATCTAGGAGAATTGGATAAATCCGAAAACACTATTAACGCAAATGATGCTACGACCACTGATCTGCCCACTGCTCAAGCCAACAAACCTTCCTTCGCTGACAAGTTCGCTGAGCACGACGAGCATGGAGACGATCCACCGCCAGATTTGCTAAGAGATACAACTTCGGAAGAGCTAAATCGCACTGTATCTAGATCAGAGGATGAAGATGACGAGCCTGATCCAGCCTGGTTGCTTTCAGACCCATAGCCATGCGTTGTCATGGTCATGTAAGAGACTATTATTAAGAGAAAACATTCCTACTTGTATATATCGAAGTTTTATCAACTTTGAAATCGATTAGTTTAATTCAATTATCAACCCAACTTAAACCATAAGTCACCCAAACTCCGAAAGAATGATCGAGATATCTAAACACATCATGGGAATCACAGACAATAAGGATAGAATGGGGAAAGTCGTCAAATACGACGGAGAACACAATGCTGTTAAACTTCAGAAATTATATACGCAGCATCGTTGTGTTAGATATTCAATACAATCCATGAGTGGATCTACCAGCTCAAGGGGCGTAAATCAATTAACAATGAAATCTGCTGAAGGCGTCACGCTGTTTCCAAAACCAAAGTAAAAAAAGACGCTGTTTTCATTCATGCTCGGCTATACCGCATGAGGCCCATCGGAAAATGAGTAATACTCTTGGTGCTGTTGATGCTGAGTCTGCGGAGGTAATGGCTGAATCTCATCCTGTTGGACAAAGGATTGCTTGGTGTCTTGCGGGTGGGCGGTGGTATCGGTGCCGAACTGGAAAGGCTGTTGGGCTTTCGTATCGACTGGACTCACAGGGGAGATATAATGGGTCGAGTATCCTGCCTCGTACCGCTTCCCGTCGTGGTCAACCACTTGAAATCCGGTGCCTGGAACCGTTGCGGCGTAAGGGTTTACACCTCCAGCCATGTATTGTTGCTGCATCATGGGACTGGCTCCTTGGTAGGGCGAGGTAGGGTGACCGGCCCAGGCGGGCTGCCACTGTGGGTTAAAAACTGCCCCGGGAGCCCAGTGGTTATGCATTTTGAGGCGACGCTGTTTGGCGAGCTTTCTGCGATGTTTGACTAGGCAGCAACAGCAAAGCGCAAGTGAAGCAACAATAATGAGGAAGCCAATGATAGGCATCACAATGATCACTGTCAAGTAATTTTGCACGGTCGAAGATTTCGGAGTTGCGGTTGCTGTAGATCCGTAGGCGAGATTTGTCGATGGGAGCTGTGTGTTGTTGAAGATGCGACTGGCAGCAACGGAGAATGCGACACCACCCGGAGTCGGAAAGTGGCAATTATAACGGACAGCTTCCAGAACTAATGAGTTTCCCAGTTAGTAAAAATATGCGTTTAAGGCTGTGTCCACGATCCAAGGCATATATGAAGTAACGTACAATTTGCGAGAAAACCTTGTGCGGTATCCAATGCGTAACAATTTTCGCATACCGTGACAACATTGTCCGGAAATGATGATGAGCCACAGAAAGACGACAGCGAGTTCCCGACAGGATTCTCCAGCTGCATTTCGAGGGCTGGTCCAAGAGGAGTGCATGAAACCAAGCATGGAGTAGACACGTTGGTCACGCTGATCGGGTAGTCATACACGCATGACGAAAAAGCATATCGCAAGTTGACTGATCGTAGAAGTTAGTCTGAAAGATGTTTCGAGGTTAAACTGAAGATTGCAAGACACATACATAGACCCCAGTCGACGTCCGTCTCTCCCGCAGTGGTATTCTGATAGGGACTGTCAAGCAAACAGGAAACACATGATTTGAAGTTTTTCCCGGCTTGTGTAGTATTGTAGAAAGAGTCAACGCAAACAATTTCATCCGAAGTAGTATTCGTTGTTGTACCGCAGACGCTGGTGCAAGGCGAGCCGGCCACGGCCCTCAAAGCATAGATATTTGTTGCTAAGGGGAGTAGCCACCAGACGGCCCTCATAACCGCCACCATCATGAGGTCGTCAACGCAGGATTACTCGTGTGAAGGGGGAGCTATACACCCTTGCGGATGAGGTCAATTCAGTAGACGGTTGTCAGATCAAGTTCTGAATGAAGCTCTCCGCACATAAAGGCTGGGCCGGGATCTCGTCCTTCTTAAATGATATACCGAGCGAACGGTTGAAAAGACTAAACACTCGCTAAGCTTTCAAGTGGATTTTTTTTTTCCTTTTCGAAAAGAAATGCAGGATTTAGACCCCCTCGCTGACTGAGGCAAAATTTGAGTGGTCAGCGACCTCACCCGACAAAGAGATAGATTCAAAAGTGCAGTTGACGGAGCATGGGTGGGTAGGTAAATGGCTGGTGAAATTCATCGAAGATTTAACGCGATCAGATCCGCTGCCCAGACAAATGTTCGGCTAGTTCCAGTCGTTAAGAAGTGGTGGGATTGCGATGACAGGTAGAGATGTATCCTTGCACAACTTAGTTGCACCTTCTCCGCTCAATGGTGCGCTATGCTCTCTCGGAACAAGAAAGACACAGGCTGAGAATTGCTGTCGGGGTCACAAAGAGAAAGGAACAAAGGATCGGGACATAGGATGATTCTCGGATGATGGGATGGGATTTTAGAACGAGAGCAATCACATATCCATAGCTGCATACAGCGTTCAGGGTAGTACAAACTACTGCTGCAGAAGATTACCACGCCATCACTTGATTGCTCAGGGCGATTCAAAACATACGGCGAATCAGAATCAGCATGGACCAGGATTCATTGCATTCAATCCAAGCTGCACACGATCATGGCCTAGCCTCAGTGTTCGGCGGCAAGAGGAGTTCTAGGATAGGCTGGGGAAAGTGAACAGCTAGGGCCGCCATGTCCCGCCATATCATGCGAAGGGCCGCCATTGTGAGCGAGGAAGCGGGCGGGGCTGAGATGATCGAGGAGAGGATTGGACATGGTTGAGCATGGGCACATTGTGGAGGTTGTGATGAGAAACAGGCGAGGTGCATTAAATGGGCGATTGTAGAGAGTGATTCGTGGTGGAAAAGCAGACTAAGAGAGCTAAGAGAACTAAAAAAGCCAAGAGAGAGAGACTCGGCCTAAGAGGAAGGGAAGATCAGGTGCTTTTTGAGTAGAGCTAAACTGTTTTTGGTCAATAGGTTGGTTGGATCTGATCCCATACGAGCTAGCCGCTTTTGGAACGTATTAATTAGCCCTAATTACTTGATTCGGTATAATTCACTATCACCACTGCGTAGGGAGAGCAGTAGTAGTAGTAGTAGTAGTAGTAGTAGTAGTAGCTGCTAAAAAGTTGCTCACTATTATGAGAGATACATTACTACATAGTATATTCTACCGAACTCACGAATACGGATCAATCAAATTAGTGATACAAGTTGATAGCTACTTTAGCCGTCTGCAGGTCTCGAGTTGGAGGCACACCTTGTTCGTAGCACAAAAAAGACGAGTCAATGCAGGGCAGGCACATCTTCTTTGCTGTAACGTGCATATGCTCCTCGCTGCGCACAGATACGCGGAAGCTATCGGTCATGAATTTGACGGTGTGCAGATCATTTTGCCGCGTGGGCCCTTTTCTCCGCTACTGGAAGATGCCTAAATAGTTTGACTGCGCCGTATTTTGCCAAAGGTTTTGGATTGCACTTCCAAGGTTCGCTTGTATGCATAGCTACAAGCTCTTACTCGAGTAACGGTGATTGCTCGGGGAGGAACATTACGGATTGAGTCAGTTCCGTTGTCTGCATAAATTAGAGAAAGGCAGATTCATTCCTGAGTTGAGCTAATTTCTCCTGCCTTGCCTAGAAGGGCTATACTGAGCAACAAGCTTTAAGCTAGATTCAAAGATTCAACTCTTCACGCGCTGATGTGATTATAGAAGTATGTTATGCTGTATTTCTCATATACCAGTCGCACAAATAACGGAGACAAAATAGATATGTGATGAAGTGAAATTATACCCAGGCAATGGAAGTAGTACTCGCTAAATAGAAACGTGAAAGAAGAAGGAAATTGCGGCAGCAAAGTGAGGTCTCTTCAGGCTTGACCTCTACAGAATCTTGTTGAGATAATAAATCCTCCATTTGCCCATGTCCAGTGCAAAATATTCAATAACCCCATAGCTCATCTTGAGATGGCACCATTTCTTGGGGACCAACAGGAACCACATTTCGTCGTTTATTGTTCGGGTTTTTGCCGCGGTTCTGCTCTCGAAAAGAACTTCGGGACCCTGAAGGCGGAGAAGAAGATGCTAAATAGCTTTCATTTCGATCCTTCGGTAGGGGTGGAATAGGAGGAACGTCATGTTCGAAGTTCCGAGAATCTCCCTCCTTGAGTAAGGAAGGAATAGACGGTCCAGGAAACCCATGCATTCCGGGAGTAGTAACACTTGTGCGTCTGGAGCTGAACGTAGCCGTGGAGGGTGTGGAAGAATATGTACGTGTAGACTCGCTCTGAGAGCTGTAACGACGCATCAGTGCCGTTGCCGAAAGCGGAGGAGGCTTGTGTTGGTTAGAAGACCGCTGTCCCTCCCGTCGTTCACTTTTATGGAACGCCTTTCCATTATTCTTAGTACCTGACCTCTGCTCTGAATCTTGATTCAACTCATCCTCGTCTTCCGAACAGGACAGCGAGTCACAAGATGCCGGGTATTGTGTCCTTGGACTTGGGGATTGGCGAATTCGGTCAATATCGGTTTGTTCCCCGTCTCTTTTTCCGAATCTGTCGGCAGAGATGGACCGATGCCGAATATGCGTGCCAACCATGGGATGCCGCGGAAAGCTCGAGCCTTCAGTAAAATTGGACGGCTCCGACGATTCGACACGCGGCGAACGTTTGAAATTTTTCAAACCAGTTGAATTGCTTGAGAGTCGACCAAGATTTATTCTTCCAGATTGTGGAGAAGAGGTTTCATTCCATGAACCCTGTGTTGGCGCCGATATTGATAGGTCACCAAAACGGGAGTCCATGTTTGAGCTAACGCTTTTCTTTCTTCGCCATCGAAAGATATCCATCTTGACTGGCAAACAGTCCGGTAAACACATCTTTTCGCAAATCAGTATGCCTAGAGGCCAGTGATTATCACGAGTTTGTGTGACAAGGTATTGGCGTGAAGTCGTTGGGCATCCTGAACCCAACAGACACAATCAGAAACAAGGCCCAAAAACCTCGAAGGAACCAAAAATATTGGTATACAATGAAAGAAACACAAAAACCACCAAAAACTCTTCAAATGATGACTCGGATAGAAAAATTCAACCTATCCAAAATCAATCATTGGAACAGAGAGATGCACAGTAATGGGTCAGGGTTCCGAATCGGATATCAGTATGAATATCCCAAGAGAGCTGTCGTAGCCTGAGTTACGGCAGTTTCAGTCCCTGCTCTAACAGAGCAGACTTTGGGGATCATGGATATCAGTACAAGAACTTTGGGGGCAAACTACAGAGAAAGGAATCCAGCTACATTTTATTTCGTGTTTGGGCGGAGCATCGGCTGGGCGAAAGAGAAGAGGGGTTGCGAAAAGAGCAGCAGGCGACCCTCCAGTTCCAAACTGTCGGGTCTGTGAAGGTATGATCAGGATAATATGACAGGATGGAAATGAGTGATGCTCATCATGCCTAGCTCGGCGGCTGACCGTGTGCGTCTAAAGGGGCAGTTTTTTTGTTGCTTGGCTAGTCTGTGGAGGGGTTTCTGTTTCTTTCCTCTTACTGTTTAGTAATGTATGCATATTGTCACTTTGCGGCGCAGCCAATTCTTTCGAGCTTGTCAGCGCGCTAAATTGGTGGATTCCACGCAACATAACTTAAAAGTCAAAGATTTTGGCCAGAGTGTCTGACTAGAGACCCTGGCTTAAAAACCGTATGATACAGTACACTAGCTTCTTATCTTCAGATTGATAATCGTTGACTATCCGCTTTTTGCTCCCGTTTCCGACAGGAAGAAGGGTCTTCGTGAAAGTTGATTAAAGACGTTCAATCAAGCCCTGGAAATAACTTTGGAAGCCAAGATAGAAATTTGCAAATTGTTTTCGAAAGCATTACGCAGTCTTCTGGCCGGCATTCACATGTTTCTCGATTCCGCTCGCTTATTTCCATTATATGCGTAAACATTACTTGGAGTCTTGGAGTCATTCATGTAGTGGATGGTCATCCCACAATCTATGAGCCAATGGTACTGTCTGTACACTCTAGACAAGCTTCCTTTGTGGCGCTCTTGTGCAGGGGATTACTGGTTGATCTCGTTGGCCGAAATTTTTCTTTGTCCTCGTTTGGGAAAAAAGTGCAACACTGTCCGCATTTGTTAGGCTCCCGGTCTTTAGCTGGGGTCTTGTCAATTCATGCAGAACAGGCACAATACAGTCGGATCGTCTACCAGGAGCAAGCGCCACAACTTCGCGATGTCTTATTCCTATACTGGTATATAAAAACAGACATGCGAGTTTTGTGCGGCATAGAGCGTTGTTTTCTCGATCTTTGCGGTAGAACTTAGCGCTTCGTGGATTGTGCCCGTGCCTACAGCAAAAGCATCCAATTCAGATTCCGCACGATCTCACCCGCCACTATTGCAATGCGAAATCCAATGACAGTAACTCTTAATCGCCGGTAGGATGCATCCGATCTCACAACAGACTCGCTATTGGTGGTCACCCCCAATCTAGGTTTCGGCCGGACTTTTGGCTCCTGTGCTAAACCTGCTTCCGGATATTCGTTGTCAATCACTTTTAGCGGGGGGTAAATGTCGACGCTTCACCAAGATCATTATCTTCGCAATTTTACTACTTGTCTAGGATTCAGCAGATGATGTGTATACATTTACCTCGAGAGAGGAAAAAAACGAGTCGACTGGGGCAAAAGGTCATTGCCATCACAAGCCACGAGCCGCAAGGCGCTTTCTGGCTTTTCGCCATTGGGTGGAGGATGTCCGCTAGATCAACGCTTACTATGTAGTACACGTACGACAAGCGAGTCAGCCTAGAGTGGATGCCACCTAGCATTAGTTGTGCAGCTATTGATACCGTGAATGGCCCCGATCTAATGAAAAGCCTTTCCTGGAAATTAAGTGCGGAGTAGACAATGGTAGTCAGTCAGTTAGCTGTCTTGTAATTAATCAATGACATTTGACTGGCCCACGGTCCACTAAATCAATTTTGAATAACTAAATTGTTCCGTCAGCGATTCTGACAAGGTAAGACCTAGATTTTACCTTACAGGCGGACGGCTGGTGCTTTCATTGTCCTAAAATACGCTACTATTTTCTGGTTGCAGCATTAGTTTAACATTCGGGATCGAAGAACATCCCCCCTCCCTCCGAAAGATCGGCACGCGTGGTCCGGAAACTCAACAACACACCTGAGAATTTGTCAACCGAAGCACACTTTTGCGCGTCTAAGTTTGTTATTCCTTTGTCCTTTGCTTTGCATATGTATCAAGCGTTCGTTCAGCCAATAAGCCAGCCAAACTTCGTCGAAAGATGAGCCAGCCAACTTGACTTGCATCTTAAACCCCCGCCCTTCTAGGCCTATCGGCTCCTGAAAGTTACGGTAATGGTGTGGCTCTCTCGATTCTTCTTTCAAGCCTAGTGTACTCCGTACCTAGGTACATTATGTTCTCACTTGTCACGT
Source organism: Talaromyces borbonicus (assembly GCA_002916415.1). Classification (NCBI taxonomy): domain Eukaryota; kingdom Fungi; phylum Ascomycota; class Eurotiomycetes; order Eurotiales; family Trichocomaceae; genus Talaromyces; species Talaromyces borbonicus. Next base: position 436,096 of record NBSA01000028.1, on the reverse strand, counting down.
CTTAGACTTGCCAGATACTAGCAAGGGTCCTCGGCGGTTATGGTAAGTCTTGAGCTCTGGTTTGCTCGTCCTGGTCGGATAGCTCCGCTTTCTTGGCTATCACGAGCCCGCACATGCGTTTTCCGGATGCAAGCTGCGACGATCCTATGTTTCCTACTAACAGGGGGCAGCATTGTCTATAATGAACAAACAGCCGACAATCAGGGTGAACTCTTTACGTGTCTTACTTAGGAAGACACTAACGTTGATGGTCACATTTCAAGGACACACTTGTTCTTACCTGATACTCATGAGTTATCATCGATTGGGTAGGCGTGTGGATCTGCATATTACGGGTAAACGGCTGCGAGATAAGTTCCGTGCCATTTTGTAGACGGAAAGGCATCTCATGATTGGCAACAAAAGTGAACGCTCAGTCCTTTTCAGGTAAGGGCATATTCTTTCTTGTTTCTTAGAAAGTCATATCCATGATCCGTACAAGGTCTAGCTAGTCATTCTAGTTCCAGATACTGCTAGGCCATTTGGATGGTGTGTCTGGCCCCAAATATTTGAGATATCATCTGAAATTCAGCCAAATTTGAACTGAAATGTTCAACGATGATTGAATTATTGTATGGAAAGCCTTCGAAGTCAGTGTTAGATGATGTAATGTATAGGCTATAGAATATAAAATACTTGCACTAAAGTAGGTACAGATTATCGGAGACAAATTCCGGTATGTCTATAACATCGGGTGATTGCAATTCCCATGAGCCAAGAAATATCCCTCATCTAGAATATGACAAAAAGTTTTCAAAGAGAGACAGTATGCCAGGTAGGACGATTCAAGAAGGCTATTTATTAGAATGGAAAATCCATAGATTAGAGGCAGCATCGAAATACGTCATTGAAGACAGAGGCTGAAACAGGGTTTAGGTTAGGGTTCATGATATCTATGGATCTGATGTGCGTGGCCGGCAACCTTAAAAATCCTACATCAAATCCTAAATTTAGACTTCATTCTTCAATTCTCATTGATCGATCGATGTTTCAGATTTGCGCAGATTCATTTGCAGAGATCTTCTTATTCGGATTTCTGTAAATAGGTCTAATTCATACAAATTCGAGCGGTGTTGCGCGAGGCAATTACCTCCATTCGAGATTCTCTGCAAAAAAGCGATGTGTAAAATGTAAAATCCTTCTTCCTGGTATTTATTTGAGCTATGTATGCCCCAAAACTCCATCAATTCCATACGACAAGGGGAGCAGTGCTGGACTGTCCTCGGATATAAGCAGAAGCAAAAAGCTTGGTCAGCTTGCAGCTGAACAAGACCGAATTCCTTCCAAACAGAACAATAAAAGGATTCAATTACGCGAGAAATCATGAAAATGCTCCAGATTAACTTCAAAATATTGACCAAAGTGATCCACAAAAACTCCATCGCTAGTAGATTCAAATATAAAGCAAATGAACAGATGTTTGGACGGACGTCATAAGTCGTATCAATCGAGGAGGACGAGCGAGCCTTGTTGAGGAAGACGAGACTTGCTACTAGCGTTGTCCATAAAGTTAATTTGATGATTCCTCGCTATTGAGCGGCTTTGCCGTGCTATTTCCAAGCTTGTGGATAGCAGTCGGAGTGATTAACACTCAGACTGTCTGGTGTCTGGGATCGGATGGCCAGGCAGAGGGGCCTCTATCTGGTAGATGTGATGGTCAATCCGTAGTTCGATCCCGTATGATACCAGGAACCACGTATCGAGAAGCGGCATTGGTTGTTGACGCAATAAGCGAGAGTCATCGTTCGCAACTTTATAAGTTTGTGATGATACGAGTCAATGCTGGCTTGGGTTTCTTGATCCCTTTCGGCCGCGTATCTGAGTTGAAAGGTTCAACATGATGTTCCGAGGTGACTAGAGTCGTCTGTTTCTCGAGACTTGCTGCATTTTTGGAACTATTCTGATTCTTGAATCCTGGCTTCTGAGCTGGAGGCGGTGGTATCGCTGTCATATTTGTTGAGAGGGAGGAAGAGTGTCTGTGATGTTGGCTTATAAGGGGTTCTCGGGGCATGTCGATTGAAAGACCACGGGAAGAGTCCAAGCTATATTGATGTCTGTGAAAGGACGATGGATCATACTTGGGTACAATGGAATCTCGAGCTTCGTCTTTTGGAAATGTGCTGATTTCCAGCATCCCTTGCTCTACATCCCTTTGTTTTTGACGACGCTGTTGCCGGAGACTCATGGCTTGTTGTCTTTTTGCATCTCTTTGCGCTTTCTGGTAAGCGGCGATATTCTCGTAGCGCTTGATCTTGTCATCCATGTTCCTTTTCTTGCGAATGAAGAAGATGACAGCACCGATAACTGTTCAACGGAGACGTCAGCTCTGATCTCATTCCGGGGGGAAAGTATCGTTTCATCGCCGCCAATAAGGGAATTGAGAAGGGGGAAAGACATACTCGCTGCAAGCCCAATGACTCCAACAACGACTCCAATCACAATCTGAGCGGTCATTGATAATCCTCCATTACTGCCTGATGCACCTGCATCATTGTACGCCGTAGTCGGGCCTCCATTAGTAGGCGCCGGGCCAGGAGCATCGCTGCCGTTAGGAGTATCGGCTCGCACAGTGGTCAACAAGTAGTTCAGTAATAAAGTCGAAGCAAGTAATTGACTCGGTAGCTGTAGCCTGGTTATATTCCGCGACATTTTCGACCCGATATTTGATCAAATTGAAGAACGAATAAAAGGCACCTGCTGATGCTATTCCATAGCCGTAAGACGTGTTGTTTGTGCTTCGGTATGTTGAGTGTCGTATAATGACCTTGTCTTTCCTAGTGATAACCGTTCAACGGCTGTATTGTTCTCTTTGTCCCAGACAAAGCTTTGCTGCAAGATCTGCGTCGTCTCACGTCAGAAAAGAAGATCTCGGAAGCAGACACAAAGAGAGGAAATGACAATGCATATGTACCCCCCTCAGTCATCCCTAGCTCGGCAAGCAGAGTTTCACATAGCGCGGAGAGGGCTATTTTGAGGTACATGAGGAGCCAGTTAGAGAGCACACCTCAAGGAAAGATCAATGTGGTTAGTTCGATCATCTCCAACACAGTAGATAGGTGACTTTAATAGCGATGGTAAAGCCGGTATAAATAGACGAGGAGCCTGAAGAGAGATGTAATTGGCTACATGATGGTTTATGGAAAGCAGCTAAAACCGAAGCTTATCTGTTTCCAGCGCTGAAGAAACCTGAAAATAGATGTTGGCGTTGTGGCAGCGGAAGAGCTGGTTGGAAGAGACGTCCTTGGCATGCGGTAGAGGCGCTCCAAGCCCTAATCTGGTTACAGCTTTCTGAGCCGGCAAGAAATAACTGGACGAGAAGCCTCTAAAAATGCAACCTAGAGATGAATATGGTTAGTCTCTTATTGCTTAGCTGCATGCAAATACAGCTATAATTCCACAAATATCTCTTCAAGCGTCCTTTGATACGCTAGACTGACTCTTTGCATTCAACTCTCCTTTTCACCTCGTTTCTATTTCTGGTTGACCTATGTATAGACCACTGCTCTTTCGCCAGCCTGATTGATACGACAGGTTGTTGTTAGCAGATATGTCGCGCTACCAACTTGGAGATTCGTGCAAATCTATAAGAAAGAGCCTTCTCGCAGAGTTCCGGAAGACTTTTCAACAGCTTTTGGATTGTTCGTATTCTGGAGTCTTTCCAAAAACACTCTCTAGTTAGATGGCCGCGACGTAGCTCAATAACAAACTTGGTCTCTCAGGCCCTCTAAGGCTTTCAGTCGGCGTTTCCGAAATTGCTTCCCACTTTCATCTGATGCGCGTTCGGGCATTTGGCTGAACTTCATCGGGCAAATGTCGAAGAACGGCTTTCAGTATATTTGAGTGGCTGGAAAATGCTCGCCTACTTAGGACTCATGCGACTTCCAATATTGACGCTATATATAGAAAGATACATGCAAAGCTATCACGTCCAAATGCTACGTTCTGCCGTGTCCATGACCCCGGCGTGGCCAGTCTGTAGATAAATATGGGCTCTACCACCGCAGGATATTTCCAAATACGCAGTAGCTCCACCCACTTATAGCACCAAGTAACACTTTCCTTTGATATGATTCGAAGATTCTATTGCGAAGGTGACTAAGGCGACCATTTTGCGTCCGTTCGCGAGCCTAAATATAGTCACGTTTGGTCTAGGTACTTATGAACAGCTTCCAAGGTTGTTGGAAGAACAATCCGGTATATGATAGGGGAAGCGGCATTAACTAGAACATTAAAGCCAAAATTCTATTAGAAGCTTGAGATCCCGACCGATGTACGATTCTTCTATATCATAGAACTGATTCATTTCACCAAATTCAGTGCCATCTTTCAACTCCACTGACTCCATCTCATCTTTGCTTGGACGACGAGAATGATTGCTACTCCGCGTAAGGTCTGTAGATGTCTAAGTTCGATCCCGTGGCTTCAAATTCGACCTCCACGCCACATGCAATGAAGAAAACGGATCCCTGCTTCAATTGGTAGTTTTTCCCCTCACTCGCCTTCGCGGTCATTCTGCCTTCTCCACTGGTGACACACAGGATACTGGGACCAGGGATAGGATTCATTCTTTCCTTCTCGCCATTCTGGAGATGAGTCGCAAGAACATTGAACTCACTAATTGGAGGCGCATATTCCACAGTCTTGCCGTTGAGCCCTTTGCTTGACGGACGTCTTCCCAATCTGGTTTCCTCGGGGTCATTCGGCCAGCCAGTCATGGCTTCACAAAACAGCGCGACGCTATCCCGGTCAGGTTGAGGGCAGAATCCAGTGTTGAGTACGTTATCAGATCGCGCCATGCATTCCATGATGTTGCCAGATATGTATGCGTGCATGCCATCGGCGGGGACATAGACAGCTTCACCTTTGTGTAGAATCAGGTAGTTCATACACACAACAGCAAAGAGTGTGCCGTTATCAAACTCCGAATATTGGGCGGCAATTCTCTCTAGCATTTTGGGAATATAGGAGTACTTTCCGAATGCACTCTCGGGCATCTTGGTCAGAGCCTTCAGAGTCTGAGAAACGGTCGTCTCATCAGCCTCCAGCATATTCTGTGCTATTCGTCTCAGCGTTTCGTCGTTGAAATGCGAATGGGGCGAAGGTAGGAACTTGTTTAACGGCGGATGCTGGAAAAGCTGGGTCAAGTCATTGAGTGGTTTCCAGCCTGCAAAAAGCTCAAATTGCGAAAGAGCAATAGCAATCTCGGGCTTGTGGTTTGTGTCGCCGAATTTCTCTGGGTCTTGTTTATGAAGCTGCTCCGACAAGTTTCGATCAGGATGAATCTGGAGGGGAAGTGCCTTGTCCATGGACAGGATCTGCTCTCGCATTAGCAAGCTGCCCAGTGTCCAGCTATTTTCAGAGTGGCTTGCCTTGGGTAAGAAAGGCAGTCCGCCGCCAAATTTTTCCACAATCTTCTTTCCAACAAGATCCGGATTCTTCTCCAAATACTTTTCTAGCGTCTCGTCGCTACCTACCAGAAAGGAAGGTACAGAGGGATAAGTCCCCATCCACATCTAACATTCCATCAGCTTTCCGAATAAGAAATAGGATGATGGAGCTTTTTATCATTGCGTACCTCGGAATACGTCTGATTACTATCGATTGTGAAATCTGTCCCTGGTTGCTTAGACGCCAGCACGGCAGCAAGCGAATCCTCGCCTTTCTTGCCCCATGGATCATTCTATCGATACGTCAAAGTACAATCAGTTATGATAAACTTGGTCCAAACGCTCAGAGCATGAAATTACCTTGCATTTGCACCGCAGCTCGACAACAGATTGACCACCCATGATGATAATGCTTATTTGGGATATAACAGGAAAAGACAACCTTGGAATATCGAAGGAATTGAAGGTCAACCTGAGCAAGTTTCGTATTCAATAGCCAGCAAACCTGATACTGAAAATACAGACTATTCTTTTTTGTGGTTTTTGAAAAGAAAAGAAAAAGAAGTCAGTCAAAATAATTGACGAGGATGAAAGTTGGTGATGTTAGGGCTGGATATACTAACAAGTAGGGTCATAGATACGTTTTCATGCCGTCATCCATGGAAAAAACTTGCGGGCCGGAAAAATCGGGCATTGAACATTTTTTTCTGATATCGACCGAGGAAATCAATTCATATCGAATCTGATGATAAAAAGTACTCGAGAACTTTCGAATTGTCGCGCAAAATGAACAAAAAGAAATGACGACCTAGATTGAACTGAGCGTCCAGGGTTTGTTCGAATGGACAACCCTAGCGCCCGTCGAGGTCAGATATCATGGGCGACTTCTGCTTCTCGAGTATGGATCGTGTGATTTCGAAGGTCGCAGAATTTCGCAAGCTTCCGAGTAAAAGAAAGAATGTTGAGACAATTGTGCATAATAACAACATTCCAGGGGCAATCATACACTTACCTAAGGAGGGCGAAAAAAGATTGATAACCAAAAAGACACAGCCATAACAAGGGTTAGGGTTGTGTGTGTGCATCGTGAGCAGTCACCATTGATAAGCCCTCAGTCTCGACTTATTTCTATGCGAACAATACAATGCGACGATGACGGCTCTTTCGTCTTATTAAGACGTCTCTCAGAATTCACCAAGAACTGGACAAAGTTCTAGGCCCGTTTCTCTGCACGCACCAAATACACCTGGGCATACCCATCTGATACTCATTTTAGATCAACTCAATCAACTCTTTGATGTGAAAAGCCGGTTCGGATTCTTGTAGGTATGACTATTAATCAGACTGGATACGTGAACACATATATGAAGCGCATGAAATGCAATGAGGGCCACCGGAAGGAACGCCTTGTACGCCGATCTCAAATTCATCAATGCAATGAAAACAAAAACAAGAAGAGAGCTTGGAGCAAGTGTATTATTTCTCTTGAACAAAAATGCTCCGGAAGCCTTGGGAAATTATTTCAGTACCATAGATCTTCTTGGTCACGGACCATTTCAACGGTCATTGTTCGTCGGCGCAGTGCTTTAGCATCAGAACTCGATCGCTGGACTGTGATGAGCTGCGGTTTCATGCTAGGTCGCACGGCATACATCCGACGGCTGGATTCCTGCTCCCTTAGTCCGGAAGCGCTTTCGGCACGAGGAGCCGGAGTGGAGCGATGAGACAATGAGCTTGAGGACATCAGGTCAGAAAGCGAGGGAGTCAGGGTAGGGCTGTTGATGGTTTCCAGAGCCGCTCCACGACGGAACTGAGACCGATGCAGCGTTGCTGTCCTAGCTGTTGACCGTTTGCCGACTTCTGAGTCACAAGAATGACTCCGTAGTCGTGGAGCTCTTCCGCTCTTGTATTGACGCTCCTTGGACTCGTACTCGTCATCGGCATCATCATCCGAATCAACTCTGCGTGACAACATGTCGCTGCCACTTTGCCGGACATCGTCCCGTTTGAGATCAGCCAAGTAATGCCTGCTGGCAGGCACGTACCGGAAATGAGGTCGACTTCGTTTATCTGCCTTCTCAGCTACTTCTTGTGCATAATCTGGCTGCACAGGACGATACTGAAAATCGGTCTCCTTGACCTTGTCCACACTCTTCCGTTCAACTGGTGTGTTGACGCTCGAAGGCAGCAAGATCCGAGTTAGTCTTTTGGCTTTAGAGACAGCCTTCGAGTCCGGTTTGCCTGCAGGTTGTTTCTCCTTGACGTCTTTGATTGATTGCTGAAAGTACGCCTCGTCATCGGAGCTGCCTGTTTCCGAGTCAAGAAGTATGATCTCCTTATTTGTGACATCTATATTGGGGATGAACCCCGGTCCGTATCCTTTCTCTTCTCGAAGATATGGATTTTCGAACTGTGACCAGGCCCCCTCAACAGGAGGGGTGATGGCAACGTCGCCCCATCGAGAGTGGAGGCGAGGCCGACGTGTTTTGTGTCGGCGTATAATATCGAGCGATGTGTTCACGATGTTTGCCATTGGTGGATGCTGACGATGCTGGAAAGCCTTTTATTGCGACTAGGAGACGGGTCCTTGAGCGAAATGGCACAGGCAAGAATCACAACGTGATTCAAGAATAGTGAAATGGAAAGCGACCATGAAAGCGAACCTCGCCGCAGCGTCGTTATGCGCGGGACCAGCCGGCAAAATGATCGTTCACTTCACCGGAAGTCGACTTATCAGCAACTGAGTGTACTGAAAAGATATTTCAAAGGACAATCTATGGCCGAGTCTTGTCTGAGAGGAAGGAAGTAGAGTTATAAGAGAAGATCAGAAGGAGCAAATCGACCGGACTTTGTTTCTTCCCACTTGGTTTTCAAAGGGCTAGCCTGCTAAGAAACAAACGGATGTATGGCAGCAATTGCTACGAAGAAACAAGCCATGCATGCAGGATATGCACCTAGACAAATTGAATGCGACGAAAGAAGAGAAAGAATCCATTCTATAGCGCAATATTGAGGGTCGATAAACGCTTGAATCCCTGCTTAGCTTGAAAGGTACATGTTCGATGTATCGCAGCGCGACGCGGCCGTCGAGAGAGACCCTTAATTCATACTAAATGGGGTCTAGTTTGACAACAATCAGAGTTTCCATGAAACAATCCGGGATAAATTAAGAAACAATCGGACGATTAAATTCCTTATTAGGCTAGACCAGTCTAAATTGTTATAAATAGTCATCCGATTTCTAGAACGCAGAATTGTAGATAATTATCAATTTAAGGACTAGCCCCTGGAGCTCAATACATATTAATATAGTAACTTACATTATTATTAATTCTTACTTGAGAGAAACAGATTCTATCCAAAGACTTCGCCCGTATGACCATAGCAGATGATTGGACGTCTTTTTTGACGCCGAGAGTCTCTTCCCCTCCTCCAAGGCTCTTAACAATGTTCCATGAGACAGAGGTAAACGTGACAAATTTCATTGTTGAAGCTGCTCGGAATCTCGGTTCAGCCGGGTCTCTATGACTACCTAGGTAGGGGTGGGTTGAAAAAAAAAGAAATTTTGTAGGGTGATTCGAGAGGGAAATCAGGCAACACGAATCCATAGGCTGCATTTTTCTTTCTTTCTTACATTCAGTTCGTGACATCCACCATTTTTTTGAGTACCATGGATGATCCATTAAGCCGCCAGTATCTTCTTTGTCCGCAATGCGGCGCAGTCGTGCAGCCGAGCAAATCAGGCTGCGTTGCGCCGGACTCCATTGCTGCAGTGGCGGCGCTAGGAAGATCGTCTTGCAGGGGTCTGACAAACCAGACCGTGGTCTGTGTTCAATTCTAATTTTCAATCTAATGCAGCGAGTCCTGGCTCGTGCAAAAATCATTTAGAACTCTTTTCAGGACTTTCACTAATTGAGATGGAGACCAGCACGCGTCGTACGGAATCCTATTCCGGGAAATCTAAGCATCAAAACTGGCCCTCCTCCGTTTCTTTTCCCTCGAAAAAGATTACCCTACCATTGCCTCGCTCAGTGAGACTTGGACTTTGCCAATACGGTAGAATGCGCTATGAGAGAAAATATTCAGCCAGCTCCACCTACATCTCAATCAGGTTTTCCGGCCAAAAAGCACTGGTTTTGTTGTTTAAGTGAAGTACGGGCTGGACAAGAAATTGGGGTCTATATTGTTTTTTGTGGGGAACAGGCAGGGTATTCAGGCCATAGCCCAATCATCAGTGAAAGTCAGCGATTCTAAGCGCTGAGGCGTCGGCATACATAACACTGCGACCTCACAGTACCAACAGTAGTCTCTCCAAGCTGAACTTCTCGACCAATGAAGAGCCTTGGATTATATTGATCTCTCCATACCGTAAGCCAGGTCTTAGAAGTCTTTGTAAGACCTAAGAAAGATGCAACCTGTTCGAGAGCTCGCTGGATCAGAATATTCTTCGAACAATTTTCCCGGACCCTGACGAAGGACATTCCTTAGTAATAATCTTGGAGATTTGAGTTGCACGAAAACTGTAACACTTCCAAGGTCATACAAACGTGTTACTACTGATTATTCATTCAAAAATAAAAGCGTTTGCCACTCAGCTCTGGAGCGACAAGTTCTTCGGCCAATCGTCTTATCCACATTGTAAATTATCCGAACTACATTGCAACGGGTATTTTTCCAAAACTTCCCCGATGTCGTTGACCCAGCCGGCCACACCCTAAAGAACAAAAATGCCGTATCCACAAGAAGATATTTGTGTTAGTTGATGATTAACATCTACCAATAGGAATGATCGTATCGAAATGATTTGGTGTGTCGCATGACGCAGTCATCTTTGAAGATGACTACATCCAAGGCTCCTGGCCTCAAATTACAAGCAGCATGATCTACCTGGGAGACTCAGACTCTCAAGAGGCACCATCCAATTAAAACCTTAGGTGAAGAAATGTTACGCGTGTTAATCTAAAATTGCATTTCTAGACACTATCTCAGTAAACTTGCACATTCACAGCTGAACAATACTCGTCGGAACCAATGTTCCACTCATTGATTTTTCTCAACGGTCAAGGTGCCCAGATGGCATCCTTCTTGATGCGTCCAAGAAGACGATGAACCTTGCAAGCTGATTCGATTGACGGATATCCTTCGACGTCATCGACAGCAAATGCCTCGTACAGTCGGGCAACGTTGAGAGCTTCTTCAGGGACGCTAGTAACATGACTTGGCTCGTCGTATTTCCAGTTGATCTCCTGTGTCTCGCCCTTCCACTTTTTCAGAAAAACCTTGGAATCGGAAGAGTAGCCCTGGGGGTAGGTCCCCGCCGGAGCGGTGAATTCTAGTTCGCCTTCCGAGCCGCTGATGATCCATCTGAACCCAGCCTCATCCGCAGAAGAAGGGGTAGAGCGGAAGTTAATTGATGCGACTGCTCCGCTGTGAAGTACTCCGTTAATAGAGATGAACTCTGGATCGGTGGCTTTGAATGCCGTATCAACCACATTGCCTGAGGAATCAACCAGAGTGATAGTCTTTTTATACGTTTTGAAAACAGACTGGACGTCTCTGAATTCCCCGACAGTATTGATGAACGGTTCAAGTCCTGGCAAAGTTTGTTAGAACGTAATATAAAAAGAGAATTCTGTCAAAATTCAAAGCCAGGCTAGGAAATTGATATCGAGACTTACCATGTCCCAATCCAATATTTGTTCTGCTTGCACCAGCATCCTTTTCCACAAAATGTTTCAGATTTTCCGGCCACCCGTACCAGGGCGAGAAACTGAGATGACCGGTCCAGGACGTGCTAACTACTTCGCCAATCTCACCAGACTGCACGATCTTCTGGACCTTTTTCAATGCAGGGTTGGCGCGGGACTGAGCTCCGACCATGGTCTTCAATCCAGCTTTTTTGGATAGCTCAAGCAATTCCTCGCACTCGTCATTCAATTTTGCCAGGGGAAACTCGACGAAGACGCTCTTCTTGTGCTGGAGAGCGGGTTTCACGAGCTCATAGTGCTTGTCGACATGAACTGATACTACAACAAGATCCACATTCGGATCTTGTGCCAAGTCTTCGACTGAACCGTATGCTTTTGTTGCAGGGTCAAGCTTATGAAACTCGATGGACTTCTTGGCTTTTTCGACTGTAGAGTTGCATAGAGCAACGATCTTGTAATGAGGAGAACTTGTGATGGCAGCGAGATGAATGAGACCCCAGCTTCCAAGCGTGTAGCCTTCAGAAGAGGGAGTAACGGTGGTCAAGCCAACAAATCCGATACGAATAGGAGCCATTTCAGTAAATTGTTGTAGGTATGAGAATCAATAAGCTCTTAAATTTCCTTCCAGGTTTGAGTACCTTGATATTTTCGTATTCAACATTATAATCTTCAATATTCAAGCAATCTCGATACTTGCCACAAACGCATGCCGAATAACCAAAAACTAGCGACTTTAAGACAGTCAAATGCATTCGAAGCATAAGTAAATATCTAAACGCCCATCGTAAAATCATGCTCTATGCCTGGCGTCACACTAGAAATAAACTTCAAAAACACAACCAGATACTGATCCACGCGAATCGCTGACTGAAACTCGTCCTCTTCGGACTGATTACCATCGTTCTGTAAAACTTCCCACTCCTCAGCCATCATATTATTTCCCTGATTGTTGTTGTTGGTGCTGGTGGTATTATTATTCGCAGAAGACTGTTGCTTCCGCTGACGCTCCGCAAGCGATAAATTATTCGTATCGTCTACCAAGCCCTCGAGTCCGCTATCAAATTTGATATTGGACGACTCTTCTGCCGAGCGAGCCTGCTTTAATTTCTGTCGTCGGATTTTCAGCGCCGCATCGGCTCGGTCTAAAAGGATCTTCATGACTGAAGCATGTTGACAAGGGTGTACTGTGGCCATGGGCACGCTGGTGTCGAACCATGGGAAATCTTCTAGAGTGACTGTCTTGTCCTTGTAGTCACCGACGATGTCTTCCATCATCAAATGCGGCGGTAGTGGCTCGGACGGAGATAGGTAGCCTGAGAGATACAGACGAGGAGTTCGATAATAGTTGGCGTATGTGATGTATAAATTATAGGTTCGAAGAGGGCTGTGGTGCGCATGATTAGTCAAAGGTACAGTCAAGATTTATCGAATGGAATAGCAGTGAGGCTGTCAAAGAAAAGAGAGGGAAAGAAAAGGAACCGGGGTGACATACGCAGTTGTCCCTGATGCTCCTGAAGCAGGATCACGAATAATAGCTTCGTCGTCGTCGTCATCGTCCTCCATATCTGGAATCTCATCGTCGTCTTCCCCATGCTCACTGACATTACCCGCTTCATCGACAGTTCGCACGTCTTTTCTTTTCGCTTCCTGTGTATCTGCATATTCCCGCTTGCCACCAGTCTGCAACCATCCATCGTCGTCGTCTGCGGTAGAATCTGGCCCTGCACGAAGCATGTCCTTGATAATGACATCTTCCTGCAGGTCGCCCGCAAAGTTATCGTTCAGTCGTCTATGACACGGCACGCCGCGAGTAACAAGATACTGCTTTCCGGGTGGTAGAAACGGCACTCTTTGCGCAGGCGTAGAGGCGTCCGCCCACTGCCACGAGGGGAATTTGAAGACCAAATAATCGCCTGCGGCCACAAACTCTTCCGGGGTGATTTTGCCCGTCTCACGGAATGTGGATGTGTGTGTGACTGGCGTAATCCAGTCTCGCCACGTCGACCATGTTTGATGGATGAGGTTTTTGGACATGCTTGGAGATATTGTTCCTTATGTCGGTCTTGCGATGCGATGCGGGGGAGGTGGCGCGTGTTACTCGATAGTCTATTCTTTTGTTCAGCTTGTAGTCGTCCAGCTGTAATATTACCGCACTTTCTATTCTGCAGCAAGTACGCTCTCAAATGCCTGTTGCGCAGAAATAAAGTCGTGCAACTTTGTGAGAGAGAAAGAGAGAAAGAGAGAGTTGAAGTAGATAAGAGGATGGTTTAGGCGTGACCCCAGTCTCGTGAGGGGTCGCTCGTTGGTGCCTGAATTATCGGGCAGGAATTTACAGTCAGCGACTTCCCAGTCTTCAACCTGCGTTACGCTCGTTGAACAGCACTGACAAGGCAGCGCAATACTCGTAGGATGGACAGAAGCCAAAATTTGACTGCAATTAATAGTATATATGCATATTATCCTGGATGGAAGAGTCCATGAAGAATCAGCGGCTATATACAGTATAGATCTCGGTGGTCAAGAAATCGCTGCACAAGTCAGCTGACCCTAATGGATTTGAAAGTCCTTGTCACATGCAGCCATCACCATCACTTATTCCTCTCGGCTCTTGTCTTTTGATGATCACCTCGATGGTCAACTGGATTGCGCATCAGAAGGATGCATTGGAGCAGCTCGCGGCGGGTGTTAGAGTAAGTCTCCGTGGTAATCGGCAACCAATACTCGACATCTGCAGCTATCGTGGCTGCAGACAAGAGACTCATATTTGCCCGACCTTGCTCGTATCACGATTCGTGGATTCAAAAGTCGTCGTTCCGCCGTGATCGCCTGCCGGTGCTTGGGAACTGGCGAGGGTTACTGTCCGCGCCATGGTTGTCTGGAAATCCCATTGTAGACAGCTATCAGTTCAGTCACCATCATGAGCCTGTCGTTGATTCAACTCTCGCACGACATCTTCGACCACCAAGGGAATTTTCTTCCCAGCCCAAGCCTTTTTCTCTGCCTCTGCAAAGCCCTGCATACTATTCATTGCCACCACCAGAAATCCCAGTTCTTCACGGTCAACATCGAAGATCTCCCACCACTCCACCTCCGCTAATTTCACACCAACTTCTCGAGCAGCAAGATAGATAGCACCAACAGCTAAAGCATGAGGCTGGTGCGTTACGTAGAGTAACTGCGGCGAGAGTAAAGCCGCATTGAGATGCTCAAAGACACGTTTACCGAGCGCGCTCGATGCGGCGTTGATGGTTTGTAGATACGTGAGAGCAATTGTATGAGGGACGACGACGTGCGTGTTGAAACCCAGAGTGCGCAGAATGACCGTTTCCGTCTTGAAAAGCTCCATGCGACGACTCTGGTACCCCCCTTCAGAGAGATAGTAGGATTCCGGCTTGGGTTCGTCAGTGACGCCGGCCGGATTGACAAACCAGAGGGGCGACGCTTGTTGCGAAAGAAGATAGTGATAGACATTGAGCACCGAGCGCGGCGACGTGGGATGAAAAGATAGCTTGGCAATCAAATACAGCGAAGCTGCAGATACGTCCTGCCGGAATTAGACAAGAGGTTGAGAAACCGGACCGATCGTATTGCATAGATAGCACCTACCTGTGCAGAATGTATAGCAAGACTGCCGCCATCAGGGCCGATCCAGAATCGCGTGAATGTCACGATTGCTTGCGTGATCACATCTTGCGGTAGTCTTAGTAGCACACCAGCCGCCTGCGTCAGAAGAGCACCAGCAAAGCGAATTGAGCACTCCAGGTCCTGCGGAATGCCGTCTAGAGAGGAAGACGAGCTTGACAATTGAGCGGGGGTCGCGAGAGCGTTGGAAAGATTCTCCAGGGTGCGAACAGAGGCCATTATCATTGTGATGCTGTAGTGCCAAGAGGGTGAATTTGGTTTCTATCTGGACGGAAATTCGAGATTTGAGCTTTGCTGCAAGGCTCAGCTAGCGCGCTCTCGTAAGACCACTTCCATACGACAGAATATCGCAACGAATAATCAAATTAGCGAGGCTATGCCATGGAGCATGCAATAATATGTCGTGACTAAAATTAATGAGAACGAAGTAGGTAAGAGTGAAGTAGGCAAGCGGGCAGTTGGCGCGACGAAGGCACGCCACAATGTACAGCCACTCCGCGGTATGTCTCCAACCTGACTGTGGCAGTGCAGGGCATCTTTAGTCTGAACAGCGAAGCACACTCTCAACTTCCTTTTCAAGTGAGTCTGTGAGGTCTGTAGGCCTCACGATTAGTATCTGGCGTGTATTGGTATTCTTGGCTACAATACCGCCGATTTCGCATTAAAGGCTCTCGCTACGTGAAATAGACGACGATGTATCTCCCATCTCGAACTTACACATATTGATTTTAAGCGCTCGAGGATACGACTACGTCCTAGATCAAAGCGCATTTGACCTGTGTCATGTCACAATCCGCCAGAACACCAGAGTCTTTACTGCCTCGCTCAGACTCGCGGAACCCTGCTTCGACTTGTCGAGGCATTACAAATAATGGAAAACCATGTCGTCGTGCCATAGCATCCTCGGTACAATCTGCACATGCAAAGAACGCATTCGTTGCTAGGCTCAAAGGCCAGAGTCAGCAGATTGATCAAAGTATATTCTATTGCTGGCAGCACAAAAATCAAGCTGTACCTGCTAGAGATGCCTCTAGGGAAAGAAAGCCGGAGCGAGTCACGACTCTTGCGGGGAAAACTAGCATTGATAGTCTGATAGACCGGCTTGAGATCCTCGATGTCAGCGATGGCCGGCTTGGAGTCCCCAGACATAATAGCAATCGTCCGAGTGATTGGAGGCGACAACCTAACAATGGTCTCTCCAAACGTGAAGCAGCCTACACAACTAAAGGGAGCTCCCTTTGCTGCTTTGACTATGTGGATGAGAAGGAGTATTTGCCTCCAACCAAGCGTGTCACGAATTCGGCACCGGGGTATGCCTACGAGAAGCGTGTAGTACCTCAACCTTCGACACCATCTCAGCGGCCGGTTTTTGTTCGAGATCCCAGGGCTAGAGTTGCACCAGTGGTACAACACCGGCCTACTCCAGTGACGCCCCAACCCTGGTCCCAGAGCCCTCAGCAATCAAGACGAAGGAGCTCAGATAGATCACCATACCGGAGCTCGCCCACAGCCGCTCCGCCATCCACACCAAAGCGGCCTTCACTGCCGAACACACCTAACTCGCAGTCATCGCAAACTCGTCGACTAATGCACCTGATACCGCAACATCTCAACCCCCAGACCGCTGCCCTTCTACTGACGGAGCTGTCAAAACCCATCTCAAACGCAGATCAGGAGGGTTACATTTACATATTTTGGGTGACTCCAGGAACATCTAACGCCGAAAGTGTTCCTTCTGCAAGAGGTATCGCCTTAAATCTTCTGCCTACTGCGGATCAGGCGCATAGTTCTCATCGAACGAGCGATGCTCTGCGCGCGGCAAAGTCCTTTGATCCCCGTTCAAAAGAGACCGGGACCATCCGTCTCAAAATCGGGCGCACGAGCAATGTGCACCGTCGGTTAGTCGAGTGGTCGAAGCAGTGCGCTCACCAGCTTACACTAATTCGATACTATCCTTACATCAACTCTGCGTCCACGCCATCTCCGGGTCGAAGTCCGGCTGGAAGATCGAATAGTGGGAATTCTCAGGCAGAAGGGAGGCGCGTGCCTCATGTTCATCGAGTGGAGAGATTGATTCACATCGAGTTGGCGGATCAAAGAGTCAAGGGCGAAGGTCCGTGTGGTCACTGCAACAAAGAACATAGAGAATGGTTTGAGATTGCGGTAACTAGAGATGCCTTGGAGCGGGTAGATGATTGTGTTCGACGTTGGGTTGCATGGGGAGAACGAAGTGGATGATATTTGATGTCTTTGTATTGCTCCAGGTTATTTAGCGCTTTTTCGATGACGAATGATATCCTCCATATTTGAGATTGTGATGATCACGAATCATCCGACCCGGGACGGCGTATATAATTGAGAAAGCATCACCTAAAGACAACTTGTAAACATGCCCTGCAGAGGTAGTTTTAAATAGGATGAAGTTCAGGATCGGCTCTTACCAGATTTTCCTGATGTATGAAGCAGATTAACGCTAAACCTTGTTAAGCATAGCGCGTGCCTGGAGCTTAGCTTTCGCCCAACCCGCGCATCACTAAATTACTTCAAAAATAGGCGTGGAAAAAATAACCTTGAGATCTATGGATTAATAACATCCTTATTCACATTCTCATTTTCAATACTCTGCTGGCAAATAACATGTCTTCAGAAGTGCCACAGAACGACGCCTCGTCCTTCGCCGGATCCAGGCTTGTAGGGCTACTTCAATCTGCCTACACTCATACCAAAGCCACGATCAACCAGAACCTTCCACCAGAGACACGACAATATCTTCAGCAGGAGATAGTCCTGTTTTCTCGATCACATCCTATACTTGCCTCACTTATACTCTCGCAGCTGATCTTTTCGGGCGTGCCGCTTCTTATCTTCCTTTGCCTGACCGCAGGCATATTCATCTTCAGCCTGGTGGCTGCTCTCGTCTTGAGTCTTTTGGGGGTCCTGATGATCACAGTCGGCTGCATGGGCTTGGGATCACTGATTCTGATTCCGACGCTGTTTGTTACCACTTTAATGGCGGGTGGGATCTGGGGTTGGGGCTGGGGATTATATTATCTGGTTCGTTTAGTTGGTAGCGGAGACACGGCGCTCTTGACTCGATTAAGCATGCTACTTCTACCTCAGCGACCACAGAGTCAGCAAGTTAATGGCATCCGGTCGAAGTCGCCAGACCGCGGTGAGGGATATTTGACTGAAGCAGGCCCCAAGACTAATGGTATCCATGAGCAGCCGAAGGATGAGATATATTCGAAGAGGTAGCTGCTGCACGAATGGATTGAGTCATTCGATAGGCCTCCACAAACAATGGAGGCATCATTTAGCGGTATAAAGTCATGGAAAATAAGAAACATGTATATATTGAAACTTGAGAAAGAAGAAAGATCATACGGAGATAAAATAAGAAGTAGCCAATTACATGCCTGAGGTGTCAGCCCTGATGACTCAGCTTGGCTAGGTGTCCTTCTGTAAAGACGCACGCTGATTGGTCCTTGAGAGCTTCTAGCGGCTCCGCGGGGACAGCCCAATTAGGCTTAGCGTGGGCTCGCGGGCGAACTGGCCAGCACGACAGAAAGACAGAAAGAAAGCACAAGACAAGATCATCTCAATCTCCATCTTTCTTTCTCACTACCATCACATTCCCCCTTCCACTTCTCCCCAATACCCATTCTCTTTTCTTTCACTGAGTGAGCTGTTTCTTCTCGTACGGCTGTCTATTTCTCTCTCCTTTGTCGTCTCTGTTCGATACCAGCTGCGCTCTTTTCGCTGGAATTGAACCGCACCTTTTTTCCGGATTTCTCTCCCCTGTTGACAGCGTACTCGGCGCCATGAGCGGACGTGAGTGCTGTCCACCTACCATCCGTACTATCTTCAGTATGGCTCAATTGGACTCGCTAACGTCACAGCAGTACGCTTTCTCGATCTGATCAAACCCTTCACGCCCCTCCTCCCGGAGGTGGCCGCGCCCGAAACCAACAAGGTGCCATTCAACCAGAAGCTGATGTGGACAGGGGTACGAGAGATTCCAATTCTGCTGGGAACGGCTCGCGGCAACACGCGAATTGTCCCTGTTCTTTGTTGCTGACTACTTCCGCATAGTTGACTTTGTTGATTTTCTTGGTGATGAGCCAAATGCCCCTTTACGGCATTGTGTCGTCTGACACCTCGGATCCTTTGTACTGGCTTCGTATGATGCTGGCCAGTAATCGTGGTACATTGATGGAATTGGGTATTACGCCGATTATTTCCTCTGGCATGGTTTTCCAGGTGCGTGTTGATTGGTCCTGTTTCAATCTACTAACGAAAAGAGAACTTACGGTTGACTGTTGTAGCTCCTTGCCGGAACCCACCTCATTGATGTCAACCTTGACCTGAAGACCGATCGCGAACTATACCAGACCGCCCAGAAGCTCTTTGCCATCATTTTGTCCTTTGGTCAGGCCTGCGTCTTCGTCCTGACTGGCCTCTACGGCCAGCCAAGCGATCTCGGTGCTGGCATCTGTGTGCTCCTGATTGTCCAATTGGTCGTGGCTGGTCTCGTCGTGATCCTCCTTGATGAGCTGCTACAAAAGGGCTACGGTCTTGGAAGCGGTATCTCGCTTTTCATTGCCACCAACATCTGCGAGTCGATCGTCTGGAAGGCATTCTCCCCCACGACCATCAACACCGGGCGTGGTCCCGAGTTTGAAGGTGCTATTATTGCTCTCTTCCACCTACTTTTGACCTGGCCCGACAAGCAACGGGCTTTGCAGGAGGCATTCTACCGCCAAAACCTCCCCAACGTGATGAATCTCTTGGCTACCCTCGTGATCTTCGCTGCTGTCATCTACCTCCAGGGATTCCGAGTTGAGATTCCCGTCAAGTCTTCCCGTCAACGTGGCATGCGTGGATCGTACCCTATTCGCTTGTTCTATACTTCGAACATGCCCATCATGTTGCAATCTGCTCTCTGCTCCAACGTCTTCTTGATCAGCCAGATGCTCTACTCTCGTTTCTCTGACAATCTGTTGGTCCGTCTTTTGGGTGTCTGGGAGCCTCGTGAAGGTTCTGCCCAACTGTACGCTGCCTCTGGTATTGCCTATTATATGTCTCCTCCTTTGAACTTCAAAGAAGCTCTTCTCGACCCGGTCCACACCGCAGTCTACGTGACCTTCATGCTCGTTGCCTGTGCTCTCTTCTCCAAGACCTGGATTGAGGTTTCCGGCTCTGCCCCGCGTGATGTTGCCAAGCAGCTCAAGGATCAAGGCTTGGTTATGGCTGGTCACCGTGAACAATCCATGTACCGGGAATTGAAGCGAGTTATCCCCACAGCAGCTGCTTTCGGTGGTGCTTGCATTGGCGCTTTGTCCATTGCGTCCGATCTCCTTGGTGCCTTGGGCAGCGGTACCGGTATTCTTCTCGCAGTCACGTAAGTCATTCTCTCTTCTGATTTGTTTCTGCTTATCTCTTACTAAATATTTCTCTAGTATCATCTACGGCTACTTCGAAATCGCTGCCCGTGAAAGTGACTTTGGTGCCGGCCTCCGAGGTCTTGTTCCAGGCAACTAAAAGACGTGACAGTCTTTTTTTTGCACTTTTCCTCCTCCTGCATTATCCAGGATAATAAAAGGGCGTCATTCTGTTTGTATCTTTCTTTGTCACAATAAAGATTCATTCCGCACCGTCGTTGTTTGAATATACAATTAAAATGGACCCTTAGCACCTGTCAGTTTTGATTTTTGTCTGATGGGCTTGACATGTACTGTTATATTATTTTTGATTGACAAATTCGAAAAGTGTCTTCCATTGATTTCTTTTTCTTTATGACGTTGGGGCGAGTTTTCTATAGTATGAGGATCTGGGATTTGTACGTATATAAGGACGACATTCATCTACTTCTTGCGGTGGGAATAAGGAAACCTTGGAAAGATCTATATCATGTACGATAGTCGCCGTTTATGGTGACGTACTCGTGACTGAAATCACAGAACCAATACACGGCTTCTTCACCACCCATCCCTTTCGATCCTTGCGCACCACCACCCAAGTCGACGATGATTTCTAGATCTTCATCCTGCAAAATGGCGCTTGCGCGCTCTTCGTCGACCGTCTCGGGCTCACCGTCCACCAACAAACGTAATATGGGAGAACCGTCTGCAGGCTTGAAACTTACACTGGTTCGCTCAGGCACAACGGTTCCATCCGTCACTCCGTCCGCGTACCCGACGGCGCATAAGATACGGCCCCAATTGGCGTCACGACCGTAAAGAGCAGTCTTTACCAGCGGCGACCGAGCGATGGTCGATGCAATGCGGCGCGCGGAGTCGTAGCAAGGAGAATTCTGAACGCGGACGGTGACGAATTTCGTCGCTCCTTCGCCGTCGCGAACGACTAGTTGAGAGAGCGATTGGGCAAAAGAAGTAAGCACTTTCTGCAATGCGGCGTAGTCAGGCGATGTCGATGATGTAATTGGTGTTCCGCCCGCGGCGCCATTGGCAAGGAATGCGATTGTGTCATTTGTGCTGGTGTCGCCGTCAATTGAGATGGAGTTGAATGAGCGGGAGACAGCGTGCAAAAGAAGCGGTTTCATGATGGAGGCATCGACGGGTGCATCGGTGCAGAGCACGCCTAGTAGTGTGGCCATGTTGGGATGAATCATACCGGCACCTTTTGTCATGCCGGCCAGACTGTAGGTGGTTCCAGGAGAGGAAGGCAGGGTGAAGGTCTGGGAAACGAGTTTGGGAAATGTATCTGTTGTGCAGATGGCGCGGGCTGTTGTAAGCCAGGAATTGTGAGAGCTGGCAAGGTTGGTGTGCGCAGTTGGGATCTTGTCGAGAATCTTAGAAATGGGTAATCTGCAAACCAGTCGTCAGATGAATATTGTCAATTGTCGATTCAGCCGTCACTTTTGTAAATACATACCTCTGCCCAATGACGCCAGTGCTCATTACTAGAGTACTTGGCTCCGAAGTCGCGGAGCAGTCATCGACTTTCTTGGCCATACTGTGCGCATCTTCCAGACCCGCTTTCCCAGTGACTGCATTTGCGCATCCCGAATTGATCACAACTGAGGAAATCCCTTGTCCTTTCTTTTGCTCCAGGATTTGTCTGCTAACTCGTACCGGTGCAGCCTGGAACTTGTTCGTTGTGAAAACTGCAGCAGCATTGCATGGCTCGTCGGAAGTGATGAGGGCCAGGTCCGGATACTTTGTATTTGCAGCTTTGACGCCCACATGCGTTCCAGACACGCGGAATCCTTTGGGGTACGTTCCTGACGCGGGGATATGCTTTCGCTTTTGTTCGGGAATTGTACTATCTGAAAGAATATTGTAGAGCCGGATTTGGCTGCGAGTGGCGGTCACGGTGATGAATGATGAATTGAGTACTGGACTCAACGATCCAGTTCTGCTGAGAACGACCATTTTGTTTTTGATTGATTCTGAAGAAGACTTGAGGCTCTTGCTAAATTCCAGACCCAATTAGAAAATTCTGTTCGATTGAGTGATTTTCGAGCATGGATGAGTCACCACCAACCTGCTAGCTCCGAGCTCCGCCTGCAGTATGCAGGATCTCGAATCAAAATTGCAGCAGATGCTCGTCCTGACTAGTGTAATAGTCTCAGGTTTTTATGATTGTAAGATCACAATTATGTGCCTTGAGTCCAATTGATCAGAAATGATAGCTGTAACTGCTTGAGTGGTTATCGCTCCGAGATCGCTCTCGGCTAAGTTAGAAGTTGCAATTGCTTGATAAATGGCGCCCGCACTGCGCTCGCAGCAGCTCTAACGCTCAGAAATAGCGTTCCAAGCTTCCGAAAAGAGAATCCTGTGTTATTTCTAGACAAAAGTCGCTGTTGTTGTCTCTGGAGGTCAGGTTGAATCATAAACTGAAAGATAAAACTGCCAAAGTTGAAAGAACGAACGACGCTAGTCCTAAAAGGGCTAAAATTCGATGGACTCTCAACTTCGCGTTCTCATTGGTTGGTTTGCGATGGCCTCCGCGGACTTTCCTCCCTTGCAGATTCGCGCGTGTCTGATTGATTCTCCGCGACTCTCCTATGAATATCAAGAGAGGGATCTTGGCTGAGGAGAATCTAATCTGAATTATGGTATGTTGTGCATTCTCCAGCGCGAGACCTAATTTCTTACTGTGTGCGCGCTGGTCATCTCACGAACGCCAGAAGGCTGACCTGGACATCCTTTCACTATGAAGCGCAAAGCTGCAGACTCTCCAGACGTGAATGGCAACCACCTTGGAAACGATAACGACCTGCCCACAGCGTCTACTCCGAAAAGGCAGAAGCGAGGACATAATACAGAGAAGGATATACAGGGTCTGAATGGGGACGTAACGCCTTCTAAACGTTTGCGCAACACACCGAAAAAAGTCGACGTAGCAACCACCGCTTTGAATCCATCGGGGCTTAAGACGCCGACGCACAAATCCAAGGGTCGGACGCTCTTCGCTACTCCGAAAAAGAATGTACCCAATACACCGTCACGCGTGCGAAATGCAGATCGGTCGGCGAAGAAGAAGAGTGCAAAGATACTGCTAGAACAGGACGACGATGACATCTGGGACGGCGCCGACAAGCTAGCTGAGGAGATCCTCGAAGGCGAAGATGACGACGGAGAAGGAGATAACATCATCGAGGGAGACAATGTGCTTGAAGGAATTGAAGAGAATGGAGAGGCCACTACTTCAAAACAGCCTGTCAAGCGCAAGGCTGGCCGACCAAAAGGAGCCAAGAATAAGCGATCCCCGACCCCAGAAGGCGAGATACCACCGCACGAACGATACTTTTTCCAAAACAGAGCTGGCCCAGCAAATACATCTAATAACAATCTGGGTAACGTCTCTTTACTTGCACACGACGAATATTTCGAGCTACTTAATCAGTACAACGACCCTTTCGCCAAGGAGAAAGCACTACTATTGAACATTCATCGCCGGTCCTTTCCCCAATGGAGATTTGAGTTCTGTCAACTTTTCAATATCTGCTTGTACGGCTACGGATCGAAGAAGGGGCTTTTACAGAAATTTGCAGAATGGCTCTATTCGCAATCCGGAAGTGATACCCCCATCGTCATTGTTGTCAACGGCCATGCTCCAAACACATCGGTAAAAGCGATTTTTGCCGCGATTGCTGCTGCAGTTTGTGGGGACGATGCACCTGCTAAAATTGGCGGAACACCCAGCGAAGCCCTAGAATTCGTACAATCGGCTTTACAATCTGCAAATACCACGATCACTGTGCTCGTCAATTCAATTGATGCGCCGCCGTTGCGAAGACTTGCGCATCAATCGCAGCTCGCTCGTTTAGCAGCGCTTCCTCAGATCAATCTTCTTGCCACCGTTGACACGCCTAACTTTTTGACCATGTGGGACGTTAGTCTTCGCGACCAATTTAATTTTGTGTTCCACGACTGCACTACGTTCGCATCACTCAACACCGAAATCAATGTCGTGGATGAGGTTAACCAGCTTTTGGGCAAAAAAGGCCGTCGTGTAGGTGGCCGGGAAGGAGTGGCGTTTGTTCTCAAGAGTCTACCTGAGAACGCCCGAAATCTGTATCGCTTATTACTTAGTGAGATTCTGACCTTACAATACGGCGACGGAGACGGAGGCTTCAGCGAAGAGGATGAAGACGGGCAAGACAATCATAATTCAACGCTGCAAAAGTCTAATCGACGCGAGGAACCGGGTATAGAGTTTCGAACGCTGTACCAGAAGGCAGCCGAGGAATTCATAGCGTCGTCCGAGATGATGTTTCGCACATTATTAAAGGAATTCCACGATCACCAGATGGTGACTTCACGTATAGATGCGACGGGGACGGAGACGTTGAGTATTCCCTTGTCTCGGGAAGAGATGGAAGGTGTACTTGAGGATTTAGTTTTGAGCTAGAGTATGTATCATAGACCTCGGCAATTTATCCCGGTATATCACCTTATCTTACAAAAAGTAATTTTTCTTCTCTTCTCTATTTTTTGGAGAAACGGATCATCTACTAACTATAATCTGCAAAACTGGCAAACGCAGCAAATGCCATCGTGGTACCGAAGCTGACTTTTAACGGTACATTTTCACGGGTTGCTCGCTGTAAGTCGATTTTCTTCACATACTTTTGCATCGTGTTGACTGGTAGAATATTGTAACCCTTGGACGCGGCCCACTTTGATTTCCATTGATTAGTTCCTTGTATCCTGCAATGATAGTAGAAGAGGAGGAAAGAGGGAAAGAGCCAAACCAACCTCAATAAGCACAATTCCCACGCCCAAGAAAAATACCAGGGCCTTCGAGAACACTCGTAATCCCAACCCCGTAGCCAGACCTAATACACTCCCGAGACTAATCTGTCGCATATACCGGGCATTTAACAGACCTCTTCCTGGCTGCTGCGAACTGCTGCTACTACTGCTACCGGCATAAGACGTCTGGCCCTGTTTTCCGGCTGCTTCAGAACCGGCGAGAGACCATCCGGACTCTGGAGAGGCGTGCTGATTATGGTATGGAGCGGTATACTGGCATTGAATCGGAGCGGCGCGAAAGGGAGATGAAGGAACTAGGAGCGAAAGACCGATGCCTGTGCCGAGGACGCAGGTTGTAGTCAAGACTGGCCGGAGCGGCGAGGTGAAGAGAAATGAGAAAGCCATAGCTGTTGTGCTGTTGTCTGATATTTGACTCAAAGTGGTGAGTGTTCTCTTTAACAAAGGTAAGAGCTGCAGAAAAGAGCTGAAGGTAGTTAAGCTGACTAACTCGCAGTTGACGTCACATCTACAAAGCCAGACTACAGCCAACAGCCAATCATATCTCTTCTCTTCTTCCTCAGGTGTCTAGCCAGATGTCTAACCTAATATGGTTAGTGGATAAATCCCCACGATTAGATAAGCTTGGACGAGATCCTCAGGCATTTTTCATCTTTTCATCTTCTTATCTTTTTTCCTTTTGCCTCTTCAGATCTCAATCTCAATCTCAATCTCAATTCATCCTTCATCATCTCGCATCTTGGCAAATCTCTTAGTACCATTCCAATCGCCCAAAGCACACCTTCATATACTCCATCCTCCGCACCGATCTCTGTCCCCTGCACTGACCCCCGCGGGTCTTGACCGGTTTCCCTCGGAGAACTTCAGCCAATCAACCTTTAACTGTAAACAGCTGTAGCCCCCGCTCTGGCTGGACTAAAAGATGCGAATGCTAACAGACTAAGTGGGCGGGGATCCAATTGTCTGCTTTTGGTGTTTCCATGGGTATCCGTGATTATTCTCTCAGCATCTCTCAGCAATTCTGAGCATTGACTTCCTTTGTCGAATTGGGGGAACTCTGGCAAAAAAA
Organism: Talaromyces borbonicus; assembly: GCA_002916415.1. Taxonomy (NCBI): domain Eukaryota; kingdom Fungi; phylum Ascomycota; class Eurotiomycetes; order Eurotiales; family Trichocomaceae; genus Talaromyces; species Talaromyces borbonicus. Next base: position 410,010 of record NBSA01000028.1, on the reverse strand, counting down.
AATAAAATAAAATAAAATTATGACTAAGGGAGAATCTCTTAGCCGGATGTATCTTGCCGCCGAAATCGGGTGAGTCATCGGGCAATTTAGGTGAACATCGTCTTGAGCTATTTTCTCAACTTCATATCTTTTTTGTTCTTTGTCTGCATTCAAGATTTCTGTTCATTCATTCTGCAAATACGATTCTGTTCAATCATACATACATACATACGCACTCTCTCCTTAGATATCCCTCACTATAAGCAATGGCATCCGCTCAGTCAAATGGCGGGGTCGCCACCAACGGCGCTTCTGATTTCACCGTCAAGGCCGGGTTGGCACAGATGTTGAAGGGCGGCGTGATAATGGACGTTGTTGATGCTGAACAGGTAAGGTTTCTCATCCAATTGCCGGCTCATTCCTTATTATGAGTTGAACGAGCAAGAGAAATAGACTGACTCGTGAAATCATAATATATAGGCTCGCATCGCCGAGGAAGCCGGTGCTGCTGCCGTCATGGCCCTCGAACGAGTCCCAGCCGATATTCGAGCCCAAGGCGGCGTTGCTCGCATGTCTGACCCGTCTATGATCAAGGAGATCATGGCCGCCGTCACAATTCCCGTCATGGCCAAGGCTCGTATCGGCCATTTCGTGGAATGTCAGGTTCGTATTCAGCCCTCGTCTTATCCTTGCCCAACGTGTTTCGTCCGGACCTAATCTGGTATAATTTAGATCCTCGAGAGTATCGGAGTAGACTACATCGACGAATCCGAAGTTCTCACTCCAGCCGACGACAAGTACCACGTCAAGAAATCCACATTCAAAGTCCCCTTCGTTTGCGGTTGTCGCAATCTCGGCGAAGCGCTTCGCCGCATCTCTGAAGGTGCAGCCATGATTCGCACCAAGGGCGAAGCCGGGACGGGCGACGTCGTCGAAGCCGTTAAACATATGCGGACAGTGAACGATCAAATTTCTCGCGCACGCGGTATCTTGCTCGGTTCGTCAGACCCGGAAATCGAATTGCGTGCTTACGCCCGCGAACTCGAAGTGCCGTACGCACTCCTCCGCGAAACAGCGGAGGAGGGCCGTCTCCCCGTCGTCAATTTTGCGGCTGGTGGAGTTGCGACTCCGGCCGACGCGGCGCTCATGATGCAGCTGGGCTGTGATGGCGTGTTTGTGGGGTCGGGTATTTTCAAGTCTGGTGATGCCCGGAAACGTGCAAAGGCTATCGTGCAGGCTGTGACACACTACAAGGATGCTTCGGTCCTGGCTCAGGTTAGTGAGGGTTTGGGAGAAGCTATGGTTGGGATTAATGTCAGTCAAATGGCCGAGAAGGATAAATTGGCCGGACGGGGCTGGTAAATATTCCCGAGGTCCCTTACGTGGATACCTAGGTATCAACTTAAAAAAAAAAAAGTCATTTTACTGTATCAGGCGTTGAGCGATGGGTTAGGCCTCAGTCGTGCAAAGCATATTCGATTCACTCATCATACATAGCATTGACATCCTACCTATCAGGGTTTACGAAAAAATGTAAATAAAGATTTCATGAACAAACGACCAATCTTCCTTCTTTTTACTATCTATTAGTTTTGGTACTTATACTTGTAAGTCAAATAAGTCAAACTAGGTAAGAAAATGCTGCTCCGCGACAATTGACCCAATGCGCACGAACAATGTCCTGTGTCGCTGTGCCTCCTCGTACGCTCAGAAGCGAGGCCAGAAATCTTTCGTTCTCCTTGGATAAAGTCCCAGACGGCGTCGCGGCCTGTTTCCTAGAACTTTGTACTAGCGCCAGTGACGCTGCCAGGTGCTTGCGCGCCTCCCCTTGAAAATTGAAGATGATCTTTTTCAGTACTTCACAAAAATGAGGAATGTCTGATCTCGCGCAGCCTCCGCTCAACTGCGTCATGAGCACGTGGCAGAGGCCAGGTAGATATTCCTGGATCGCTCGCGATACGTTCGTGGCGCGATTTGTCGCATCCGGTAGCGTGAGCACACCGACCCAGAATTGCGCTGCTGATCGAAGCGGTAAAGGTTCCCGACTAGAGAGTGCATGGCCCACAAAGTCGAGTATTCTCTGAAGCACCGGTTTATGCATGTGCACGTTAGGAGGTGCAGTGGAATTATCCGGGTTCAAAGTGGCTGGTGGTGATGTCAGCGAGAAGAGGGTTTGATGATATTTTGGCAACGCGCGAGTCAAAAATGAGATTCCGCTATTGGCAACTTCAGGATCGTGGTGTTGCGGGTTGTCCATCATGAATGCGAATGCCCAATACACATGCATAAACAATGAGGTGGCCTCCTCCTGGATCAGCCGCGGGTTACCCTGATGAGAAGCAAGAAACGAGCTTGCTGTACTCATGACTGTGTCTGAAGCTGCAGCTGCTCTCAGAGGGATGGCCGTGAGAATCCGAGCCGTGACTGCTGGTCTTAAAACATAGAGTCCAATTGTTTCTGTGAACCCAGCTTTCAAAATGTCACATATTCCCTCGACAATCTCGTGTTCTAGTGGAAATCCATCAATATATAAAAATATGCATTGACATAATTGCTCTTGAAGAGGATGCACATGCCAAAATGTGTTGTCATTCGTGGCATTGTCCTCTTTCTCCAGGTCAATTACTTTCGACTCATCTGACCGAAGTCCTCGTCCAATTCCTGCAATGCATCTAACCGCCAATTGACCCCGAGAATGCGCAGATTCAACATCCCCTCTGATAGCGTCGTCTCTTGCAGAAACTGACTGCGCGAAAAATGGAGTTAGTAGCCCCTCGACAATCGGCGCTTTCGCCTCCTCTGTTGGTAGAGCTTGAACGACAGCAGCAATACCCTCGAGGACGCGTTCGAGACTTTGAGGGGTCATAGCTTGGCTTTGTTGGAACTCGCTACATATCCTCAAAAACACCGGAAGTTCACCAGTCAAAGCTTTACGGCAAGATTTGCACAGAAATTCAATAGACCGCGATGCGTTTTTGGTGCATGATTCAATGTTCAACGACGAAAACAAGAAGGTCAGAACTTTTGGCAGGAGTCCTGGGTTATGTTCAAAGAAAGTCTGGTACAAACCCAGCATTTCCACGAGAGTTTGTCGAGTTTTCGTAGAGACTTGTTTGCTATTGTAGCAAATTTGTGTGAATGTCTCTGAGGTGAAAATAGCATTTAAATGGTCGTAAGCTACCTGCTTGTCGTCAGCAGCCTCAGAGAGTTGCGCCAAACAAAAGCAAGCGGCTTCCAATTCGTTCCAATCTTCAACCTCCAAGGCCGCGACAGCCTTTTGCCGGAAAAGACCGAAAAGCTCCATCCCAAGAGTTGCATACATGGAAAGCAGAAAGTCTTTGGTGTCGCGCCTGAAATTGTAAAACTCGCTCCTTTCGTCTGGCGTCCACAGATTAAATTCTTGGTCGGGGGGCAATCGGAGTCGATTGTAAACATTAAGTACTGCTTTTGCGACGTGTTTATGGGCGTTTTCGAGTCCCTCCTCTACTCCGTCTAGTAGAGAGTCTGCCGTTTCAGTCCACCATTCCAAGAGTCGTGGTGATATCACATCATCCACGCCCGGCCAGCCGGGACCGTGAAACAGCACATCGAGATAAGTGGCAAGGACGGCGTGGCTCGGTTCGAGAGTCTCTGTAATTATTTCCACTCTCTTCGGCGCGGTATAGGATTCCAAGAGTGCCCAGAATGCCATTGCTTTGTCGTCGTAATCTCCGTCCATAAGCATTTGTACCAATTTCTTGCCGTGGTCGCCTTGCATGTAATTCAAGATAAACACCAGATGTCCTTCTTTCAATTCGGAGTCTCCATTGCTAAGCATGTCGGCAATCACCATCGTCGCTTGATCGGAGAGACCTTCAATTTCCATGCACAGTAAGATCCTATTCACTGCATCCTGAATAACGGGCGACTTATTGCGCTCCTTGAAATAGATGGAATTCCGTAAATTCAACCATGCCTGCACATGAAATGTTAGCAATTAGAAAGACATCAACATTGGGAGAGTCACCTACACGACAAGCTTCCAGTACTTCGTATCCAGTCTTCTCGTTGACCTCGTTCCCGGTTCGTGCTTGATTGAGTAACTCTCCAAGAACATAGTGACATATTGAGAACGCATCTTCAATGCTCTCAGTGGTAGGATGATTGCCGCTGTTGTAAAAGATATTAGTCGGGTGATAGTGGTCTCATTGATCTTTCGAAAGGATAGCTTACTCTTTCCGAGTCAGATCGCTACTTCTAACAGCATCCTCGGCGAGAGTTAGTGCGAAAGAAAGCAGGCCCGAGAGCTGGATCTCTGTTAAAGAAGGCAATACAGTCTCCGTCAAACTCTGCTTGGATGCAGACTCCTGGCCATGTCGCCAGAAAAAGGCGGCGAGGTCTTGCAGAGGATGTGACCATGATAAATCGTGGAGGAAAGCAGCCACAATGGCAGATTCTAATTTCCGCGTCACAAGTCGTTTCTCCTTAGTTTCGGTGAGACTGACGTAGCAGCTAACAAGATAGGTTTTGAGTAATTTGATCGCATCCTCAGACAGGTCATCCCTGCCGTGTGATGTGATGTCAGCTATGTGAGCGGCCACTGGAATTTTCATTGTCATTTTCATGAGGTTTTTCCTGTCCAACCTACCAGTTCTGATTGATCTTGACAATAAATGACAATGCTCCAAAAAATTTGGTGCTAGAGTCGCCATGGTCCAAAAGGTATCGAGCCACATCCCAGCCCTGGGGCAGCCTCTGAATTTGCTGCAATCTCTCCTGTATCGCTGGAATATTGTCCTTGGTCTCAGGCGTAGGATGATTCAGCTGATACACCAACTATTACAAAAGCATCAGCCAATTCTCTTCTACTGTTTTATGGTACAGCGGATCAGGAGACTCACCGACTCTGCCTCTCGAAACAGTTCCTGGACTGTGGGGTCACGGCTTGAAACAGCAGATCCCCCTGCCTCGCTCACATCAACATCCATTGTGATTTCTGCGATGTTGATTATGAATCAGACTAGCAGTGGAAGGGAATCGATGAGGGCGAAAGGTCCCTTCTCGAAGAGAACCTTGGACAGGAAGAAAGACAGATCATTATGGAATCGTGAATTGATAGCGCTAACGCCCTTGGGGAAGGCGGGGTCTGTTTGTGGCCTGAGGCTAGCGGCACAAGAGAAACATTTCTTCAGAATATACATAAAAAAGAATAAAAATAATTCTACAGAGTATAGCAATCCCTCGACTTGATTTGCTTTGATCACCGGTTGCAAAGCTCACGCAAATTCTAGCAAGCAATTCTCACGATCCAAAGACGAGATTCCAGGGTTATTTGTTGGAGGCTCTGTGCATTGCAAAATAAGTTACAATACCGGATAGCATCGGTGGTTATTGTAGGTGGCACGAACCATGTATTCCGTACTCCGAGGCATTCAATGATATACAAACATGTTTATGGTCTTACAATTAAATATTCTAAAACCGGTCACATACAATTTAGCCAGTATTTCGATCTAGACCTGTTCAAACCGGAATTATCACGAATCGAGCCCAAACGCAGCCTCGTAATTAGGGTCAATTGGACGTATTTGTATTTCCCGGTTTAAGAGTACGGAGGATGGAATAGTTACCGGACCGGTTTCGTGGCTTAACTGACTAACGGTACGGTACTGTAAATTATACCTAACAGAGACCCTGGCAACAGCAGCTTCAAAGTATCCCCACCAATTCAACCACCTCTTCTATCCGCCCGCACAAACCTGACCTGGCTTGACTTTGATTTAATAATATAAAGAAGACGGTCGGGCTCATGCTTTTCTTCTGTCGATCTGCTCTTCCACTGCAGTGCCGTTCTCTTCAATTTCTCGTGTTCAAATCACCTCCCAAACAAACCAGACCAAATCCATTCCGTCGAAGCTTCACAACCACCGCCGCGCGATTCCTCTCCGACATGGAAACTGCAAACACTTCAGAGCGCCTGGCGCAATTGCGTCAGCTGATGAAGCAGAATAATGTCGACGTTTACAGTTCGTTGATTTCTCTTTCCAATGGCTTTTGAATGCAGTTTCTAATTCCTTATCAATCTAGTTGTTCCGTCCGAAGATAGCCATCAGTCTGAATACATCGCCCGTTGCGACGCTCGCCGAGGTAAATTACCAATCATCGATAGAAATAGTATTTAGCAAAGTGATCCGCTGATCAGATGAATATTTGGGTGTACCTGAAAAGAATTCATTTCTGGCTTCTCCGGCTCCGCAGGAACTGCCGTCGTCTCCACCACTGCCGCTGCCTTGTCAACTGACGGACGTTACTTCAATCAAGCTGCCAAGCAGCTCGACAGCAATTGGACGCTGTTGAAGCGAGGACTCGAAGGTGTTTTGACCTGGCAAGAATGGTAAAGCGGCGATCTCGATCTGTTGAGAAAATGAAACTCATTGGATGTAGGACTTCAGAGCAAGCCGAAGGAGGAAAAGTCGTTGGAGTTGATCCCTCTGTCATTACGGCTGGTATGGATTGTTCTGGATACTCGAAAATCCTAAAATCATTGGCTGACGGGATTTGTTTCTTTACAGCAAGCGCAAGGAAGCTCTCAGAGACCCTGGAAAAAACCGGCTCAAAGCTTGTGGCAGTCGAACAAAACCTGGTAGATCAGATCTGGGGAAGCGAGCGCCCCTCACGACCACGCGAGAAGGTCAAGGTCCATCCTACCGAGTACGCCGGCAAGCCATTTCAGGAAAAGATTGAGGACCTGCGAAAGGAACTAGGAACAAGAAAGCGGGCTGGATTCCTTGTTTGTAGGTAGTCATTCTGGGACAGGGAAGTCCGGGATATGGATGATACTGACGACCGTGGCACAAAGCTATGCTTGACGAAATTGCTTGGCTGTTTAATTTGAGAGGAAACGAGTGAGTCAAAGCCCGAATGATTTCGAAGGCCCTTGCTGACGACGAAAAGCATTGCCTACAATCCGGTCTTCTTCTCTTACGCTATGATTACACCCGATACGGTAGATCTATACATAGACGAGGACAAGCTAACTCCCGAGGTCAAAGCCCATCTGGGGTCCGACGTCACCATCAAACCCTACGATTCGATATTTGCGGATGCGAAGGCACTCAGTGCGAACGCACCCTTGACAGAAAGCGGCAGTCCTATGAAATACCTTACCTCAAACAAAGCTTCGTGGGCCTTGAGTTTGAGCTTCGGCGGCGAAGAAAAACTAGACGAAGCACGCAGCCCGATTTCCGACGCCAAGGCGATCAAGAATGAAGTTGAGTTGAAGGGCATGAGAGACTGCCACATTCGCGACGGCGCCGCATTGAGTGAATATTTTGCATGGCTGGAAAACGAGCTCGTCAACAAGCAGACCAAGCTCGACGAGGTTGATGCTGCAGATAAGCTTGAACAGATCCGCTCGAAGCACGATAAATTTGTAGGACTCTCGTTCGATACTATCTCGTCTACGGGACCCAATGCTGCAATCATTCATTATAAGCCCGAGAAAGGTATATGCTCGATCATCGACCCAAATGCTATCTACCTATGTGACTCGGGCGCGCAATATCTGGATGGCACGACGGATACCACACGCACGCTGCATTTTGGTGTTCCCACCGAGATGGAAAAGAAGGCGTTCACTCTCGTGCTTAAGGGTGTTATTGCACTTGATACTGCTGTCTTCCCCAAAGGCACGAGCGGGTTTGCTCTTGATGCACTTGCTCGTCAACATCTATGGCGAAACGGTCTGGATTACCTTCACGGCACCGGTCACGGTGTCGGCGCTTATTTGGTAAGTGACCTAGTGATGTCTCGAGGAGGGAGAAGACCTAATGGGAAATGCAGAACGTTCATGAAGGCCCCATTGGAGTTGGAACGCGTGTTGAATACGCAGAGGTACCACTGGCACCAGGCAACGTGATCTCAGACGGTAGGCATCATGTCCTAAAGACAATTATTTTTTCTGATACTAATTTTACCAGAACCTGGATACTACGAAGACGGAAATTTCGGTATTCGTATAGAAAGTGAGTTTCCCACCATATATCAAGCCGAGAGCTGGTGGCTAATTACGGCGCACAGATATTATCATGGCTCGAGAAGTTGAAACACCTCATAAATTCGGCGAGAAGCCTTGGTTGGGATTTGAGCACGTTACGATGACTCCGATTGGGCAGAACTTGATTGAAACTTCTCTACTCTCTGACCAGGAGCGAAAATGGGTGAATGATTATCACGCCGAAATCTGGGAGAAGACCAAGGGATTCTTCCAGCAAGACGAGCTGACCTTGAAATGGCTGGAAAAGGAAACTAGACCTTTGAAATAGATAGGATGATGTGAGGTCAAGATACGAATCTCGAAGATCAGCTGGTTTTGAGACCATGTCTTAGTTGAAGTATTTCCCTCCAATTCACGAGGTAGGTGATTTGGAAGACGGACCTCAGTCACCATTGGTTCATAAATGAAAATATTTGGTCAACTTTATGGGGTTTCTATTTTTAAGGAGTATTCAAAATTGGAGCACTTTGGTAGGGCTGGAGGTACCTGGGTACGACTGGACTAAGAATAAAATGTGCTGTTTATACAGGGGTTAGGGTACTTAGGTCTAGGTCGTTTCAGGAGACTACCGATGGAACGGCGTTAGAAAGTAGTGCCCAGAGATGTAGGGAGTATGATCTTCTAGAATCACTCTATACCCATCCACCAGAGACATCCAGAAACGATGTCCCTGACATCAATTACCTTGGTACTCCGTAGAAAAGAAAAAAAAAAGAAGCCAAAATGCCCACGGGGCGGGTCCCCCACATATCCGACTTTGCCGTACTGGCAATAGGTATCCACAATGGCACTATCTTCAAGTCTGGGAACTGATAAATGAGGTTCCATTCGATCAACAAAATTTGAGACATGATATAGTTGTGTCTCAGTCGACAAGCTATATTTGTCCGTTGATCGACTTGAAGATTGCTTGTTTTAGGGCATGACTAAACTAAGGATAATTAACTAGAGCCGGGATGAACTTGACTATTTTCGGCTGTTACCCTAATGCACTATGTTAGCCAGCCAGCCATGTGCTGCCCCTGATGTGTGTACTGCATATGGTCTACTCCACGGTCTATCTAGTTTAGTGCCTGCAGACCGGGAGATGGATGCATCTATAAATTGAGTGGCAAGTACCTGTAGATTATGGCATGTTCGTTACTCTTCAAATACATACATACGTACAAATTACTTGTGATAAAGTTCTGAATCAAATTTGAGGACAACATCACACACAATGGCCCCTTCGTCTCTGCTTTTACTCCCTTTGCTTGGATCTGCATGCCTTGCAGATGTCTGGGATTTTGATATCTCAGTGCGCAATAGCTACGTACGCTGGACTTTCCTGTTTCTGAGTAATTGTGGCATATTTTGCTCACCGTTAGTAATAGAGAACTATCAAATTCGGCCTGGGTACTCCCGAAACAACGTACGACGTTCAGTTCGACACTGGATCTTCAACCTTATGGGTCAACCGCGGAAACTGTACAACTTTATGTCCAAACGTCAGCGGGTACGAGAAAAAAAAATTATCCTCTGAAAAGCATGAGTCGACTGGACCTGATTGCTGATTATAACTCGCTAGATACTCGCGAAATACCTATAATGGGACTTCTACCGGCGAATTGTACCCCAACATCACCGACAGCATTGAGTATTCCGGAGGCGCGGTCTCGGGATTTCTTGCCTCGGATATTGGGACAGTTCCGTGTGACGATGTCTCTTTCCGGCAGACATTTGCTGTAATCACCAATAGTACATGGGCTGCTCTGGCAGCCGATGGACTCATGGGTCTGGCCTCAAGCTCAGTTGCATTCAAAAACACGACTCCCCCCTTCCAAACCGCCTTGCAACAAGGGCTCCTGGACAAACCCCGGTTTGGCATATACCAGGGTGTCGGGCTATCGACGGTTGCAAACCCAAATCCCGAGAACAACGGCGTCTTAACCATGGGTGACAGTTACGAGTACATCTATGCAGATGGAGAGTTGGAATTTGTTCCCCTCGTTAGCCCGTTTGAGGTGTACAAAGTGCAATTTCAAAGCATAAACGGAACAACCCACTTTCCTAATCAACAGGAAGTGCAGCAACAGCCAGTGACATGGGATGGCGATGTGGTCTTTGACACTGGTGAGCCCTGGACTTCTTCCTTTCTTTTTTTTTCTTCAGCCGCTAACGTGCTATGAATCCGACAGGCGCCGCAACGATCGTTGTACCCCTTGCGCATATTGACTCATTCTACGCAAATACGCCATGGACTTATCAAAAACTTCTCACCGGTTATCGACCACTTTGTTCCGAGTTCAACAGCACGTGGTCCATTTCCTTTGCGTTCGGCTCCAGTGAAGACCCCAAGATGTTCACACTTAGCGGCGAGCAACTAGCACAACGCGGATATCAAGATGACGACCATTGCTTTCCTCCATTCGATGGTTGGGGCAGCAATAACACCATCCTCGGCGTACCATTTTTGAGGAACTTCTATTCGGTCTTCGACTGGGGATCATCTGACCCTGAGCAGTTTAATGTTACTGTTGGCTTCGCCCCGTTGAAGAAGGAATTTGTGCCTGTAGCGTAGCGGTCTACGACGCGTCTCAATCGAGAAAAAGAAGATTCTCAAGAATTTAGACAGCTTATCTGCCGACTCCCGCCGTCTATTGTAAGGACGAGCGTGGATTGAATAGAATCGTTGAATTATTTTTCTGTATCATGTTGAAAAGTAAATAATAAACAGGACGTTGTAATTGCGTATAAAAATGCGTAGTCTCAGGCACAAGCTTGTGTGGAGCCTTCCTTCCCGCACTGACCTGAGCCAACCCTGACGAGCCACCATTGGAAACTCCATGTTCATCTCAACTTAACACTGACATATCCCGCACGAGGGGACGTCGACCATCGCGTGAAACCACATCATATACCCTACAGTATATTCTTCGTGCCATTGCGAAAGATATTCATGGCCAATCGCTAAATCGGAGCCTGTGGCCGAGCATCCTTTTAACAAGGCGAATGTTATGATCATCCCGCGGTCCTGAAACCCTCAACTACGCGACACCTCATCCTGTCTAGTACTTGGAGGCTTCGATAGTATACCACATTATCAGCATCGAATTAGATACATCAGCTCTAGACATTGGCATGAGTGGTCGCAGCCCTTACGCAAACGGATACGGATATCCCTCCGATTCGGGACGTTCAGAAAACGGCGCATACGGCAGTTCTAGCAGTCTCGGCGTGAACGGATATGGCGTCGGCGGCGGCGGAGGTGCCGGTGGGAACAGTCGCGAGCGAGAAAGAGAACGAGATCGAGATCGACGTCCGGGCGGATATGGAGGCTTTTTGAACGATGATTCGCAACGCCCGTCAACGTCGTCGTCGACTGTGTCGTATGGGAGAGATCGGGGACGAGGACCAGCAGATACGGAGAGCGATCGCAGAGGTGGAAATCAGGATAGAAGACCTTCAGCTGCGTCATCGTCGCGCTCGCGGCAACGAGATGTCAATGTAGGCTCAAGACGGCGTCCGGGCCGGGATGATAGCGATTATCTGAATACGATGCCGCCATCACGGCCTGACATTCCATCAACAGCAGCAGGAGGAGGAGGTCGAGAAGCCCAATCAATCGAAGGTAAGAACCCGACGGTTATATCTGGAAACGATCTATCTTTGACCATTTTTCAAGAGGTGCTGCAAACGATACAACGGAATTGGGACTTCATGGCAACGGATGATTGCATACCAGTCCAAGTCGCCTTGCAATTGATGGATAATAGCACACTTGGCAAGGCAGATCGGGAACCGGAGTTTTACCAGACACAAAAACAGATTCAAAAGACGCTTAGGAGTATTGTGAATGGTGAGTTCTCCAGACGGTAATCTATACTGATCGTGACCTGTGCTTATTTCGACCAGAACACCACCAGGGCTTCAACAGTTCGATTGGTACATATCACAAAATACAGTCCAGCATACACAGCTCTCAGAATCGTGTCCGCACTTTGAGAAGCTCTTTAGAAGATGCAAAAGCCGGACTGCTCACGACAAAACCAGAATTACAGGGTCTCGCGACGTCGTCCCAAGAATACGACGATGTTCTACAGCTTTTTAATCAAATTCATGAAGTCCAGCTTTTACCCGAGAAATTAGAGCAGAAAATATCAGACAAGCGATTTCTGTCTGCCGTTGATATTCTCCAAGAAGGACTCCGGCGTATACGGCGCTCCGAGTTTGAAGAGATTGGGGCACTCTCGGACCTGCGAGCTTATTTCACAAATCAAGAGACCTCACTGACCGAGATCTTGATTGAAGAGCTCCACGACCATCTTTATCTCAAATCACCTTATTGTCAGGACCGGTGGAAGTCGGCGGCCACAGAGGGAGAGAAAGCCAGCAAAGCAGGAACGACGAATGGCGCGACATGGGAAAGACCCGTGTACAGCTTTCTCGCACAGTTGGACCCCACGGTCCCCATTAAAGAAGACTCGTCTCGCAATCCCGAAGCGGACACATTCCATTACATTAGCCTTATCGTTGAGGCTCTGAATCGAATGGGGAATCTTGATGTCGCCGTGGACAGAATTGAGCAGCGATTGCCCGTCGAGCTGTTTACTGTAGTTGATAAGACTAGCGCTGAAGTCGATGCTCGTCACCCGAATTTAGCGCGGAGTCTCTTGTCGCAAGAGAATAAAAGTGTCCTTCCTACGGAGATTAATGAACAGCGCGGCCCTGTTCTTACTGAGTTTCTATGGAACCTTTATGCAAAATTCGAGGCCATTGCAGAGGGACATCGTGTTGTTCACGACGTGATTGTTGGTATCATTGATCGGGAGAGACTCGGCAGTACTACGCTGGCCAACGGCTTTAGAGAGTTATGGGCTCTTTATCGAAGTGAGGTATGTTCAGAAAGTCTGGTCTCCTGAAAATCCAGAACTAATCTCATGCAGATCCGCTCGCTTCTACACGACTATCTCGCTACGGATGGTGACGATTCTTACCGCACCGCGCCACGGCAAGCCCGGCCTCAGCGCAATATCCCCCTCAACCAAAGAGACCGAAACAAGGTGAATTTTCATATACTCACAATTCCGAGTTTTTAAGACCAAAAAGACTTACTGAAATTAGAAAATGTTTCAAATGTCGGACATCGATCAGAAATCAAGTGACATGAAGACTGAAAGAGAGGAACTAGATGAAATTCTGCGACACTCAGTGCCTGGCTTGATTTCGAAAACCACCGAGCGAGCCAATGCCGATGGGACTTCACAGTCCAAACAGGGAAATTCGGGTACAGGACATAAACTTCTCATTCAGCCAAGCGTCTTCAACATGGGACTTTTGCTCCCGCCGTCTCTCTCCTTCATCCAAAGGTTGAAAGATATTGTACCTACAGACTCGGATATCATGATGAGCACGTTGACATCGTTCCTGGATGATTTCTTAATCAACGTCTTCCAGCCCCAACTCGACGAGGCAGTCACTGATCTTTGTGCATTGTCGTTTATCGCACCGGACGCGTTCTCAGAAGATCCCAATTGGGTTGCAGTTTCCACGAAGCCAATCTTCAAGGTACATGCTTCTTTCCTATAGAGACCGGGTTCTCTAGATACTTACTCAGAGACTAGGGCACCATCAATTTCATGTCTTTGGTGAAGACATTTAGTAAAATGCTCGACAGTATTCCCCACGATCAAATGTTCACGCAGATGGTTCTCAGTCAAATAGCAACATATTATGATAAATGCTGTGGATGGTACAAAGGTACGCCAGAGATGACCCATTTTCGAGGATTACTTGGGACTGACTCACACTAGCAATGGTAACACGGCTATCGTCTCCCGTGACTGGCGGTACACGACTGAAAACGCCTGCGCTATTTGCTGATGCCGGGGAGATTCATGAAACGGTTAAAAAAATACTTCTCGGGACCGAGGATCGGAAACCACTGATAGACAAGGTAAATTCTCGCGGCGATTGGGCAGTCCGAAGAAATCTGCTAAAACTCGACGATAGGAAACCGAATTACTCCTTCGAGAGACAACTGCCACGCCGTTAGACGAGTCGGATCTCATCTCAGATTCTAAGAATGTGGTAACTCTTTCGCTGTTGCATAATAGCCTGGTCAGTGATTTTCTTTTCTTCTCTTCTTGATATCTCTTTAGCGTGAACGTGGCTGACATGAAGTAGCAATGGCTTGTCAGTCAATTATCAAAGCTTCGATATATCACCAATAGTTCAATCGACTCAACGCGGACCGAGTCGAAACGCATGACGCATGCCCGCCGGTGGACACTGATCAGCGCAATCAAACCTCGGCGAGACAGTATCAGCCAACCAGTATACTTGCCGATGAACAAGGAGACAGTGGTCATTTTCGACAATACGCTTCAATCACTGCGGAACCTCGCGAACAATGCTCTTCTGACAATGCAGATCGATATCCGATGCAAAGTTATTTACGTTCTGACCAAGGCCATGGCGGGTCCTCAAGGCCCACCGCAATCAACAACACAATCTTCGGACGCACCGTCGACCCCAGCGCCTGCAGCGAGTACGAACTTGCATCTTCTTCTCCCGACTTCTCCAGCCGCTGCGTCTCCGCAGGTGCTGGAATTGAATAACGACCTCATTGCCGTTGACACCAACCTGGCTTCTTACTTGGCCTCTGGCGAGCGGCACTTCATTACTTCCGGATTGGCGCGATTCATTGACCAAACCTTCATCCACTGTACTCAATACATTGGAGCGCTCAACCAGAACGGCGCTCTGCGATTGCAACTGGACGTGCTTGTTTTGCAACAGAACCTCAAGAACATCATCGTCACCACCGACAGTGGCGTATCTGGTAAGGAAAACGAAGACTCGTTTACGGAAGTGGTAGCCCTCCCACGCAGCGCCAAATTCCTCGATTGGTTCTTGGAAGGTCCGCAGAAGGCACTGGATCACGCGAAGGAAGAGAAAGAATTATTTGCGTCACAAGGCGATCAGGCCTTGGCGGCTGGAAATGGCGAGCCGTTTACCTACGAGGAGCTACGGGTCTTGATTGAACTGTGCTTCTCAGAGATCATGCGGGGTCCCAAGGGTGAGCAGAATCGCGAGGATTTCATGAGTGCGAAGCGCAGTAATGGCGATGCGATGTTGAGGTTGAGTGAGGTGATGTGGGATAGTCGATAGCTCTGCTAGTCTCTCATCGATAGTGTGCTATTGGCAACTCTTTTTGTTTTAATGGATGCCCGTACAACCGTAGATTACTAGCATGTACCAAGCAATTGTAAAATACAGCAGCCGTCTAGCGTACTCCGTAGTGTACTATAGTAGTGCGGCAACTCAGGCCGACGAGAGTCTAGAACGTGCTGCCCCTGAGCCTCTTTGAACGGGCTTGTTCTCTCGTGGCAGTTCATATTACAATATGCGCAGTACAGCGTAATGATTTTGAGTAGAATATTTTCTGAATACAAGAAGCATAATTTATTGATTTGTTGATAGATCGGTTCAGTGTTTAATTGTGGCTTGTTAGTTCTAGACATGCATGAAAAGAGTAAAACATTAATAGATTATTAGATACAGTCTAATACCGGTTAAAATTGCCTTCACGAATACTCGGTCAACTATCCACTCCCACGATCAACCCGACTTCGATACACCGTGGTAATCGCCCGGCAAGATTCAATCAATTTACTTGATTGTTTTAAAATATTTATATATATACATCTCTGAACATCTTTAATTTATCAATCTTCTTATTCATGCCTCGTTTTACGCGCCGAATGCGGTCCGTCACTCGTGCTCCCGACGCCGCATTCACAAACCAGCCAATCAGCGGCTCTCGTTGTCTGCTTTGGCCCCACCTTCTCCCTTTTTTGCTATTCTGCCTCAGGCTAGACTCAACCTGTCTCAGTCCGCCAGTCACGTTTTCTTACTTAGTGACAACGTCAAAAATCCCCTTGAAAACACTTGCCTCTTTTCTTTTCTCTCTGTCGCTACAACAATCAACTCTCGATACCTCTTCGTGTCACCCTCTTCTCTTCGGACTGACCTTTTTAACGGCTCTTCTTGAGCGCTGTGCTTGGATGCACCAGTCGGTGTTGTCTTCACTATGTCGTCCTCTGGAACCGCTCGCCGTTCCTTCCTCTCGCTTTCTGTCTTTTTCGTTCTGATTGCCTTCGTCTCCGCCGCATTCGAGTTCCTAGACGGCCCCCCCGATGGTCGCGTCGCTTGGGAGTTCCATAAACTATCCGAAGATGAGCTGAAGGAGCAAGAAGCCGATCAACTTCCATTCTCCGTATGTTCCAATCCGTTTCCCGGCCCGTGTGCCGTATGGCCGGAAGGAAATTGACTTGCGCTAACCACGACGCTTAGGAGGTGAAGCTGAACTATCGAACACCGCAAGATCGCTATCTCCAAGAGGCCGCCACCGTTACTACGTTAGTTCACATCCAGACACTGAATTTCCTTAGGTGACTCCTTAGGTGACGAACGGACAAGGCTTACATTTTGCTTTCAGGAGTCAATTCAAAAACTTCAGATCCACCTTCAACAACATCAAGCCCCCCAGCGCCCACTACAACAACACGAAGGTCCTTGATGACCCCCGCGCCTCTGTGCAGTCTGCTCCCATCGCAAAAGCTGCCAAAATCTATCGCCCCTACCCAGACTATAACAGCAAAGAGTGGACAAGCACACGCCGAGGCGCTTTTGTTCCCTGTATCGGACCGCGCGGCGTACACCTCGACAAGAGCTTGGATGATAGCGTCAGCGTTTATGTCGGCGCGCCAGAGAGTAAGTTCTTAGCCGGTACTGATCCCTGTCGTGCGCAACAGTGACTAAATGAAAATAGATTTTCCCGAGCCCAGTTTTGGCTCTTATGAAGTAATCGGCGTCGACGGAAAATTGTCCTACGATCGGTACACCAGATACGCTGCCTACGGATACGGGGAAGACGACCCAACGACCGACTGGATTCGTCCCGCCAAAGTCGATTGGGACTCTGTGAATTGGGGTCAACTCCAACAGGAATGTGTGCAGGCGAACGCCGGACGGTACAATATTACCGATAGCAACGAAAGTAGCGGATTGTTCTCTTGGTTCCAGGACAATACCGAGCCCTCAAATCTAATCAATCCCGGAGCCCCACCCGAGAAGCGCACTGCTATCCTGATTCGCAGCTATACCGACAAACAGTACTCCGAGAACGATAAGCAGGTTCTTCGCTCGATGGTGCAGGAGCTGTCTTTACAATCTGGTGGAGAGTATGAAGTTTTCCTACTGGTTCACGTGAAGGACGACTCTATACCGATAAACGAAGAGGAGGTGCGCGTGCAAGTTCTCCGAGACAATATACCTCCGGAGTTTTGGAATATGACCATATTGTGGAACGTGCCTATGGTTTCTGCGCGATACAACAAACTTGACCCTAAAGTTCTGAAGTGAGCAACCGCCCTTTTCTTTTTGCCTTATGGTTGGCCGAATGACTAACAAGTTTTAAGTGTCCATCAATCCCAATGGCTCCCTATCCAGCATTTCGTGCTCGAATACCCTGAATTCGATTTCGTGTGGAATTGGGAAATCGATACTCGTTATACGGGCCACATGTACGAGTTTGCCGAAGCGATTGCATCGTTTGGACGCAAGCAGCCGCGCCGTGGACTCTGGGAACGTAGCGAGCGGTTCTATATTCCCGCCATTCACGGCAAATACGACACCGACTTCCGTCAATTCGTGGCCGAAAGGGGTGGTTCGGGTGTTTGGGGCCGTCTCGGATATGAAGAGCATGCTGAGAAGCTGCCTCCGCCAAAAGGACCCTCGCCTCCAGTCCTGCTCCCCGAACAGGATAATTTCCAGTGGGGAGTCGGCGAGGACGCCGACTTCACGGGATTTCTTCCCATTTTCAATCCCTATCGAACCAATTGGGTGCTGAGAGATGATGTTTTTGGCTATCTCGGTACAGAAACGCCGCGCCGAGCCACCATCATTACTCACTCGCGCCTTTCAAGGAGATTAGTACTTGCCATGGACGATGAGAATTTAAACGGCCGCCATGTCGGATCCGAGATGAACCCTCAGACAGTTGCTTTGCTTCACGGCTACAAGGCTGCATATGCACCTCATCCCATCTGGTCGGACAAACCTCTTCCGCCTAAACGGATGGATCGATGGTTTAATTCGGGAGTCAACGGCCGATCTGGCAGCTCTCTAGACAGCCCTTTCTCGTGGGGTCGAGAACAGAGATTCCGAGATCTGTCATGGTACTACCGCTGCAACATTCCTGGTCGATTATACTGGAACCTTCTCGGTTGGGAGAAGGACACAACAGGTGGACCAGAGGTGAGTTGACTTTGATCGCTAATTTTTCCCTTTTCTGCATCCGTAACTAACATTTTGTCATAGTACGAGGCAAACTACGGCCGCGTAGTGCTTCCGTCCATGTTTTTCCATCCCGTCAAGGACGTAACTCCTGATTCCGACAGTATGAACTATGATCTTCCAGTGTAACGAATCGCGTGGTACGACATGATCAATATATCAGCTAATGCCTCTTGCGTTTTGGCCATTTCTTCGTTTTTTTCTTCTTTCCCCGTTGAACCATACCAAATGATTACGTGCACATTTACCCACTGCATTTAGCATGATAAATATATTTGTCGAGCGCCCATCACCCACACCTACTTTCATGCTTCATCTTATTCTCATAATCTTTTTCTTCTTCGAATCCTTTGATGTTGGGTCTGGTGTTTTATTGAGTCCGATCATTCTATTTCGTGTTTTGTGAGTGGAGTTACCTCGCCAGGAGTTCGATTGTCCATTGTGTTGCTGTTTGTTAGTGTGGGCTCAGTTCTTTCATGTATCATACATACCATACCCTTTTCTTCTTCTTGTGACATAGATTATAGAATCAACCATTTTATACCATTCAAGTATGCGTGCCATTGCAAGTAGATTAAAATTTACAGGTTTCCCGAGGTCCCGTCCATGGATTTAGAATTTGAGTCTTCTTTTCAACTTCATTGAGCCACCAGGGCATTTCATTCGTCATATAAATCATTCATATGCTCCATGCAATCATCCAGCGTTCCACATTACAATCACCTTCGGCTTCAACGAATGGGAAGAGCAGGTACAAATATCTATGTACAATGGAAGAAATCCGGAAGCCCAATCCAGGCCAACCTTATTTTCCCGAATCAACCTGCTCCAGCCCAGCACTCTGCAAGCAAAGAAATAAAACATCCGCGTTCGGTAGATTGTAGATTGTAGATGGTCCTCCTCTCTACGCAGTGGCAAAAGAAGCAGCAGCAGCCACGTTCTCGGCGTAGGTCAAATGTGGCACGAGGATGAGGTCTCCATCCAGACAAATGTCGTCACCTTGGTGGCAGGCAGTGTAGACATTAGCCGCGTTGACGTTGGGAATAGCTTGGCCATCATCTATAACTAGTCAGCTTTTTGTCTCTCTCTATATAAAAAACTCTCTGTTTTTATTTCCAGTGTTTGGATCCCTCTTCATCTATTGTATTAAAGGAAAAATGATGGAGACGTACCTGGGTCACCGAAGAGGAGGACTTTGTGAACCCAAGAAGCTGTAGCAGCGTCCAATTGTCCTAGAGCCAGATGCGTCACTTGGCAACCCTGAGAGTACCCCGATGCAATAAGCTTGGTATTTGGGCAAGCCGAATGAGCCTCACGGATAAGAGATGCCCTGTCATGAACAGATTTGTTTAGTAATTGCCAGATGTGACTAAGGAGAAGACAGGGAAGAAACCTACATATTGGCAGCTCCATTTGGATCTCCACCCTCAACGTATCCCTCTACAGAAGCAGCGTAATTGTTGACACCCTGAATAGTAAGACCGTTCGTGCCAACGACATCCTGCAACGCCCACACCAGAGGCGGCCCAACCAATACACCCATGTTACCGGGCTCGGACGTACCGCGCGCAAATACGAGAGTGTATTCTGCACAGGGTCCGTTGGGCTGGAGCTGGTTCTGGGTGGTTTGTACGTCGATTAGACCGGCAAGCAGAGATTCGAAATCAGTCAAAATGCCAGTGGCAGCATTGATGGAGATATCGAGGGCCGGCATATACTTGAGGAGATAGGTGAGGAACGTGTTAAGGGCAGTGTTTCGTTCCACAAGAGGCACAGGGGAGGCAGCGGTCAACGCTGCTGAAGAGAGAAGAAGACTGAGGTAGGTGGATGGACGCATCGTGACTGCTGGTGTAGATGTTGTTTCTTCTTGCTACTGGGGATGCTGGAGATATTGAAGTTGACCCGTGCCTGCTGCCTTTTCTTCTTCTCTCCAGGAACCCAGGGGTGATGACTGGACTTTATACAAATACGGTCTCCGCAGCTGACTGCCCAGAGCCATCGCGGAAGTCCTGTCCAGGTGACATTTTGCAAGTAGACAAGAAACACGGCACGGATTTTGTCAAACACGTCCGAACAGGAACCGGACAGATACAACCCTGATTGAGAATTGTCATAATTTCATTCGCGGGGGCTCAGCACATTGTCCCAAGCGCCCGCCTTGCCCAGGAGACAAGCAAAAGCCGAAGCGAAGCCATTTATTGGCGGTGGTGGATGGTGGAGTGTGAGAGCGGAGATCCAAACTGGGGGGGTTTTTTCCCCAGAGTGGATGACTAAGTTCCCCCCCAAGTGCCGCCGCAAACTAAGACAAACTAATCATTCCCCTTGTTCCTTTCACTTTCTCTATTGCTCCTTTTTGAGACTAATTGGTAGATTACTTTTCGACTTACTACTGACTAGTCTCAAAGCATTAAAGTGCTTGGTGGTTCTGCCAGGATCGGCCCCGTACCTGTTCATTTTATTCTTCTCTTCACATTTCTAATTTCTTCGGTGGGTTGGTTGGATCGGGCTATTTTCCTAATCAGGTAATTTTCAGCTTTTTTCCTTTCGCCCTCTCGGCATCTTTTCTTTGGATCTCGTTGACACCCCTCCCAGGCCATGAGGAGTCTTTGTACTGATTACCTCGATGTACATGCACATGCGTTCTCGATCCTTGCTGAGCCACTGGATGTACATAGTACGACTGCAAGGTTCTCCTGCAGAACAGACTGACTCAAATTTGCCGACGGTCGATCACTTCTGTCTACTACCGGTATAATGTAACCCTACATGGAGTCTTGTGAGACAATCATTTTTATGTCAGGACCAGCATTAGGCATGAGCTTCTACTGCTGTCGTCAGCGTCTCACATGGACCACTCTATCAAACTTACTCGACACAGCCCTGTATCTACCATGTATCGAGTACCTGGATCAGGTCAGTGGACTTTCAACGTTGATCGGCCAAATTCCAGACTTTAATGACGACTTGGCAACGTCCGGACCTGAAGATCGATCGATCAATTGTCCCTTATACCCCTCCACGCACGATTTCTGTGAAGTGACTTGGCGGGGTCGACCTTGAATTTACAAGTTAGAACTGAACTGAAAGACCCCGAATCAGCAGAGACAATATCCACCTCGTCCACGTGGAGAGGAAGAATAAAAAAGAAGAACGACTACAAAGGGGCTCCGCTTAAGTAAAATGAAACTTTATGGCCAATTCCCGCAGATTCAGGATGGGAAAAGTATCACGCACAGACAGAGACGAGGATAACATGAAACTCGGATCGTAGGTAGTTCTCCCAGAGAATCACGAATCACACTGAATTGAGTCATGCATTCGAGTCGTATTGAGCCTTTCAGTGCTGTGCCTCAAACGAACTAAATATGCACGTCCGCATCAAGTTCTCATTTCAAATTCCTTTGCATAATTATACCCCAGATATTCAGCTTTTGTAGTTAGTTCTGGTTCAGATGTATACCTAGGTACATTCTACCTACCTACGTTCAACCATCTACCTGCGCCGTTGTGTTCCAAGGTTTTCCCGCTACAAATAGATCCGAGTAATTCCCGTCTGTCCTGCCGTTTCAGATGTAGAAAATTCAATAATCAAAGTGTTCCATATCTGAGTGTAGATTTTATTGCGGGTCTCAGATGAGGCGAAATTTAGATCTCTTAGAGAATGGGTAGATCGTACTATACCTAGGTAGCCATGGATCCGGCTTTAAAAACATCCATTACTATGTAAACTGTTTCAACAACTTGTAACTATAGTCCTCTACATTAGATTCAGAAAAATACAAACCAGGACTACAATCCTACGTTTCCGTCATGTTTATTGCTGAGGGATTGATTTAACATGGGGCTACGCACATGCTAGATGTGAAGAACAACGGCATCATTATTCCGAGGCATGACTGACTACGACTGATATCCCCCGAAACCTGTTCCCGGTTCTCCGCCTGCGCGCATCTTTTTTGAGAAGACATCTATAATTAATGCTCAACGGGATCCTCACTCTCAGTAATGGCTCGAGAAAAGTGCGGGGATTAAAACAAAAAATGACTATCTACGTATCGCGTTTCGTAAGTCTCCACGAGTGTGTGGGGGAGCGCTAGAATCCGGGGACGGTCAATGGACAATGGTTCAACCTTGGAAAACAGCCGGGATCATGGATTGCTACCTAGAATCTAAATCGATCACGGACGCTACCGGCATCTAGTCTGTAGATAGTAGGTACTATGTAAATAGACCAGTATGGTCCGTGTTGAATCCTTGGAATCCTTGAATGGGTGGGTAGATTCCAAGTTCGCCCGGAGCACAAGAACAAAACGGGATAGACTGACCGATGCAGGTAGTTCAATTGGAGAATCAGCACCAGAGTTAGTATCTAGTTTTCGGCATTCGACGGGAGTAGTTGACTTTTGTATGCTGACGAAAAAGGCTCAGGTCAGATGATTGATTCTGTTGTTGAAAATATGCGAGAAAAATAAGAAGGTAACTATTATGATGAATTATTGAGTTGGAAGAGTATCGCCAAAAATGTCTAACTATGAATATATGTACAGATCCCGATGAAGGGTTTTCCTGCCTCGGTCTCTCATGCAACTTTTGATTAACGTGGGACAAAGTAGAAGAACTTTTCAAATAGATTCACCAACTACTCCCATCGTCGCAGCAGCAATTATGGTATCCCTCGTGATCGAGCTCTGCTCACACATGCTCCTGAAAATTCCACCAGCATCAAACAATTCCAGCGGTGACGCAACCTCGGCGACTTTCCCCTTGTCCATCACGCAGATCCGGTCGTATCCGATAATCGTCTTTAGACGATGCGCAATACACAACAGTGTGCGCCCCTTGAATCCTTCAGACATGGCCTTTTGGATCTTGAGATCGGTCTCAAAGTCAATTGAGCTGGTGGCTTCGTCGCAGATGGTGATTTTACTATTTCGAACCAGCGCACGCGCAAGAGCGAGTAGTTGGCGCTGACCAAGTGAGAAATTGTTCCCGCCTTCTTCAACTACAGAGTCAAGAGTGATTTGAGCTGCTTGCGTATTATTATTGTTGGCCTTGTCGCGCGCCGTTTTAATGTCGGTGTCTCCAGTATTAGCTAGCACTGCTGCTTCGTGTGTCTTCTGCGCGGCAGCGGCATTGTTGTTCTCGTCAATCAGGTGAGAGTGTTTAAGAGCAGCCATGAGCTCCTCGTCTGTGCGAGTGTTGAAAGGGTCGAGATTCGACCGGATAGTGCCCGCGAATAAGGTAGGGTCCTGAGGGATAATAGACATGCGCGAACGCAAGTCGTTCAAGCCGACAGTGCTGATATCGAGACCGTCAATGTAAA
Organism: Talaromyces borbonicus; assembly: GCA_002916415.1. NCBI lineage: Eukaryota > Fungi > Ascomycota > Eurotiomycetes > Eurotiales > Trichocomaceae > Talaromyces > Talaromyces borbonicus. The sequence continues at coordinate 386,332 of NBSA01000028.1, read as the reverse complement.
TTTTCCCTTCGGCCAGTTCTACCATACGGAACAACGCCATGATGATGGTTGATTTACCGGCACCAGTTCGTCCGACGATGCCGACGCGCTCGCCGGGTTGGACGTGGAGATCAAATTGCTCCAACGCATACGGCAGACCAGGACGATACCTGAGGTGTGCATTCTGAAATACCACCTCACCTTTAGTGGGCCATTGTGGATCAACATCAAAGGTATGCGAAGGGGCTTCCTGCTCTATCTGTCGACCGTAATAGTCGATACGCTCGACTGAATTCATATTATTGTCGACGTCGGCCGCCTGTCGCACAGTGAATTGCAACATTTGCACACTGGACAGCAAGTATGAAAGTACCAGACCACTGATACTAGGCGAGACATTGAAGCGGGAAGTGACGACGAGAATTTCCGTCACAAAGACCAAAATGACGCCAAGCACGTCCAGTCGAACAGCAAGCCAACGCTGATTCGCAAAGGTAAGGAAATAAGCACTGTCCATCTGATCAATGTCGTATTTGATCTGTTTGATGAACGACTCTGTGCGTCCGTAAGCTCGGATTGTCGCTGTGCCGTAGATGGACTCGTTGAAGCGCGAAAAGAGCCGTCCTCGCAGTCGCGATTCGTGTTTTTGGATCTCGCGCGCAGAAGTGTTGTAGAACAGAGCGAGCCAGACGTAAATCACCATCAGAGGGCCCAGTGCCGCGGCAAAGTAGTAGTAGTAGGCGATAATGAGGATGAAAACTGCAATGATCTGGGCCAGTGTCACCGTCGCAATACGCAATGAATCTGTCATCGTGTTGTCCAAAGTATCGACATCCTTGGAAAATCGATTCATAATTCGACCAAGAGGGGTCGTGTCGAAGAAAGAAATCGGCGCGTGCAGAACCCGGCGAATAGCATATTTGAGCAAAAGTCTGCTGGCGCGTGTACCGGTGACTGAGAGTGCTGTAGAGTAGAGGAACAAAAGTATAGCTTGACCGACGCCCAATGCGACGTAGACCCCAATCTACAAATGTTAGCATGTCTGAAATATAAGGTTGAAGGTTAAGCTGTTGAGAAAAATGACTGGAGATGACCTACATAAGTTCCCGTGCTATACCCAAACTTGTTAGACGTCCACCAGGCCAGCCATAAGTTGGTAACGATCGATCCACCTTGAGATACAATCAATAGTATTATGAGCAGGGGAACGAACAAAACGGAGCCGGCGACAGCGTAGTACCGGAAATAAATGCTGGTAGATACTCCCTTATCCGAATCGGATTCTTCCTTTATAAGATCGGTTTCGGGATGTTTGGCAAGAGAGGCAATCTTTTTCACCGTCAGCTCAGTCGAAGCTGGATCGACCGCAGCTGTCTCTCCTTCTTTGTGTTCCTCTTCGTCTTGGTCAACCGTGGCCATCATCTCTTTGAAACGTTCGTTATTGGCGACGAGATTCGCAAAAGTGTCGTTTGCAACTATCATTCCGTTGTCCATCATGATGATTCGATCGCAATGATGGAGAACATGAAGTTGATGCGTGGCAAGAATTCGACATTTGTCTTGAAGCAATCCCGAGAGAGCGTTCTCCATTATATGCCGACCAACGTGGGCATCAACTGCGGACAAGGGGTCGTCCAGCAGTAGGATATCGGTATCCGAATAAATGGCTCGCGCCAAACTGATACGAGCCTTTTGTCCACCAGACAAGTTGATTCCTCGCTCACCAATTTGGGTGTAACGACCGTTTGGGAGAACCTCTAAATCATGACGCAGCGAGCAGGCCTCGATAACGCGTTTGAACTTCTCTTCATCGAGCTCTTGACCAAAAGTAATGTTGGCTTCGACCGTCGCGTTCTGAATCCATGCATTTTGAGGACAATAGGCCTTCGATCCGCCGATGACGGCTTCACCTCTGACCTTGCGCATTTCGCCGGCAAGGGAAGCGAGAAGAGAAGTCTTCCCGGACCCCACACCACCTACAACGCCCAGGAACTCGCCTTTTGCAACTTTGATATTGAGATCGTGAATCATGAAAGGACCCTTTTCTGGCTCATCAACAGACTTTTCGTCTCCGTCAGTAGACGAAGTTTCGCTAGACTTTCCAGTCTTCCCGGGTAAGGGTTCCATTTTCTTGCCAATTTTCTTCGCGGTCTTATCGTTTTTGGTCTTTGAATGCTTGCCCTGCTGGGGACTTTTGCCTTGCTCTCTATCTTCAATAGCACTCTCCCAGGTAAACGCGGCGTCGACCAAAGTAATAGCGTTTTCACCATCGCCAGCCTGAGGCTGCATTTCCGAAGTTGTATCCTCGGCTTGAAGAAACTCTTCAATTCTAGTCACGGCAGAGGAAGCATCGGTCACCAACGCCATGACCATCGGCAGTAACATGGCGGGTAATCGAAGGCCGTTGAACAGAGACAACGAAGAGAAGACAGAGGCCGGAACTAAGGCGTGGTTTGTAAGAGAGTAGGTAATAAAAGCCAGCATCGAACCAAACATGGGCATAGAAACACCAATCGCAGTGACTGAATTCCGGATCGTGAACATAAGCTGTACGCCACGAATCTCCTTGAGTCGAATTGCAGAAATCCGATCCAGAAAGTCGGTTTCCCAAGCGTAATATTTCACGAAGCGGATGGATTGGAGGACTTCCTGGGTCAAACTGACTCTTTCGTCGGTGAATTTGTTGATTTTGGCGCGGGTGACAAAAATCTGTTTGACTGCCATAGACAAGAATGGCGCCGAGATCAGAAATAGCGCAATACCGGGGACAGCACTGTAGGTCAGATTAACCACCAGTAAAGCAATGGTGATCAGCACAGTCAGAGGGATGGTCCAGATGAAATGGAACCAACCGGCAGCCTTATCGATACGGTTTGTGTCGGTCGACATCAAATTGATGATGCGGCCGTTACTCCATCCTTGAACACTCATATTGGCTTGTGCCAATTGCTGGGCATACCATGCTTTCTCCTCCTCGCTTCCAGGGGTGATATTTTCTGGCAACGTCTTGGGAGGCTTCCACCCGGCTTTTGCTCTGCCCGAAATTGTCATAGCTTTATTGAAGATCAGCGATATGAGAGTTGCGCGGATCTGTCCGCCCACCGCCATTCCGCGATACATGAACTGATTGTTTCCAATACTTGCCAGAATCTGCATTGCCGATAGACCAAACACCCATCCCAACCCCTTTCCGATAGACGGGGCCATCTGGTGAGTGAACTGTGCTAGATAGGCATCGGTTGCAAAGGCAATTAAATACTTTAGCAAATAAGGGAGCACAATTTGAGCCACACTGCCAATCACGCAGCAGACGCCACCGAGGACAATTTCGAATTTCCAAGTCTCGTAGATGGCACCCACAAGAGGACGTTTAGAGCCAGCCTTGACGCGCTTCTCAAAGTTTGTCTGTAGCCGCGCGGACATCAATTCAATGGAGCGACTGGGGTTGACGCGGGGAATATCATATTCGTCCAGAGGTCTCTGGTATCCGACCTGAATTGCTTGTCAGTGAATCGTATCAACGAGCTCAAAGGACGCACAACGTACAAACATGAGATGATTAATCCATTGCCACGTGATCAAACTTGCAATATTGGCTTTATATTCGGGTGATTCTATCCTTTCGTCGGGAATAGGAGGAGCCCGTCTCCTCTTCAGGGGATCAAGTCGTGATAGCCACGACTTCTTGACGGGGCGCACTTGGCCCTCTTCTTTTGCTTCAGACATAGCCGGTTTATTCGCTTTCTTCCCTGAAACACCTATGGAATTTTTTTGAGTCAAGGATGACTCCGACGGGGTATGGTGGTGTCCCAGATTCAACCGTTATTTCCCAAGTTCCAGGTTCGATCTGAAAAAAGAGATTATCTCATTTGTAGCCGTCTCAAACCAAGAAATCCTAGATGATATCCAAGTATCAACGAGCGCGGCGATTGTACTGAAGTAGGCCAACTATAATTCGGAGATCGCCACAAACATGCATCGAAACACGACCCAATCTATAATTCCGGCAACGTCCTGATTATGTGGGACTGATACCTCGAGTCCGCAAGCGACAGAATCAAAACACAACTTCATCTATCAAAACAATAAACAGATGAAAAGATTTTTCAATTGAAGTAGATGTACGTCGTCAGATAAATATATACGAAAACCGGAATTTAGGCAGAGAAAGGGAAGTACAAAAAAAAAACCAACTAAGTAAGTAACTCCCGTAGGTACTTACTTCAGTTACTTAAACGCCGCGATTAAACCCGGGGACGGGCGTAATTCAATAATTACAGCATTAATAAGCTTGTTTTTTTGCTTCTTCTTTCTTCTTCTCGAAATCCGGTCCGGAATCGACCAATTGTATTGCGAATTACCGAATACGGCGTACAAAGCGAGAAGTCGCTGTAACTTCAGTATCGGCCACAGCCGCTGTCAGGGTTGATCCGCCATAACTTCATAACGGTTACAATACCAGTATGTATCGATTTGATCCAATCATGGAGACTGAAACAGCGGTGCGATGCGGTGGATATTGTATCGATCCGGTTTTATTTACGTAGATACCGGATCGTGGAATGCCGTGACTGTCAGAATCCGCAAGCATACAAATAGCATAAAAAATAAAGAAATACGGGTTTCGACGAATTGAATCCTTTTGATTCAATTCCTACACTAGATATATGAACGTATGGATGATTTTGGCTGTTGCCTAGATTAGATAGATGCCTTGCAGCATTTTAGTTCATAGTTCATAGTTCATACGGTAACTCCGTACGTACTCGATATTACCCAGCTAGGCGAAGCGATCTATGTGTAACAACATGACTCTAATAAACGCTCAGGCCTTACGACGATGGACAGATGATATCGATCCATACCTTGATACCAGGGTAACATTACTCCGTACATCGAGCTCGTATCCAGGTAGACACCTAAGAAAAACATCACGGAATCCAGATCCGAAGAATCGAATACACCCGTATCTAGGTACTCACTAGATACAATGGACCGGACGCAGTGGACTTGTAAACTGAACGCAGGAAATAAACTGCATATTCAATACCTGCCTGATACAGTAGACAGTATTTACTACTCCGTCTTGAAACAATAGAAAAATCTTTACTCCGCTCGGTCTCGAGGGAGGTCGGTGCCGAACAGGTCAATAATCAGTAAGTTAAATAAAAGGCAAGAGAGGTCTGTAACCAAACCGTATTGATCGTATTCAAGCGAGGGGTGGAGTGGAGTATTACTAATCCGTGATTATCATTGGTTCGGTCGTTAGTTTTTGCTGTCGGTGTTTGTAATTTATTATTCAAATATACATACTCCGTACTATGTAGATTATTAATGGAGGACGGTGTATCGGATTACGGAGTATAGATGTGCCCGAACGCCGATTTCTGCTCGGAGATCTCATCTTGATTTAGACTGTACTTGCTGAAACCACCAGGCTATGGAGGATGGAGGTTGTGGTCTCGGCACTAATTGTATAGCCTAGACCGTAGACTCGAGTCGACACAGTTCATATAGGATTGGTTACTAATACATACAACTGCCTTAGTTAAGAAGATGTGAGTATCTTAGAGAATTCATCTCGATTCAAGAAAAAACATCGATATCGCTGACATCTGGACAATCCGTCAAATAACATGAAATGGGAAGTCGAGGAAAGAAACATTTCAATTCACAAAGAAAAGACAAGCCTGACACCCATTCGCCAGCCACCCGATCCGATAGTAACTAACATAACGAGAAAGCAAAAAGTAGCCCATAAGAATAAAGTCCGGACAGAATAGAAACAGCTCGATAGAGAGACAGGAATCAAACGCGATAGCTGGCGGTTGATTACCCACAAAGCATTTCGAACCGTACAAGCACTAGCAGGTGAAAAGGAGAGAAGAGAGAGGGAAAAGAAAAAAGATCATTTAATCAAGTCTGACAAGACGAAAGTCGAATTAAACATTCTGCGTATGATCAGCATCCAACTGACCGAGGTCCTTTTCATCGTCGTAATCGTCAAACGTAAGGTTTGCCTCTCGACACCGCTGAATCCATTTCAAAGCAACGTCGCCTCGTCGGTTGGCTTCTGCCTTCCATTTGGCGTTCTGAGCATTGATCTCGGCAAGAGCCTGCTGCGTGGTCAGGTTGGTGTGCTCCCAGCGCGTGGACATTTGTTTATTTTCCTCGTGTAGCTGGTGAATGTATTCTATAGCACGCTGCAATATGGCACCCTTGTTCTTATCACAATTAGGCACTAGCTGGGCAATCTGGTTGATGCCTTCGTTGATGGTCTCGCGACGACGACGCTCGACTGGCAAGTTGTCAGAACGGGCTGTCTAAGTGCGGGACGGTTAAGAGATATACATACCTTCTTTGTGATTATTCTTTCGCAGAGCATGCCACTCCGGAGACCCTACAGTCGGCTTCGTCGTCATGCTTTGAGCCTCCCGGGCTGCATATACTGCTGCCGCCGTCGACTCATGGGGACCGTGTGAGTTGAGACCGCCAGTCGCGTGCGAGAGCTGGTGGTCGGTGAATGGAAGGCCATGCGTGATCTGGCCGTCGAATCCAGTATCGGGTCCACCGGGATATTTATGCTGTGGGTTCGCCGCAAGAGCAGCCTTTGCATTTGCTGTCAGTGTATTATCGTCCGGCATGCCATTCGACTGAGCAACATGAGTGAGCAGCTGCTCGTCGATGTTCAGATCCGAAGAGGTAGCATCGTAATGACCCAGCGCCGCGTGATTGAACCCTTGCGAGTCGGCGTCACTTGTTAGACCGGAAATACTTCCGTTGGTGTTGCCATGAGGAGTCGATAAGCGCTGGGGATCAGGCCCGACGTTTTCTTCGTCCTCACGCTTGCGCTTGTTGTTATTGCCGTTGATATCGGCATTAGCCAACCCATTGTCAGACATGCTGGCCAGGCTCGGGTCGATCTGAGTCATCGCATCAGTGAGGTGCACTGGGCAAGTAGTCTCTCGTAGAGGAGAATGTACTGGGTTGATTGGACCGGTGGGATTCTCCGGGCTGTCAACACGGGCTAATGTGGACTAGATATTCGTAAGTATAAGCCGATCAAGATTCTCGATCGAATTTCTCCAAAATGATGGTAATAAAAACAGATCTTTCATGATATGCACTGATTTGGGAAGGTCTTGATTGGTAGCAGATGCGATGTGAAAGTCGATTGCGCGGGGCTAACAAACGCGTCGGTAAACATCAGACCATCACGCTGGCCACAGAACAAGAGCAACGAGATTCAACTGGTGCTGATTGCCAACATTTGAAGATTTTCAATCATACAACTCCAGGAACAACAACAGCGGGACAGAAACAGAATGCGATCGCGCAAAACAGCAGCCACCGCCAGGCAGTCGTAGATGCGACCGTGCAAAGACCGCGACCGACAGCAAAAAACGCGAGGACGACATGATCATGGCATCACCTAGCCCAGATCGCGTCGATAGCTACGATGGACTCGCTGTTTCTGGCGGTCGCATGAAGAAACTGGATTGTTTGCGGTGATGGGGAAGAGCGCACAACAACGATAGAAACGAAGTGGAGAGAGAAGCTCGTACCTTAAAAGAAGCTGGATGGATTGTGTTCGATATCACCTGACGAGAAGTCACGGGAAATCAGGTGAGTATGGGCCGAATAGTTCAAACCCGAATTTGGTATATTCGAGGTAAAAGACCCGGAAAAGCTAGAAAAGAGAAATTTCACTAAGATATTGGGGGTTGGAGAGGAAGTAAAAGGACATGGACGAAGCGATGAAATGTATATTGGTTGCTTTGGTGGAGGGAATTGTCAACTTTGGAGAATCGCGAAGTAAGTAGCAGTCATGGGCTGTAGTAGTAGTAGTAGTAGGTCAACCTAGTAAGCTAGGAATTTAGTTAGTAGTAGTAGCAAGGCAGAGAGAGGAGAGAGAGGGAAAGAGGGCGGGCTGCTCACGTGGCGAGGATCTGACTAAGTACTTTTTTTTATTTAGTTATTTTCAGTGTGAGAAGGGAGGGAGTTCCTCAGGCAGAAAGAAAGAGAAGTGCGGCAGACTGGGAAGACCAAGGGTGCCGGAATGCTTGTTGCAGATCACCTGACAGACTCTCGGCCAATAGGATCTCCGTGTGCCCTCCTGAAAGCAGAAGAAAGACTACTCCAGGCCTGAGGCTGCCGTGCTCAACTAGTTTGAGTTAGTTAGGAGCCTAACCTGATGAAGTTAACCAACCCTAATTAGTAATGACTCATGAGCCCTACCAGTTTAGTTCTGTTACCAACTTTACAAACATCAAGTTAATGTATTGAATCGTCCTAAGTATAGAGTATCCATCGTCGCCTTTCGCTTCTACAACTTTCTTGTTATTACTATCCAGAGATTCTGTTTCTTCTATCTAATTCTGATGTTTTTGAAAAATGTCCTGCTCCCGATCATGCGAGATGATCCCGTGGCTCAGCCCCGTCGTCGGCCCAGATCGTTCACGGGATACTCTGATTGGCCCAAGACCCGTGACGTGCCCGCACGTGCCGACCTTTGCCCTCCATCAGAGAAAGAGAGCGAGAGACAGAGAACAAGAACAAAAACAATAACAGAGGGAGAGCTAGATCATGGCATAGATTGACCCGGAACAAGGTTGATCTTCTGAGTCAAGACCCTGAAGATAATCCGGATCGTTGTCGTCCGCTTGAGCCTTGGGTATCCGGAGAACATGGTCCAATCGAAGGCAGTCGAGACTTCGAACTAGTGCTCGGCTCCCTCTGCTCTAGACTGTGGCACTGGCAGATGACTGTTGAATCAATCCTACCTAGTTAATTTTGAAGCCACAATAGATGCGTAGGACGGACGATGAGCAGGGATACTATCGGGCCGAGCCTTCTTACTGCATTCAAGCCGCGCCAGCCTCTCCTATGCCTGTTTCCTCCTGAGAATATTTATTTTTGCCGCAAAATCCACCTGCAGGTATTCGATATGGGCTTCCGTCCGGATCCATATTCGGTGCTGTTACGATCCCCGGAAATCCTTTCACGATTGAAAGGATGGGTCTCCGACCCTTCATGATAGCCCAGGATGAGTCTGTACCGGGCTCACCGGTCTTTTCGTCTCTCGAATAGATCGGGACATTTCATGGATGGTATCGAGGAGACCAGGCTCCCAGAGTATGTGTGCCACCCCACCATATTTGATATGAAGGCTGAAATGGTCACATGCTCGACGACGACTTCCAGGTAGCTAGGTAGGTACAAAGAGCGACAGTTTTACCAATCAGACTTCCGTATCGAAGAGAAGATGGTAAAACATGACGGATGATTCACTTAGTCTATTCTTCATGGCGCAAGATGACCATGATAAATTCCACGATTGCTTTTACATTATCGCTGGAGCTAACGGGCTGGCCTAGTCTGGCTGGAAAGAGAGACTCTACCTAGGTAGCATAGTGTATATTCACGATTTGCAACGAGCATTCATGACTCGTCTCTAGTTCCTCGATTAACTGCTCGCCATGACCTTCAGTCACATGGGCCTCCTTTTGATTGAGAATTACAAAGCATATTCCCTAATTTGAGAGGACTTTTCCCTTGCCACCCTCCCATGCCATGCAATAGTTGCACCAGAGATATTGGGTCTGCAGAAGATCGTCCGCGACAACCCAATCTATGTCTTTGGCCATTGCGGCACGAGAATAAACACACTAGACCTCTCCAAACGGGGCTGTACTATTCAGAAAGATCGTCGGGTCTCCTGGTGACGAAAGTCATCTTTGCCTCTGCACTAGTGTCTGCAAAACAGATCCCTTCCTCTTTGGCTCCTTTGATATCCCAGCAATGAATTTTGACGTCCATCACGTCGGAATCTTTTCTATGCGTAATTGCCACAACGGTACTTGTCCCAGCGTACGTTGCAACGGGGATGAGACAACCCGGGTCCCCCTCTTCGACACCCGTTCTGTTCGCAAAGACTACAATAACCCTTGTCTCTGTTGACGAACTGAACCCATCTAACCTTCCATCACCGTAGTCGATCCTTTTTGTAAGCAACGGCCAGAATCTACGAAGCCAGTAATTGAACGTATCCATATCCGGTAGCTGGCCTGCCCTGCCCTCAATACTCGCCGCATCCGCAACTAACCATGCCGCGGAGATGATGACGAGATGTGAACGAGAGTCCAGCACTCGATGCGCAAACTCCCAAGCGTCGAACGGTGCTTCAAATTTGTACGGGTTGATATCCATGCAGATACCAAATGTAGTCGGCACGTGGATCGATTTTTCCCCCGTCTCTATTGACGGGGATACTAGCGACTGTCCGGGAAATTCCAAAGATTTAAAACTCCATTCGGCCTCGCCTTCGCTTGCCCACGATTCGTCCGTGTAGTACAAGAACCGCTTGCGATAATTATGTATCACCTCTCCTTCCTCGTCAACGACCAATAGAGAGTTGTATAATTTAGTAGTAGAAGAAGAAGTATCCGCTTGTTGACCGTCCTTGACTGCTCCATTTTCAGAGCTTTCCGATCCTTGATAGATCTCTGGATATCCCACGCAGACTTTACATTTCAGTCGTCGAGCAGTTTTTCGCGCCCATTGCGCTGAAGAGCCTTGACCTTTCTGCTCCAAATACGGCCTGACCGCTTCCAAAGAAGGGAAATTGTAACCTAAATATATCCAGGTCAGTCAAACAGAAACACTCGTTGCAGCAACAAATCCGACATCCTCGCAAGGCGCGGTATGTGTAATATCTCACCTGAGAAAGCCATTTCTGGCAACACAAGAAGATCAGGCTTCAATTCCTCAATTCCAGGCCGTCCGTCATCTTCATTTCCGTCGTTTTTATTGTTGCTGTCGTCATCTTCGTGGTGCGCTAGCTTGAGTAATCTATTTGCGCGTTTGATGTTGCCCTCCACATCGCCAAGACGAGGCGCAAATTGTAGCGTAGCGATTCTCATTCCCGAGGATGGTTTAATATTCCTTGGTGGGTGTGAATGAGTAGATTCTACCGTGAAGTTTCTCGTGCTGCCCTTCTTATTGCGGCTATAGATGTCTGCAAATGACTGAAGAATACTGCGTGGCTGAAATGGTGAATTCAGATCCCTGAGAGACCTATTGAAAACCAACGATGGTGGTCCTGCCGTGCGGGATATGAGGAGAGAGATATGCATTAATTTTTCATTTCAGTACCCCTCAACTTCCTCTTTAAAATCTGTCTTGCGACCGGGTTCCAGTGTCTTGATGAGAAATCTTGAGCAGACCGCAAAAATGGCGTTTAGAATGATCAGTAGAGTGAAAGTGAACGGTGCAGGTATTGGTAGCGGTACGGCCCCAGTCTAACGCAGCAAGAGCCCGTGATGATAAATAATGCATTTGTTTAGGTGACACAACCGAGGGAAATAACTTGTCAGCATTCAATATCTTCGTTCCACTGCCATGGATATTGTACAGGGAAATGCCAGCCGTAAATGTTGACGATAAAAACCAATAATTGTTTTTAATTAGTGGGGATAAGTCATGTGATTCGTGAAGCATTTTATATGAAATTTGAGGTCGTCAAGACCGAAATCAGCTTTATAGTAGCCGTCCACGGGTTGTACCATCTACTTACACAATTAAGATATGGGCTTGAAGATATGACCCTCAGACTATGAATTTAACTTTGATTCTGGCACGTTCGTCAACCTAACCAGGTAAACCAACGCCGCCGATGTACATATATCAAGACAGACAAGTAAAATAAATTATACCGGTAACTCCGAGCGTGCAAGGTCATCTTGTTCCGGAATGCTCCTTATATACATAAATAGAAAAGTGGAACGCAAATTTAGCGGATGAATAGTTGATAGTTGATAACCTGATTTTCACGTTGACTTCCTCGGTCGCACTGATTTTTTGCTAGACTTCTTTTGATTTGGGGGAGATGACTGAATTGGCTTGTATGCCAGACCTTTACCTCCCGTGAGTCTGAGACGTTGTTCTGTTCGAGACAGAGTACGACCAAGACCAAGCGGTGTTTCAGGTGCCAATGCAACCTCGTAACCATTAATGCGAGCATAAGGTGACGACGACGAGCGTGAGGAAGATAAAGACGAGGACAAAAGTCGATCAGTAGCGGTACTCCTCATCAGGCTGGAGGAGTGAAGAGAATCACCGTAAAGAAAATCGTCGTTTCTGCCGAGAAGGCGAGGGCCGTTTTTGAGCTGTTCGGCCGCAATACGTGCGGCTGAAAGAATCATCTCATCTTCATCGATCTGAGATGTCCTTGCTGATATGTTCTCGTCCTCCGGCGAGGGCCTTTTCGCTTCTATTGACTTCTTTACTTGCTCAAGTATGGGAAGCGTGGGCAGCGGTGCTACAGAAGCCAGGGCAAGCGTCTTTTTCTTTTGCGTCCGAAGAGCTCGCTTTGGTTTCGGTAGGGTTTCTTCTTGAGGCGAAGATAGCTGTGACTCCTCAGATCTTGCAGATTGAAGCTCGTCAACTTGAAAAGTCTCATTCATTCCGTCTTCCAACGGCCGCTTTCTGGTTTTCGTCGTTGTTCGGTTTTCCATGGCAGACTGTCGCAAGGTTTCGATCCACGATTTGCGAGAACCCAAGGTTTCGTTGACCGCACTATCTGATCTTGAGGGTCTAAATTCTGGCGGTGGGGAGGTTTGCGTAACTGTTTTGGGAAGAGAGACTTGCCCTTGTAAGACCTGACTCTCTGTTGTCTTGATTGCGTCTTTATCTTCGTCCTTGTCGACTTTGCTGCCGTCAGAAGTAGGACTCAATGTCGAGGGTGCTGGTGATGGCGATACAATCTCCACTGTACTACCAGCAGGTTCACTCCTTGCAAATAGACTGGAAGAGGCCGGATCTTGCTGGTGAATCACAGTCTCTGAATCAATTGGATTCCTTGTTTCAGTCGGTGGAGATGTATCTATTTCAGGAAGAGGAAGTTGAGGCTTCGTGAAAATCGATCCTGATGTTGTGGCGGAAGTTGTCTGCAAATTGCCGAACGAAGGAAACTGGAAGACTGAAGAGCCTACCGACTTGGTCGCAGAAGAAGTTGACGCTCCCAATGTTGACGAGTCTTGAGAAACTTGGAAGCCAATACTTGAACGTTGCGTACTTGAGGGAAGCTGAAAACCAGGATCGGGTTTAGAATCATGAGCTTTTGGAACGACTTCTGATATAGTCTCCCTGTTGGTGTGAGAAGGTTGGCCAAAGACGGATGATGGCGTAGGTTTGTTAGAATTATTTGTAAAAACAGAAACAGCGTCGGACTTTGCAGAGCTTGCTGACCAAAAACCAAATTTTGGTTTTTCAGCTGATTCATCAGGAGCAGAAGCTGTATCTGCCGCTGCAATTTCTTTGGTAGATGAAGTTGAAAACAATGGCTGGGGTGTTTTTTCTGGTGCGGTGCTCGGAACAAAGGAAGTTTGCGAAAAAGTAGCTGCAAAGGGAGATGAAGAATTCGCAGCTTGGGCGTTTGTTGAAGTTGTAGAGAAGAGGCTGGAGATGGAATTCACACCTGTGGATGTCTCGGGCGGTACAGTAGGTTTGATCGAAGACTGCTGCATGTTTACCGTTTGTGCTGAATCGAGCTGCTGTGCTCCGAAGAATCCGTTCCCTGGCGTTCTTGTTGCATCTACGTCGCTCACAGATTTTGACAGGTCACCGAATGGATTTTGAAAGGGGGCTGCTACCTCTTGATCCATGGGAGAGTCATCTTGAGTGACGAAAAGTTCGTTATCCTCATCTTCAAGAGGAGTGCCATATCCACTATCTGGCAGCAATGAAACATCAATCATGCCTCTTGTCGCTGCTTGTTTGATGTTCAATCCAAGGATGATCGCTGCGAGTGTTCTGCCCCCCCGTTTTATTTCAACAAGCTTCTCTGAGAATGAGTGCTGGGAAGAAGGAGCAAAATCTAACAGACAATCGCGTTAGTTTGGAGAAATAGAAGATTTTTGTATTCTGGCTCAACGTACCAACAACGTCAATATTGCTCGTTCCCCAATTGAGGTATAATATACCGTCGCTTCTTTCCAGCAGCTGAAGGCCCTGCTCTTCACAGAAATCTTCGGTCTGGGAGTCGTCGTCGAAGTAGAGAACACGCGTTAATTCACTTATGGTCCACTCCTCATTCTTGTGCTGCTGGGAAATGGGAACACGGCAGTATGCTTTCCAGACTGAACGTATCGCGGTCTGCCTGACGTTATTAAAATATATCTCAGCGACACACCCCATCAAATATGAGACAGCTGGAGATTCCACGAGATTGAAAAATCTATCGTAGAAGCCCTGCGAGATCGCACTGGGTCGCATTTCATCCAAGACGAGTTGATATTCCCAGTAATTGTTTGCAGCAGCTAGAAGCTCGAGAGCCACTTGAACTTTGGAATCCTGAAGAATTTCTTGCGGCCACTTTTGCACACGATCCTCGACGTCCGGTCGCTGGTCATGTATTGCCAGAACAACATAGTAAGCGCGAAATTCTGGTTCATTCGGAAATTTCATACGATCCCTGTTGTCATCATAATAATGCATCAGGGATAGCATTGTGTTGTTAAGTTGCTCGCGCTCTTGGTGGTGATCGAATTGTTCGTCATTGTCAGGCGAGGATAATAGGTGTAGCGAAATGATATGAAAACGCGCTATGCGCTCTAAGCATTTGACCGCGATTTGAATGTCTTCGGCTTTCGTCAATTGCTGAACGGAGAAGTCATTCCTGATAGAGCGGGTTCTGTCCCAAACGAATTTATGAATCAAACCGAGGGGATCAGGGCCACTGACCACATGGCGAATTAGATAGTTCATGGTCTGGAGTAGAGTGTTCGGTGTTCGGATGTCGGACGGAAGTTGTTCATCGTAGCCAGCTGCAGATCTTCTGAAGCGTTTAAGCATCTTGAGTTCCTTGACTTCAAATGTATCGGTGGATGGATCGAGACTCTTTTTGAATTTAATGAATCAGATTAACGTGGTAAACCTTATTACGGCGACGAATCAATACCTTTTCAGCCTTATCGACCATCTTTTGAACGATTCTTTCCACTCTCTCGAATTCAGGGCACATTGATGTACACGTTCCCACGGGGGTTATCGCTTTATTCAGCAGAGTCGGTTGGCTAGGATCAGCCATTTGTCCTTGTCTGATGGCAAGTTCCCTCTTTTTGATTCGGTCGAGTTTGAGCTTTTTCAAAAAACGCAGAACTATCAGCTTCCGACCTAATTCACCACGGGGCTTGTCGTACCTTTTCATATCGCTCTTGATAATCGGTCGACAGATTTTCACTCGTTGAGGTTTGCTCGTTCAACTGAGACTTTGAAACACGATTCTGCGAGACGAAAGGTCGGGAACGAGGGTCGAGTGCCGTATGGACTGTATTGCCGATAGGCTCGTGGGCGATAGAAGGAGCTCCAAATCCATTAGGCGTGTTACTTCCTGGTTGAGGAGATGGCTTTCCAAAGCCAGACGAGCCGGTAGAACCGCCAAAGGGGGACGAGGTCACGTTGGTATTATTTTTGATTGCGGCAAATGGCGAGATAGCAGACGGAGCGCCAAATGCTGGGATGTTCTCATTTGAGATTCCATTGTGACCACCACGAGCTTGGCCTCTCCCCCGTGAGCGAACTGCTCCTCGATTTGATTGAATCTTGCCTCCCATCGTGCCATTTCCCCGGCCTCGCCCACTGTGTCCTATATTGACTCCGTCTTTTTGACCGCCTCGGGTTGCGCCCAAGGCGCTCCCTAGTTTAGGCATGGGTCGTTCGCATTAGAGGTCGTTGGAAGAGGATTCACCACAAGATAGATATTCGCATGCGAACGGCCGCGCAAATTCGTATTTCTCTGACGAAGTTACTGCAGCGTTGCCGAAGAAAAATTTTATCAGGCCGAAATAGGTCCCTGCTCTCAAAGCTGTCGATAAGCTGAGCAGGGCCACCTGCTAAATGAATGGTTGCATTTGATGAAGTTTACGATTGTTCGCGCGACGGGATTACGAGCTTTGGCTGCCGGGCCACTAATCCTGATTCGGAAATTAGTCAACCCTTACAATTCAGGCATCCCATTCAGCGCAGGACGCTGATGCCGATTATTTATTCATGATATACTGTGTTTCTATTGATGGCTCCAATACCTAAAATATTCAATAGTCAATTCTATTGAAGTGTGATGGAAATTTAGCTTGGATTTGAGATCGACGTATTAAGTGACAGTTCTCGCTGAAGTATGGAAGCTTCTACTCGCCTTCCGTCACAACAGATGTTTAACAGCGATCCCTAGACCCTGAAACCCGACCTGGCAGATCTTGCGCCCAGCGATTTCTGTAGCAAATTGCAGCTTGCGCTCGTGAGTCCAATCCATTTCACGGCAAAGGATACCAAAGAGCAGACCGGCGAGGAATGTGTCTCCTGCGCCCACAGCACTGGACATGCGTCAGTTCATTAATCCAACACCATCTATCTGAACTCGAGATGAGAAACGAACGTACTCCACGATGCTCGAATTTGGCACTTCTGTTGCGGGAGTACTTATGAGAACGTTATCAGACTTGATCAACAGGGATGCACCTAAACCACCCCAAGTACAGCATAAATATTTCCTAAAGACAAACGACTTAGACAGTGCAAAATTTGAGTATTCCAAATGAGGTTACTTTACGCATTTTTCGTGATGATCGCTTGAGCTCTTAGACAATCTTCCATGGAGGAGTAGCCATGTGCCTGGGCCCAACCTTTGGCATAGAAAACGAAATCAGCTTCAGCAGCGAGCTTTTCAAGTCCAATACGCCGTGGGTTTTCAAGCTCGACGCTTATGAAAGCCGAGGGATACTCAGTTCGTATGTGTCGGATGCATTGTAAATTGACTTCGGGCATTGTCCCCTAGATGTCGGTCCCGTAAGGGGGGGCAAGCTCCTCTAATCGAGAACGGAAACACACCTCAAAATGAAACCATGTGTTATTCCTACACTTCAATCTGGCAATTGCGCTTGTGAATTCTTCAAGAGTCATTTCCGGCAGTTGGTTGTAGCTGACTATGGTTCTAGATCCTGTCTCCCTGCTGTTGATTATGTAGGCCGAGGCTGGTTCAAACATATCGTCACGATAGACGCAGCAGTCCATATTGACCATGGGTCGTAGGCTCTGCTGTATGAACTGTGTGGCGGGGGCTGATGGTGCCGGTAGCACGGATATCAGGTTCAATGACAGATTCGATTCCGTAAGACTGACAAGTTGTTGCAGAACCTCCAGTGAGTTCGAACAATTCCCCCCGCGGCGCCGTGTCAAGCTCGAAGCACGAAGCTTTTCATCTTCGCGAGGATAGTGGTCTACACTGGAACCAAGGATACGCAATTAGTATGATCTCGCCCCTATTACAGCGAGAGCAAGCTGGTCCCTTCGTGCCTCAGTAGGGTATCGACAAAACACACGCCGACCATTACCAGATGAGCCATGGCGGTGACGTACTATAATGACCCAGCCAGTACGTTAATATTGAGTGGTCGTGTGATTATAGCACCTCGAATTCGTAGCTACCCTGCAATGTCGAGAGAAGGGAAAGATGATCAGGCAGATCAGAGCGCATTTCAGCTTCTTGGCATAGAGAACACACGTCAGGTCATTATTTCGTGAGCCGATTAGCTGATTACCACAAAGCTGAGGTGTCCGATGTATCTACCTAGTTATGCAATGCGGTCGTTTGTGAAGTGATTGATATTGTTACGGTGATATATAAAAGGAAGAAGGAAGAAGGAATCAATGGATGTTGGACTTGATGCAACAGATGTAGTGCAAACGGTGCAAACAGTGTATAAGTCGTCGGGGTATAGTTAACCAGGATTACTAATCGTTAACATCCGAGCTGGCTCCATGACCCCGGCCTTATCACCGACGCTTACCTATTCTAGGTCTAGTCTGATAGTGTCTGCGTCATTAGTGGTTGCTTAGATAATTTCGCTCCGTTCTAAGTTCGAACTCCTGCTCTAAAATAATCTACCGACCTCACCAAGGCAGAAATCTGTTCCGCGATCTTACTTTCCATCACCACAATCATCTCGGAAAGTAGATACAAGAGGTAGGCTTCTACTCTGTCTTCTGTGGTTATTATTTCACCGCAAGGTATCTAACGACTGGGGACAGCCTCGTCAATCATACTCTTGTTCGCAGACAGAAAATGTTCGATGGAAATCTGCAGCTCGTCATAGCTAACGATCGAGGTTCCCCGGTCGCCGGCTTCAGCGCAGTCGGACCAAACAACACGTCAATCAGCGCAAGGCAGCCTTTCTGTGGCAATCGAGAAGGATGGGGGCCTATCAACTCGGAAATCACTGATCTGACTCCATGTTTTGTCGATGTCCCAGTCTCCATCGCCGCCTTTTGGGGCGTAGTGATGGGCGCTGGCGCCCTGTGGCTCTTACTCAAGAAACGCGAGCCCATGCACGTTTCGAAAAACTGGCATTTCTACGCTAAGTTGGTGAGCTATTTTTGTCCCTTGATCGTACATGACGATGCTTAAGTCGGAAGTCTCTCGTTGACAATCACTTTGATAGATCGTTTTGGCGCTCATCATCGCCGCGACTACAACTCAAGCTGCGTTACAATTGATTTCGGACCCAGGTTTATATATTGTCGATTTTCGATTCTGGACGAACATCTTGACACTAGCCTCACTTGCAATCGTCTACGCCGTTCAATATTTCGAGCACTGGCGTAGCAGGCAACCCAACGGAATCGTCTTATTTTACTGGGTTTTCTATATTATCGCTTATGCTATCAAGTTGCGATCTCTCGTCGCGCGTGAACAATTCCGAACAGATCTTGCTTACTTCATCGTCGTTACCGTTAATCTTGGTCTCGCCATCATTGAGTTTATCCTTGAATATCTCATCCCCAAGAAACAGAGTGCGTATGATGCTCTGGGAAAGGAAGATGAATGTCCGTACGAATACGCAGACATTTTCTCTGTTCTGACCTTTAGCTGGATGACCCCGATGATGAAGTACGGATACAAAAATTTCCTGACCCAGGACGATATGTGGAATCTGAGAGAATCAGATACGACAAAAACAACTTGTGCAGATTTGGATGATTCGTGGAACATCGAACTCGGCAAAAAAAACCCCTCCCTGTGGATTGCACTGTTCAGAGCATTCGGAGGCCCGTATCTTCGAGGTGCTATCATCAAATCTGGTAGCGATACTCTGGCTTTTGTTCAACCGCAGTTGTTGCGCTACCTTATAGCCTTCGTGGATTCCTACCGCACTGATGAGCCGCAACCCGTTGCACAAGGCGTCGCTATTGCCCTCGCCATGTTTGCAGTTTCGGTTTGTCAAACGGCATGTCTCCATCAATACTTCCAAAGGGCCTTCGAAACTGGTATGCGTGTTAAGTCAGCTCTGACAGGCGTGATTTATACGAAGGCTCTCAAATTATCGAACGAGGGCCGTTCTACGAAAACCACTGGTGATATTGTGAATCACATGGCTGTTGATCAGCAGCGATTGGTAGATTTGACTCAATTTGGCATGCAACTCTGGTCTGCTCCATTCCAGATTACTCTCTGCATGGTGTCGCTATATCAGCTCGTGGGCAATAGCATGTGGGCTGGCATTGGAGTTATGATTCTCATGGTTCCTCTGAACGGCATCATCGCGCGACTCATGAAATCACTTCAGATTGTTCAAATGAAGAATAAAGACTCCAGAACGAGACTGATGACGGAAATCCTGAACAACATGAAAAGCATCAAGTTGTATGCATGGAATAAAGCCTTCATGGCTAAATTGAGCCACATCCGCAATGACCTCGAATTGAATACTCTGCGAAAAATTGGCGCCACTCAGGCCGTAGCGAATTTCACTTGGTCTTCCACTCCTTTCTTGGTGTCTTGCACGACCTTCGCAGTGTTTGTGCTTATTGACGATAGACCACTTACCACTGAGCTCGTTTTCCCGGCATTGACCTTATTCAATCTTTTGACTTTCCCATTATCAATCTTACCCATGGTTATTACTTCAATTATTGAAGCTTCAGTCGCTGTCAACCGTCTCACTGGGTATCTTACCTCCGACGAATTGCAAGAGGATGCTGTACTATTCCAAGATCCTGTTGTTCACGACGGTGATGAGTCGGTCCGTTTACGGGATGCCTCATTCACTTGGAACAAGTATCAGGAAAGCAACATCTTAGAGAACATTAACCTAAGTGCTCGGAAAGGGGAATTGACTTGTATAGTCGGGCGGGTGGGAGCAGGTAAATCCTCACTTCTTCAATCTATTCTCGGTGATTTATGGAAAACCCACGGCGAAGTCGTTGTGCGTGGCCGAATCGCGTACGTTGCACAACAGCCTTGGGTCATGAACGCTAGTGTACGAGAAAATATTGTCTTCGGCCATCGTTGGGACCCGCAGTTCTACGAATTAACGATTGAAGCCTGTGCACTTGTTGATGATTTCAAAACACTTCCTGATGGTGATCAAACAGAAGTTGGCGAACGTGGTATTTCATTGTCTGGAGGACAAAAGGCTCGCTTGACCCTCGCTCGTGCTGTTTATGCACGGGCCGATATTTACCTACTCGATGACGTGCTATCTGCTGTAGATTCTCACGTTGGCAGACATATCATCAACAGAGTGTTGGGATCTAGTGGGGTACTGAATGGTAAAACACGAATTCTAGCAACCAATGCGATTGCAGTGTTGAAAGAAGCAGACTTCATTGCTCTCCTTCGAGACCGCACCTTCCTTGAACAGGGAACGTACGAGCAACTCATGGCTATGAAGGGAGAAGTGGCAAATTTGATACGTACAACGACATCTGATGACAACGCGGAAGTTGACTCGGAATCCAGCAAAAATGACTCACGAAGTCCTACGAGTTTTGACTCTACAGCTGTTGATGAATCAGATATGTCTGAGGTCGAAGAAGCAGAGGATGGCCTCGCTGCTCTTGCGCCCATCAAACCCGGTGGTGCTCGACGGTCAAGTATGGCCACTCTACGTCGTGCCAGTACGGCAAGTTGGCATGGCCCACGAAGAGAAATCACTGATGAGGAGAATAATCTCAAATCTAAACAGACAAAGGAAAATGCAGAACAGGGTAAGGTCAAGTGGAGTGTTTACGCCGAATACGCAAAAGAAAGCAATTTATACGCTGTTTCTATCTATCTTTTCTTTCTGCTCGCCTCACAAACCGCACAGATTGCAGGAGGATTCTGGCTGAAGCACTGGTCTGAAGTTAACGAGGTCTCTGGTCGCAATCCTGACGTGGGTAAATATATTGGAGTGTACTTTGGGTTTGGACTTGGATCATCTGCTCTCGTGGTGTTGCAGACTTTCATTCTTTGGATCTTCTGCTCAATCGAGGTTTGTAACTCCCTAATGTTCAAATCTTCAAGGGCATGATCTAACATACTGCATAGGCGTCTCGCAAGTTCCACGAACGCATGGCATTTGCTATTTTCCGGTCACCAATGAGCTTTTTTGAAACTACTCCTTCTGGTCGAATCCTTAACCGCTTTTCAAGTGATATCTATCGAGTTGACGAGGTGCTTGCGCGAACTTTCAATATGGTATGCTGCCCAAAACTTGATTCTTATGCTTTTCTGCTCACATCTACTTAGTTGTTTACCAATGCTGCTCGTGCCTTGTTCACGATGGGTGTGATCACATTCTCCACACCTGCTTTCTTGGCCATCATATTTCCTCTTGGATACGTTTACATGTCCTATCAGAAGTATTATCTGAGAACCTCGCGTGAACTCAAGAGATTGGACAGCGTCAGTCGCAGCCCAATCTATGCTCATTTTCAGGAATCGTTAGGCGGTGTCTCTACTATTCGTGCATACAGGCAAACAAAACGCTTTGCAATGGAAAACGAATGGCGCATGGATGCTAATAACCGAGCTTATTTTCCTTCTATCAGTGCGAACAGATGGCTCGCTGTACGTCTGGAATTTATAGGGTCTGTTGTGATTCTGTCTGCTGCTGTCTTATCCATCGTTGCTGTTGCGTCAGGGTCTGGTTTGACTGCTGGTATGGTGGGATTGGCTATGTCTCAAGCCTTACAAATTACTCAATCTCTAAACTGGATTGTGCGACAAACTGTGGAAGTCGAAACAAATATCGTTTCTGTTGAACGCGTCCTTGAATATGCCAACCTACCAAGTGAGGCACCGGATGTCATTTTCAAAAAGCGGCCTACAATAGGCTGGCCAGCACACGGCGGTGTGTCTTTCCAGAACTATAGCACTCGGTATCGACCAGAACTGGATTTGGTCCTGAAAAATATCAATCTTGATATTAAGCCACGTGAGAAGATCGGTGTGGTCGGCCGGACTGGTGCTGGAAAGAGTTCCTTGACTTTGGCCCTTTTCCGTATCATCGAAGCAGCGGAAGGCAGTATTAAGTGAGTTTCTCGATCACAATTTACAGTCAACATACTAACGATTCAAAGTATTGATGACCTGGATATCTCAACGATTGGTCTTACGGATCTGCGTGGTCGACTCGCAATTATTCCCCAGGATCCAGCGATGTTTGAAGGAACTCTTCGTGACAATCTCGATCCCCGCCATGTCCACGATGATACTGAACTTTGGAGTGTCCTCGGCCATGCACGACTGAAAGAGCACGTGGCTACCATGGATGGCCAGCTGGATGCTGTCATCCATGAAGGAGGTACGTTCTGACATATTCTATCCAAAAAAGCAATTTCTTTTATTAATTACTCCCGAACTCTTAGGATCCAACTTGAGTCAGGGACAACGACAACTTGTCTCGCTGGCCCGTGCTTTACTCACACCAAGCAATATTTTGGTGTTAGACGAGGCGACTGTAAGTCTCCTATTGTCGATTTCAATTTCAGGTTTCATTCTCAATCGCTAATGGTACATCTATAGGCTGCTGTTGATGTTGAGACCGACGCCTTGCTTCAGCAAACTCTACGGAGCAGCATATTCAAGGATCGTACAATCATAACCATCGCCCATAGGATCAACACAATTATCGACTCTGATCGTATTGTGGTTTTAGATCGCGGTACTGTTGCAGAGTTTGATTCGCCAGCCGCGCTTCTCCAGAAGGGTGGCAAGTTTTATGATCTAGTCAAGGAAGCTAATCTCCTTGACAGCGATGCTGTGACAAGCTTGATCGGGAAGCAATAGAAGGGGTCAAAGCAGTGTCCCGGGGAAGCGGAAAGCTTTTAACAAGCGCGCTGGAAAGGATTTAGCGGCTTCGTATCAGTGTGGATCGAACTTTGTCCCTTTACTATTGCATGGCGTCCCAAAATGAAGAGCAAGGATCTTAGGGGCTACGCCGAACATATCGTTGTACGAGCTGATCGATGGGTCTTGCCCCAAAAATCCTAAGATACGACCCAGTCAATCTCGCGAAATGAATGTCCGTGCGCAATACTTTTGTTCTCAATCTCGGAAACCAGCGTCGGTCAAAGGGATTCTACTTGGATGGCCTAGACCCCATGGATCGCTGTAACATTTCTTCGAGACTCTCACAATTTCTCGGGTGACTTTGGGGAAAAGATGATTTTGGACACAATTAAAAAGTCTTGAGGTGTAAATATATTGTTTTGAGTATTGCTGTCCTATATTCAACTATGAAATCTGCCAGTACTAAGGTTGGTTTCCGCGGGATCAATTATAGAATTCTTCCCTTGTGCAGTCGGGTAATCACTGGTATATTGCGTTGCATACTAGTCGTCGGCTCTTTCCGCCTCGATCTTCCTCCATGCATCCATCCATCGATCGCGTAAAAATAACAATTCTTCCCCAGAAGCGTTGAGAACCTGCAAGAAAGAAGAATTCATGATCCATGATACTGCAGGTTCCAAGATTCCAAGGCTCCTTGTGGATCGCCACGTATTTACATTCTGTGCTTCGTCCAATAGTCCCTACTCGCTTAACACTTGCGAACGTCTTACCTAGGTGGTCTGTAGGACAATTTATATTTGTTCGAGTTTGTGTTCCGAAACGGACAGGGTTGATCCTGGGAAATCTGAGGTAGCGCAGACAAATGTACTACAATGCAAGATCTGCACAACCCCATAGTTCAGTATACATATTCCGAATTAGGAAGTGCCTTCAAAGAACCCATTGCCTTCTCCGCAGCCACACGGGACGGGAGTGAGCAGAATTAAAGACTTGAAACGTCAGAGGCTGTGCTCTGCCAATAAATCATGCAGAATACTTCAGAAACCAGGGAAGTGTTCTCGCTTGCGAATTTTCAGATGCCCAGGTGAGGAACAGGTATTGAAGATGGCAAATGTAATCTGTACGAATAAAGAATGAGGCTGTCTTTGTATTCGTAGGTAACTACCTAGATAACTGGCTAGTTTACATAGGTTACCTGGATATTTTACCAAGATTAATATAATAAATAACCTTAGAGGAAATTTAGCTTCCGAGCTTGGAATCAATCCAGATTTGTTGGGGTCAAATGAATGGAAGTGCAAGACATCTCTTTCTCAGTCGACTGGAGATATGGTTAGCCCAAAAATAATTAGTATGTACAAAACTCTCAGAAGCTCTGCGCATGCCATTTCTAGCGATAATCTTGGAATAAAATAGCGGGAACTTTTCAAAAGGTCCAGACCGACTTTTGTACCAAGTATTAGCGTATTTTGACGTGGTATAGATCTTGCATATCGAGTGGTATGACACAGCACACACTTGCAGTAAAGGTAAGACAAGCATGCATACCGCAACGTTGAAGCAGTTTTATTATCACCAGCGGCTGGCATCCATTGCCTAGTAACACACGGCATGGTTCTTGAGCCTTCGGTGAGCTATCTGTAAGCTGTATGACCTACAGCAAATATAGGCGGACATTCTACGCCAATTATCTAAGGTACAGGTAGAGACCAAGGCCAATTTTCTAAACTTACACTATTCGAAAGATCCAGTAACGATCTGCTTCTTTCCTGCGGGTAATGCATATGCGCTGTCCGTGACCGGCTGCAATCATCCCTTGCTCAACAACTGTTTCTGGCGCTTTTACGCTTCCCGCGAGCATCGGAACTAAAATAGTACGTTCAACACTGAGCCAGTGGAAAATCGGACCCGGGCATTCAAGCGAAGGTGGCGGTGGTAGACTGTTGCTTGCCACTACACAGGGAGTAGTAGGTGGTTGGTGTAACATTACTACGATAAAACATCTAGCCGACAGTGCCTCAAATACTCCTAAATTGGCTGGAAAAGATAGTTTACATATTCATCGTGAACCCGAGAATGAGACATAGCTGGAAGTGATATACAAGCTATCTATGCTTTACAACACGGTAGCAATAGTGGGGAGTAACTTCAGCTATCGATAAACCTTTTCGATTTGAAAATAACAAACAGGGTTTGGGCAACCCTAGATAGATCCAGTGGATCCTGAAATGTAGCGTGGACGCCATGCGAAAGCAAAGCATATCGAAACTTTCCCACTAACTTATCCTACCAAGGTACCTAATGTTGTACAGATCTAGCAACGAGGGGTTATCTTCACCACCATGATGCATAGCACGGGAATCAATATGATCAAGTCAAGCATTAGTTCTCTTTTTAGATTTTTGGTCGCCGCGCAGATCTTACTACGCATTAGGGTTGTGGCATTGGGGTTCGACCCAGGACAAAAGAGTCTGGGCGATTCGATGCCTACTAATAAGTCCAAGGGCTGTGTGCAAAGCGCATTACGCAGGTCGACACCGAGCGAATGGGGCGGATTGGCGTAAGCCCCTAGCGTATGGAAGGGCTTCCGCGAAAGTCTCAGTGTTCAAAAAGCCAATCAACAGCGCTACACTAAAGGCTAGCCCGTCACGGATCACTACCAAATTTCGAATCATCCATCATGCGCGCTACGGCTTAAGTCAATTTGTTCACGGTTCAGCCTTCGATCTTTGTGGGTCTCGGATCAAAGTCATTGTTCCCGCCAACAAAGCTATTCGCTACAGGATCTTGGCCCGCGAATGTCAACCCAATTAATTCATTACTTTGGTGTATCCTGATCATTTTGCAGGTCATTCAGTGGGTGACTGTCTCCCCTTCCGCCTACTGTGGAGATCAAGATTCTGCATGGCGCAGGCCGGCGCAGACCCCTTGAAAGTTACCTTTTTTTGCTGGTTCCCAGTCCAAGGATCACACTCAACACTTAAAGGATGACGCATTGAGTAAGATAATTCAATCAGGACCCCTCATCATGCCCCACTGGTGGGACTTTTTACTCAAATTTGAGATTCTCAGAGAGTTTGAGAAGGTAATGCCGCATCTGGGAAAAACTCCGAACGCGCCATCATCCTCTACGAGTCGTGGTAATTATGGTCGGCTACTGGACCATTGCATTAAGGAATATCATGGCATATCTGGATTCAAGAAGCCACTATGTATCTAATACGGTTTCTCAGAATAGTTGTGGGAATTTGGTTTGTGAATATTCGACATTCCGCAGAAACGCTTGTTTATACTGAATTTACCTAGGTAATCTCTGCATCCATTCACAACAACGCATACATAAAAGTAAAACGATCGCAGCAGAGTGCATAAAATAATGCTTGTAAAGCAGATAAATTTACTGGTACATAGATCAACAGGCCATTATGTCGTACTAGGTACTCTTGAGGACTTTTACTTCTTCGGGCCTCATACATCACTAGTCGACTAGTCTCTAAAGTCGAAATCCGGTGTCTGGGACGACAGACTACTCATCTGCATGAAGTAGAATCGCAGCATCTTGTGACTTCATATTCTACATCTGGAATTCTCAAGCATACTTCGATCCAATGACCACACAGCGTTACCTCGCCGGAACAATCCTTGTGACAATCTGTCAGCGCAAACTTGACACCCCCGAGCCATGAATTCGGGAAAGCCTGGGCTGAAGAGCGGTACTAGCGGCCGTCTATTAGAGCTAAGATATTATATAGATCTCTTCGCCAGATTGATACTCCACCTTTCGCTACGTAAAAAAACCAAAACTTACGTTTTGGGTTAGACAGATTGGTGGAAATGTGGTCTATGAAATCTACCTCTCTATGTGAAATTGTGCCATTCGATACCCCTGGGATTGTTGTCGTAGGGAGATTGACAAATTTTTTCAGCTGACAAGCGAAGCTCCATGGACACTGAGCTATGTAGCGCGGTGTACATGTACATTGAAGAAAGAAGCTAATAGACGCCGAAGAACTCCGGGCACAGTTTTAAGCATATCGTTACCTTCCTGAAACGGATTAGCACCCGCTTTGACATGTGCGGGGAAGGGATGAGCCGGCCGAGCCGGTGTTATCCGTGCACCACCCAATCTTTTTTGTTTTTTTCCCACTTGGGTAAGTCGGCGACGTCCCAGTCACGATCTTGATTCCCGACTGCTTGGTATTCACGATTGACTTTGTGTTCGGGTCAGTTCGCTTGCGATTCAGATACAGTACGACCCGTGATGAGTATTAATGGGGCGGTTATTAATCAATATCTGTCTCTATCACGTTGGTGTCTGTACGAGTTGGTGGTTGGGTTTCTTCATAATGTAGGGGTCATACATGACTCATGCCTGACTTATGCGTGATATGCCGCTGGTCATGCATTATATATGAGAAAGGATTGCTTTGCTGATATCGACTTCAAATATCTCGTTCGTATTTTGATGCGGATCGAAAATGACTCACGGGCGGGTCAGGTACCATTTGTGAAAGTGTCTTTTGCTGGGGTGATGGATGGATTCTCGGTCCATAAATTGGGACCCAATTCATTGGTAACTAGGTCCTGCGCCATTGGTTTGACTAGGTGCTCAAGGTCTAGGCAAAGTTCTAAAGTACGGGATCGGACACTAGAGTCGTCGAGACAGAGCCTAAAAGAGTCAAGCGGTGGGTAGAACTTATTTTCAGGGTCTTGGCTAAATATAGTGATCAAATAATTCCTCTCATTTAAGTATTCTGTGGAGCACATTTTAAACAAGAACCGTGAGACTCGGCCTGGATCATGTGTAATTGTTCGATCGCGAGTAATGAAGTCATCTGATCGTCCCTAGGTAGGTAACCTCATTCAAAAACATTTCCAAGGTTCATTACCATTGAGAGGATCAAGGATTTAGACTTAGAGCAATACCAGTGCTTATCATTTCTTGTCATTCATTTCGTTGCAAACTGCCCTCTCCAATACTGGGGTTTACAAAATGTCTGTATTAATTGTCAGCGTGCTCACTCAGCATAACCCACAGTTTAGAGATAATATCTTCAAGCTTAAGCACACGATACCTAAAACGGCACCAGACAGCTGATCGAAAAAAGTAGAGTAAGATCCACGGAAACCCCAAACAAAGGCTGAAGTAATTTGAACAGGCTTGGTCTTTATTATCAAATGATAGGATCAAATGATAGGCTATAACTTGCTATAATTGCCGCCTTACATCTCGGCTAATTCGCCCAGAGGCCATAGTTCCAGTTTGTCATTTCACTCAGTCGAAAAACAAATAATTGATAGCTGCCTTGGTATTCCGTTATTTTCTCTTGAGCCTCTTCTGAGCCTTCGTGGAAAAATTCCAGCCATAACCAGATCGATCGAGCCACAGTGCTGGTTCCAGCTGTCACGTCTATCGCTTGTTTTAGGATTTGAGCCCCGAAGTTTCTGACATCTCGACCAATCATATAATTTCGGTTTCGTGACAAAATTTGATTTGACAGGTCCGTGCAAGGCGCCGTGATCTGATCTGAGGTACCCTATCTGCTTGTGCACTTCCTTCAGGTTAAACAAGTCCTGGGCAGCGTTGGGTCTGAGGCCCGAGTCATTTTGCTATGATCGAAACTACGATATCGAGGTAAGTCCCACGACAATGTCTTCCTCAGTGTTTCTTTTTCTCGTTCATGACTAATTTCCCCAGTGAGGCCCGTGAGTCGTCATTCCACATGGTCTAGATTGGGTCTGATCCCGTCCATTGGCTTCTGCAGGGATATCGTAGTATTTTTTCCACCCGCATTGCCACCTCTTGGCACATTCCGTCTTTCTAACACGCACTTGTTTCACCGGTTGATGGTTGTTCAATTTTTATTTGAGTAATGTATTCGAGTAGACGACCTGTTGCTTAGCGTCAACTTTTTAGCCTTGCGTATTGACCATAGCAATGGATGGTGGGGTGTAATTATGCCCCATGCAAGTTCGGTCAAGCCGGTATACTTATTGCTATGAGCTCTTCTGCTTTAGGTTTTTGCTGTGGCAAGCTTAAAGTCATTGAGGATGGGAGCTTGGACCCAAGGAGGTCTTAAGCCACCGTGTTACGGTGGTTAGCCATTACTAACTGCTAATTAGGTAACTACCGAGCAGAGACACTCTGCTAGACAGTATTAGACATGAAGATCATCCAATCATCGGAAGCGGGGAAACTTTCCGTAAATCCGGACTATTCAGACTTCATACACAAGCTCCCATCCAAATCACCATTAATTACGATTCTTATGATTTTTTGGCTTGAACAACGTTGATGCATTGAACGACCGGGAAATTTTTCAAAACGCCATTGACTCGACTGATACATTCGTGACCCTGACTCATAACTTAATGAATTAATTAACTATATGACCCTACAGGCAATAAAGATATCCAACGGCAGCTGAACCTCCGACTCCAAATTCAAAGATATATGGCTGGGCCGGAGACCTTTCCGCCGGGCCCAATGCAGATAAGATGCAATTGGCCACCGATGGCTGGATCTCTGCTACAAGGATAATCCTCGTTCAACCAGATCCTACTATTACTATGGTATGGCGAGTAAATAACGTTAGTAAGTCCCACCAGGTATATTTGTTTTTCTTTATGCGCACGCACTCAGTGTGATTTTAATAAGAGATAATACAATTTATTTACTTTCTATTGGCTAAAAATGTGTGTACGTAGTATTCTCTGGACATCTCTGTATTTCCACGCATTATTATTCTCCACCATACTAACGTTACTTCACCACCCTACCATAGTAGTAATCTGCAAGACTGGCGAGTGCAAGTATCCAATCGAAATACCGTTTGTGGTAAATGAAAATCACTACTGTTTATGAATTCGCCGACAGGTTCAAAACACATACGCGTGGCTTTGCTGTGCACTCCTCTCTGTGGCCACAAAGGTCCAGAGGGTAGTCATATTTGAATATTGAAACACGGTCAGTCCTATAGCCCTTCTTGAACCCAAAATATGGCTATTCCGGCATTCTTGTCTGGTTGATCCGCTTACGTCTCACGACACGGACCTGCTAATAAGCTTAATGAAAGACAAAATGGAAACTAGTTTTGGACTTGGCTTGATTGAGCTTCCCCATTTGCGATTGACAATGACAGCCTCTCTTCGAATGATCAAGACGCCCGAAGCTAGAAATACTGGTCCTGCATTGCACTCCTTTCGGTTTTGATCAACGTCGAAGAGGGCGTCTCGATCGAACGCCTCCTGCACATCTACCATCGCCATAGGACCATGCAGGTGAGAGCGCTGTCCCGTGAAGGACCAAGACAATTTTTTTGCTATCGGTTAATATGCCCTGTAGTCAAAGAAGTAGCTATAAAATTCTCTCATATTAAGAAAAGACGAATCGCCCGCTATCTAGATTTCCAAATACTTTCTCCATTACAGTCGGGCTGGAGAACGGAGTTACCGATGTGCATTAGTTTTTTTCAGCTGGCATCCCTCACGTCGTCGCTCATGCACCTACATTGTTGGTACTGTGTTGCGCATAGACCAAAAGCACGTTGAGAGGGATGGAGAATCGTGGCGCAGGCACTGACAATGAAGTCCAATATATGTCAAACCGACTACATGTTTATCTTATGCTTCATTCTTTGTGTATTCGATATCAGCCCGTATTGATAAGCATCTAAAACTGCCGAACAAGTGAGGGAAGATAAGCCAAACAGACCGGCATCAAAGGTGAGCAAGGTGAGGATTTAGAAGAAGCACCGCCTTATTCCGTCTGCTATGACGCATCAAAGCCACCTTATTTTGTAGCCCCTGGCAATAGCTCGACCTATCCTTGTAGGTAGTTACTAGTTTTCGACATCCGGATTCTTTACCGGGACCATTTAGCTTCAACTCTAGCATTGTCCCTTTGGTCGCCGACGTCGCTCGGAAGCTATGAACCCCTTCCGGGAGGCTAAATGAACACTCAGACGCGTTAGTGCCCGTGTTACTTTGTTTGTAAATTTGTACTCTGTAATGCCTGTCAAACTAAACTGGAATGATCCCTGATAGTGGGCACTAGCCACTCTGACAGCCAGCTTTAGCTGATCATGACTTGCCTACTCCTTTCTCCACCGGTCGCTCCTCATCAACCATACCTAGGTACACGCCCTGGGCGTCTTAGACCAGTACGTACATGCGTCCCGGCGCGAAGTGGAGCAGGGAATTCGCGGCCAGGACGCATGAAGTTCTACACTAAAATGCAACTAAAATCTAAACTAATGCTGTCAACCTTGGCTTGCAACAAGATGCTCTCAGGCTATGGTTCGCTGGCTGGTGCGCGGATGTTAGATCCATGGATGTTGGCGGTGTTGTCAGGCGTACCACTTGGGACCCAAATATATTAAGGTCGCTCTGATTCTCAGTTCTGACCGCAATATTCCACTTTCTAAATCCATCCGAACATTTCTCTTTTGCCTCCTCCCACATCCCAGCTTACTTTCATACCTACCCGAGTAACTAAACTGTTACAATTGGTCTTCAAAACCCTCTTTACTTGTTCATCTGATTTTCCCAATTGAGATACTACGATAGAACTTTCTTGCTTTTGACGACGGATTGTCGCCTCATTATCGAAAACTGTAGTGCTTAGTCAGGTCTTGATTTTGCTTGGGTGGCATCCTTGTTGTTCTATCAATCAATTCGCGAAGTAGGGCTACCCCGGATATCAGCTCCTCCTGCACCGCGATTCATTTCATAAACTGATGTTGAGAAGAAAAACACAGGCCCACAATTTATCCTTACAGCAGAGCGTTTCGGGTGACTTGATTAAATTTGGCTACTTATCCGGCACAAGTTGCTTTTTCGCCCTACTATTACATCTGCGACTCTACATCTCAAAAACATCCTGCTCTTCAACATTAGGAGACAGCACATTGCCCAGAGCAGAACCAAAACATGGCGGCCAAAAAGTTCGCTAGCAGGGCTTGCAAAGGCAAGGCTAAGGCCACTAATGCAAAGCCCCGCGACTTTCGGTCATTTAAAGTTGTTCAGCCGGTTTGTCTTCACATGTTGGTCCTTCTGTTTATCAGCTTTATACTGACGTCTCTCAGAACGTAATTTTTAATGGACCCATGCCTACTCATTGGGCTATGCTATATGCTGATGAATCCGGCAACATCGGGGAAATATCTAATCTTCCCGTGCTCGTCTTCGATAACCACGCAAGAAATGCATTCGCGGAAGCCCATGGCCTTGTTCCGCCACATGGCGCTTACGATTCCATTCCCAGACCGGGTATGGGACATCAGAAACGAAAAAGAACTGAGACTCGCAGCGACGATATTTTTGATGCGCAGATTATTGAAGAATTCGAGAATAGTTGCGAACAATTCCCATTGGAAATTGGCAATAGAAAGCAAGTTTCCCTCTTTTATGAAAGTGCTTTCAGGCGCTTGCAGCAGATCAATTGCCGCTTGCTTGCCAAAAGCTTTATCAAAGTGATCGAGCCTCGGAAGCAGGTCAAGCATCCCTACAACGGTGGAAAGGGAGCGGCGCCAGGCCAGAAGGGCGATCCAGAGAAGACAAAGCCCGATTGGTGGCCTCGCGATGTCATGCATCGGGAACCTGACCATATAAAGAAAGAATGTAAGGACTAGCTTCCTGTTTGTATATGAGGCGAGAAAGAGTTACTGACACCTCATCTGCGATTCCCAGTACGCTTGAAATTACTTGTCCACTTGGTGCAAAACCTTCTTCCCATGGGCGTAACGGCTGAAATGCTTGAAGACGCTGCCGATGACACTAGGCGTCATCTCCAGCCGTCAGAGCGGCGAGCCATACGTTCTCTTATTGTGGATGAAATATTCCGTGTCCGGAAAATAGAAGAGCGATTTGAAAGGAACGAAATTGGTGAGTGCAATACCATGCTTGTTCTAATATCGGGGGAGAGAAAACGAAACTAACTCTCTTGCCCTTAGATGGAACGACTCAGGTCTTTGTTTCCGACCATGATGGAGCCAAGAACGGAGAGCCACAATCTGACGACGAAGGAGATTCAGGGGTAATAACTCCTCCTGCTACCGTCACCTCATCCCCCCACATGCAGCAACTCTCAGTATCGCCAAGGGCTCTGAACTTAGTCACCGTACCGGAACATGTTTCGTCAATGGGGACATCTTCAAGCTTCCAAATGCCCGCCGAATTGACATTTACACATGCAGCCCACGAAACAACCGCATTCACACCCACACAACCAGAAATGAGCCATACCTCCCATTCGCTTAACACGACAATTATTACTCCCAACTCCAATCAATTCCTTGATCCATCTTCATTTGGTGAACCCAGTTCAGCAAACCAGCTACACGCCGTGGGCGTACATGATCCATCTCACACACCAACAACTCCATCAACACCCTCATTCACGGGCTGGTCGCCCTCGTTTCAGCAGCACATTTTCTCCCCCGTCGTCTTTTCCGGCGGTGTTGATCGTCAAATGGTTTATCCTTACGGACAATTTTCTTCACCTCAAGACATGGCTCCTACTTTTACTATGCCCGAGAATTCTCGTCCTCGCGACTACGACGTTACAAATATGTACCATCTGCCTTTCCGAACAGGTTCCTTGAGCCATCCACATGTTCTGCCCCGTCGGAACAGTGATGTCGAACACAGGATGTGAATTTTTTATAGAAAAAAATTACTACCCATGGTTCTCCCTTTTTGCCTCTCGGATCAGCGCCAGAGAGTCATAATTTTCAAGTCAATTACCCTATTTTCGATGTCTCTTTTGGTTTGATGTCTTTACTATGCCTGATACGTCCCATTACGAACGTTTCGGGATGACTTTCCATCTTTTTTTATACAGATCGACTTCGCTTTCTGTTGATTTTTTCTTTATCTTTTTCAGGCACTGCTATTCTTGTTGATATATTTTCCCCCTTGGTTTTTGGTTGGGTCTTGATCGTCATTTCTACAAATTTTCCAGATTTGTACATACCTGGTTTTACTCGAACCACAAGTAAAGAGAAGGCACAACAGAACAGTCTTGCGTGAGTTATGAGTAGTGAATAATGAGTGATGACGAATTGAAATTTCTGGATATAAGAGTCATTAAAAAGGGTTTAAATATTAACGAATTTCCTGTAGATTCTTATTTTTTATGTATCTAGTTTTCAGGATGGTAAGGCTGTGAAATGTCAGGCTTCATTCAGCCTTATCGATTACTACGGTGCCAGTGGACGGCGATAAAAAAAAATGAGCCCCACCGGAGATACCACTACCGCCGTTGCCTGCTCAAACGTCACCGCGATCATTCATTTCTGGACAATCTATCGTCGAATTCACGTATACCGAAGATGGCGAACAACGAACCGAAGAACGAGGATCTGCTGAAAGGCCCTCTCTATGGTAAGTGTTATATCGCAACTTAAACACTATGTATGAATACTAACTCTGAACGTTTCATCCAGTTTACAACCTCCCACCCAAGCTACTTTTAAATTTGACAGTCAAATCAAATGCGCAACCGATCACCAAGCCTCCGTCGGAAACTCTCCCCAACACCGTCGAAGAAACCATTCAAGAAAAAAATGTGTCGACAACAAATGCTTGCGCACTATGTGGAATAAAATTTCAAAATGCGCAAGATCATCGCGACCATGCACGTTCCGATCACCATCGCTATAACGTCAAGGCACAACTGCGGGGTACGCCAATACTGGATGAGGCAGAATTCACCAAGGCAATCGGAGATTTAGATGAGTCTATATCCGGTTCAGAGAGTTGGGATTCAGATGACGATGACGATGGACCCCACGCGACGACCGATTCCAATCTGGCAGCACTTTTAAAGAAACAAGCAAAGATTTCGCAAGAAGAGGAAGGCGGTGTTTCTCAGGAAAAACCCACATCCAACAGAGAGCCCATAGTGTGGTTTTCCAATCCGGACCTACCTGAAAATACGGTTCTCGGAGTGTACAAAGCCATTTTTTCGAACGAGGAACAGAGCGAGCCACTGCATATCGTCGATAGCTTGCGTAAGAAGCAGTTAGAGCCCATCAAACGGGTAAATCATGCGGAGAAGGCAGTTTCGAATCGTGGACCTCACATTTTTATGTGCATGATAGGAGGCGGTCACTTTGCCGCCATGGTTGTTGGCCTTGCGCCAGAACTACAAAAGCGGCCAGGTGGCATCGAGGAACGTCAAGCCGTGGTCCTCGCGCATAAAACATTTCATCGCTATACTACACGACGGAAGCAAGGCGGTGCACAGTCTGCCAACGATGCAGCCAAAGGAGCTGCCCACTCAGCTGGGTCAAGTCTTAGAAGATATAATGAAGCTGCTTTGATCAACGACATACGCTCCCTTCTCAAGGAATGGAAAGCTATGATTGACTCCGCCGAGCTCGTATTTGTACGGGCTACTGGAAACACCAACCGGAAGACTTTATTTGGACCATACGACGGACAGGTCCTTCGAACCAATGACCCCAGACTTCGGAGCTTCCCGTTCAGCACTCGTCGAGCTACTCAGACGGAGCTCATGCGATGTTTCAAGGAGCTCACTCGCGTGAAAGTGAGTCGGATTGATCAAACCGCTCTAGCTGCCTCGCAAGTATCGGATCGTAGTGCCACTGCCAAAGCAGCTAAACCGACTGCGCCAGCGAAGACGCCGAAATTATCTGAAGAGGAGGAAACAGCAATGCTGCACACCTCGCAGATTCAAGCCCTAATCCGTCGGTCCAAAGCTCCGGCTCTTTTGTCGTACCTATCGAATAATGATATTCCACCATCGTTTAGATTTTATCCCCCAGACAACCCCCAGAACCACCATACACCTACTCCTCTACATCTTGCCGCAAATTCAGAGTCTCCTGCGGTCGTTTCTTCTCTACTGACAAAAGCGAAATCCGATCCCACTTTGACAAATAACGAGGGAAAGACCCCATTCGATCTCGCAGGAGACCGAGCCACTCGTGATGCATTCCGGGTGGCGAGACACGAGCTGGGTGAAGATGCCTGGGATTGGGAATCGGCACACGTGCCGTCACCCGTATCACAAGCAGAAATCAGCCAGCGCCGGGAGAAAGAAAGGGAAGAAGCGGCTAAAGAAGAGGCTGATCGTCGTAGAACTGAAATTGAACGACTGAAAGCAGCAGAGGCCGCCAAAGAGACAGCGGCGGAGAAACGGAAGGCTGCAGGAGGCAAGAAACTTGCTTCCTTAGATAAGACGGCCAACGAGAGACGAGAAGAAGAAATGCGAGGAATGACACCTGAGATGAGAATGAAGCTGGAACGAGAACGTCGAGCACGAGCTGCGGAGGAGCGAATCCGCCGCATGCAAGGCCGCTGAAGAACTATTTGATATGATACTTTTCGTCTCGTCGACTCGACCTACGAGAATTCACATGTTTGAGACGTGGAGTCCAGATTTCAGCTTCTGCCTCAGTCACGTAGATCTAATCTGGTGAATTGCAACACGGTCGATCATATTTCAAATAGAATATCTCTAATAGCGAGAAGAAAAGAAAAAAGAAGAAAAAAAAAGAAAAATCGAAAGCTGAAAATGTAAGATAGATGAATGACACGCGAGGAAGGCGCAGACGGCTCTTTCTATTCCGTCGTGCCTTCCAATGCCATCCATGGATGTAGACTCATTAGCTCCTTCCTGAATGGGACAATCCCCAACTTCCTTTTTTTTCTCTTCTTCCAATCTTCATTCCTCTTTCATCCTGCATCTTGCATAAATATCATCGCAGCTGTCAAACGCGTTCCACTCGAAAGGACAAGTACGATATGAAGAAGATGCTTGACTGCGTAGGATATCTCTACCGCTGGGATCCCCAAACCAAACACACTTCAGATCCTTGCGCAATCTCGGCATTTCGTCCATTACTGATTGGCAGAAATCGGCGTACCTGGTATGGTTTTCACTTTCTAGTGCACCCGAACGCTATTATTACTAATGCAGCCGATTTGTATATTTCAAAGCCAGTACGTGCTGAACGACGCCTGTGTGTCCAATCAACATCTCCGAATTTATACGATAATATACGACGTTGAAGATCCCCAACCGGTAAGCCCGTTGGTATATGCCCAGGATCTATCGACCAACGGGAGCTTCTGGAATGGACAACGAATTCGTAAAAGCAACGGCGGCGCCGTCCTCCTCAGTGATGGTGATATCATTCGCCTCTCTTCGACTACCTTTCTTGAGTACCATTCTGAATACCAAACGGAAAGACCGTTGAAGCCTACTCAGAATGAAGAAGTTAAGGTTGAAACTTAGTCGACCTGAATACGAGCTAAATTTTTGTTACTAACTGCAGATAGAAATTTGATCACGAGTACTTGATCACAGATCGATTGTTGGGTGAAGGTGGTTATGGACAGGTGCGTATGGCAATCAACATGAAAACTGCGAGCCAGGTTGCTTGTAAAGTGGTCGATCTTCGTGGGACCAAAGTGATCTCTTCAAGTCGTACGATCATCCCAGGCTCCAGATTCTCCGAGCAACAGAGACGAGAAGTCCTGATTTTACAAAAAATATGCCATGTAAGCCGGCTTGCTAGTGGTTAATATGAGCACATAAGCTGATGAATATGATCTTACTGGCTTAGCCTAACATCGTCGGCATAGAGAGAGTCTTTCAATCGAATAATTCATTGTATGTCTGATCTCCCACGCGTTTAATCATCGTTGACTAAAGAAAAGGTTTCAATCTACAGATATATGTTTGAAGATCTCGCCACTGGTGGAGATTTATACACGTATATTGTGTCTTTGACGGAGCCAATATCGGACCTTGAGGCTGCCTTTATCGTTATGCAGATAATGATTGCCGTGGACTATCTTCATGACCAAGGCATTGTCCACAGAGATCTTAAACCCGAAAATATTCTCATAAATATGCATGGAACCCAGCGGCGTGTAGTGATTGCAGACTTTGGTTGTGCAAAGATCATTCCCACTGGACTTAAGCGGATGTCAACGAAGATCGGCACCTGCGAGTACACAGCGCCGTAGGTTCATGATTATTGTTGCCTCTTTCCCCGGTTCCTTGAAATATTGATCTGACTTCAAGTAATAGAGAAGTTTACCACGAGCCAGATTTGGGCGGCTACACGAAGGCCGTTGATCTCTGGTCAGTTGGCTGCATAGCAGTAGTGGTGCTGACAGGCATGCCTCCTTTTCCAACCTCCACGTCTGGGATCATTGATCAGATTGAGCCTGGCTATCTCAATGATATTTTCATGAATGAAAAGTGGAATAGTTCAAGCCTTGCGGCGCAAAACTTCGTACTGTCTTTGCTAGTGCTGGACGAGAGAAAAAGGTTGACTGCCAAGGAAGCACTGCGACATTCTTGGTTCAGCAATACTCAATATCGAGTAAAACTGCAAGAGCGTTATGCGGCGGTGATAGCTGACTGGCGACCTCGCTCATCGACATCGTCGCCCTCTTTTCCTAATGTCACATCCGCTAGCAAGAGGGAAAGAACGACACCAATTCCAAAGCTTCAATCAAGTAGGGCAGAATCATGGAATTTTACTTATCGACCGGGTGCGGTCATTACGTCAGGTATATTAGGAGACAGAGCTTCTAATCGCAAACCACCGAAGCTCAGTGCGATCAACAATGTCGATGGGGCTTTCACAAGTTGCCGGCAAGCTTGTTTTCAACTTGCGTCTGAGGCACAGCAAGTGGAGGCTCTGAAAATGCGAAATAATTCCTTCATCGAAGAGAGACAAATTACTGATATGCACGATGGGGTCTCAATTGAACTCGGAACTCCGGGGACACAAAGTGGTGGTTTGGAATTACGCCCGTGGAGAAATTTAAGTAAGAAGCCAGATTTGAGATATGAGGCTCCATCAATGACTTCAAATATGATGCCTCAACTCAAGAGAAGCCGCGAGGAAAGAGATTCCCAGTCTTCGGAGCTGGGAGAAGTCTATGAAGAGATCGTTAATAAAGTCACCGGTAAAGTTCAGCGGATTTTATACGAAGAGAGATAAATTGTGTGCCCATTTAAGGCTTTCAGATTGATCTGGATCTACAAGGTTCGATTTATTGTGACATGAGTTTTTCTTTTTGATTGTGTTGCGAAATTACAAAGAATATGAGGTCTTGCGACAGAGAGCTGAGGCTAGGTGATCTTAACGCGATGTTTAAACACGATATGCCTGGTGTTTTGTGACATGTATGGTAGCGCTGAGCAATCTATATCGTTTTCAAGTTTTCAATCTAAACTAATATAAAAGAACAAATTAAAAACAAAAACCGGCCATATTTTCTGCTTTAGTTGGCATGCGAAATGTAATATGCGTTTGAGTCCATGGATTGTGGATTGAGAAGAATTTCCTATTTTGGATTAATTAGGGCTACATTAACACGGGGTTTAATCGCGTCGATAACAGCGATAACATCAAGTCATGCAATGCAATCGATAAAGCAATCAATCACGTTCTACCTATCTTTGAACAGGGTTCTTTGACAATGGGGTCGAAAAAAAAATCAGCGATTGGTTTTCCCCAGCCATTGAGAAGATCGTATCCCTTGTTTCGTGCAGGTGTCTTGGGTCAACTCAATCGATTTAGTAACGAACCTTGGAACCCTAGTTGTATCGCCCTACGGGAAACCCATGGAGATCTATTTTTTCCGAATTAACTAATTGAACTTTCTTTGGATTTAGCTGCATTGGATTTGGTTTGATCGCAGCAGAGAGTTTATCGTAAAGGATAATATCAATTAGACTAGACCACTTGCAGTAGAGGGTTATTACTACCTAGGGTATCCGATTGCAAGAGGATCGCAGGCAAAGACTGAGTGCCCTGGGTAACGAACCTCTGAACGAGGGAATAGCATACCTCCTTACTGAACGATCGAAGTATTTCCCGAGCCTGGTTCCAGTCAGCCAACTAGACGGGACGATTCACGAATATCAAATCTGGGGAACTTGACTTAGTTCAACGTCAAATCTTGGAAAGGGCTCGATAGACAAGGCAAGGGATAGATTGCGATAAGACGGACAGTCTTGGGAGAGGACGAAATCCGGGGTTCAGACGACGGATCTCTTGACCAATGATTACAGAGATGAATAGTTCAGAGCTTTCGGGTCTCTTGAACGTTTTTGCAAGTAGGGATTTCCTGGAGTGCAGTTAGTTGGAATAGGGAGCTGGGTAGAATGCAAGGGGGTGCTCCTTATTTTCTTCCGCTCATTCGCTCATTCGCTCGATGTTAGGTAAGAAGAGAGTCTGTTTACCTAGGTATTCTTTTCAAAGCTGTTGGAGGGAAAAAGCCCCCGAGATAGAAAATCTTGCGTCGTGCATCGTGCTCCCGGGCAACTCAACTCAACACGACCTCGTGCTTTTTGTCGAGTAGCTGGCAAGTCTAATGTTCCCTTGCCGAAAGGGCAAATAATTGAAAACACATGAACAACCAGTACCTAATTAGTTTGTCTTCGTCTTACAATTGTGTAGTCAGACATTGCAGAGCCGCTTTTGTCTTGTGCAGGCTGACATGCAGGGTACATGGAGACTTCCTGACTGTCCACTATGACAGTTCGCCTGTGTTATGTACGCTGCAAGCCTTTGCGTGGAAATTATATGTACCTACATAGTGCATGTGCTGTGCTGAGCTGTGGACACAAATCGTAAATGTCCGGGACTGCATTACATGTCTCCGAGTCGGAATTAGTTACCTAGCTGCCCCCAGCCCGGCCACTCGGTGGTATGTAGGAGAAGTACCTAGGTACCTAGTTAAGCACTATTAAGTACCTTTTTTCCCTCCAGCCACTCGTCGCTATTCAAATGTCTCCAGTATTGATTTCTTGCTTCCTACCTAGGTTCTAACTCGAGTCATTCGACATGAACATGACTGACTATACTTCAATTGAATGGGGGTATTTCCCCCTCGATAAAGAGTGGTCCATGGATTATTCCGAATTTGGTACAACTCGATCTATGAATCTTCGATCGTCAAGGATCAAGGATCTTTGCTCCTTGTTCCATGTTTCCGTATCAGGCCGGATAATTCATGGAATCTTGGTTTCCGATAGATTCATGAACATTACCGAGGGATTTGCTCTAGCACAATTCAATAGCAGCATCCCGCCCCAGTAATTCCACTCCTAGACCAGACCATAAGGCTGTAGAGGTAAATAACCGGATAATCCTAGAGAGCCCGATTCCAAACGATATGACATCATGGAAAAGTCTTCTACCAGGGGTTCAACTTCTACGACGAAAGCCAATTTCCAGGCCAGGATCACTCGCTCTATTTGCTTCTTGCTGCGGGGAAGCCGCGTTAGTTCCTGAATAAATGATATACAGTACCATGGATTCATTGTGATCGTTGAACGTTCTATCTTGAGGAAATCTGTGGTTATGACCTCACCGGCGCAGAAAAACACCTGAGACGAGAAGACGAGACCGCAGCTGAGACGGGCTAGTCTAGTGCCTGTCGATACAATGAATCAAGCGTTAGTGCTATGACTTCATGTTCGGGAGTTGGGTTCTGATGATCGTTTGGTACGCGCTATTTCGCATTTTGACGGCGGCACTAGTTACTAGCTCGCCCTTTGGTTGAGGTCTGGAGTGGTCGATTGACGGTTTCATTGTCAGCTTGTCTGGATGTCAGCATCAGTCAGTCAGTCAGTCAGTAGTCAGCCATATCAGTCGTGTCAAGTTCACAATTCATCAGTGGAGATAGTATGTAGATAATGGGCTTGTCGGTTCGTGGTTGATCGAAACTCTTGAGAGAAAAGAGAATTCCCTATAGATAACACTGTGCAAGGAGAAATAGATAAAAACAAAAAGATTGATCAGGAACAAGAAGAAAGGAAGAGAAGAAAAGAAGAGAAAAGAGTCAGCCGACTCTGATTTCCCAAAATGGCAAGAGTGGCGTGCCTGGATTTTGTGCCTGGTTGGTCAGGCCAGCAAGTCTGGAAGTTTAAAGTCTCCACCAGCAGCTTGATGATTGGCCAACGCGCTTGTTTCGATGCTGACGCGTCGCGTCCAAGTCGCGTCTGTCTCTCCAACCGACGTAATCGGTAATATTAAAAAATTAGTCAGTCGCTAGGTAAATGTCCCAACTGACATCACACGCTGAATCCTCATGTCACAGCTTGATACTACGGAGCTAATGATCTGATCAACTGATGAACTGATGGTGGGCAAAAAAACGCTAAGAAAGTAAACTGACGCAAGGCGCTGGACGATAAACGAGATAGGAAGATAGGAGTAGGAGATTTACTTGCATGCAGGTGTCGGAACAAAATCTCAGGAACGAGGGCAACGAGACCACAGCAGGAGTTGCCTAGGGAAACCGGGGATTATAGTCGCAGTGTTCCTTGCAGAGTTGCACAGGCACGATGGGATCCCCCATCCTTGCTTGCATGCTCCGATTGAGCAAGCTGCAACTCGAGCAACTCGTGGGCAGCGGCTGTCTACATAGTGCATAGTGAATAGTGCATACTGCTGGATATGCATACGCCCTATGCGAGACACACCACTGAGACAGTCTCTTGTCGCAACACAAGGCTAACAATAGCGTCCGCGACTGTCTAAGACGGTGACGAGCACTGACGACAAAGACCACAAGCTACGTAGTACGAGTAC
Source organism: Talaromyces borbonicus (assembly GCA_002916415.1). NCBI lineage: Eukaryota > Fungi > Ascomycota > Eurotiomycetes > Eurotiales > Trichocomaceae > Talaromyces > Talaromyces borbonicus. Next base: position 343,645 of record NBSA01000028.1, on the reverse strand, counting down.
GAGTACGGCATACGGCGGATGGTAATCTGCGACCCCTGCTGATCCACTCAGGCCGTCTGACCGTCTCCCGTTTTTTTCGCGTCGTTCGGCTCGGGACCAGATGCGGATCGACAGCGTAAAACGGGCTCTGATAACGACGCCATGATTGTCGGTAATCGATACTCGATAGCAGATACGATACGGAATCGTAAAGCACGGCCGAGGACTAGTGGTAAGCACTAGGAAGCATGTAGTAAGTGAGCAGAGCAGTAAGCATGTTGTCTTGGTACCGATGAGGAAAAAGGAGAGACTTAGATGCTCTCCCTAGAAAAGGCAATACTGAACGATTATAGGGATACCTCCTTGAGGGATAAAAAGAAGTCAAGTTAAGTAGTAAGTTAATTAAAGAAGGAAGAATAAAGGCAAAAAGTAAGAAAGCAGAAGAAGAATAAGAAGATTATGATGACGAAAGGCCTGAGGCCACATACAGCGAGCGTCCCTGCTAAATTAGGACCGTGCCTGCCATCCGACCATCGAATTGGCTGGGCTCCTTCCGTACTCTCCCAGTCCCCACTAGGCAACTGGCTTCCTTCCCTTTTTTACTGAGGGTCCTCCCCCCAGTCGCCCGCCCTCGTTCCTTCCTTTTTCCCTTTTTCCTTCCCGTCTTTTCTTTCCTCAGGCAGAAAGAAAAAAAACCCTTCCTCCCGTCTTTGTGCGACTTTGCGCCTTTGCGACACCATCGCAACGCTCTCTTTCAACAGCCAACCACCACAACAACCCTCGTCGCATACTGTCGCATTAATCTTACTCTCATCGCTCGTTATTGTTAACACCAGATATTGCGATATACGCTTCGATATCCTCCTTCTCGACTCGCGCTTTCCAGGCGCATTCGGCTTGCTCCCAGCCTCCGTAAACTCTTGCGGTCTGCCTGGGTTGCGCCGTCTGCCTTCACAACACAACCTTCATAGGGATTACTACTATTCAGCGCAGTCCCCCATTCCTCACCCTGGTTTGCGAGTGCGATCCTAGAATTCTACGAAATAAGAATATTCGAACCCTCGAACCACAGCTTCACCATGCTGATGCAATCTGCCCTCTCGTGCGACACCAGGAGATTCCTGGGTCCGTCTTACTACCGCGGCCTGTCTCCAACCCCTCCACCTTCAAGCGACAGTATCAGCGGTGGTCTCCTAGGGGTCAGTCGCCGTCTGCAAAGTCTCTTGAACGTTTCGCCCGCTCCAACTCCGACGACTCCTCCCCGTCCTGTGCGTCTCGCTAGTCCGTTCCACCAAGAGAACAAGACGAAGTCAAAATCCAAGACACGATCGCGCAAGACACCTCCCAGGCTCAATACTCCAAGAGCCAGCACCGCCCCTAGAAAGAGCGCTTCACGCACCTCAACACCGAGACCCACTTCTCGAGCAAAGACACCAACCACACCGCCTCCTATGCGAAAGCGCAGTCGCACCGTGTACGAGGATAGCGACAATGAAAGCCACAATGAGAGTGACAAGCCACAGACAACAACAACACACAGTGACCGAAAACTGCGCAGCCGATACAATACACCCAAACGCCAGAGACAATTTCCCTATCACATGCCCCTCGGGCTGGGTATCTCGGACTTTGAGTCATTACACGGCTATTCAGATCTCAACACGGACAACCACCTGCTTCCAGCAATATCGTCCGGAGCAGAGGCCATTCCTCAATTCGTCATTCCGTCCATCGAGATCGAAGATACCACTTCCACCGCCTGCAACACAAATAACTTCAACCAAAGCGACACAGCCGAAAAGGCCGCATGGACGGCAGAAGAAGACGAACAACTTGTCGATATGGTTCTAGAGAAATTTAAACTCACCAAACGTGACTGGGAGGATTGCGCCCGTCGCATCGGCAAGGACGACGCTAGCGTGGGCAAACGTTGGCAAGCTCTCCTGGGAGAAGGCAACGTGGGCCTTCGACGCGGCTCTGGCCAGTTCGTCCGAGGTCGTCTAGACGGATGTTTCGAGCAGAATTGACCGAGGCACTCACATCGTTCTTTTGCATTAAACTTGCCTAATTGATCCAGGCGACTTTCTCTTTTCTTTTTTTTCTTGAGCTCTGATTTCCTTAATTCGACGCATCTGATACGGAGTTAAGACGTTGAGACGTCATCGTCATCATTATTATTTTCATCATACTACAGTGCCACACTTGCAGTGACTTTTTTCTTTTTCTCTTTTTTCTTTTCTATTTGTCTGGATTACTTCGATTTTGAACTGGAAAAGATACCCTGGGAAAGATGGTGTTTGGAAGAGAAGCTTCTTTATTCATGTATTATATGCTGTTGATCTTGAATCAATTTTTCAATAACTAGTCTATTTTCATTATTTAAGTACCTAAGTATTCTTCGTACGTCTATCGATTCGTCGGATGCTGGAACCTTGGAATGTCGGGGCAGTTTATCCCTGGTTGAATTTAGAGTTGACCACATTGTTGGAACCTTTGGAACGATGGCCTAGATTTAGAAATTTAATCTTATCTTTCTCCGATAAGTATGCGCATTCATTGTTTTGATAATCGGGAAGATTTTTGTGTCCAGCATATCCGATCCCATACGGGAATCATAACAGTCGTAAGACCCCGGCCTAAAAAATCATTCCTTATTTTGATATTAATTTGTCAGTTGAAAATCAACATCCACAACTTCGTCTGAAGCCGGAAATAAATTGTCTACTGCTCTAGTGTCAATGTTGTTTTTCCCTTTTTTGATCTTCTCTTAAGATACTGAAATTCATCATCACACCCGTGGAAGGCAATCTATGTTTTACTCTCCTCCTGTACGTCTGGGGTGCTGATCGATCAGGGAAACCAACACCACACTTGAAACCCACTGAAACGGCGTGACTATTAACTCGCGAATAATAGACCTGACTAAATAGAAGAGACAAGTCCTGCTACGGAAGGAAACTATTGGAACAACGGAATTCACTCTATTCCATATAAAAATAAACATATCTCGCAGCATTACATTCACGGAGCATGATGGCTGTTCTCACGTATATTGTTGGCTTGCTTGAAAAAGACCCCAGAAGTTATAGGTTGGAGCGTGGACTCAAGTTACTTGGGAAATTCATATCCGATACAGAAATTAGATACCAACCCTATATTCTTGAAACATTCAAAAAGTGGTAAAAGATGTGATGAGAATGACAGTTCACTACCTAGGTAGCATATTCTGCAGGAACCGAGATCTATCACCCGTTAGGGAACGTTATAAATTTAACACGACCTTCGTGTTTACTTGGGTAAGAAACTTAGCAATTGCGAAACAAAATTCCGGGTGGATTGGAAATTACTTCAAACCTCATAGTTTTTTGCATATAACCCTTTCCGTAGCCCCTTGAAACTTTCTAATCTAGAAAGTTGTCAGATACCTAGGTAATCGCTCAATATGGTCCCGGCATCATTCGTGATAGTCTAGAAACAACAGCTAGTTTTCCTCGATAGTACAGGCGTTGCTACAATCGTCATCTCAGATTAGGGAGAGTATCTCTCAGTAGGAAGATTGAGGTTTTAAAGTCATAGACCATGGTGAATGTTATGGTTTCTTGGTAAGTTGAGGAATCACGTTTCATATTGAACGAACAATGAATCTTTCAAAACATTGCTGGAATAGTAAGATTCTTCTGGCGGAACTACATACTTCAAATATGATTCTAACGATTGACAGTAATATTCATAGATACCTAGGTATGAAAGTCCCATTTCTGTATCCAAGCATGTCTGTATACAAATCTATAAAATCACCAGTGGGCGCACCATCTAGCATGAGTCTGCTTCCTGTCAATCAACATCATTTTTCCACCTCTAGATACTTGAAATCACTACTCCAAATAACTAAATATCTGTCTCTGCTCAAAAACAACCCAATTCCGCATCATGAAGTTGAGCACACTCATTTTCGGCATTCTTCCCCTCGTCGGAATCATTGCTTCGCCGTGCGATAAATGCAGCGGGAAGCATCTTGGTATTCCGGCTTCCATTCATGAGAAGAGGGCTGATGTTTATGGTGATGCTGTAACCAAAGGCGAGACACGCATGGCAGAACTGTCTGCAACTGTGGCATCAGGAGCTGAGGCTCCTGTCGGCCAAGACGATTTTGCCCAAGCAACTGAACTTCCCGTAGGAAATGCGCAGAAGCCAAGTTCGGCAAATCTAGACTATCGCGATGAGATCGAATCATTCCTTGGGGTTGATGGTCGCTCTAAAACTTTCTATGATGTGAGGCTATTTCAGCCGACCCCTAGTGCTTCGGATTTGTTTTGCGCGGGATTGTATAGCCCCCGGACTGGAGTTATTGCAATCAATTACATGAAGAAAGCGTCGATTAATCTAAAAATATCTGAGGCTCTATATCAGGAGTACTTGCGAGTTGCCGAGACATACGAAATTCCAGTACATCAAATCCAAGGCATTGTGCATCATCTAGTGGACAACGAGATAACCGCAAAGATTATCATCCGAATTTACGAGGATCAACATAAAAACAGTAACAGTGACAATATTACTATCAACTCCGGAACGCAAGATTTCTTTGCCCTTGTTGGTAGCCCGAGCGGTGCGTCAGCAGTTTACATGCTTAAAAACCATTTTCGTACAATCGGAAAGTCGAGGATCAGCTCGGTCATGATCGTTAAAAGAGATGGCACTTCGTATAACCATCTGATATTCAAATACGCCTAGTGGTGTTGTTTTAGGCTGAGATACGAGAGCATATCACTCAGGGGTAGAGCGATTTCACCAGACTCCTACCTAGAGCATTGAATAGTTCCATTTTCAATTTTGTGATCTGATGCGCCAGGGCTATCTTATGACGTCCACCTGGGCACTCCTAAGAATGACAGTTTTCGCTTTTGATGGGTCATGGCTTAGATCTTGAACAAGGCTCCTGATATTCAAGGATATTGTCAAGCGATCAATATTTCTTCTATATCTAGGTTTTCATTCTCTCTTCTTTTTTGCTAGCTACTTAGTACTTACATTTTCTAAATCTTGCCCAGGTGCCCTACTAGAATCTGCTCCATCTAATGACAATATCGTAGACAGAGTATTTGAGCAGCCCTTCCTTGGAATAGAGGTAGGTGCGCGCCACCAATAGACAGAATTTCGTACTGCGCTTCCTGTATGCTACAATCAAGAAATATGTTGATAGTGCAACAAGACACGAAAGTTTTTGTCTTCTCGCTACCTAGTAGAATAAATCATGCTGCAGTACCACATTGTTCAACAGACACTACTCATCTCTATACCATCCCCTAATACCTTCACAATTCTTTGTAGACTTTTCCTGCATTGCGACCACAGCATACATAATTTGATCTATCTTTGCTTTCAATTTCACCACTTTCTGTCCTGCAACCTCGCACTCGATTGCACCTTCAAGCTCTGCTATGCCTTGTGCCAGTTCCAGGTCTAACACAAAAAGCAGGGCAGGACCCTCCCATCCAAACCTTTCTTTTCGGAATTCTTCAACCACAATCACTAGATTTTTGAAACACGGCAACAGTATTGCCTCTCCATGGTGCTCCCACTCACTACCAACTCGTTCGAGGGGAACACTCATTTGCATTTCGAGCTGATAACCCAGCGCCTTATGTCGCGCAACAATATCTTCAACATCCATGCCGTCTGTCTGCATGAAACGAGTAAAGTAAATAAAATCGCAGGACGCGTCGCTGTCTACCATTGCAAACCATTTTCTATACGGGCCGCAAAGAAGATAATAAAGAGCACGGCCATATGCATCTTTGTGGACTTCCGGGGAATATCTTAAGTCCGCAATGGCATACATTCCAGAAGCTTTGTTGGAAAAGGAGTGTAGATCTTTGAGACAAAAAGTTTGGTTGGGAAAAAGATCCTGAAGCTCAAGCTTTTCCGCATGGTGTTTCAGGGTGAAGTAAACAAGCTGTCTGTAATTGCATACTTCTTTCGTGAAGCGGACATAAAGTGCCCTCATGGCAGGAGTTGAGCGCTCGATATTCCATAAACTTTGATCAAACTGGATACCAGGAACCCTAGGGTGTGGGAGATTGTATTCCCAAGGATGATAGAAGTAGAAAGGATCAGGAAACTGGCTCTCATCATACTCAGTCATCGCTTCGGAATAAGTAGGATGTGTTGTTTTGGAGGGGAAACGCTGAGGCAATGGGTTTGTTTGTATGACACTCTGGGTATTCCTTATTCATTGCATGCCAGCTACGCCTATAAGTATCTACAGGGGAAAAAATCCTTAGACACTCCTGCCTAAGTAGCTAGCTGGGCGTCAAGATCATAACGGTGAGGGGTTACATGCTACTAACGGCATATCTAGTGTCATTTTAGCTCTCAAATTTGGAGATGTTCATGTGATTCTAGTGGATGATAGTCACAGACTCACGCTAATTAGTTTCTTTGTTCAAGCGCTGCATATACCAAATTAATGTAGATTACCGCTGTAGCTGCTGCTGTGGTGGGGGCTGCCTGGCGCATGACTCGGATGCTCTAATTGTTAAATATGGAAATCATTTTTATGCTTCAGAAGGAGAACAGAGGAAATACTTCAAATGAATACAGTTCAAGCCTATTTGAACGCAAAATAAGGGCTTCATTTATTGTGAAACGTCTAAGAAGCAAAAAATATCAGGTATCTTGTTGATAGCTGAAGCAGCAATAATGTTGAGTGTTGTCCATATCTCTCCATATGCTTCCATACAATACGATACACTCTAGGTTGGCTGTTGGAAATTTGTTTCTTTCCATCGCTCTATCCATCGCTCTATCCATCGCGCTTATTAGCGCAACATCCTGGCAATGAAAATCACCAATTAAAGGCGCAATGCTAATCGTAACCAATCCAGTCATCAATCACATCTTAGTCTTGCATATCAACGCGCAACGGACACTTCGCTCACATTAAGACTGTAGTTGTTGTCCCCTATGATGAATTTCTGTGTATTATGTATGACTTCATAGCGTTATCTCGAGTGGACACGTTTGGCCTTGGGCTTGCTCAAGTCATAAAATGATTCCTCCGTTGGCGGCGCAAATACTTACATGGCCAATAGGGTTGTGACATACTCATTCAATGACTTATAGGACTGGTTCTATTCCTTTGGGGGGTCTCTGGACTCTATAACATTGTGTATCCCGTTTCCGGGATAAAAACGTTAGGAAATATCTCGCACGACACTTCAAATCCCGGTTTGTTATTCCAATGTTGTGAAGTCATCACTATCCTAATAATTCTGTGTAATGCCTGTTTCTATGATACAGCTTGGAAGTTGCTCCTGCAATTAGCTTCTGAAAAATTATGAATGTTGTGATCGTTCCCAAGAGCGCAGCTACCAACAAAACTTCCTTTGACAGAACGAGAGCAGGGATACGGATTCAGTTATTCGTTTGGTAACAGTGTATTTACACCTTGTAATAACGCTTATCTCTCTACAAGTCACGCTCGAAAGAATCTGCGTTAGCTTTGTAATAGACGAGTGCTGCTTAGATACGTGGCCGTGAGAAAGTGCCATCTGTCAAAACTGGTAAAAGACATCTTCTTCCACAACATTGGGTAAAACCCACACTTACTGGGAACATAATCAAATAGAAGAAACCACTGGTGTTTGCACCATATTAAAAAGATCTCCATATTCCCACCAGTAATTGAATCCAATTCCGGTGCTTGCAATGTCGGAAAATTGCTCAAGAAGACATCGTCATTCAGCTAAGCACGTCATGAGAAGGGATAGATGTAATAGTATGCCAACGGAATCTCGGCAAGTTGTGCAAGCTCATGTGGCGTGAGAAATCATTCGGGCATTTGAATTGAGGCTGCCAACTGCCCAAGGTCAGGGCACGATAACGAGTAGAGCAAGCTGCATTAGTCTCACAAATGGAGAAAAATGGATCTTCGGCGTGCATAACTCCAGGAAAGAATTCAAACTTGATCGACTAACGACTCTAGAAACGTTGCTTTGCATCACTAGTAACAATACAGTAATAACCTAGGATTTTTGGAGTGGCGTAGTCCTTGATAGGACAACTTCTTTACTGGAATTATGATCTTTTCGTAAGATATTACAAGACCTGTAACTTTTAGATGCTACTAGAATCATTCCAGTACAGATCTACAGTTCGCAACAGTTCGATACAAAAAGTCTCCCCTGATCACTCTGACCGAACACAGGCGTCCTAACAGACCAGACTAGCTATTTTAGAATAGAAGAGATATTTTGTAAGCAGGTTTACTTGATATGAGTCTCAGGCCGCAAATATCGAGCGTATTTGACAACTTCAGGGAAGAAAGGTAATTTCACTAAGGGGTCAAGGATCCCTGCAGTAAACAACTGCATGATCCGTAGCGCCGCGCCAGAAACTCCTTGAGACAATGGGGCAGCGGCGATAGTGACCTGAGATCTACAAGCCTGGAAAGTCTTATTCAATTGACTTCTTGTAAAAATTTGTTTCGGGCAAGTATATAATCCCATCGATTAAGCGCGCAAGAATCATATCGCGCCAAGCTATTTTAATCGCTAGAACATTGTTCAGACTGGTATCCACGGTAGTTGCTTCTTGGTGATAACAATCATGACGGTCCCTTTTGACAATGTTAACCAGACGGAATACTTTGGGAATTTCTGGAATTATGGTGACCAATACGTAAGTTGAATTCAGCAACTGAAGGTTGGTGCTTCGAATACCATTTTGACTGTCTACGGGGCATTTTAGAGCAATAATTTCACGAATGGCAAATATATGACAACAGACGACGAGTTTGGTCGTCTTAGAAATGTTCAAAAAGAACAGACGTATCAAGACCCCAGCTATGGCAATTTGACTCAGATAGTCCTTGACACCAACATGAATTACAACAATACGCAGTTTGAATCCAGCTACAGTGGGACAGGTCATGGGCCATATATGAGTACAGATGCGAATTTGAATACGGACCGCAGTTTCAGAAGAGAAGACCCAATCACTTCCATCGTCGAAGATATATTCGAATCAGATCAATGCTGTTTACCGACAAATGTCGATATATCGATCCAGACCAGGTCACCCCATTCGAAGAAAAATTCAAAGAGAAGAAAGACGGGACGCTCTCAAAACAAAAAAAAGTCCGCTCCCCCTACAGAGGATGAAAACAATTTTATTCAACAGCTCCGAGCTCAAAATCTGCCTTGGAAAAGAATTTCTGAGCTTTTCCTCCAAAGATTCGGCAAAGTAATGAGCAATGCGAGCTTACAGATGCGCATGCTCAGACGCCGGAAAAAGATCGGGACATGGGAAAATCAAGATGTATGCTTTTCCCTGGTGGCATATACCTCCCAACAGGCTAACAGTGACTTTTCAGCTTCAGCTGCTTCATGAAGCTTGCGACTACTATGAAAATAGAAAGTATTCGATTATTGCAAACAAGGCAAGACCAGCCTTCTTCCTTGATGTTATACTGGGGAGATCGTTTTATCTAACAAATTTTTGCAGCTTCAAGAGTTGGGAGCCTCGCAAACATATTCTGCCCGGCAGGTTGAGTTGCAATTACAGCAGCTACAAAAAGCCTAGGAGTAAATCCATCATGGAAGTACACCTAAGTATATAGTATGAACGACTCAATTGAAGAACCATGAATATAAATCTACATTATTAATACCTTCGCTGTGATCTAGCTACCTATGTACTTTGGACGATCATGACATTCGTCCAGCGACGCCCAATCCATACAGTAACTTTTCAGGTTGATGTAATTGCCTATGCAAATATAAGAACATTTTGGAAGTGTCCATGGGTGAATGGGAAGTAATAAGGAAGTTCCCATATTTCAAATCAGTAACGAAAATTTCCCGAGACATTATTATATTCGAATTGCTATAGAGTGCATACGGCGTTTGAAGTTTCCCGTCTTTGTTGGCATGAAATATTTCATTTTGCATGTTTGCTTCCACCAACCCGATTAATATCAAGTCAATATATCTAGTAGCTATACAAGACCGAGACCTCGTATTCTGGATTTTGGGTGCCAATGTCGGCAAAATATGCAGTCCATTGCTGTAAGTTGTATGCCGGTTGATGGACCCTCCTGCTTTTGGTTGTCTCCCCGCTCGTCTGTTGGTGCCAACACAAGAGATGCATGTAAGGCATCCCAGCGTTTAATAATTGCCAAAGGGTCAATTTGTTGGAAAGCGTTCCAAAGAATACATTACAGACTTGATCTCAGTTGCATCCTTGTCCAAGCAAACCGGTACATGTACTCCGCCAACTATCACAAATTTGGGATATGATAGTACATTGACTGCTTTGCATTGGGCAAGATCTGTTCTTGGCTGTAATATCTTTATTCCGATGATTTACAAAGTTGTCGGTAAAATACCTGCGCTCATTCGTGTATGCACAACCCCAATGCTCCCGCCGGACAAGCTAGGATACCAGAATGCGGCGCAGTCGGGAGCGGCAGACCACTGACTCAGAATGCAGGGGTTATTATTAACTCTACTTCAATTGCTCACATGATGGTCCAAGGGAAGCCCAACCAGATTGGTGAGGTTTGTTGGTTGCACTCTTTGCTGCCAGTAGCATGTTCCAAGGACATCCAGCATGCACCAACTACCTAGGTACACATGATGCATTCAAATTTATACAACTAATCAAGCGCCGCCATTAGGTACTAACCTTGGAACTAACTAACGCGGCGGCTGATTTATGGAGTAACTTATTGCCTGTTCAATGTAGACTACTTAGTTATCAGGAAAAACAACGGCAACAATTGCCTCCACCGACGTTATCGAAATGGCCAGACTGATCGACTACTGTCCCTCGCAGCACGATGAAATCATAGTGTGGATTGTTCATTGAAAGTGGTTTCTATATGGGGCGATCCTTGTAATAAAAAAGGGTTGGAATAGACAACGGTGGGTCATAAACATTGAGCACCTGCATGTTTGAGGCCAACACTTCGACAGAAGCCCTGTTTACCATTTTTGTTGAGTAGAAACAGAGACTCTAGACTGTTCACAGAAATCTTCGAACATCTTTCTTTAGTCACTTGACAGGAAAGTCAACAGCGCCAATAAAATGATTATATTCAGCTGATAATTGGGATCGTGACAAGGGTGATCTGAGATATAACTGATATCAGGCTTCATAATGTCTAGTTTTCTAAAGAAAAAGAAATTATGAGAATGAGCTTAATTTTAAGCGCCAAACTTATCATTTGATTCGAAATTCGAATTAAATTCGAATCCTTACCAGATCTTCTTCGCGCATTAAACCCGCCTTTGAACTTGTCATTGAGGTTCAAGTCGAAAAATTACCAAACATCATATTTGGTACCAATTTCATTCAATGCGCCTGAACCAATCATTTACTTAAATTTCCAGGGTCTCAGAACAGATCACTTCTTGATTACCTTCCTAGTCGATTCGGTCGTTTGTGTTCCCTTATCACGGCAGGATTTTGTTATGGATGCGACATACGAGCATGATCCTTTCTTCGCTGAACGCGCTTACATTAGGCCATGGATTTTTCCCGGCTCAATCTTTTTTGATGCCGTAGAATCCCATCATTTCTTGGAAATGGCTCCGCAGAGTGATCTTGATGCCGTTTGCCTTGTCGATAGCCAAGAATCTCCGTTCATTTATACAAGATTTCATGATCCATCCTGGACCTCCTTGCTATCCACATATCAACGATCGGACACGAGAGATCTCGGTCCACCAGTCCCGACGATCCCATATTTGACCCAAACGGCAATGCCGTATCCGATGTACACATTGCGACGACATGTTCCAGATCCGAAAGCGGTTTCATCAGATATCAGATGCTGGAAGCATAATTGCGGCGGTCGAAAATTTTCTTCTTGGGGGAATTATCACCGCCATCTTCGGGAAAAGGCAGGAAATTCCAAGAGGTTTCGATGCGAAGAGTGTGGCCAGCTTTTTACAAAATCCACCTCTCGCAAGGTTGACCTTCGATTAGGAGTATGCCGCAAAAATCTACGTGTGTGGCGTAAGAAAGAAGCCTGACCGCATTGTGAGAGTTTTATTCTGTTCTCTTTTGTCTGAGGTCCGATACTTAGATATTGTCGATACGTACATTTTATCAATTTGAATCAATTGAAGTTTTTTTGTTGAGACTTTTGTTTAAAATAGTAAGGTAAACCAAGAAATTCCGACTATGAAGCAGGCAAACAGAATTATATTGATGAGCTTGTCCCCTTGATGGGATTTCCAGCACTCCCTGATGATGCCAGTCATGTACCACAAAGCCAAAATTTTTGTAAGTCTCTAATTAACAACTCGAATCTCTATATGATCAATTGCACAATCAAAGAAAGTCCAAAACTGTGGTCATTCCAATGAGAATGAATAAATTCTGTCACCGCGAGGATTCAATTGTTCAATTCAGTGGTTGCGGCTGAGCAGGTCGGACATGTACGTTGGAAGCTTGGAAGATGCCAGTGGTAGCATAAGCCCATTTACTGAATGCCACCATAGAGGTGGTCGGTCGTGGCAGAATAATGGTTGCCGGTTGCCGGTTACGGCCAATTGGACAAAAACATCGTCACGACCATAGTTGAGTTGAAGGCGTATACTTTTACATCGCCTAAAGTTTCGAAATTGCAGTGGTGACAAGATCTGTGACCCATGTATTCTATAACGAATAAATAATTGGTTCTCGAAACTGAAAGTTCTTTATCGCAGTTTCACAGCACAGAAACTTAAAGACCTTCCTTTAAAAAAGGATCATAACGACAGCAACTATTGCCGTCACGTTATTCCTCAAACCCAACTGATAGTAGAGCTAGTTCTAGATCATTCCCTGGATCTTTGGAAGGTCCGTTGTTTTTGGGGTAAGAATTGTAGCCATAGGGTTTGTCATATGTTCCAAGGTTTGGCGACAATCACGTTGAGGGCTAACGCTGGTGTCTAGGTAACGCCCGAAAATACTATTGCCTAATCAGTCATTTAACATTACAGAGACTCCTAACGTACCTACCTATCTACGAAATTTGCTCAGCGCCGCTACACGGCACTAACTTTGAAACAAACTAGGTTGAACATCAATGGTTTCCATGAGAGCTCAACTGCCATCCTTCGTCTCTGGAAGTAAAATTCGTTATAATACCGCCCCAGTCAGCTTTGAGTACAGCTCAATACATTGAACAAGTAATCCGAGATTTTTCTGGAATAACACATTCCGGGTTGTATAGATCTTCTTTCGTTATGGCCTATTCAATTCGGCAAACAAGCTTATCTTATATCTGGCCTATATTACCTTCATACCTCCTCCTAAAGTCAGAAAACTTCCGAACTCTCATGTTCTATTTTATTTGAACTTAATTTCAAGCTGGGAAACAAAACTTCATTTAACCAGATAAGAGGCAAACGCAAAAATTACCTAATTCAGATAAGGTAAAGAAAGTTTCACACCGCTTAGAATAATTGCCTGAGCGTTTGGGATCTTTACAATTACAATGTCATCAATTCTCAGCTTTCTTTCGAGACTCAAAAAAATCGAAGCAGATGAGATGATAGATGTGAAGGCGCTGGCTGCCAAGAATGCAGCCTACCCCCAGCTTCCAGTCAAGTCGGCGTTTAAGATCCCTCCAAGGAAGTTCGAATACCGTCGAATCAAAATTGGAAGAAAAAGGGATTTCAAATTGCCGAAGTCTTTAGGAGCATGGACTGGGTTAGAAGACACCCAAGGCAGTTCGGATGAAACTTTCTTGGAGGCAGCATCTCAATGGCCTGTGGAGTCGAATCACAGCAACCCAACAGCTTCACAATTGACCGATTCTTCAACGACTTCTACCTCCTGGCTTTGGTCTCCAGAGCCCGATAAACTCTCCTCAAATACGGCGTGCTCATCAAGCATTAGCGAATTTCGCAAATCTCCTAATCTCGATGAAAAATATGAAATCTATCGTTGTGAAGATATAAAAACTATGTCGTTATCTCTCAGCTCCAGATATTCAAATTCTGGAAACTCAGGGCCAGGATCTCGCTTGCAAAGCCCGGTCTCCAGGGATTTTTGCGTGTCGCGTGGTTCGTCTAAGAGCACAAATGAAGATGAAGAAACATCTTCAACTCATTCGACTACACTCTATTCATTCAAAGACATGATGTTATCCATAGAATCTGCCAATGCTACCGGGGCTTTCCCCAGAAGTGAAGGTCATCAAACAAGGCCATGGAAGACCCAACAAACAGCCAGAAATATGAACAAGCCCTTACCGGATATTCCAGGGTCGGTTATAGCAGCATCATCGACCCATGCGCTACCAAGTCTTGTAGCAAATGCCGAAGAAAAATCTGTGGCGTCAGCTGCTGTGCAGGCTATTATTAACGAATCCCCAATTGATAAGTTTTTCCTGCCGAATCCCTGGTGGAGAGACCGGACATTTTCGGTAGCGGAATCCGAATTAGGGTCGGAATTATCAATGCAGATGAATAAGGAAACTCAAATTGATAATTGCTCATTAGCACCTCAACCATCTCAGAAAGAAGATGATCCCGTCGCAACATCTGAGGTTAACATACTGCAGCTTGTTCCACGGATCTTTGCACCCCAAAATCATGGCTCGGGAATCGGCGATTCCCCGCATCTCAAAACACATGGCGGCGGGCCGTTACCCGTACGCATGGGCTCCACAAGGGCAGCCGAAACCCTAAAGCCTATTCACAACCTCACAAATTGTGTTGATGACAAGAATATGGAGATAATTGATAAAGATGGCTGGTCTCTCGAAAACAAAAGCATTGAGGTGCTGGAGCCTCAGAACGAGATAATAGAAAGTCCTCCTGCTAGCGATTCCCTCGACGAGCACAAGGTAGCAAGCTCCGGCAGCAGTCTCCTTCCACTTGGTAGAAAGAGACGAATAGGCTCCGCAGGTGATTTTTCCAGCACCAGGCCCGAGGTTAAAGGGTCGAGAAACTATAAGCGCGCATCGCACGCTTTCATCGGGACAGGGATTGAACAACACTGGCGATATGTCGTCGTTAGTAAACATTTCGAATACATCGATGACTTTTGTGAGCATTTGCGCAGCTCAGTTGCAGATGACGTACCAATTTTTGATCAAGCTCCCAAAGTTGAAAAAGATGAAACCAAAGAAGGAGATCATGGGGGGCGTGATTACAAGGTTTCCATCAAGATTGACCATGCCGAGAATATGACTTTGAATTTTCATCTTCACCATTCATGTTGTACATGATCGAAGGCGTGATTTTGATCTTAAAGGTATAAGGTCGTGTGATACCGCAATAAGATTATATTATGCTCTTGAATAATTTGATACATATCTTTTGGTAGCTCGCGTAATAAAAGCGCTACATGAAGCCTTCATGGAGCGAAAAAAAGCGTCTTCAACTTCAAGCAGGTTGAAAGAGATGTCCACAAATGACCGTCGCGTAACAAACTCAAGTGCTTCATTAGATCAATCTTCATTGTAAATCTGCCTCACATGTATGATAATTAAAATAAGCTAGATATTTTCGAAAGCTTTGTTCAATACTACCTTCAGACTATTAGATTCCTCGTTCTCCCAAATGCCATGAGTGGTTAACGTTGCTGAGCCGAGATTGATCACCATTTCATGTTAGAAACATTATATGTAATGCTGACAAGACTTGCTCAACACTAAGATCCTGGGGGAAGGTTTTTGGTATGTCTTGATTGAAGCAAATAGGAAAACCAACGAGATAATTTCAGCAGTAAAGTGATGCGTGTATTTGCCACACTAGATTGTGCTCTGAGTAGAACTCATCCTTGTGGGTGTTGGATTCTGAAACACATACCTAGGTAACAATCTCAGCAGCCCTACTCTAATGGCAGATCATTGGGTTGAAGTACGGAGTAATCAGTCAAGCAAAGATTGTTTAGTCGACAAATCTAGTGGCAACATTAGAGATCATATGTTTGACAGCTTCATCGTGTGGTGCTATTATGGAGACCATATTGAAGACTCTCCGGAGTATAACTACTCATTTAATTTGTAGTTTATCACTGAAATAGCCTCAGTGACAAAACATTTCAAAATCATGAAATCGTTGAATACTAACTGTTTCATGCTCTTCAATTTCAGGAAGATTGACATGTACCAAGTACGATACCCAGGTGCTGCTCTACCTCGAGAATTTTCGTAACTTCATACCTAGGTAACAAGGAAAATATTTATCACGAGATGAGGTTGACATGATTTCTCCGAAGCTGGACAAGGGCAACGACAATCAGAGTAACAATGTCTTGCCCTAACAATAGATATTTCATCAGTATATTGAAGTGGTACCCCGGACCTTGATGTGTTTTGGCTTCATTGTCACGCATATTCAGGGTGAACACGAGACATCCAACAGGATCTTAACGTTATATTTTAGTTTCAATGACACGGCTGACATCTAACGAAGAACTGCTTCACGATATTCAGCGCAACGGCGTCAGATTGTCTCATGCGAGGAAGGAAGAAGTTTGTATATTGCCTATCATCCAAGAGTTTTGTGTCTACCAAGGAGGGTCGAAACTTGATATAAAGCTACTGCGATATCCATCATAGTTTGCAAAATAGAATTAATCAGGCAACTAAATTGATCACTACACCTACATATACAATCAAATTTCTCTCCTTCATTACACTCATTCGTTTATAGATACTTTGAGGCCGGGTCTCAAAATGGTTGACGTGAAAATTTCCCTTTTGATCCTTGGTCTGTCTTTGCTCGGGCAAGTTGATTCAGCGCCATCTCCAATTACTGTTCAAGTCGACAGTTTCAGCGAGAGCGCCGTTTCAGAGACATGGAAGCCATCAAAATATCTGCAGTGCCTTCAAAACAAGCTTCCAAACTTTCCAAATAACACGACACCTAGTGTACTTTTCGAATGTCGACATACCGTTTCGAAAAGAGATCCTGATACCACAAGCAAATTGGACTATGATTCTGAGGTTTTGGAAACACGAAAAATTGATGCCGAACTGGATTCCGACGGTCTGATACAAGAAAAGGCCAAAAACGAAACCGGAAGTCAGCTTCAAAAGCGTATTAGCTTTAGCAATCTCATTCAAAACTTTCAAGGCGCTCAAGTCAACTGTCCTGAAAGCGATCTCCCCAAGATTTTTGAAGAAGCGGCCCCAATGAGAGCCCAAGCTTTTAACATGTGTACGACCGCTGGAAGCGCAATTGTACAGACTGGGGCCTATGGTACAGTCCAGAATTTAACAGATGCATGGAGCAAGAGTGGCCTCTGGCTGAGTGATAAACAAAAGACCATTCTGTATCTTGCCCTGGGTTTAAGCCCCCATGGAAGAACTGTACTCGCAGCCGCTCAGATTGCTAACTCTACACTGAACGATTTGTGCTCATCGGCAGTAACCACGACGAAAGGCCAAGGATGTACCAAAGACATTCACTTCTCCGAAAAGTTCATTTTCAAGTCGGGACAGACAACAGGAGTCCTTGATGGCTTTATGGACTTGTACTACAAGCAGGATATGATTGGCTTCATTTCGACCGCATTTGGTGGAAGCTAACGATTTAATCATTGTTTTTCTGTTCAAATCTTGTCTCCTTGATTGTCAATGCTCATTTACCAACACGCAAGTCTTGCTGGTTCAATCGACTTGACAGTCGCTACCTATCATCTTTTTCCCAGACAGCATTAGTTTTATTTCAACTTGCTATGGCTCACATTTGCACGATCTTTTACTCTCCGAGAAATCGCAACTACGCTCATTATGAATTTATCGTGTTCCTACTGTTTCATTGGCACATGTCGCCGTTCACACTCTTTTTACGTGGTCTGAATAAAGAATCATTAGAAAAGTCTGGGAACTGTGTGCTGCTTTTGAAATTTATAGATTCTCAGGACTAGTCCACATTTCCGGGCTGAGTACATCCATGAATTTCTCAGCCTTGAACTTTCGATTTAATGTAATCTATACTCAAAAGTACAAAGACGCTCGGTATCAACGGAAAGTCGAATATGATCTGTGAATGCACATATACAAAATGCGCAACATCTATTTTCAGAATGAAGGGGGAAAGACCGTACGCCGTGATGCCAAAAGAATTTTACGAGACAGAATATGGACATTAACTTCTGCTAGTCATTGTTGGGAATTATAGTATTAAAAGCTAGAAAGAGGAAAACCGGCGTTAGAAAGGGACCATTATCAAGATGGGAATAGGAAGGAATCTTACCGAATCTCATAACTGCCCGCTCGAGTCATATACCGCACCCACTTGACGCTGCTATAATTTCCTTTTTCGAAGACTTTGAGATATCGCACAAGCAAGCCACTACTGGTGAACATCAAAAGATTGAACGACAGACTCAGTGGTGGCCGACTCCACGCTTTCTGATGGGTCATACTCGTCAACGTTGCCTCTGCCGTCAATACGTATTCGCTCTGTCCAGTGAAACGGGCAATCTTCCAGACAATATTGTTATGTTCAGGTTCGTATTTGGCTTTGCCCTGGGTTGTGCGTTCGGTGATCTTTGCAGTGTTGAGTGGTGTCGGAATGCGCACTACAACATTACTTGCGAACAACTTTGCACCATAATTGGCCTTGATGGCGACGCTGTACTCGACCTTGGTTGTGCCAATCTCACGTACAATCGGATGGACCTTGAATGGTAAGTTGATATTTTCCGTCGCCCGATATCGCATGAGCTCAAACTCGCCATCCGGAGGGACAAAGGAGATGGTTCGATCGGCGTCGAACCGGCCCAATTTAACACATTGATGGAACTGACAGTCTTCCAGCGTAACAGAGCCAGCAGCGGCGCGGGTCGCCTTGGTGCGACCACCACGACTGCCTCCAGCCGAAGGCTCCGAATCGTCGCCGTCGAGGAGCAAGCGATCGTTTAGTCCGAATTTGCATTCTGGAGTGCCGGAAAGATAGGCTCTCATGATAATCTGACCGTGCACGTCTGCTCGTAGTACCGTTCCCGTCGCGGACATGAGCAGATTGACATCTTCAATCACGTCCACAAAGGCCTCGTTTTTGCGATACTTGATATCAGCACGTCGCCACGACAGAGCACCGGTTGCCTGCATTGTGATTCGACTCGAGTCCGACGGTGAGTTTGCAATAGCTGATCGAACTCCCTCGGTCGTAATGTACATTTTCAAAGTGTCAGGTTCTGTATTCTGTGGGTATCCGAAATCAATGATCTCTGGACATTAGATAGAGAACACTTTTGTCAGCCAGCTGTAAAGCCTCTGCATAACCTCTGAGTAAAGACAAGGAAGAATCTCAATACGCACCGTCTAGTAGTTCATAAACCAGCACGAAATTATTCTTAACTGCCTCTTCGTCGAATTTGCCGAAATAGTTCCTCCCCAGAAGAATAAATCTGTACAAAAACTCAAACACCAACGCGGCATTGGCGTTGCTCTTGGTCACAACGACCAGATATATATTATCGTGCTTGACATGGCTGAAAGTCGTGGACCCCAGAGTCAAGATGGGCGAGCGCACTTGGGGATTGGAGATGACTTGGATGCGGAAGACGTCTGCGAGGCGGGGGCGGCAATCGTTGCGGAAGGCGCGAAAGATGAGGTTTTCGCCTTTCTGGTTGAAGATGAGGATGCCGGAGATCATCTTGCCGAGCAGATTTCCTGGGTGTAAATCTTGTCTTATCGGCTCATGGCTTCGACTTATTTTCGGGCTTGGTGAGTTGTTTGGTTGTTGCTGAGTCTCTCCTCTCTCCGCGATGAAGAAAGGTTGCGGTTGCGGAGCGCCAACGGTGATTGGCCGATCATCTACAACTGAAAAAGGGGAACTCCTCTACCTGAATTCCTTATTATTATTTTCAACGCCGCCGAATACGTAGATATTCACTAGAATTGATTTAAAATAAAAATGTGCATGTTTATTGGTATATTATATCTATTAGTCCTGGCTACACTAATAATTGGTAACCGGCAATGTAATAACATTCGATATAAAACAAGAACAGTCGTTGTCGGCATCATCGGAAGAAAAAAAGATGAGAGATAAAACTCGCTTGGTATCACTGCATGCGCTCAAAAAGCAGACGGTAAAATGACAATTGCAAACCTGGGCTAGATCACCGCAAGTGGGACGGGACTGGAGCTGCAGGGGTTTCAGGATCTAAACCCGTGTGTGGTCTAGTTCCGGGCATCGAGGAATCCTCCGGGTTTACCAGACCGACCTTGGGATCAGGAATTTGAATGTCCAACGTCATATAAGCCGTGCGACGGAGGCTCCAAATCCGAACTCCTTCTTTTGATCCGACTTCGCGATTCCATTTTTCCAGCCATTCCTCAATCTGTTGCAGATGACTCTTGATTCCGGCAAAGCCCATCCCGTCCCACAGCCAGCCGGTGAGTAGTCCCATAGCAGCATCCAGCCAGTTGCGCACAGAGAATGGATCAAAGGCTTTCACTAGCTCGCCGTTGATTTTAGCGATGATGCGTCGGAATTCTTGCTCCGGAAGAAGAGGATCTAAGATTTCAGGATATAGGTTTGAAAAGGCAGGAGCCAGGTCACCCTTGACCATCCAATCGCGTCGAATACGGATGATGCGTGTAGTCGTGAATTCTTCCGACTGTAAAGGAACGTGAGGATTCATATGCGGGAAGCATGGATGGCCAGGGCCCCACGCGATCTCGTCTGAGTTCTCAGGTTCGGCACCGTTGGCATTATTACCCCCGTTAGAAGGATACGATGCGAATGTCGAGGGCCGTAAGGAGTTATTTGATGGTGCGTGACGGGGCGGGTGCATCGTGCCGTCATCTGGCGCAATGAAGCCGCTCCGGTGGGTGGCATTTTCTTCTGTCGGCATGTCGCGATGTTCTTCGACCGGTTGGACCTGCGGAGAGCGCTGACGGCTACCCGGCAGGGCGATGCTGGTGCGGCGAGATTCTGTCTCGCCGAAACTATGCTCTACAGCGAGACTGGTTGGAGTTGCTGAGGCACGTTGTGGATGTGAAGCAGGTAACGATAGAAGCGGATATGCGTCTCTTTCTGGTGCCGCAAACCCAATCTCCTCGTCAAGGACTTTGCCACGACGGGTGGATACAATTGTGACCCGTGGGACGTGGTTGATTGGGTTCCACAAACGAAAGCTAGCAGGAGACGGACTTATTTGAACGATGGGACTCTTGTCGGAGATTCTGTTGTAGTGGCGGCTGCGGGAATGAGTGTGTGTGGGATGGTAAAGGAGCGGAGGCACAGCAATGGGTGCTTGTACCGAAGTATGCACGTTAAACGATGCGTAGTCGGAACGAGGCTGAGGGGGATAGCGATCTTCGTTTTGCGCCGCCAGCGGTGATGCGTTATCAATAAACTGGTTGCGCAGTGAAGAAGCCGTTGTGACGAACGGCTGAAAAAGTCCGGGAGAAGATTAACAGTATCGATTCCGGAATCGCGTACACTGAATGGACCTCGCGAAACGATCAGTCGGGCGCGGGAATGAAACGAGCGGGATCGGCTGGTAATAGCCGACGTCGTAAGTGTACTGTTCTGAATGAAATAGAGAGTGCTGTAGAGGCGAGGCGAGATCCTCAGTGGTGTGGCAGAAGGTAGAGAGAGCGGAAAGAAGAGTTGGCGGAAAGGAGAAGTTTTAGCACCAAGACTGAGCCGCGGCCGCGTTAACCCCATTCCGTGGGCGGCGCCAACAGAGGAACAAGGCAGACGCAATAAAAAAAATAAATAAATCGATAAGAGGTTGAAATCACAGCAAAGAAAAAACCCTTTATCAGTCAGCTGTCCGAATACATATGACCTGTCTGTTTCCGAAGCCTCCTCTAGTGACTTTTTTTCTGCGTATAGTCTGGCCGGCCTCACATGGGAGTATCAATTAAATAATATAAGAAAAGAATAGAAGGGAAAAAAAAAGGAACGAACAGGCAATTAATTGCCAGGTAATGTGTGTCTCGCCTCACAATCAATTTAATAAACGACTGGAACAATATTGAGATTCAAGAGATTTAACCACCGATCCTTCAAACAGGAACCATGCACCTTAATATACCGCATATTAATCTTGTCGCGACTGCAAAACGTTAAGTGACTGGACTAACGAGACGAGCCAGCCACAGTGACGACATGAGTGGATTAGTTTGTTATTCTTTCTTTGGCTGTAAGGGATGAGACCTTATTTACTTCGATTGCATTCAGCTTCCGAGATTTCCGCCAGAGAGGTTGACAACTGCAATACTACACACACTTATTACTTATTGAACTATGAATCGAATTCGGCGCTATCGTTTCTCGGCAGTTGGCATTACTCCTTACCAAGATCCATTAATTTATGTCCCGTCGTTCCTGGGAGATGGTTACCGGTACCAGTAGGGCTCCACCAACGCGGATGTCTCCAGAAGACGATATTTTTTAGACGACCGGATGATTGCAGCCGGTCTTGTCCTTGATCAATTGATATATTATGAGCTGTGTCTTTCCGAAGACAAAATCCGCTTTGCTGGCCTTGGAGATTGACCTAGTATCGGTTGATGAGCTTTTACCAAAACAGCGTCACTGAAGATGGCTGCAGTTTTCGACCACGGATGCCTACCGAACGGCATGAATAACCCACCGAGATTTGGGATCCATACGAGTCGTTAATGGCTACAGTCGCCGGCACGAGAATTATCCTCCGCTGTAGCCTGAAAACTACAGTTGAAGCGATTCATCTTCAATTCTCTTTTTTAAACACTCCGAGATTCTTTCTTTGAGCCAACCCATTCGGATCTCCAACACTAGCCTAGTCTCCGGAATCTACAGTACAACGTGATAGAAGTCGACCGGAAGTCTCAACGGCGGGTATTGAAGGAACCAAGAATTGGATGACCCAAAATTCCGGAAACTTACGAGTCATATCCCATGCGATTAGCTATGTCAAATTCTTCACTTGTGCTACCTCGACCGGGGTCCGCGAGACCGATCGACTCGCCGCGATTTATTCAAGCTCCAGCCGAAAACACCTTTGTCGCAGCTTTCGGCAAGGTATTGCCACAGGCATCGTATCTACAAACACCATACGGGAGAGCCGCATATTACGAGTTACCGCATTCATCTCTCGCTTCTACCGACATCACAGATCCAATTTCCCGAGTACTTTTTGTGCACGGTGTGCAAACTCCCGCAATTGGTCTTCAGCCGCTGGCAAGCGCGCTTTCTTCGCAATTTCCACACGCACATTGTGTGCTTTTCGACTTATGGGGCCACGGGCTTACGGACACTCCCGTCGTAGCCCACGATGCGGCACTCTTTCACAAGTTAGTAGAGACACTAGTGGCGCAGCTTGGTTGGGAGGACGCCCATTTCGTTGGTTATTCTTTCGGTGGGTCGATTACAGCGACATTTGCAGCTGTAAACCCCAAATACGTTGCTTCCATGGTCCTTGTTGCTCCAGCAGGTCTGGTTCGCTCAGCACGATTCGATGAGCTGCAGCGGAGTTACTTACAAGGTGGCGAAGCGGTGGAAGACAGAGCACGAAGATGGATTCTTCAATGGTTGGAGGGAGGGGAGCTAGTTGTTCCTTCGGATTGGAGGGAGAGAGTCGGGCGAGGTGAAGTAGTTGCAGAGGCTGTCAGAGATTGGGAGAATAAGAATCATGAAGGGCATGTTGCAAGCGTAGTAGCAATTGTCAGGGATGGTGGAGTCATGGATAAACATGCGGAGTTTTCTGAAGCGGCGAATAAAGGCATCCATCATTTATGTATCCTTGGAGAACTGGACGACATCTGCAGTGTAAACGATCTGGAGCAGGTCGGGATGCGAAATGTCGCTGTTGTCCCTCAAGCTGGACACGGAGTTGTCAGACAAAGCGTCCAAGAGGTTGCTCATCTGATTAAGGAGTTCTGGAATACACTCTAATTGACGATATCATTGCTTGTCGTCGTCTGGCAGACTTCCAAGGTTCTTTATACTTGCCTAAGATTTTAATATCTGGTGAGTAAAGCCTGGCATAGTGCACCATGTCCACGACAAGACCTGGTTTCTTCCGCTGGTCAGAATGAACATTGTGCAAATTTAAAACTTCCCAGTTGAATTAGCAGATTAGACTATTCTGAGAGAAATTGTAACCAGTCTGTGTCTCAGAAGAACCGAAAACATGTTCACTTGGAGATGACTTCTGGAGAACGCAGCTGATCCCCATTTCATGGTTTCCTTTCCAAATGAAGAATGGCCCATTGTTTCCCTTACGACCGAAACTCTGATCCTCGGAAAAGAAAGACGTCGCCCGGGGTGCGGCATGTCTTGGGCCATGGCGTGACATCAAAAAAAAAAAAAAAAATAGCCAGTACCCACCTGCAATACCTGCAGAATTTATCAAGCTAGTGCAGCTATTGAGAGTCCATATCCAATGGAGTCTAATTGCTTTTCTTCCAAAGGGTATCGCGGGAGCAATGACAGCACCATGTCATTAAAGTCGACGAATTGCGACTGATGCGATAGGGCTGCCGTCTCAAACGCCGGGGGATAAGAGCCCGCATCTGCCCAGTCCACGAGCCATACAAGGCCAGTTCGGTCCAGAATTAGATTTCGCGGGCTGATGTCCTGATGGGTGAGAACAAATTGGGTGAACTTGAACGGGGGAAGGTCTTTTGGCGTATGATTGTAATGTTTACAGATTTCCAACTTGTGGTTGAACCAGCCCTCAAATTGGGACACGTCCTTGAAAGGACCGGCACTGTAGTGCGTAAAGAAACGACCGCGACATGGTCCTCCGCCGATCGGACCTGGCTCTAACAGCTTTATGGACTGCATTTCGATGATCATCTGGGCAGTCTGTTTCGCGATGTCCAGTTTTTGTTCATCACTGAGACCGACCCAGCAGGTATCAAGCGGTTCACCGTCGATATAATCCATAACAATATACCCCCGGGTGCCAAAGTATTTCGTATCGTCCGTGAGATGGAGTGACCGATGAACACGAGGAGCTCGAATGTTGGACCTTGATGGAACTAGTTGGAGTACTTTTGCCTCACAAGGCAGCACATCGCCGCCGCCTTTTAAGACGAGGTCCTTGGACAGTCGCACTACTTTCGTTTCGCCGAGAGCATGAAGAATTGGAGCTGACTTGAGGAGGTCAGTGAGTGAGTCATCAGAAAGAGAGTCGAGTTTCTTGTCGTCCAGCGGGAATGCCCTATCTGAGGCCCTACTGGCCGGCTGCGGAAACTATCAGTACTGGAATCATAAGAAAATCATGTACGGGAATCAATACGTCAGTGAATGGGCGAAAAAAACCGTCCATATTTCCTAACCTTGCAGTATGTTCGAATACTCTTTTCTCCAGCCGACTAAGCCTCATTTGTGCGGTGTCAAGTATTGCCAAGGCTTAGTTCCAACACAGCTCATCCTCTTAAAGCGGCCATAGCCGAAAGAGGAAAGAAAAGGGCCCCGGTAGATTTTTGAGCGATAGAAGTGCCTATCTAGGTACGCGCGCGAAATCGAGATAGGCAAAATTGAATACCTAGGCAGCATACACTCAAAATGCCTCTGAAGCTAGGTGTATTTGTCACTGTACACATAAAATCCGGCCTGGAATCGTAAACAACAGTAGCACCACATAGAAATAGTGCGAGTCTTTGAATGTAATAAGGACATGTAGAGAATGACAGGTTTTCCAAACTTCCGCCAATGACTCTAGTGCAACGTGTAAAAAGGAAAAAGAAAGAAATTGCTGAGAGAATGAAATGTTTGCAAGATGGACCCGAAAATTGAAGGGAGAAAAAGGGAGGGTCGCGTAAAGTTACATAAGTATCGACAGCCGTTGAGTAATCGAAAATTTCAAGCATCCCAGTCGAACAGATCTGCGAAATATTAGTCTCTCTCAGAGGATTTATAATTCATCTTTCTCACCAGTATCAAGTTCCCCAGTTGTGAACTCATTATCTGCGTCAAATTCATTCTTGATCGGTACATCGTGGCTCTCCGGATCAGCAGTATCCGGTTGCTCTTGTTTGACAACAGCAGCTGAAGTCGCAATCTGCGGGAAATCAGTTGTTCTTTTTTCTTCCTGTATGGGATTCTGATCTCCCCTTTTCGCATCCAGGGAATTATCCTGAGTGGCTGGTTCTGTTGTCTCCTCGCTCGAATGCCCCTCTGAATTTTTGTTTTGAGTCATAGTCTTGTATGACGACTCTAATTCCTCGATGTACTTTAATATTTCTTGGAGAGCAGCACGCTTCTCTCTCGGTAACAGTCCCTCCACGGAAGCCTGACTGCCGATCATCGCCGACTTGTAATCACGTTTAATCAACAAGAGAGTGCCATCAATTTTCTCGAGCAAAGATTCCTCAACACTGTCGACCAATTTGAGGAGCGCCTCTTCGACTTCGTCGGCACTTCTCTCAAACATTTCTTCGCAGCATCCGTTCACATGTGAAGACATAGCAGCCTTCATGCGCATAAAACTCCCAGGACCTGCACGTTGCATCAGCAAAGGTTCAAGATTAGTTTTATGAGAATCCTACCTTGTTCTACAGTACAAGTGAGATAAGCCGGATGCATTTCTTCGGTGATGATCGGTTCAAACATACGATTGATATCCCTGGCTTGCGCCACGATATCATCTATTTTCTGGTTGAACAGCTCCTTCACCAATCGTTCGTAGACGCGCAATTGTTGCGATAACATGTGAAGGCTTGCGACTGGGCCAGTTGTCTTTGTTACTTGGCTAGAGATGTTGTCATGAAATTTTCTCAAAAGCTCAGCACCTTGTGAGCCGGCGTTATTGAGGATTGTGTTAATACGTCGCGAGAATACTTTTTCCCAACCCGGGGCCACAGCTTTCATGACAGGCTCTATGAGCTCGGCATTCCAGTTATGAGGGCCTTGAGCATTGGCATAGACACCATCACGACGGCACAAAGCCTTGTAGGTGGCCCAGTAATATCCTCCTTCAAAACGATTGAATCGATTTACTGGCGCACCCCAGTGACCAACTGTTGCAACAGCTGCCTCGGCTGCCGTGGGCACTGCCTCGTCTAAAAGGAAATCAGAAGTTTGTCAGGCAGATAATTGGGGTAAATAAAGCCCTACTACTACTTACTACAGGCCTGCAAGATATCCGATTCTATCTCCTCAGCCATTTGTTCACAAACTTGATGGATATGTTCAGAAATCTCCTGTATCAAGATGTGCATTGTCAGTCTGATACCCTCGGGTCTTTGAATTTCAGGTACTGCGAGTAAACAAAGATAGAATTAGAGCGTGGATAATTACCTTGTCCATTTGGTTATGTGCACTCTCGACAATTGCAGCTCGAGCTGCCTTCTGTTTGTCGGTGACCTTAAGGTCACCAGACGCCGATACGAGGCGCAAAGAGTTGAGTAGTTGTTCAAGATTGTTCAAAAACCGACGAGAATTAGTTTCTCTGCTGGCTTCCGTCAGCTTCTTACAATGAGCCTGAAGCTGAGGGATTTCGGTTTCTTCAATCGCCTGAAATCCGGGTACATTTGGCTCCTTTTGAAAACGTCCCTGGAGCTTTTGGTAAGCCCGAGAGGAGACGCAAAACACAGGAAGTGATTGTGCGACTTTGTCGTAATCGCGAACATCGACTTCCGGGTTAAAGTTGGAGGCATCATTTTCTTCGGCAAGTTCATGATCAAGTTCACGGATACCGCTAGCGAAATCTTGCTGGATGGCCCCTCGTGAATACTCATTCCGACCAGCTATCGCGATGTGACTCATTTTCGCTTGGATTTCAGCTTTCTTTTCATTCGCCTCTTTGATGCGTATTCGGATCACTTTCATTTCCGCTTCGATTTCTTGCCGGTGTCGACGCGCTTCTTTCTTAGTTGTTTTCAATTCAGACAACTTCTCTTCGACAACTTCAAGTGTCAAAGGTTCGTTTTGGGTCTCGTTGTCGTCTTGTGTTTCGTGGTTTCCGAATTGATCATCGTCGCTGACGGAGTCACTGTCACAATCAGAATCCTGTTTGTGTCGCTTCCTAGGTGAGTGCGAATCTTCGTTATTGCCGTTCCGCTTGCGCTTCTTGCAGTCGGACTTCTCTGAAGGGGGATAGACAATTTTGCCATCTTCAATGTCATCCTTTAAACCTTCCCATTTTTCAATCTGCTCATCTATGTCGTCCACAACAGCCGAATAATCCGACCTGGTTGTTTTCAATTCGTCGAGCCGTGTCTTGTGCTTGCGCGCTTCTGAATCATACTCGTCAGATTGAGCCCAGAGTCCGCCCATCTCTTGTTCCAGCCCTAAAGACTCCTGGGCCTCGGAGATGCTGATATCATCTGTCTTGCTGCAAATGAAGGTTACAGAATCGAATCCGCCGTCCATTTTGAGCTGTCTCTTGAATGTCTCTCCGAGGAGCGATTTCGCTGCCTTGTCATCAACAGCCCGAGTAATTGGTGCCACAATCCACAAACCAGTGCATTGTTTCATGTAACCTTCCGCAACACGGCCCCGAGCTGCATTCGAATCATGAACTCCGGGCAAGTCGACAATGACAGCACCGGTTGAAAGAGCTGCAGCTTTAATGTAGATCCTCACAACCTTGATCAAAGGCCAGAACTCCATTTGTGCAGAAGACTTCGCAGACTTGTCTTTATCTGACTCGCCCTCCTTAGTGGTGGTCTTTTCCTTGCTGTCTACATAGGACTGCAACTGCTTATAGAATTCGGTAGACTTCTTTTCAGCAACTTCTTTCGTCCCACCAAGCACCGCTCGCACTGGAGAAAGGTTTAACAAATTCTGAACGTTCGTTTGTTGCAGCATTTCATTTGTGAGTTTTGGATAGACGGCTTTGATCTTGGCGTAGGCAACGCTCGCTTCCGAGTCTTGGACCCATGCTTCGCGAGAGATCTTTCCGTTGCTATCGAGCAAGTCACTGAAAAGAACCTGGAGCTCTTTTTCCCATTCTTTTTCCGTGATGAATTCGATTTGCGCACGATACGGAATTTCTTCATAATTGTACGAAATTTCCGTAACAACTGCTGTGCATGCTCTCATACAGTTTGTTGGAACTAATCGTTCTTCGTCAAGCATGGCATTTATCACCGAAGATTTGCCAGCGCCAGTATTACCGACAACACCAACAATTGTCTTGGGTTGTGTGGCTTGTTTCTGCAGGTTTTCTATGCTTTTCAACCACTCGGCGGCTTCGAGGTCGGGGGCGACCCGGCGAAATGGTTCCTTGAGGCGCTCCAGCATATTCACACCATGCTTTACTCCAGCTTCTAGGAGTTCTGGGCTGCAATCACTGAAAAGAGTTTGTAGACTAATTTGTTCAGGAGGCTCGACTACTGGGTCAGCTGGTAAAGACGAACGTACGTCCGTCGTTGCGCGATTGGGAGAATTGGCGGCCTTAGGTTTTTCGGTGCGCTGATTGTGCTCAGTAATAGTGGTGACTGACGTATATCGCAAAGGTCGGGCGTTGTGCACCCAATACGCAATCTTGCGATGGCTCATGAGCCTCCATTCCGAGTGTAACATCAAAAATGCTTTGTCTAGGTGGCTAATTAGAAACGAGAAAGACTCCAGACTAGGGTATGATGCTGTATTGGGAGCGCCTGAAATCTTACCTGTCCCATAAGATTCTGAGTAGAGAAGATATTTGTCTCTTTTTGAGAAAAGAAACGCATAAAAGCCCGCACTCTCGTCTCTGAAACGTAAAAATTCTTGCCAAACATTACCAATTTCTATGCTGTGAGAATCGATTAATAGTATTGCGCGCTCCTGGTACCATTGACAAGATTGTGGAGTCAAGGCGAGCCACTGCTCTAAGATGGTTTGTCGGGTAGATCCTTGACGCTCACTGTCGTTCGTCTTCGGCATCGAATTTTTCGAGGTGGACTTGTCGTCTGAGGTCAGGCCCGTTGAGTCTTTCAAGTAGCGTGAGAGGGCTGCTTTCTCATGGAAAAAGTCGACCATTGTAAATAAAATCATCCAATCCCCCAGTCCAAAACGAGGATGATTCGAACAGTTCTGTAGAGGGTCTGGGGCTTGCAGAATACGATCCAAATCCTTAGTCAGCTGGCGTCGATCAGCCTTTAGAGCAACCAATGACTGGTAAGGTAGAGCATGTTGTGCGCCGGATAGTGGTTGAGAGGAAGGCTTTGTTTCGGTAGTTTGTTCGACTTTGATGAATGCGTTGTTCGCCGAGCGAGACTGTAAGGGCGCTCTCGACGGCTCGCTCTTAATTTGACTTTGCACAAGCACAATTGCCTCGACCAGAATGACCGAGTGATTTGCAGGGTTTATTTTCGAGATCTTGTCATTTAATTCGAGTACCACGCCATTATGTCGGAGGCCAACTCTTTGAGGTAGCGCGACACCACTCGCGTAGGTCTTCAAAATTGATAGTACAGTCGTTTCCTTCGACATGTTAGATCGAATTGCTGAAAGGGCAAGTACTTGACTAGAGTAAAAAGAAGAATTTACCGGCTTGCATTTGAACCACATAAAGTCCTTCTTGGGGTCTGCATTTTCAGGTCTCACGTCGTCATAGAGCACTCCGACACAAATTTCTCCTGGCACAGACCGAAGACTGTTCAATTGTCTTAAGCCTTCGACTGTGGCTTTGACGCGGAAGTCTTCGTCCAGTATGGGAGACCTGTAAGAAAAAGCTCCATGTTAGGCTGTCGTACTATGGTCTCAGAGCGCGTAAGAAATAATGAGAGAGAACTTACCTGTCCATGCCAGGTCATTCATATGAGATGAAAATCAGATGAATTGCGAGTTGAGAGGAGAAGAGTTGCAGGAGTGAAGCGATTGTGAGAGAAAGAATGAGAGAAAAGAGAATCTTCTTGGACAAGTCAGGTGAGAAAGATTCCAACAGGAAGGCACGACCCAGATAGTATGACGCGAGGAAAGAGCGCGCGTTTGATCAGAGTGTTGCCTTCCCGTTTGGGTTAGCGTGAATATTTTTCCAGATTAGGCAAGAAGCTTTCGATAAGGGTTTTGATCGGCCTTATCGGCCTTATCGGCATGTGACGTGTAAAATTACTAAGATACCCTAATTGGGCTGTAATTAAAACCAATCGCGCTGAACACGCAAAAACGCGGCCAAGGAGCGCGCAAATCGCGACACCAGCCGGCCACGCTGCATGCTGGATGGAGCCACCCACAAATCCTGCAGTTATGAAGCCATGGACCCTCTGTATTTGAACTACATACAATTCTTTATTGTATAATTTGAGCTGTCTCTTCAGTACAACTCACCATCGCATTTGGCATCCTGCTTCAGCTCTGTTTACAGGAAAACAATGGAGCGACATGAGGACCTGAGGTCGGATCCTGTACACATTTCTTATCCTCACGACATACCATCATCTCCACCGTCTATTGTATCTGAGGCTGGGACTCGACGAAAGCCAAAGCGACCTCCTCCAGTCACTCCTCGATCCTTCAAGAGGTTTTTCACGCCGCGCTCCTCTCTCGATGCCTCGTCCATCAATCTCATGCCGGCCACTCGCCAGGTACTTAAAGATCTTAGTACTGCATCTCTAAATCGACGAGCTCCAGCATTTACCAAGATCAAATCTGGACATACATCTACAACCTCTACCAATCATGGGTTGTTGAAAAGCCCGTTTATAGAGACCAGCAAAACTCCCTCCAAAAAACGAAAGCTGAGCTTTTCGTCACCTTGCTCTCCTCAATCATCTCCGCTTCGAAAAGTTCGTCTTGCGGCTCCAATTGAAGATGATCATCTAGTTGAGAAGACTGTTCGAGAGATCGAAATAAAAGCCCCTCCGGAAATAATTCTCTCGCCTCGGAAATCGGTTCAGAAACAACTGTTTGCCGTCAAACCTTCGGTGAAGCCTATACTTCGGTCCAAGGTACTCGCTACCGCGGGAGAGGTCTGTCAGCGTGGCGTGTCGGGCCGTATGAATCAATTGATTACGAGATGCACCTACGGAACCGGTGAGTTACCTTTGCATGGATCATGTCTGATTGATCTCCTGTGCTTTTCCCCCTTTTGACTAACAGGATTATTTCTAGATTGGAGAGACCAGACATCTACCTTCTATTCTCGTCCAACTGACGTGCATTCAAACCTCAGTGTCATCGAAGATCGTCCTGCTCTGCCTTTCTGTGTTGCTTCTTGCAAGAGTAAGTCTTTGGCGGCATCCATATCCCGCTGACATTGGCTAATTGCGTCACAAAGCGAACTCACTCGTGGCTATTGGGGACGAAGAAGGAGGAATACGTTTGGTAGACTCAGCAAAGAAAGATGCTGTTGGTTTTTCAAAAGCTCATTTGTCTTTTCGTGCTCACGGCAATTCTATTATGAACCTGGAATTCTCCAGCGACGACATGCTTCTAGCAACGGCTGCCGGTGACCAAACGACTCTTATATTTGACATGACTACCCAGAAACCCATTCACTGCTTATCAAACCATACCTCATCAGTCAAACACGTCCAATTCCAGCCAGCATCAAATAACAAGATGCTGGCGACTTGCAGTCGCGATGGTACCGTCAATATCTGGGATTTACGTTGCAAAGGTCACGAAAGCCCTTCGATTCAGATTCATTGCAATCTTGACTCCGACGGCAATTCGGCGGCTCCCTCGCCTGTGGTCAATTACCCACAACCCCTGCGGACAATCCAGGATGCCCACGCATTCATGTCTAGGGGGTCCAAGTTGGCCTCTGTACAACGTCCCGACAGCCATTTCAGCAGAGAAAACGCTGCAGTGACATCTCTTTCGTTTCTTCCGGCTGGCCGCGAAAACCTGTTTGTGACTGCATCAGAGGCGAACGCTTGTATCAGACTGTGGGACATGCGTACGTCTTATAATATCCGACGGGGAAGCCCTGCTCCTTTATCCACGACACGCGAGCCGGACAGTCATGTGAATCACAGATCGTATGGGGTTACATCCTTGGTACTGAATAACGATGGCTCCAGGTTATATAGTCTGTGTCGAGACCTCGCTGTCTATGCTTATTCGACTTCCCATCTGGTCTTGGGTAGTTCTCCGGACCTCGCCTTAAATAACGACCGACCCAGACGTGCCGGTGGGCCCGACAAAGAAGGTCTCGGGCCTCTGTATTGCTTTCGTCACCCCCGGCTACAAGTATCTACATTTTATGTGAAGGCCGCCATCAGGCCAGCCAAGGACGACAAATGCGAGATGCTTGCCGTCGGCAGCAGCGACAATTGTGCCATTCTATTCCCTACCGACGAACGCTTTTTGTCTTCTGAGCCCGCAATGCCCTCCCAGACTGCTGATCTGCCGCCCGCCAGCCGACCTGCTGTAGTCCGATCCAGTCTGAGACGCACCAACTCGGATGCTTCATTTTCTGGTCGCCCAGAGACTTTGATCCCTACTTACCGTTCCGGAACACCCCTGGTTGGAGGTCATGGAAAAGAGGTTTCAGCCGTCTCGTGGACCTACGATGGCGAATTAGTTACTGTCAGCGACGATTACACCGCCCGATGTTGGCGTGAAGGACCCGATGCGCGAGATTTACGCACTGGAGGAGAAGTTGACGGCAGACGATGGAATTGCGGCTGGGCAGAGACTCCCGATTCATACAACGATGAGGAAGAATGAGCTGTCTGCAAACCTATTTACTGCGTCGCGGAAAACTGATTTCGAGATTCCCATGGAGAAACTATACTTATATCCCAGATGCTGGGCTCTTTTTGCATTGATTTACCTGCTTGAGCAACTATTTGGCGTGGCATTGCAATAGCGTGGTGTTCTGTGGTTTCGTTTCTTGTGATTACAATTATTTTGCTGGGTGGCGTATTGTGAGCGTGCTTTTTTTGAGCACGATATGCATGCATGACTTTCTGACAGAAGGCATGTCTCGGGATTGGCCTTTTTTGCCTTTTTTTGCTGTGGCGATTAGTGATGTTTTTACGTTACCAGTGTTTCAGAGGAATTAGGACTTGAGCAATGAATTACTACTTCTTACGGATTTATTGAATCAACTTGCAGGATTCTGAATACAAGCGGTAACAAAGAGGCTGGGAACGAGATGCCATACTTTATCGTAGGGCAGATGTTCAAAGTAGGGTTGCAACCGGAGAAAGTCTCCAGTTTGTATAAATGTACCAGGAATTCAATGTTTATTAGTTCTAAACATATGCAATGAAGCTTTTCTGAATATCGACTCAAATCCCATCTAATGACCATGACCGTCATCCTCAGCAGGCTGCTCAGGATCTAATTTGATCATCGTATCAATACGCATGATAGCAATACAAGCTTCGACCGCACTCTTCAGCTGTTTCACCTTGCTCATGCTAGGCTCGAGCACACCAGCTTTGACAGAGTCGACGACACGACCTTTTGTCAGATCAAGACCGTAGTTGCGGTATGTTTTCTTCTTGGCGATGGCCTTCTCTTCTTCGTTGGCATCGCCTTCCTGGAGACGCTGGGAGATTGCATGACGGACTCGCAGTTGGGCAACGAGCTCCGAGGAGTCTTTGGCAGCATTCACGGCCAAAGTTTTCGGAATGACCAGAAGAGATTGAGCGAATTCGCCAATGGCAAGTTGCTCTCGCGAGCTCTATTTGTCAGATTTGTTAGAATTGCCACTTAGATAATGCATACATGCAGCAAGCTGAGATTACGTACCACGGTGACGGCAAACTCTTCAAGATAGATATGAAGTGCAGTCTCAACAGCGCCACCTCCAGGTACAACGCTGCCACTCTCCAGAGTGCGCTTGACGGCCGATAAAGAATCGTGAACTGATCTCTCCATTTCGTCCAATTGGAAATCGTTGGGGCCACGGAGGATAATTGAAGCGGACGAATGAGCTTTGGTTCCCTTGACAAGGATACATTCATCATCGGAAATACGCTCCTGCACAACCTCCTCGGCGTAGCCCAGGTACGAGGTTTCGAACTTCTCGTCACCGTTCAAATCTGAGAGAGTGCTGATGAGTGTCGCTCCAGTGGCCTTGGCAATCCGCCTCAAGTCTTCTTTCTTGCAACGTCGCACAGCCATGGCGCCTTTCTCGACAAACGTCTTGAGGACCATATCGTCAATACCTTTGGTGGTGAGGACGACGTTAGCGCCGGACTTCAATATCATTTCGACCCGATCCAAGACAATTCCCGATTCTCGTTCGCGAATCTTTTCTAATTGTTGCGGGTCGTCAACGGTAATCTGAACACCGAGCTTCATCCGCTCCTTTTGAAGATTCATGTCGAGACAAGCAATCTTGGCGTCTGTTATCCGCGTCTTCATAGCCTGGGAAGCCACAGTGCAGTTCAGAGCATAGCCCTTGACGAGGATAGACTCTGTAGCGCTCTTTCCGTGGGCTTTGAGCACATTCACGGCCTTGACGGGGTATTTGACCTCGTTTCTTTGGTTCGTTGACTTGACGAGCAGCATGGCATCGACAACCATATTAGCGAAAAAGTCACTATCGGAGCCAATGATCTTGCTCGACATGGATGTCTTGGCGATGTTCAGGAGACTGTCCCTGCCCAGGCTATCGACTTTTGTGCTGATGTTCTCATTCATGTATTTCACGGCCTCTCTCAACGCCAATCGGTATCCGGTGATAATTGTGGTAGGATGGATTCGGTTCTTCATGAGTTCGTTGGCTCTACGCAGAAGCTCAGAGGCAATCAGAACGACAGACGTGGTACCATCTCCGACCTGGATGTAAGAGACAATCTTAGTATTGGAACCTTTTGTTGCAGATATATCTCAGCCGTGGCCTACCTCCTTGTCTTGTTGTTGAGCCAAGTCCACCAATATTTTACCAGCGGGATGTTCAATATCCAGCAGACCGAGAATAGTGGCGCCGTCATTCGTAACCGTGACATCCTAGACAATATTCAGAACAATCATTCCATCGTGAATAATCCGATCGCTGTCTTACCCCTATGTCGTCCACCATCATCTTGTCCAACCCGGAAGGACCAAACGAGCTCTTGACGACATTTGCAATAGCTTGTGTAGCAAGGACTGCTAAAAGTCAGAAACCAGGCGCGATTTTTTCCCCAATAACATCAAAAATCTGGCACGCACCGTTCTGGTCCCGTATATCGGAACCGCTAATTTTCTGGCCGCCGAGAACTGTGTGAAGCTTTTTGTCAGTCGCATGCACCATCCGCCATGGACACCGATCGATAACTCACAGAGAGTTCCCGCATTGCGAGGCTGCTCAAAAATGCCCGCCATGTCGATGGAATTCTTGTTTTAAAAGGTAAAGAGCTGGAGAGAGATGGCGATAACCCTTTTTCTTTTTGTGATGAAGCTTCTTTCCCATAGAATTAATTATTCTGGCGAGTGGTGGGACGGTCTGGTCCGTGCGCTCCTGCGGTAGGAAATTATTCTGCCGGACAAAAGGCGGTCTTTCCCAAACATCCCACTTTAACGAGGGGAGAAAAAGAATCCAAATTGCCTACCATTTGATCAATTTACCCAATTCCTGAAATTAACTTGAGGTACGACTCTTTGGAATTTGCCTCGAAGCAATCGTTATTGTTTGGTCAAAAAAAAATTGACCAGTCTTGTTAGACAAATCGAGAACGAAATGGCGAGCCAACACGACGAGTCGGTGACTCAGACACTGCCTGATCGTACACAAACCGACCCCGCTGAAAACAAGGGCGAAGATGTTTCCAAGAACGCCGCAAAGAAAGCCGCCAAAGCCGCTAAACTCGCAGAGCAAAAGGCCGACAAGGCAAAGAATAAGGGCATTGGAAAAGCCGAAACAAAGGGACCGACCATGAAGACCACTAAGAAGAAGATCGAAGGCGCAGCTTTGATCGGAATCGACGTGTCAAAGGAGGATGATTTCCCAACCTGGTATCAACAAGTCCTGATCAAGGGCGAAATGCTGGAATATTATGATGTGTCGGGATGTTTTATTCTGAAGGTGAAAAAATATACCAAGCTGTACCATTTAACTTGTGATCATGTTCGCAATCGCTGACAGTTAGGAAGCCCTCGTCTTATTTCGTGTGGGAAACCATACAGAACTGGTTCAATGACAAAATCAAGAAAATGGGCGTCAGGAACTGCTCGTTTCCTCTGTTTGTATCTGAGGACGTTCTCCAGCGGGAGAAGGATCACATTGAAGGGTTTGCTGCTGAAGTGGCTTGGGTAACACATGCGTATGGCTGTCCTTTCTTTTGCCAGAATCA
The DNA here is from genome assembly GCA_002916415.1 of Talaromyces borbonicus. Lineage (NCBI taxonomy): Eukaryota > Fungi > Ascomycota > Eurotiomycetes > Eurotiales > Trichocomaceae > Talaromyces > Talaromyces borbonicus. Next base: position 306,585 of record NBSA01000028.1, on the reverse strand, counting down.
ATTGAAAAAAGCAACTGGTTAACATGTTTGATTCAGAGGATCGGCCCCCCTTGAACGCAAAATTGCTATCCGCCCTACCTCCGAAACCGTCATGTACCCTTACTACGCGAAGTGGATTCGGAGTTATCGAGATCTCCCCCTGAAGTTGAATCAATGGAACTCGGTCGTGCGCTGGGAATTCAAACACCCTCAGCCATTTTTGAGAACTCGTGAATTTTTGTGGCAAGAAGGACATACCGCTCACTTGACTGAAGAAGGCGCTGCTGAAGAAGTGCTGCAAATTTTGGAGCACTATGCTCACGTCTACGAGGACCTCCTGGCAGTTCCTGTCGTGCGGGGAAAGAAGACCGAAAAAGAAAAGTTCGCCGGAGGCTACTATACAACGACGGTCGAAGGCTATATTCCTGCCACAGGCCGTGGTATCCAGGGTGGTACATCTCATTGCTTAGGGCAGAATTTCAGTAAGATGTTCAACATCACGGTTGAAGATCCCAATGCCAAGGGCGAAGAAAAGAGCGCTCCTTTGTACGTGTGGCAGAACTCGTGGGGTCTGTCTACCAGAACCATTGGTGTCATGGTAATGATTCACAGCGACAATCGGGGTCTGGTCCTGCCTCCTCGAGTGGCAGAGATTCAGACCATCGTTGTGCCTGTAGGCATCACAAAGAACACCACCGACGAAGAACGAAGTCAGATCTACAAGGGTTGTACCGAAATAGCCTCTAAGCTCAGTGCCGCAGGTATTCGTGCGGATGCCGATCTTCGAGATGGGTATTCCCCTGGTTACAAGTTCAACGATTGGGAACTGCGTGGTGTGCCTCTTCGCCTCGAATACGGACCTGGAGAAGCCAAGGGCGGCTTTGTGACTGCTTCTCGTCGTGATCTTCCTGGAAAGGACGGTAAAATCACTATGCCCATCGACACTCTCCAAACCGCCGTTCCTCAATTACTCGACACCATCCACAATGATCTATACAAGCGAGCCGACGCCCAATTCCGCGAACACCGCAAACAGATCACCACGTGGGAAGATTTCACACCACTATTAAACCAAAAGAACGTTCTTCTCATCCCTCACTGTCTCACAGAAGCCTGCGAGGATCAAATCAAAGAACTTAGTGCGCGGAAAGCGGAGGAAGATAGTGGAATTCCTCAAGATGCGCGCGCACCCAGCATGGGCGCGAAATCGCTATGCATTCCCTTCGAACAGCCCGAAGGTATTGAAAAGGGTGTCACGAAGTGTTTGAATCCTCACTGTACCAAATTAGCCGAGAAATGGTGCATGTTCGGACGTAAGTTTCTCCACCTGCCTACTTCTTCCTTTATGTCACTTGTTCATTAACGCTCCTATCTTTTATAGGCTCTTATTAGAAAACGAGACATTTCCATTTGATTGCCCAACACGAATACCTTGAAGTTTCAACCCAGTCGATCTCACGCGTATTCAATTTTCCTTGTGTGGGAGACACTTCTACCGTGATACTCCCCATCAATATAACTTCTCTTTCTATCCCCGCGTTATGCGACTTGTTCGACATGTGACGTTCTATCAGGTGTATCTATTGAGTAATACATAGTACGAGGTTTCGACGGCGTATTATTAGCAGCGATTATCTCTTGCGATGAATACTGCATACGCTGACGGCGCTAATAGCGTAGGCAGATACCATACTAGGAATTACGGGAACTTTCATTCCAAGGTTTTTTTTTTGTAATTATTGAAATTTTTAATATTGTATCTCAAACGATATAGCCCTTCGCTAGAAAAGTCGAGCGCGATAAGCCTATATAACAATGCAATGGGGGTCCACGGGTAGATTACGATTATATGAATGCCAGCCAATCCCTCCCCGTTGAACACCTTTTAGACTCCTACCCTAGGCCTTCCAAAGGCAAGCAATGCGCAATCTGGTATAAAAAAAGACAGTTGGTTCCGTCGGATCGAAGTCCTTTTCCCTTGAAACAAATGCATGTGAGGAAAATAGGAAGATAAAAAGGAGTCAGATGTAGAAGAAAGAAAATAAAGTAGAGAGAGAAAAGAGCGGCTCGTCAATATGGAGTCGACTTGTGCAGTTAGATGTAGCGTTGAGCTGAGTGTTATACGAGAGAAAGAGACGGGAATCATACTCTCGTAGTCTGCGACAAACTAATTGGGACGCACATAACTTGGATATATGGGCGGCGTAGCAGCGTCGACAGGGTTAAACTCAGTATAATGCGGAGACGGAGGCACAGGATCCGACTTGCGTTTGAAATGTGACTTGTACCGCGGTTGTGACAGAGGTATAGGAGGCGGGAAGAGACTGAAGCTAGATGACGAGGAGACCGAGGCTGAGGAATTATGTGGAGATTGTAAAGCCTGCGAGTGAAGTTTTGTTGTCTGAGACGATAATTGGGATTGAGGATGAGATCGGGGATGTAAGTTTTGCTGGGGCTGTTCTTGCGGAAAAGGTGTCGACGCTGTAGATGGAGTCGATGGTTCACCATAGGTATGTCGTCTTCTTCTGGGCACAATTGGCTGCGAATCTCTCAGTCGTATTTTCTTCGTCAGGGAAGACGATATCTGCCCATCAGATTCGCCGTTGGTAGGACTGTAGTTTTTTATTTGGCTCGGGCCCAAAGCCTGAGGACTGGTAACCTGCACAGGCGACACGTTCGACGTTGACGAGTTCTTGGATTGAATTGCATGACTTGACTTTCTCCGAATCAGTCTAGATATTGTACTCTCCTTTTCGGGCAATGGCTTCACTCTTGAAGGACCCGGTGGAGGCAGAAGTATGTCGTCTTCCACCGAATTATCCGAAGACGGTGGTGTATGCAACGAGTCGTTTGGTGCGGGGACATTGCGAAAGGCGTCGTGAGAATTGATTTCACGAACAATGATCTCCTGGAGTGACTCGAAAGTAGGGCCATGTGGGTTAGGTGTGGAATCCTTATATGCTTGTTTTAGGATCTTCATGATCTCGTCAATGTCAAGAGCAGATGAAGAAGTCTGGGGTGTAGGTGGATTAGCGTTGATCGCAAGTAATGGGTTACGAACAACTTCGTCGATACTGGGGTTTTTCAGGATTGGTGTTGACTTGTGGGGAGCCGGGGGTTGTATGGCACAGTGCTCGATCCTGATACTCGGCTTTTTCATGGCAGTGATATCCGTATTAATCATAAGATCGCGAACGTTTTTCTTGCCAGCCCGAGATGTTGCTGGTGGATTTGTACTTGGTGGTCGACTACTGTCGGACTCTTCGCCATTGCATGGCAAGTTGTGGTTTGGTTTTCGTTTCTTTTCGTCTGCCGCCGAAGCGTCTGCTGGTTTCTGCTCGCAATGTTTTTGTCCGGGTGCAGCCACAGGTATCACCAGCTCGGGCACATTCTCGGGTTCTCTACCAACAATCGACTCGGTGACTTCACCTCCTGAGGTAGGAGGTCTTGGGAAACTAGCCAAATCTGGAGTCTTCATTTCGGCCATGCTTAGATCCGGAGCCGACGCCTGCGGCCTCAACGACGGCTGTTCTTTCAGGTGAGTTGGGGTTTCGACCATGCTTTCCCTACTCTGCGACTTGGCTAGTCTAGCCGGTGGGTAACTCGTTCGTGGTTCACGTAGGCGACCTTGGGAGTCCAACGTTAATTGACCCTTGATTCTCTCTTGATGATCGGACCTTGTAGTGACTTGGCTCGACCGGGGTCCCCTGTAGATGGGATTGCTTTTTGATCTAGTAATATTCCTATCGGCGACGTCTTCTTGGTAGATGCCGGATAAAAGACGAGAATATTGAGGGGTCAGTTGCGGTAAATGCTGAGCAATGATATTCCGGTCTGCAATGTCTTCATTGTAAGGAGTAATCGGCGACAAGGATCTCATCGTCGACATTTGATAGCGATGATTTGAAAACAGGGCCTCTACGACGTCGATATGTCGATTGCGCTGTTCGGGCCCATCGTTGGACCCTGTGTATCGAAAGTTGCGCAGAGAAGCCAGCGTCCGGGAGTAAAACGTCTCGTGCAATTGCTCGAATTGCTTTTCAATCCCGTCGTAATGCCGGCTGGGGTCTCCGCGACTCCGTGTTCGTGGCGGTCTTGCATACGGAGAGGCGGGCATTGCAGTCTCGCGGGTAGGTGATTGCGGATATTGATGGGCGTATTGCTGACTGTTGCGGTCAGGGCTTTCTCCAGATGGCCGCGGTGAGGAAGGCGAAAAGAATTTCCTGAAGCTCGCCATGGTCAGGTTTTCTCGCTTTTTTGCCCTTTTTCTTCTCCTTCAACGAAGCCGGGTTGGGCGAAGGCAAAGCATGAACCCCTCCAATACTGCCAGCTAAATCAGCCCGTCGAGCGCGGACAAAAGGAACAAAATCTAGCACAGATCCAGTCCTATCCTATGAAATCCCAAAAAATCCTATAAAATAATCAAAGATAAATCATAGCAACGTGAAGTAAACTCCGAATGGAAGCATAACCCGATGTGACAATTCTGGGATCAGATAGACAAGTCGGAAGTTAGGATAGAAGAGCAGAGATGGGAAGAATTGTTGAGCGTCCCGTCCCAGTGGAGTAACGGTCCCAGGGCCCAAGCTTCCATTTTTGCCAGTCTGAGGCCAGAGTCTGAAAGTTTTAAGAAAATGCCGTCTGTCTGGGGTGGCGTAGACGAACCATCACCCCGGAAGTACTAACTAGTACGTACTATGTACTTCGTGGTGATTAGGCTTGGTGATTACACGATGTAAAGTGATTACACAATACCGTAAATACAATACGTTTCCGCTAAAGTCTTCGACATTGACTAGTCTAGGCTGGGTTTTCCATCACACAAAGACAAGGACAAAGGACGGTTTACCTTCCTTGCAGAGTAAGGTAGTATCATTTCTATCAGGGAAGCGGCATATTAATGGCAACGTGGTCTTTGTTACAAGGGCATTCGAGAATCAAAGGAACAGTACTACTATGTAGTAGATAACTCGGCTCTTTTCCCAAGGCCAGTTAGTTTGCGGTGACGATAGGAGTTCGCAGCCTCACCTTGAAATAAATTACAGAACCACTCCACGGTTCCGCACGAGGCGCTTAATTGTCGGGATTATCAGTGGGGACTTGGACAGTCGAACACTAAATAGTAGAGAGTGAACACCGAGATTCGCCCCCTGAAACTTCCAATTCCAATTCCAACATTGAGTGTCCGTCTGAGTCTTCGCGGTATCCCTTTTTGTGTGCTCTACAGAACAGATTTGAAACAATCCAGTAAGGGAACATCTGCAACTGCCGAAAAGAAACATCTTCAGGAACTGCCTTACTCCATACAGAATCAGCAGAAAGGGTTCCCCCTCGCCGGGTCAATATGCGTGTGCCCAGTGTGCACACTGCACAGTGCATACTGCCACACAGGGCATCACATAGAGAAAATGGTCCTGATTGGCTGGTCAAGCGCCGATCTCATCCAAAGTCAGATTAGCCTTCTGTTCAATTCCGAGTCGGTTCCTGACTAGAACCTGCGGCACCGAGGTAAGCGGTGGTATATGTGGGGCAAATAGTGGAGACCATGCAGCCACCAGAGTCAATTTAAATACTCCGTACGGAATACTATGTACTCGTAACTGACAATACGTCGTTGGGTAACGGGATGGTTTTTTTCAATATTCACCAAGATAAGAAACTATTATAGTCGTACTCTTTACAGAGTACGTCGTATGGAGTTTTCCGTAGACGTCGAAGTCTAGACACTGAACACGAGAAGATCGCTTTGTTTTGTTTCGCCTTAAATCAAGATCAGCACTCAATCTCCTCAGCTAGATCGACGATCACGAACCAACCTATAAGACATCGCGTTATGCGACTGCGGATCCTATGGCAAGTTCCGCGGGGATTCAAGGGTTCCAAATTGTTTCACTGATGCATGTTTCCTTCGACCTTTAGAGGTACAACAGGTGCAACAGGTGCATCAGGTACAACCGAGGTGAAAATCGATCATCAGGCAGTTGCCTTTTTATATAAGCTGCCTACTCCGGCCGGAGGTAGTTCGGCTTCAATCATACATGAATATGTACTATGTAGTGTACCTAGGTAGGTAGAGTATTCGTTGATTCTGTCAAACATCCGAGGCTTCCAAGGTTGATTTTACGGGGCTCAATTATAATATCCAGCCGTATTCATTAGAGTCACATATTATGAGTTCTCGGAAAAATCAAGGGATACACCCTCAGGGTCTCTAAACCCACATTTGTTTTCAATAATTGAATCACTAGTGGAGAAAGAGAGAAAGATGCTTCCATCTGAGACATTGACTTGATGTAAATACACTGGTAGCCTTCGACATCTTTTTGCAAACCACTATCAGAAAGAGCATAAACTAGCAGTATAGCGAGTTGTCCATCGAATTAAACTAGCTACATTCCAGGTTTTACACGAGCTTGGGTATCTTGAGAGTTTCATCGCAAATATCATAGGTACTTTCAAACGTTTTACGAGCTACCTCTCTTTCGTATAGTATTCTAATCAGCCGGTTACCTTATGATCTTACTTCGGGATACATCCATGGATGATAAGAAAAGCCCGGAATTGCAAAGTACTGGGTAATGTTTTCATTCGCCATACAAAGGCTGGATGTATCCAATGTCATTCCAAGGTTGGATATCATTGCACATCAATCTTGTGCTCCTTCGGTATTACAACCTGATACCGCACTGGCTTCGTGCACTTATCTATTGAAATACCTAGGTATTTCCAGATGGCAATCGCCCCCAATAAGCAAGAAAGTTACCTCACGGCGCAATCGTCTTGGAATCTCACTACATTTAGGATCAGCCAACCTAGGTAGTATAGCCAACTATGGCGTGCTCGGGTTGTCCAAAGCACGACGAATCCTGGCATTTGACTTTTTAACCCGACTCAGTGGTTGATACAGAAGTTTGTATTGAATAGACTTTTCAAGTCGTGAACCTTGGAACATTTCCATTTCTTAGCACCAACGGATCCGCTGTCATTGAAGGAGCTAGAGCCACAGCGGCCCGGGGAAGTTCTTAATCTGTACTCGGTGACCTCGGGAACAGTTCAGAAAGTGGCCAGCAGAGTATACAAATGACTTTTGCTCATCAGATCCTCCTTATATTCGTGGAGTTGTTTTGAAGAATTGCGGTGTATAGCTACCTGGGTGCTATTTTAATGGTACTTGCGGAAAGGAGATCAAAGTTTGAACATCACATATGTAACTTTTTTTAATTACAGCCACGTTGATCCTGGGTAATTGCAGACGTATTGTTATGTACGTGAATCGTTTCTCTATAAGATCGATTGTAAGCCAGACAACCTTGGAACCAGTTGACTTTCACATCACAGTGACTATCATGTACATTCTGGTACATTTAACCCCAAGCAGAGATTGAATAGCACTCCAGCTTTCTGGTTCATTTCTAGGTTCCATGGCGAGTGTTCAATCCTGACTTCTCATTGTCGGCAGTATTCAAACGAGTCAAAGGAAGTATGAACTGATTATAAATTTAGTTTTAATCTAGCGAGTCGTTGAATGATGGCTGGCTGTCTAGGCATCAGAAAGCATCTGCACCGGCAGTGTGGTACGACATACAGATATGACAGTCTGCATGTCCATAGTTGCCGTTAACAGGTATCTGCCGAATAATGCCAACGGAATTCTAATCCGACGCCTCACGTCTTTATTCCAATATCCGTGCCCGGCTGTGTCCCCAAGGATTGCGCAACGAACCGTTCGCCGGATTCTCTCACTGCTACCGCAAGCACGGACCGAGCCGCACGAGCCGCGTCAATCGCACCGTCAATCAAGACTTCATGTCCCGATAGAGGTTGATCTGTTGTCGAAGCGACTTTGGATGTGTCGCCTTTCAGCCAAATTTCAGTAATCTCGTCTCGAGAAGGTAGATAGCCGACCACACAGGCGGCCACAATGGTTTTGTGCTCAGACGGATCAGGATCAAGTATTAGTCTTGGTGGCGAAGATCCATTGTCTGTATTGTAATTCGTCTTGTTTTCCTTATCCCCCGAATCGTCCGCAGTGACCAATGCAGCAACACCCCCGGCAACCAGATCTAAACAATCGATCCTTGCATCCGCAATAGCTGCTGCGGCCGCCGTAATACAACCCGCAAGAACATTCATTGTACCCCAGGACGCATCCGACGAGCCCGGTGTGTCCCCCCACCATCGATCGTCTTCAGCCTCAAGAATAGTAATTGTCACGTCCAAAGCACTCTTCGGCCAACGCTCGGCTATAATCGCACCTCTAATAGCTGTCTCTAGGTGGACGCCGAGATCCCGTTCCCCGACATCGCGAATATGTCCTTTCCGTCGTCGGTGCGCAAACGGGGCATATTTGACGTGTGTAGTGAGAAGAAGATTAGGCGAGTAATTGGCTGAGCGTGGTAGAGGTCGTGGGCCGTGTACCGCACATGCAATTTTCAGCGAGGTTGCAGGAGCTATCAACGACGGACTGGATGCGTTGGTTGACCGTCTAGTGGGTTCAATTTCGAGGTACGAAGATCCGCTTGCCGAGGGTATCAGACCCGTTTTCAAAACTGAATATTTTCTTAGTATGCTTTCTTGGATAAAGATTCATGGTATATACGTGCGGCGCAGGACGAGCTTACACATTTTTCGCAGTTCCGCCGGTTTTCGCGTTCGCTGTGGTCTCTCTGCTGCCTCGCCCGCTGCATTTCGTAGCAGAGAGGAATAAACTGGCGCCCTGGTACCGCTGGGCGGGCCATTATTTCTTCTCCTATCTGCCATTTAATTTTCTGTCGCTCAAAGACTATATTGATTGATGCTAGAGAAATTGTATAGAGGATGTTGGAGACGTAAAAAGTTCCATGCGGCAAGGACATGTTTGCATTGTTTGCTTTGCTCATGTGGGGCGGCGGTGTAGATTCTCTTCCTGCTTTTTTTTTCTGCTTTTTCTTTTCTATTTTCCTTCCTTTTCTCTTCCACCTTCAGGATGCATCAAGATTCATACATCTAAAGATTTATTCCATCACTATACAAGACATGAGCAGCGAAGAGTTGCTTCTCATCTTTACTAATTATTGTGAGTCTCTCTACTACCTTCACCACACACATTACAGGAGGAAAGTTATAACCAAAAATCTGTTCGGCGACAATCCATGAGCCATTGAACAACATGCACTACCATCTGATATCATTGAACATTCTTCACTCTTAGCGATCAGTAATAGTCGTGGGCCAGACTGACTGTTTTGGTACAGTTCTAGGTTTGAAATCGTGTCAGATTCCTCGAGCATCCTGCATATGGTACGTTGAATTCTTGTATTTTCCTTTTTTTCCGAGCCTTGGATTTCATGATGAAACAAATATTTTCAGTTCTGCTTCTGCAAACTCATTGAAGATAACCAATACCTTACCAAAACGTTTCCTGATATCATGTCCTACTCTTATGCTATTCATCTGCAATCTCTTTGCTAGACCAGCTAGCTAATTTGAATTAGATCAACAGGACACGAATATCTCTAACCGTGCCCGAGCTTCATAACTTCACAAGAGTACGTTCTCCCACATCATCACTAGCTAGCCAGCTTTTCATCTTCTTTATTGTGCCGATGTGGCTTCCTTTTTCATGATGACAACTAGTCAATCCATTCAACGATTTACCGCCTCTCGAGCCTCTTTTGTGCGTGTCAATTATTCGAGGTACCACGCTTAGCCAAGGTCCTTTTTTTCTGTACTGATTTTCCAATCTTCCCACCTCCCTCATACCTGACTGGACCAGTATGAATCTTTCTATCTTTAGGGATAGTACGGAATAGCTGGGTTCCGGGAGGATAGGTTGTGGAGTTCTCGGGAATGTTTTGGCAGTATAAAAAGGAAGTTCCTTTTTGTGTGCTTTTCGTGCCCTCTTCTAGTCTGATACGCACAAAAAGATGTCTTGACTTTGTGTCGATCTTTTTTTCTGTTCTGGAATGCATTCGTTCGTTTTGAATGGTGTGTTCTGGGGCGGAGTCGGCAGGGGATGGGATGAGTAAACCGGCTTGCTGATTTGATCTTTTCTTTATTTTTCAAGAGCAATTTTCAGTTGGATTGCGTGTAGGACTTTGCTGACGGTTGAAAATAGGTTCTTTTAGTATTATCTACTGAATGAAATGGAGTTCCTTTCCGCTCTCCAACCCCTGATAACATAATTGATTACATAATAGTATTTACTTTCTATCATAGAGAAATCGAATGAATATCAGTTGTATCATTAAATCATTACTTTAACCAAGGGATTGAAACGGACCATCGCATTTAAGAAGATGGATTGCTTTTAATCCAAGAGACATCCCCCATGCACATGAGCATAAAAATATTTTTTTTTAAAAAACGAAAGCAACTTCTCAAAATAAACGTCCATCGCTTATTTTCACTACGACGACCCCTTCTCTTCTGTTGTAGGTGTACTCGCCCCTCTTGACCGAGACATACTGTATGGTGCCTGTATATAGCACATTAGCATCCACAGATCAAAGGCTTATAGGCTTATAGGCTTATAGTTGGTTCGGAGAAAGGAGACCAAGGCATTATACGTACCAGGACTTTCTTTGCGTTGCAGATTCGCCACGCCATGTTACGCACATTTCCGTCTGCGCGTACGACTTCGGGTGCCAGCTCAATGCCGAACCTATATAATTTGTGTCAGTAGGTTGTCCACAGCGGAGAGGGAAAAGAAGAGAGAGAGAGAGAGAGAAGGGGGGGGAGTCTCACATATGATGAACAGCAAAGACAACTCGCTTAGCGTATTTGCCATCTCGCTCGACCAAGCTTCCGAAATGCTCCTCATAAGTTTCCGGCGCAATTTCCGGGTCTCGATCAAAACAGTTGCGTACTACAGGTAAGAGCGCTTCTTCTATCGCGGCCTGGATGACGGCTTCGCTGTTAGCGTTCACATTGCTTGCGTCAACGACGTCCTCTTCGTCAAAGCGACCTATACGGATCTCAAACGGTCGCGAAATAGCCATCACGTTGTGTTTTCCGTTGTGGTGGTAGCGGAACTCGAAGACGCCCTGAGTCCAGAAGAGTTTATCGCCGGAAAACACCATCTCGCCAGACGCCAGTTCGCGGTTCTCGCCAGTGCGAATCACGACGTCGCTTGATACTAGACCCTTTTCGCAGGTCAGACTGTCGTATGCACCCTCGTTGGTTGCGATCCATCGGCCTTGCGAGGAGATCCGCGTGACTTCTCGACGAGTGTTGTCCGTGACCATGTACAGTCCCACCCAGTCCTTTTTACTGTGGTTCATAGGTGCCGTCCATTTGACTCGGATCGGTGCACCGTATTCAAATATCAGGTTCTTCAAATCGCCTCGTCGCTCCGGTGGCGCGCGCGCGTTCACGCCTTCCTTCCCACTGCTTCGTTCAACTTGCGCCGATACCGAGGACTCTGTTCCTTCAATCTCTAACGAATAGTCCTCCAGATTGTGGCCTGCGGCAACTTCGTCGTCCAAGCGAGAGATGGTGATGCGTGCGGGATACTGACGAAACAACGATTTGGCGTCCTTCATAAAGGTATTCACTCCCGTGGCCAGTCTTGGACGAGCAGAGTCGAGGAGCTCCTCGACAAATTCAAAGGACTCGTCCACCATGCGGTCCACGCTTCCTCCCAACTGTTGTAACGGAGGCGGGAGTGACCGTTTCAAACTCTTGACCAGGCCTGCATCTTGCCGCAGACTTCTACCGTAAAGCTTCTGCATATGGGGGCGTTCTACCAATTGAATGAATGCCAGGGTAAGGACATGGCTAAGCAGGGCTAAAAAGATGATTGCTCCTTTGCTAGTGATTAACGCAGCACCCCAGAGACCAGCCAGTCCCAGGACGCGTTCGGGATTGTTCAGAAACCGATAAATACCGCTGTAGGTCAACTTGGATTGAGCATCGAAGAAGAAATCGCCAAAGAACCAGCCGAATTCTCCTAGTGATTCGTAGATGCTGACCGAGGTCCAGATCTGCAGCGCCACTAAGCTAAATCCGAGGGTGTGCTTGAGTAAAGCTAGCCCGTGATTCCAGTCCGACGGTATTGTGTACATTTTCCACGCCGCCGCAATGAAGCTGGCGTAGCACATGGTCATACTAAGATGATACGAGCCTTTCCATTGTCGCCACGCCTCGTCTGCGTTCTCGCCGTACTTGACGAAATGGCGTGTCCAATACTTGTGTTTTGACTGGCGGTGGAGAATATACCCCAAGCCGATAGTGTACCAACATCTCCAAATCGCCGCGTGGGCTACGAATAGATAGCGATAGAATGGAGTAGATGGGGTCAAGACCGTAAGAGCGAAGACCAGTAGCAGGACCAGGATCACGGACGAGTCTGTTACTCTATGTAGGTCCAGATTATGCAGGCCGAGTAGATTATGTACGGGCGACGGGGGTTGTTGCGTTGCGGCTTTGTCGTCGGGCCCCATCGGAGTAGCAGGAGAAGAGTCGCTTATGGGCGGAGTCTGCAAATCGACACTGACCGGGTCCTTGAGGAGGTCGTGCTGCTGGTCGGAGCGCTTACGGGGCGGTGGTGGATTATAGACGCGATCGATGTGCGGGTTTTCCACCAGAACCAAGAATGCGAACTGGGCTGCGTGGGCGACAATGGAGATGAAAAGCACTTTATAGCTGGCGGCCATCAACGAGATTCCATAATAACCAGCATATCCTACAGAATACATAGGGTGAGGTGCCATTTCGAAGACTCCGTCAAAGGTGAGCTCTTGGTCGATGAGAAAGAAAAAGTCCCCCCAGTACCAGGCAAAGTCCTTGACGACTCGATGGGCGTCCAGCTTGACCCAGAGATTGAAAAGCACCAGCGCCCATCCGGCGGCCCACCGCAGACAGGTCATTAGAGCCGTCTCGGCTTCCGGGCGACTTCCGCAAGCTATGGCAAAGAGACAGTACGAGGTGAAGTCGCACATGAGAATCACGTCGACAAAGCGACGAAAGACCAGCCAGGTGTTGTATTCTAAGGGGGCGGAGTCGAAGGAGTAGTCCTTAGGGATCATGGTTTCCATGTCCCTTTTCAGCAGGCGATAGAGTATCGGGTGGGGATTGTCCCCGGTAGCCGGATTGACAAAGATCTTGGATTTGACGGCCCATCTTACCATGGTGTTGTGATGCGATTGATTATGGAGCAGCCATCCGATCCCGCCGTTATACGAGGCTCTCCAGAACATATAGATGGCTGCAAAGACGGGGATCCTGGCTTCTGGAGCCAGACCCATAAACATCAAAATGTGGACGGCCAGAATAGTCAGAACTATCAAGTCAAACACATTCTTTGGCTCCGTCGGAGAGAGCAACTGCGAGACCATGTCGTGGGTCTGCGGAACCGTGAAGACTAGGGGGTTTAGTAAGTTGACTGATGATGGGAATTGGCCATGCTTTCAACCAGCTCGTAATTGCCGATTCTCACAGACCATTCATTTAATTGTAGGTATTGAAGTTATACTTACTGGTTCCATCAGGAGTCCTCCCAAATGTCTTCCTATTGTCTGATTTGATGTTTTCGTTGACCACGCCATACTCTGCACTTGCTAAAGCCTTGTCGACTGCGCTGACGTCGACTGGCTGCGAGGGCCGCAGCCGCTCGCGCAGGCCATGCTCATCCTGGCGCGGCGCCCGGGATGTGCTGCCAGAAGGCATTGAGAAGGGGGACGCGGGGGGGTAATTATCGGTTGACTGCCTGACACATTGACTGACGCTGAGGTGGCACAGAATATGTTGAATATGGTGAATCTGTTGAATAAACATAAAAAAGAAAGAGGAGAGGATTTTTCAGGGCAAGCGAAGTCAACAAAATCGCTTGATGAGCTCAGCCAAATTTTTGCTTGTGATTTGGTGCACAGACCACTTTTGATGTCGCAATACCGGGTTATTACGTATTGTCAGGAACCTTCCATGACCAGCCCCGTGGAAATTCTCAAATACGCGGTAATCTGATGTATGATTATTACCAGTCAACCCTCTCTCTTAGTAAGCTCTTTCATTACTGAACTAACATAGTCCATGATAGCTATTTTGTACATAGTAGTTATGTGAGTCAAGTCAGAAATTGAGATTGAGATCGGATAAATGAATATTCTGCGTAATTATTGTGCCTATTCTCTCTTATTTGCCAGTTCATTGCGTATTCCGGAGTAGTTAGTGAGGAAGTTATGTAATATGGGGTTACTGTTGCCTGAGGCATGAATTGCCACCCCGCTCCTGCCGCGGTGAATTTCTAAGCAGACAGTTTTTTATAGCCAAATCCAACATATTTCAACTTCAGAATATTTTATAGAGCAGCTTACTTTCCCCGACCAACCCTTTTGAAGTCAACCCCGCTATTACTCCCCTCATTTCAATACAACGCGGCGATTTGTCCTTCGGGGGCGAACAGGCGCAAAGAATAACATCAACAAGATGGCCCCGGCCCTGACAGACCCGACCGCCGCATATCTAGCCGCGCCTACAAAGACTCCAAATCTGGTTGCCCCAGAGCCTGGTACGTGATGATTTTGCAGAGCTGTTCAGTATAGAACGAAAGAATAAAAAGAGACATACTAAACTTGTGTCAGAGCATTGCCCCGGTCCCGAATCCGAGCAAGCAGGCCAGGGCGATGCCTGTGTCGGCTGTCCCAATCAAACTATATGCGCCTCGGCGCCCAAAGGCCCCGATCCAGATATTCCTATAATCACCGCACGATTATCGCAGGTCAAGCATAAAATCCTCGTTTTATCCGGGAAAGGCGGAGTGGGCAAATCGACTTTCTCAACGTTGCTTGCCCACGCCTTTGCGTCCAATCCCGAGTCGACCGTGTACGTATGCGACACCGATATCAGCGGTCCGTCAATCCCCAAAATGATGGGTGTTGAAGCCGAGACGATTCACGTGAGCAATGCCGGCTGGAGTCCCGTGTGGGTGACGGACAACCTGGGTGCCATGAGTATTCAATTCATGCTGCCGAATCGCGACGACGCTGTGATCTGGAGAGGCCCCAAGAAGAATGGGCTGATTAAGCAGTTCCTCAAGGACGTGGAATGGGGGGAAGCAGATTACTTGATTGTCGACACACCTCCCGGCACCTCCGACGAACACTTATCGGTCAATTCGCTTCTGAAGGAATCCGGCGTCGATGGCGCCGTGGTGGTCACCACGCCCCAAGAAGTGTCCCTGCTCGACGTCAGGAAAGAAATTGATTTTTGCAATAAAGCCGGCATCAAAATCCTGGGGTTAGTCGAGAACATGTCCGGGTATGTTTGCGGGAACTGCCAGACAACGTCGCATATTTTCCGGCCAACCACGGGCGGCGGCCGACGCCTCGCACGGAAGATGGGTATTCCCTTTTTGGGATCTGTGCCTTTAGACCCGCGAGTCGGCATGGCGTGTGATTACGGAGAGAGCTTTCTCGAGAGCTATCCCGACAGTCCAGCGTCCAAGGCGATTCAGAGCGTAGTGCGGGCAGTCAGCGAGCAGATTGGCGAAGATCCGGAAAAGGTTATTCCATCGAATGTATAGAGATGGGAAATTAATGTTCGGCGGTCATATGATGTGGAGTTGTTTGATACAACTTGCCAAGTAGGGCTCACTTCTGTGGTCAGCACTTGGCTGTTTCTTGTCGATATTTGTTACGGAGTACATCTAGGCGATTTCTCGGCGATGGGCTACGACTGTTGATTGCGGTCGCGTTAGGCGTTGACTTAGAAGTGTCGAGGTCAGGTCAGGTCAGATCGAGGTAGGTCAAGGGCGTTTCGGCAGGTTGCATTATGGCGTTGGCTCCGCATTTAGAGATTTACTTTGAAGTCGGTTTATCATATACACTTGGATAAGTTAGTCGACTCTAGACAATCAACCATAGAGAGACAGTTTCCAAATCATTTAGCACTGCTTAGTAGATCTGTCGCAGGTGGTAGGGCATTGTCTTAGGAATAAACCGACAACAGCCCAGCCACAATGCGGAGAGTTGCATTGAATAAAAAATAAAATAGTAAAAAAAAAAAGAGAGAGAGAATTCAGGAAAAATGCCCAGACACTTTACGAGTAACAGTTTCAGACTGATGGCGCGGCCGAAGAAGGCATGAAGCGTCTGGTGTCAGAGAAGCGCCAGGGGCTTCGTTTAGGGGGCTTTTCTTAGGGCTCCATCCGCCCACTTCCGCGTTTCAGGACGAACCACAGGATGGCTTCAGATCGTTGTCTCCGCCGATCATTCGCGCGGAGTACTATAGGAAGGGTCTCTCATTCGAGGGAATTTAATGGATTGGAAATTGTCCTGGCAGACAGAGTTCTGTATACTGCATAGTGCCTCTGAACCTGAAGTGGAACGGTGGAACCTTCAGCCAAAACAGCCAACAAAATGTCAGTTACAGCGAAGCTTTTTAGAGGAAACGCGCGCAGAACAGCCGAATAGGGATGGTACGTTCCTGTCGATCTGGCTGTGGATGCAATTTGTGCCGTGATTTGAGGATGTTAGCCGTGAATATCATCTTGGTATTACTATTGTTGTTATTATTGTTATTATAGACTTGGCCAATAATCATGGATGTAGATGCTCTGCGGTGTTATGTATGCGTCCACTTTTTACGACCACTGTCCACGACCAC
The DNA here is from genome assembly GCA_002916415.1 of Talaromyces borbonicus. NCBI lineage: Eukaryota > Fungi > Ascomycota > Eurotiomycetes > Eurotiales > Trichocomaceae > Talaromyces > Talaromyces borbonicus. Next base: position 290,022 of record NBSA01000028.1, on the reverse strand, counting down.
GACGGAGAAAACCCACCAGCCCCGATGTCAAACGCGCCCAGACACTACTAAGACGTTTGAGCTTTAAATCGGCTATGGCTGAGCAGGTTTGGTTGTCAGATATGTTCCACTTTATAAAGCAGTTAGCCCTAGCTACAAATCAGGAAGAGACTTTTTCCACATTCAACATACATAACCCTCCTGCTTCCTCTTTGACTTTGGCTTCATTTTATTTCATTCTCTAGCAGCACGGTATCATCTTTCGTTTCCTCTCTTCTTTTTCATCGAGTCAAGCTGGTCTTAACCTCGATTTATTGAAACTTTTTTTCTTCTTTTGTTTGTTGACCAGCATAGACCATTGCTGCAATTTATTTTCTAATCGTCCACTCACTAGACTCCTTTATTTGGATTCAATCGTTGATATTATCTGTCATTTGCAGACCTCAATACATAATTTTCGTTTGTGTTATTTTTCTCTCGACCAGCTCGTCAGATTAACGAGCACATAATTCTGCACTCATTTCACCAAAACAAACCATCAACTTACCTCAAGACACCATGACACTATTATCTGTCGTTTATGGCTCTATTCTCTTCACTGCCACTGTCTTTGGAGCCCCCACAGATCCTTCGTCCAGTCTCAATGGCAGGTCATTTGAGGTACCACGTATTCGTCGAGCTGGATACGTTCCTCACGGTCCCGCAGCTCTGAGAAGAGCATACGGGAAGTTCAACATCACAGCAGCCCATCTGGGGTTTGACGCTCTCGACTTCGAAGCTGTCAAGGCTTCATCTTCCTCAAACAGCAACGCTGCAAATGCTAATCAACAGCAAGGTGGAGCAGAGGATGGGTCAGTGGCAGCTGCTTCTGTCAATGGTGACACGGAGTTTGTGGCTGCAGTGAATGTAGGAGGACAGAATATGGTGATGGATTTCGACACTGGATCGTCAGATTTGTAAGTTGCCTTCTAGAGAGAGAGAGAGACATAGATAGAGATGCTGATTATTGCAGATGGGTCTTCAGCACAGCACTGCCGGCACAAGATCAAACAGGCCACACCATCTTTGATCCTACCAAATCCAAAACATTCCAAGCTCTGAAAGGATCCACCTTCAGCATCACTTACGGTGACGGTTCTGGAGCAGCCGGTACCGTGGGTACCGATGTCGTCAACATTGGCGGCGCGACAGTCCAGAAACAGGCAGTCGAAGTCGCCAGCCAAGTCACAGGATCGTTCGTGCAAGACACTGCGTCCAACGGACTTGTAGGACTTGCTTTCTCGAAACTGAACACGGTTCAGCCTCAGCAGCAAAAGACCTTTTTCGACAATATCGCCAGCCAACTGGCCGAGCCCGTGATGACCGCCTCGCTCAAGTCCGATAGCAGCGCTGGAAGTTATCAGTTCGGTGTTATCGACAACAAAAAATTCACCGGCAACCTGGCCAACGTCAGCGTCGACAATACCAACGGTTTCTGGGAATTCAACTCTGCTGCTTTCTCTGTCGGCGACAATGGAACCATGCAAGCTATCACGCAGTCGCCCACCGCTATTGCTGATACCGGCACCACCTTGATGCTCGTCAGCCCGGAGGTTGCCACTGCGTACTATGCTCAGGTCCAAGGTGCCCAGTTGAGTCAACAGGCTGGAGGCTTTGTCTTTCCGTGTAATGCTGCTCTGCCTACGCTGTCTATTGCCGTGGGCGACAACAACATGGCCACTGTGCCTGCCTCGGTCATCAACTTCTCCAAGGTCTCTAACACCAGTAAGTCTCCTCCCCCTCCTCCCCCTCCTCCTCCCCCTCCTCCTCATCCTCCTCTCTTCTTTGTCAATAGATCAGTAGACTGACATCTTGCAGTGTGCTTTGGTGGTATTCAGTCCAACGGCGGAAACCAGTTCCAGATTTTCGGCGACGTGTTTTTGAAGTCCATGTTTGTTGTATTTGACCAGAGAGGGCCATCCCTTGGTCTTGCCAGCCCTGCTTGATCAATCGACTGGTGCTATGTTCATTCCAACTTGAATGTGACCGCGGCATTAGCATCTTTGAATGCTCCTCAACCTCTTTCTATCTGATTTTCAAGCCAATTCTTTTCCTGAAGTCAGTCAGAGCAAGCGTATTTTGTAGATAGTCGAGCATGTCAGGAAAGAGAGATGTAATCGGCTTAGCGTCATGATTTCCAGCTAAACCCATTCCAGTAAAAATTCATTCTCGAAGATTGTCAATAACATATCTCTAGTCTATGTGATAAGAGTCGTTAGAGTAGTTATAAAGTGTGAGTGTAATATGTAGGTGATTCTGAGCTGGAACAATTCTGACGAGGTGATGAATCTACTTCCTAGACAGGCTGATCGCAGCTAAATCGTTTTCTTAGGGCCATGCCCACAGAATGGCAGCCTCAGGCAGTTAATTAATACCTTCCGCAAAAACTAGTCAATGAGTTGACTTCTCTAAACGCTTCTATCGTACAACTTCATCATCTCCAAAGAAGAGCCGACTTATTGAACCGACATCTCTAAGATTCAATCCGTGAGGTACAGAAATTGGCCTCACGCGTTGCCCACATTGGCCCGAATTTTTCAGCGGGCCGCAGCCCCGCGTCTCGTTCGTCAGTTCCAAAAACTTCAAATTTCTTTCTCCCCTCTTTTGTCTGCGGAAATAACGACGACAACAAGAAAAATTATCGGCCGAGCTAGTAACTTTCCTGCACAAAGAATATTGTATCGTGGAATCCAAACTCTGAATTTCCATAACATGGCTACGGCTTCGCTCCCACAGAGCTCGCTTCTCTCCCTGCTCTATCGATCCTACCCCAAAGTGATCTCGCCCGATGCCACCGAGCTGGACCTGTCTCAAGCAACGCCCAAGATCTACTCGTACTACACTTATACCGAAGAAGAACTAGCCGCCGTTCAAAAATGGCTGAATACGATACAAGGTCTTACCCACGCGTCGACAAAGGGGGATACGAACGTCGTCGAAACCATCTTGAAGGAGATCAACACACATCTAGTCAAACACACGACATTATTAGGCACAAAGCCTTCTGTCGCTGATATTTCGGCCTACGCTGTTCTTGCGCCCATGGTGGAAACCTGGTCTGCCGAACAGCGCACCGGCGAGAAAGGGTACCACTATATTGTGCGACATGTGGATTTTGTGCAAAACGGATCTCTGTTCGCGCTCAGTATTCCCGACGAAGAGAAAGTGGTGATTGACCTGGACGACGTGCGATTTTATCCTAAAGCGGCCGATCCCAAGTTGGAGAAGGAACGAAAGAAGAAGGAAAAAGCCGAAGCCCAGGCTGCCGCACAGGAGTCGACGGTGGTGACGGGATTGACTAAGGAGCGAGTGCACGAAGCGCCCGAGACTACTACGCCAGAGGAGAATCCTGCTGCTGCTAGGCGGGAGAAGGAGAAGAAGGAAAAGAAAGAGAAGAAAGAAAAGCAAGCAAGACCACCCAAGGCGGCCGCTGCGCCTGCTGCTCCTCCGTCACCGTCCCTCATTGATCTTCGCGTCGGCCATATCCTCCGCGCCGTCAACCATCCCAACGCCGACTCGCTGTACGTCTCGACCATCGACTGCGGCGACGCTCCCGGCAGCGACAACACCTCGGTCGACGAAGCTACCGGCAAGACTGTCCGAACGGTATGCTCGGGACTGAACGGTCTCGTGCCCTTGGAGGAGATGCAGGCCCGAAAAGTGGTCGTGGTCTGCAATCTCAAGCCCGTCACTATGCGTGGTATCAAGTCGGCAGCAATGGTGCTGGCTGCATCCCCCAAAGTTGCAGAAGGCGAAGACTCTCATGCGGGTCCCGTTGAACTGGTGAACCCGCCTGCCGATGCCCCGGCTGGCGAGCGTGTGTTCTTCGAAGGCTGGAGCATTGGCGAGCCGGAGAAGCAGCTCAATCCGAAAAAGAAGATCTGGGAAACCTTTCAGCCGGGATTCACTACTAGGGATAACCTGGAAGTTGGCTTCGACAGCACGCAGGTTCCGTCCTTGAAGAGCGCAGAGGCTGCTGCCACTGCCTCTACGTTTGGCAGACTGATGGTCAAATCTGGGGGGGTCTGCACGGTCAAGAGCTTGAAGGGTGCCACAGTACGATGAGCTATAGTATCACCGTCTATTCCATGTAAGGTATAAAAGTCTTGAGCCACCGGAGCAGATCTTACGAACAATGCTCTGTTGACTAGTTAGTTAACCAACGAGGCTCGTTTACGTAACAAAGCGATGAATCTCCTCATTTCACCTTTTCTTCCTTATCAAGACATCCAAGTCAGCTGCAACTCTGCAACTCTGCAATCCTGATTCTGTGGATCTATCCAAACTCGTATTAAATCATAATAGCAAATACCATCAGATTACATCTATGATTACATCTGTCGGCCAGTTTGTTAGAGGCTAAATTCGGCTGGCGGCGGTTCAGACCGGGCCGGCGGGGTGGTTAATCCCGGATGATCTGGCCCAGATTACATAACGGCGTATTATTTCATACAACAATTACCCACCATAACGTTATGGTTATTCTTCATCTCGTATTATGTAGTATACGGAATTACTCTACTCCAATTGTAGTCGTTATTGAGCAGTCAGCCGCTTCAACGATGGACGGATCTGAACAATTCGTCCTTGGCGAGACCTCATCTTCAGAGCCTCGGGAATGTCCAGGTGGGTTTTCATGGTTTCCATGCCGCCACTAACTGAAAGAGGTAGAAACAACGGCCATGGAGAAAGAAAGATACCGTCCGTATTTCAGATGGAGCCTTCCCCGGAAGCTTCTCCAGAAAAGATGGATTCTTTCTCCGTCACGTCAGTGCTTCTTCTCTCTATGATTTTGTCTTTCTATTATCACTTTATTATCACTCGACTATAATTCATACAGCAGTCTCTATCTGACAGAGTCATCACACCGTCAAATCATTAACAATCACCAAATAAAATGGGCTCCATTGCTATCCCCCAGAATGAAGACCTCCCCCCGGCCGACTCGCCTCATCTCGAGCTCGTCCAGGCTACTCCAGAAGAGCATATGGAAACCCTCCGACTCAACAGCAAAGCATGGCAAGGCCCCATCACGCTAGACCAGTACATTGAGCGTGAGACACGGTTGATGAAACAGAATCTGACCAAGGACGGCGCCCTGACAATCTGGATTCTGGTCGATCGCAGACAGGAACCGAATGCGCGGCTGATTCTGAGCTCGTGCGAAACGTATCGGAAGCCTGCTTATCTGGCGTACCGGGGCAAAGTCGAAGATATTATATGTCACGGCATCGGGAGCGTGTTTTCGCGATCCGAGTTTCGAGGCCGCGGTTACGCAGGTCGGATGATGGCAGAAGTAGCCAAGAAGCTGGATACATGGCAATCCGAGAACCAACCCCGGAGACAAGGTGTCTTTTCCGTGCTATTCTCCGACATTGGCAAACGGTTCTATGCAAAGTATGGATGGAAACCATTTCCGTCCTCTCACATCTCGCTGCAACCGTTATCGGAATCCCAGTTTGAGGCGTCGTTAAAGACTGCGAAATTGCCCCAGGCAAAGACCTTAACAGCCGAAGACGTTCACGAGTCCATGTGCAGCGAGATCAACGAGAAGAAGAATCGGAATTATCTTCAGGTACTTTCGCAAAAATCTCCCAATTGCGCCAAAGTGACGATTGCCCCGGATTATGACCATATGCTGTGGCATTGGGCACGAGAAGAATTTTATGTGGATATGGGCATCTTTCAAAAAGCGGATACCCTCGTCCGAGGCGCCGGTGTTGATCACCATCATGTGTATTGTGCCTGGACGCGAGTCGTCGGCGAAACCCCAACAAGGCATGTCTTACATGTCTTGCGATTGATATACGACGAACCATCGTCGCCAGCCGAGGAATTAGCCACGATCGAAGCAGTCGCCGCAGTCTTGCGTCAGGCGCAAATCGAAGCTCACAAACTCGGAATGGCGAGCGTCGATTTCTGGAATCCGTCGCCTTTGGTGGTCAAGGCCGCCAAACTGTTGGATCAGAACATCGAAATCGTCCATCGCGAACAAAATAGCATCAGCAGCTTGAAATGGAACGGGGCCAGTCAGGGTTTGGGAGAGGAGGTCGAATGGGTGTGGAATGAGAAGTATAGCTGGTGCTGATGATGACTTTGTATTCGTCTGTATTCGTCCTATATCCGAGTCCCATTGTATATAAATGCAAGTATCGGTTCATTTTCTCTGGCTCTTGAATCGCTCGTGCCAGTCTCTTGAATTCTTCACTTTATTACCGGCCGCAGCGCCTGAAGCCTCTTGCTTCAACTTTTCTCTATCCGATTCCGAAACAAAATGTATCGATACGGGATCAGGAGTTTTGTACGAACCAGCCTTTTTTAATTAGCCTTCTAGAAGATCGTGACTGAAGCAGAAGGTTGCTGTAGACAAACTCAGCGTGACATACCGGTAGATTACTCAGTAGAGCTTGATTGCGCCATGATTCCGGTAGCAGATCCTTCCATGAATTGAGAAACTCGAATTTTCCCGTGGCAGTTCTCTCGGTTGGCGCAATTGCTTCAAGGTAGGTCTCGCCGATAAATCTGGTGCAGATATCCTTGTCCACATTGGCCCCTACAATTGTCAGCCCGGTCTCCAAGAGCACGTCTCCAAGAAGCAACTTTATACACACATTTCAAGTCCGTGCCGTCACTGGCCTCATTGTCCTTTTCCACAATTCTCCGAATCACAGCGCCAAACAACCCTTTCGGCGTGGCCGTGGCCCCATCGATCTCGTCGCCTGAAACAGCCTTCCACAGATCCGGTACGAGGAACTGTTTCTCCAAATCGATATCGTGTAAAGTGCAACACTGTAGTATTTTTTTCCAAACAGCCAGTTTTGCCGTTGCCGAGGGGCGAAAAGCGATTGCTTCTATTCCATTTGTATGGGAGAATGCGCACAATTCAGTCCATGCTCTGAGACACGTGCCCTCGGCAAAGGGTAGATCGTCAATGATTGCCTTCTTCGCAGTGTTGTTCTGCGATAAAAGAGCCGTGTCGCTTTCATCGGCCATGGCCATGGCAACGTCACCCTGCGCGTCAGTCGGTTTGTGCAAGTTCGTATTACGATCGTCCCAGACCCTCAAAGCGCGAGAAAGCGTCGCCTTGGCTAGAGCAAAGCTTTCGGCGCCGTCGATAGCCTGCAATTCAAGCGTCGAGCCACATTTAGCAATTGCGGTGATCGTTTCGGGGGGTATGCTGTCGGTAGTATTTTCGTTTTCGTTGGGATTTCGCAGAGTAATGACTTTGTTTTGTCCATTACTTGGCTGGATCAAATGGATTGAGTTCGAGGATTGTACTTGACGAATTCGAAATGTCTGGGTTGGCGTGCACAGATTCACTGATGCGGAATTTTCCTGTCCTGTCGATCCCGGAGGGTGGTCTGTTCCTTGGGATTTGATATATAGCCTATATCAATCGAAGAATGAGTTTGAGTTCTACAGAAAGAATCTCTTCAATAAGAAGAGAGAAGACGTACGTTGGCGCATCCTTGGACGTAATCAATTCGAGAAGGTCGGGTGTCAACTCCATCAAGCGAAAGGCTTGTTGCGGGGAGCTGTGTGTGAAGCGAATGCTTCGAGCTGACTGAGTTGACATTCTAGCTGCTGTAGCTGCTGCTGTAGCTACCGTCTGTCGAAGTAGACAAGTTCATTCAATCTCTCAATCACGACGGTTGTAAATTGTAAAGAGCCATGTCGGTCAACAGAAATACAACGCGAAAGACGCGGCGATGCACGGGCCGAGCTTATCGATAAGCCTACTGAATCACTTTCTTTTCTTTTTGGTTTTTGTATATTTACAGCAATTAGTCTAGCTAATGCAATATATCCATTCTATCATTATAATTTATTATTAGGATTGCCAGAAGACTCCTGCTGGGTCTTTTCTCTGGGTTTGTTCGACTGGTCAACACCAGCCTGGTTCTTCGCAGGCACAGCAGACTTCTCAACATCTTCGTGCTTCTCCGCTGCTGCTGCTGCGTTTCCTCCCTGTGTATTACTATTTCCGCTAGTTTTGGCAACTTCTGCTTCATCCTTTTGCCATTCTTCTTTAGCATCTTTGAAATTTTCTTTAAGTTTCTGTTGTCGCGCCGCCTGTGCTTTCTCTTCCTGCTCTTTTGCTTCTTGTTGCTGTTTCTCCAATTCCATTTCTTCCATATGGCGAAGATCGTCGACGCTGGGTTCGTAAAGATGCCAAATTGTATAATGCGGTAGACCGACCACGGAAAACTTCATCCGCTTAGCCATCTATACTTAGTCAGCTTTATTTGTTTTCTTTTATGTTTTAATGGATAACAACCTTGCCGAATCCTTCCGTTTCTGCATGCTTCTCAAAACTGAAAGCAGGAAAATGAACACCCGATCGGAATACTTTTGCCTTGGCCAGAATACTCACGCCACCTACGCCGTCGATTTCGAGCTCCATGTCCGGGTCACCGTAGGGATCCCGGAGATAGGCTAGATGCGGTCGCCAGGTGGCGTACTCTGCGTATCCTTCGACAATAACGGCGTCTTCGTCGAGAGAGTCGGCCAGGGCCAAGGCTGTTTCGGACTCTTGCCACGAATTCAAATCGTAGGGTTGTTCTCCGCCGAGCCAGTCGGGAAGAGGTCTCCAGACGTCTGAATGGTTAGTAACTGATATGTTCTGGTAGACGAGAATAAAACGTACTTGGAACAATGACGTCTTTGTTGTGGCGCATCAGATCCTCAAGAATAGTATACGGCGCAGTTTCCACATCTGCATCGCGCCAGTAAACCCAGCTATGAGTCGGTCGCAGAGTCGCACTGAGAAGCCAGTTCCGTGCTTGAGCCATCAGTTTCCGTCGACTAGCCTGCGCCGCGAACCCGTGTCGACTCTCCACATCCTGATTGACCTGCTGCCCAAAGTCTTTCTCGATGACTGAGATTTCTCCAAAGGGCATCTTCGGGTCTTCGTCGTGCTGAAGCTCGTTCAAAAGTGACGAGAGTAATTCGAGGGTATTGTCTTTGGAATCGGATACCAAAAACGCCAAATCGATCAGATGGTGCGGATACGTCAGGTTTCGGAGATGCGAAAAGAACATGGGCAAATGGGCCTGCGCATCGCGTAGTGGAGTGCACATGAGAACTCGTTCTTCGCGATGCCATCCCATCGCCGTTCCCTGCACGTCGGAGAGATCGTAATATCGGACCGTTTCCAGCGAGAGATCGTCGTGTGTTGTTGATAGAAATCCAAGCGATATCGTCGGTAGAGCAATCGCGCGCCACGAGGGGACTAGGAAAACGCAGACGAAGAGAGTGAGACCGGCGAGCGCACATAATCTGATGAGCAGTTGTCGTCTTCGAAGTAAAGCCGGCTGAGAACGCGGCTGAAATCTGTGGACGTCGAAATCAATTAGACCGTGCATTGTCGTGTCATGTAATAGCAGTTACCCTACCTATGAGGAGATATAGAGAAGGTCCCGCCTCCTCCACGAGGATAGGCATTGTAGCCTTTCGGGTAGGCGAGCTGCCTGTTCATCGCACTAGTTCGACCAGCACATGTGCGTTGGGATGGCTCGTGGCATTAGACACCAGTCCGAGCAGGCAACACTGTGTTCTTTAACTGCGGCCTTCCCCTGTTGGGATTGTTGTCGGGCGGAGGCTGTAGTTTCGGTGGTCAACTACCAAGATCAGAGGGTCGTAGGTTATGGGAGTAAGGCCGGTCCGACAATTCTATGATTGTGGTTATCGAGTGAAAAGATGAACCCGCGCAATGGTTAAATTTGTAGACAAAAGATGATTTGGCCTCTGGCTTGAAACAAAAAGTGAGTGACCATCAAGAAGCTCAGACAACGCTAGTCCGGATGTAGATTAGGCTATATGGATCCCGGAATGGTCGGGTTATTTTGCGCCTGAACACTAAGGCAACTGCTTCCGTTCTCTACATTCTGCGACAATAAGCAGGGAGATCAGTGCGATGGCTGGTATAAATACTGCTCTAACACTATAATTTCAAGCAATTATTTCATACTGTAATGAAATACTTTTCCTCTTGTATTCTCGTATTTTGTGCTACGAGACATACCGACAAGACAGGGAAAAGAGTGTCTGTAATCTTACAGTCTGTATTTGCGGTCGTATTTAGGTTTCCAGGATCTGCACTAGACTGCATTAGCTCAACTCTAGTCCCATTGCGGTAAACTTAGCCCTAATCAAATGTTCAACCAGCTTCATTTGTCATCCAACCACCACTCATTCTGACATTAGAATAGTCCCTAATGGAGAGTCACGATTTGGAGAACTAGTATTTCCCAATATATTAGTCAAATGAAGATATTTGTCAAGGCCCGAGTCATGATTAGTTTTATTCAATGAGCCTCCCAGATGCGATCTCTCACAGAAGTTCTGTATTATTACTACTCCCTCACTCCTGTCCGTGGGTGGTCTTGTTTGCTTTTGATCGTACCATGGAAGTTGTTCATTTTCATTGGGTAGTCACCCTCCTGTCCCATTCAGAGCGTTTGAAGTTCTGTAAAGGCCGAAATTGCACCGGACTAATATTCTGGACTTTGAAGCAAACGAAGTAGAAGAGCTAGTGTATACAGTCTCGACTCTTGCCATCACGCGGTCGCTCTGTCTGTCTGGTTTATTTCTGGGCTGTTTATGCCTTCCTTCCACAGAATCGAGAAAGAGACCGATGCCTCGATATAGTGCCTGCCACCCACTTGCATGCCAACCCCGGAAGGCACGACCCAGGTCACAGCCACGGGTATAAATGGACGACGTTCCCCCGATTTTCTTTTCTTCTTATTTTCTCTTCTCCTCTACTCACGCTTCCTTTTTCTTTTATTTTCTTCTTTTATTTTCTTCTTTTAATTCTTCTTATTCTCTCTTATCTCGTCTCGTCTCTCGTCTCTCGTCTCTACGCAAAGCGCATTTCGAGCGCTTCACGTATCCATTAGTTTGTAGAATCAGTGTATGATAAAAGGCCAGTGCTCCCTCCGATCAATCACATCATCGTATCCGAAACACAATCTGACTGATAAACAATGTGGATGATTCAAGCCAAGTCGAAACACAGTGTTCACCGGTGTGCCTACACCTATTGAGGCTCTCTCGAAAGCAGTGTACGTGCTGAAGAGAACACAACTTCTGCCCAAGACTCGGCATTGTCTCCAGCCCCGGACCTTCTGGCTTTCATGCCAAGGAGGAAGAAGTATGTGATTCCTGATTCGCAAGAGTCAGAAGAGGATGCCAAGCTGGTTTTCACTGGCGTGTCTGCACATAGTGAGGCACCTTCCTTGACCCTCTGAAGCATAGGTAATGCGGATGAGAACACATTTTCCAGCCAAAGCTCGAAGTTCCTCAAGCCGCGGACCTCCTGGCTTTCATGCCAAGGAGGAGGAAGTAATAATGTGATTCCTGATTTGAAATAATCAGAAGGGGATGCCAGCCAGTTTCACTGGTGTGTCTACAAGTACTGAGGCACCTTCCTACACTCTCGGACGCATGGTAAATGCCGAAGAGAAAGGACGAGGAAATCGACGACTCTGCTCACAGATAGTGTTCGGGGTCCCTGTGGACTTTGAACCTCCATTTGCGGTACTTCAACGAATGTTTTTACGTTCCTGATGTGCTCAACGCAAAGGGAATATATATTCCCCAGGACGAGATGCTGCGAGTCTTCCGCGATCTCGATGTCGATATTTGGCTTGAGTTTGTTCCTCAACGCCGTACCTGAGCAGGTTTAGTCTTTAGTTGAAAAGATTCATGGTCTGGATGACCTTGTTGCTCTCCCGTCCGTCGGTCTTCGTGGCAGTGCGACGCTATCACAAGACTTCACAGTGATCGGACGATTATTGTCAGGATCTGTGTTGACATTTGGTTGTCATTTGACTGACGAGTGTTCCTCGTTAGTAACTGTCCTATTTGGTCATTGACGATCTTATAGGGGGGCCGCTTTTGCGGTGGTGGTTCAGTATTGTTGTGACATACAAACTGTTCCGCCGCCCTCAATGAAACAGACACCTTTTCGTGGTATTGAGGATCAGTACTTCCAGTCTATGTTCTTGACTGGTGAAGGAAGCCAAGATCTGTTGAACTTGAAGTTGCTCTCTGAACATGATATGCCAAAGATTATTTGGTGAGAATCCCCTCCTTGATTGACTTGGCCTTTAGGCTAATGGTTAAGTGAGAAACGAAGAGGAATCCGCGACACACTTGGTTATGGTAGAATATCTCTAGCGTACGTCCCTGACATCCTTGGTAAGTGTAAAGGCACATCTCTACATTGACTTTCTCAGCTCATGTCGTCTAGTATTATCTACATTCTTCCATCTTTGCGATTTTCAACTACACGAAAAAAGCTCGACAACCTTCATGCGAGAAGCTTTTGCCATCGAATATCTTTGTCGTTATACCGCTGTACAATGGATAGTAGTTGGACTATAGAATATGATGTAGCTCTATATACAATGACATATGGTTGCGCAAAACATGAAGATTCCAGCAAATATTGTTTTTGGGTTGGCGACAATATCATTTACATGGTTGATAACGATCTCTTTTGCATACTGAATCATGTCTCGAAGCCCCCCAGGAGCCCTCTCTTCAACGGTCTTCAAGCTATGTGTGCAGATTGATATGACAATGGGGTACTCTGCGAACTTACTTAGAGCGCAAACTACATAGTCCACATGCAGCTCATTTACTTCTGACGCCTTTCAGCCAACGCAATGATCTTTGAATGATTACCAAGTAATGTATCCTCGAATGCGGTAGATTTGGGCAAGTCTTTTCGAGTCCATCATTGATATTAAGTTTGTACGCTTGATCGTCCGGAGCAGAGTCCAGATGATGTGAAATAGGGTGTCGTAGTGTAGGCGCCATGGGTGTGTTTTGGGCGATCGGCATGGTTGTTGTGTTTTGTGCCGTGGACGATTGCACCAGCCGCCTGGTTTAATGGCTGGAAATTTGTATATTATGATGCTTTTCTGCTTGACGCAGCCTGTCGTTCGCGTGGGTAGCTCTAGTCCACCGTTTCCATGGGGCCTGAGGAGGTCAAATTTGTATCTACCAAGTCATAAATATACAATCTGTTCTACGTGCTGAGGACTCCAACAAAAAACTAATAAAAACAATAAAAACAACTCGTAGCTTCTTCCTCGCTATAATCGAGCACGCACCATAACTACCTTGATACAAGTTGCACCTGCATGAAGACCACTCCCTTGAATCCGCGATAATATTAGGCAGTTGTCTCTTGAGGCGACTTGATTTTGGGGTCTTCTCCATAGGATCAAAATTTCGGACGCCAATGGATGACTATGACTTTGGCAAAGACCTAGACTTTCCCTTCAAACGGGTCTAGAAGCAATCAGTCCGAAGTTGACCGAGAATGGGACGAAATCACCGAGATGACCTCCATGAGTTCTGTTGAACAAACGGGGGTTTCTTGATGTCATCGCATAGAACAACATCTAGATTGTCAGATAAACGCTTCCGACTCGTTTGTCATTTCGATAATTTGGCATATCAGATGACATATAGATCAGACGGGTGGATACTGTTGAGTTTCCGCTCGCCGCTCATTCAAACGACATGCCTAGATATGAGTCTGTGATGCCATTCAGTTCCGAATACTCGCCAACATTGCAAACCACCAAAGCATATTGTATGCAGTCACAATACCACATTCGTTTGAGTGCATCGGACATTAATCGGATTCTGGACATCCCGAGACACTTTCAAACGAGAGATGAGAAAGACTTCGTAGATTTGACTGGTCGGCGGGCGTCCATGATGAATTCCCAGGAGCAGTTTTCTGACTATGTGTGTTTTGCGATACCTTCAAACAATCGAAATGGAAGGCTTCAGTCAGTCTGATTGGGCAGCAGACCTCCCAGAAGAATTGTCTGGGCAGGACACTTGGAGATTGAGAAAGCAGGCAATGAATCAATGAATTCGCAGTCTTATTCTGCGAGAAACCCTCTGGGAAAGACATAAATACCGGCCATTCCCCCGTCAATACCTTCTTTCGATTCTCTTTTTTTACTACAGCAACAGCAAAAGAAAAAACAACAATCACCATGTTTTCTTCATTATTTTATTCATATTTAGCTTCTTGTTCATCAAAAAAAAATTTCATCATCATCATCCTCCACCATCATCATGTGTAAGTTTACACAGCTCAATACTGATTTGATGCGTCTGGATTGTACTCAAGATGCTAATGAAACATACTGTACAGCCGCGGAATACCTTTTCTCCGCTCTGCCTTGTCAGTATACTGCCCAGTCTAAGTAATCATAGTGTTACTTATCACTCTTATTTAGTTCATATCCAAGAAGAGCCGGCAAGCCAGTCGGCCGAGGTCGCGACGGAGTCCGGGGCGGCACGGGCTCCGTCGCCAGCCGAGGCGACTCGGCAAAATGTAAGTAGATGAAGTTTATGCTGATATCTGAATCCACATGACTGATTGATTCTTGTCTCGATAGGCCGAAGACATGAGCGTTGAGATGGCCTAGCCGGGGGGCGAGAGCCCGGCAGAAATAGTGAGTACATTTTTCCATGATTTGCTTGTTAAATTTTCTTCGACCGTGTTTGACAGTCCTATAGGTAGCGAGGCAACTCGCTAATTTGGATGAACAACGGGCCCAAGTATGTCATGACATTTCACATTAGTATTCTTCTCACTTCAAGAATTTCCCAGTCGTCGAACCCGATGTTCCTACCTATGCCATTTCTCTTCCATTATTTCTTTCTTTCTTTCTTTCTTTCTTTTCTTCTTTTACACGAGACGGTGGATGTTTTTGTACTATCATCATGTCACTTATCACATATCTTGTCAGTTTGATCAATCGATACTAACAGAGCTCAGCTTCTTGAGGCCGCTCGCAATGCCGGGGTTGAGCTCCCGGCACAAGAAAACAAACGTCGACGAGTCCCAAGCCCGGACCCCGTCGATCTGACCCCCGAGGCCGCAGCCTATTTAGCGCAACTCCGACGAAACCTGGCCGTCCAGCTTTCGGAGGCGATGGCGCTAAGAAGGCAGGCTCAAGCCCGGGGCGCGAGGATCGCCGAGATGGAAAGGGCGTTGGAAGAGGAGCGAGAGCTCCTACGATCCGAGAGGGAGGAGAAGGCCCGGCGCGAAGGGGCCATCGACGATCTTCGCAGGAGGATCAGAGTTGTAAGGGGTAAAGAATAATAGCGAGATGGAGGGATCATTGACAAAGTTATTTTGAAGTTTCTTTTTTCTCTCTTCTGTACCATTGACAAAAATTGACATGTATTCTTTTCTCTCGTATCAACTCGACCGTAGAACTATTGTACAAGTTGCCGCTCCGTTCTTTCATTGCTCCCTCGTCCTTTTCGAGAAGGAAAAAGAAGGCCTCTACAGCTCCCTAAAGCAATGTTGAGGTTACTCAGTTCCGGGCAACATCTAAACAAAGAGTAGTTTCTAGGCTCCCAGATAGAGAACTAAAATGTAATCTCAATGAACCTGGCATACTGGTGGCCCCCGCAGAATTGAACATGACTTACTTGAGTGTGAACATAGCTCTTCAGACCAAACCTGCGATGGTTTTCTTTTGGTACGTGGTTTTACCCCTTTCACTAACAGCCATCCACGACGTGGTATTTCGCCTTGAGATACCACGCAAAAACATCGGAGGTTTTCAATGTTGATGCCAAAATAGATATCTGTCGTTTATCTGTGGAGGATGAATCTTCGGAGAGGTGAGCCACCTAGGTAGGTAAAAGAAGCTGTGCTGAGGTTAGACAAGGTTGAATCGGCCTGTAGGAGCTACGATAGATAGCAGCTACCTACCTAAGTAATCAACCATGCAGTGTAAAGACTGAACGGACACTGGCAACTCTTTAGAGATAAAGTGAGGAAGAGCGCGGTGACGGGTTACGTCGAGATAGATGGAACAGTCAGCGGCATCAGATTCCTCATCGCATAGCATGTAGTGAAATTCCGAAGACTTGATCGGTTATAGGACCGTATCACCTGCGTGATGTAGTATTTCGAAGTGACCTCAGGACCTTTAATGTTGGTGTGATTCTCGGTGTATATTTTTTCTAGATGTCTATGAACTCAAAGAATCATCTTTCGTTTTTTTTTACAAAACAGTATAATGCGGTGTTAGTAACTGAGGATAGAAATACTATAATATAAGGAATATATCACATCTCCGAAATTTGGTAAAGACGACCTCCCGAGGTCGAGATGTTATTTAATCCGGGAGGAAATATACTGTTGATTTCCAATATATGTGTAGCTGTTTTCATCCATGGACGTTGGTCAGAAACAACATGATAAGATTGTTAGAGAATGTGTCAATCAAAGTTCAAGTCCAACCTCGTACGCGTCGGAGAGTCAAGGTCGTCCTGAGTACTCAGGCATTTGTCTTCCCCGTCTCGACTGTCATCATCGACCTTTTCGTCGCCTGAATTCGTGTGTGGTAGGTTGTGTTTGCCGCGTCCGAATCTAACTGAAACTCCAGTTTGGTGACCCCATGGCACTTTCGCGTCTTGCATTCTTTGTTGTACCTGAGGCGGACGGCTCCTGGCTACTTTACTGTGCGGAGTAGGTTGTTCTTCAGGCCGACCCCTAAAGATAGGGGAGCTTGGATTACAAGAGGGTTCAAAAGGTTGGCAGAATACTTATTGATAGCCATATGGAATCACTATCTATTTTTCAGAATCCACTGCAAGTCTCTACACCGGCTTAAGCATTACATGAAGGATGAATTGTTGTGGACGTCCTGTATGAGGTTTTTTGGTAGCCGAAAGTGTGCTCGTGTAGGTACGACCATACGATTGCCAGCTCTAGAGTCTATCAATGGGGCCGCTCTCTCGGCCAGTGAGTAGATTATCTGATCTAAGGGTTCGTTTCATATGTTCATCACAGAAAGCGGACGGATGAAATACTGCTGGATTCGCTAAAGTAGGTGTTAATCTTGTGATTATACACGTCCTCGAATTGACGCGCTTTTGTACAGTACTTGCTGTGTTTCTCAAAGATAGTCTAAAATCCTTTTCTTCCAGCCGAGATCTGCGACTTACGAATCCTCGATCATATCAAGAAAATGGCTCCATTTCCTTGAGAATGAATAGCATTTACAGCCATGGAGACTTTTTGATAGCTCGCGGTGGTCAAAGGGTTTAAATCATGCATCATGCCCATGCCTGCACAATTTCCAACGGATTTCTCGATATGTACCTGTTCCAAATCTAGCTGTTCGCAACGATGTTGAAATTCAAGCTTCTTTAGTAGCCGTGTCATCGCTCAAAAGGCAGCGCAGCTTGGAGATGATGCAAAAATCTCGAATCTCTCACAACTTCATCCGTCTGTCCAAATTTTCGCGCTTTACTATTTCTGGACTAGAGCGTCGTGGATGCGGGCCGAGCCTTACCTATTGAAGTTAGAGGCTTGGCATTCCGCCCTACGCCTTACAACCTGCGATAGAGCAAATCGACTACGAGATGCATCAAATCATTGGCCATCAATTGATTGTTAGAATAGACGTCCAGACGGCACTCGTGATCGTCTAAATACATAATGCTTTCGTAGTAGAATAACAGCTCCCAATTTTGAAAAGAACAAAGAAAACCCGGTACGCGAATGACATCACATTTACTCCTTGGTCTGGTAAAGACAGTTAGCAACGATCTTTTAAGAATGATCATATAATCGATTGATTACTTACTTTCTGCGTTCCGCGAAGAAGACCAGTTCTGCGAGCAGCGATAAGACCCGCTTTTTGACCGGCGGAAGCGTAGCGGGAGATGGTCGAAGCCTTTCCGATGTGCTGATGGTTACCACCACCGTGAGCTATCAAAAAGTCAGTAAATGCTATTCATTCTCAAGGAAATGGAGCCACTGACGATGATCAACTGGATTCATAGCAACGCCCCTAGTCTTTGGCCATGAATTGCGCTTGACGGCGAACTTATGTTTGGCGCGGGAAGCCTCTGTTTTGATGAAAAAAAGTTAGAAAAGTTGAAGTTATCGCGAGATTGCGGGATGACGGGACGGCGGGATGCTTACTCAGCAAGGGCTTGTCGGTACGACCACCACCAGCAACGATACCGATCATTCCACGAGAGCTGGAGCTGACGACCTTCTTGGCACCACTGGGAAGCTTGACACGAGTCTTGCCCTCGTCGGGGTTGTGGCCAATGACGGTCACATAGTTGCCAGAAGTACGACCGAGAGAACCACGGTCACCGGCCTTCTCTTCGACGTTGGTGACGAGAGTACCTTCGGGAACTGAGCCGAGAGGGAGGATATTGCCGACGGTCAAACCAGCGTTCTTTCCAGCGTAGATGAATTGACCAGTGTACATGCCCTCGTTGGCAATGAAAGTCTCGGTGATCTTCTTGAACTTGTACGGGTGACGGAAGCTGACTTTGGCCAAAGGAGCACCACGGCCGGGATCGTGGATGATGTCCTTTACCACGCCGCGAATGTATCCATGTCGCTCAGCATAGTCGTAGGTGCGGAATTGGGCCGGGGCCTTGTTAAGACGGGTGTTCGCCGCTGAAATGGTAGACAAGCGATCAGTATATTTGCATTTTCATATATTCTTTCCAACGATCTCTTGAACGACGGGCGCATCTCGAGATAGCCTCGTGAAAAAGTCGCACTCACTGAAAATGGATCCACGACCCTTCCTCTGGTTGCGGATCACACGACCCATGGCGTCTGTCTATTGATATTCGAGTTAGAAACAATTTGTTGAGTGTAGACGAGATCGGTCAGAGAAATATGTGGTGGTTGGAAGGTAATGGTAGATAATGCGTACCTCGACTTTGTTATTGGACTGGTCGATTAGGTCTGTTGAAGGGATCTGAAAGTGCGCAAAATCAGAGAAAAGAGACTGTGTGGGCTTTAGGGCGGGAATCGCTAATCTAGCCCAGAAAGGGAAAGCGTGTTCTGGGCTTGGCAGCAATCACGGGATCAAACCTGATTCCTGCCTCAGGATCCAACGAGCACATGCAAACAGTGCAAACAGTCTGCTTCGGCCTTCCAGTAGCTTCCAAGAGGCTCGGCCACAGTCCAATAACCACCGACATGGCATCTCCAAGTTGTCATAGTCATAATCATCCGTCATCTTCTCAACATCATAAAATTACTCCTTTCTCTTCCCTATTATTTCAACCTTTCACTATACGAATTGTTCTATTCAACCGGAATCCTCTTCATTCTCTCCTCATCCGCCTCTCACCATCACAATGGCGACTCTCACACCTGAAGGTACGTACTTGGGTTCACCCCGCTTGCTTAGCCGTGGGCAAATTTCCCGACCACTCGCTTCATCATAGTCATTTTCAAGACGGGCAGGCTATGAAAACGGCTTGTACTGCGGCGCAAATATTCGAATTACCAAGCGCTGGCTCTAATTTTTATCAATATATGCTTTCTTCAAAGACTAACATCGTACAGTTACCTGGGCTCAACGCTCGTCCGAATCCGATGAAGCTCGCAATTACCTTTACGTCTTCCTCAACGTCCCTGATGTCCCTCCCAAATCGGCAGACCTCAAACTCACAGAAAACAACGTCTCCTTCACCGGCACAAATCTGAAAGGCGCCAAGTACAGTGTCTCGTTGGATCTTTATGCCGAGATCGATACCGAGAACAGTAAAGTACACCACAGCCCGCGCGGAGTGGAAATGGTGCTCAGGAAGAAGAAGCTGGGTCTGGAGTACTGGCCCCGTCTGCTGAAGGAAGCTAAGAGGGTGCACTTTGTCAAGACCGATTTCGACAAGGTTTGTTTACAGCCTCTGATGCTGGTCTCGTGTCGCTGTTACGTGGCTAACTTTTGTTTCTGGCTAGTGGGTTGATGAGGACGAGCAAGATGAGGCTCAAGAAGACGACTATGCCGCCAACTTTGGAGGCTTCGGTGAAGAAGGTGGTCTAGGTGGAATCGACTTCTCCAAACTCGGCGGTGGTGCCGGCTTTGGCGCACCCGGTGGTGAAGGTGCTTCGGGAGCTGGCGAAGAAGAAGAAGAAGATGTATGGCAATAATTCGATCCTACGCTCGAATTGATTTTTTACTAATTATGGCTACTCTCACAGGACGAAGATCTACCCGAACTCGAAGGTGAAGAGAAGGGTGACAAGAAAATCCAGGAAGTTTCATAAACGATCTCCCTACCTCCCTCCCCAACTCACGCTTCAAGCTGTGACGTCCGCATATCTTCAAAAATCGGAGGCTCGATGGCTGTCGACTTGCCTATGGGTTAGGCTTTCGTCTTACATGTCACATGATTCTATACATTTCATTGACAACATCGACCTTCGGCCTTTTCCTTTTACTATAGCGAATAAATAAACTATATTCCCACTTGTGGTTGAATGAATATGATTCTTTCTGAGTAGAATTATAGAGGGAACGTTTATGTAATTAGGAAAATCGAATTTATCGGTTCGAGAGGGTACTCGGAAGATATGTAGACTAATTTTTTACTCCAGAGTGAACCTAGTTGTGATGATGGCCATGTCCATGTCCATGTCCGTGGCTATGACTGTGGCCGTGAGCATCAGGGTTGTGATGAGCAGAGCTGTGATGAGCATGACGAGACTCGTAATCATCATCCCGGCGATGCTCATCGTGCTCACGATACGCTTCATGGCCATATGCCCCTGACCCAGGCTGATAGTAGCCAGACCCTTGCCCGTGCTGTTCATATCTATCGTTTCCAATAGAAGGAGGGACTTGCTGTGCAGGATGTTGCTGGTATCGATCGTACTCACTCTGTGGCTGCTGATACTGGTGTTGCACATGCTCGCTACTGTACGCTGGTTGCTGATGTCCATATGAGGTTTCGTGGCTCGTGGTCTGTGTTTCGTCGGGCGCCTCGCGGGTCAGACCAGTCGTCGAAAGAATCTTGCCAAACCCTCCAAGCTTGTTTGCAATGTTCGACACGCCAGAAATGCCGGGTATGTTCAGCTTTTGGAGCTCCTCCCACGGAGCAGCCGAGGATGAATGTTGCGGTTTGTGCTGTTGATGGGACCCTCCTCCACTGAAAAGACCACCGCCCACTGCAGGAAATCCACCGCCGCCGTGAGAATGGCCATGACCACCCGCAGAGCCAGATTGGGTATTGTCTTTGGTCAAATTCTTGCCGATTTTTACACTTTCTGCGCTAAGGAGATCGTTCAAATTGTGTCCTCGGTCAGGTCTGGAGTGCACCCAGCTCTCAACTGCCTTGAACATGGCGCTGTGTGCTTCATTTCGCATGTCCCTGCAAGCAGGATGATGTAGCACTTGGATACAGTCGTGAGTTACTTGGTCGACGGGGACATCGATATGTTCCCACGCGTACAAGATACGGGGAACGACATATCGCAAGATTGCAGCAGCAACTTGACCAGCTGGCTGGTTGAGCATGTTAACGAAGTGATCCTTGGATAGCATGGAGTGGGTGGGATCTGTGCAGTGAGGGTTTTCCCAGACTTCGAATTGATGTTTGCCCGAAGACTCGACTACTCCCATCGAACCCGTCTGTAGCGACTTGGAAGCCACGTTGATCAGGGGTCGTATAAAAGGCGCCAGCAGCGAAAAGACAAACAAGGTCACGGTCTCGGTGATTTTGTCAATCAACTTTTCTAGACCAGGGATCTTCTCCACAATAGAGCTGATGCTTCGCACAACTTTATCTCTGAATTGGAGAATGGGATAGATTTGTTCCACTGTCTTTTGGGGATCGATATCGGGCAAGCCAGATACTCTGCTGGTTTGAGCCGGTTGATTGTAACCACCAGGTGCGGAAGCCCTGCTTTGGTCGTATTGATTCGATCCAAAGTCATTCAAAGTACCCCTTGACTGATCGTAGCTTGTGGTAGAATAGTCGTCCACCGCTCGAGAAGTGGTATACCCAACGTCGACGTGTCGGTTACGATTTGCCTCGGCCTGGCGGTTGGAACGCTGTTGTAGCTCTTCTGCCTCAACAACGAGTTCCCTTGTACCGGGTATTTTACCCAACAGACCCGTCAATGTGTTGATTGCAGGAGACTGTTGATTCGATTCGGCTCCGAGCAAGGTATTATCAGCCTCGTTAAGCTCGGACTGCGTGAAGTGATCGCTGGCCTCGCCTAGCACAGAGTGAAAGAAATCGACCATTCCAAATGTACCAGTGACAAGAGGGAAAACTCGCTTGCCACGAAGATTGATCTCGGTCGCAACTCCAACGTGTGGAAAGACATTGTGGAACCCCATCTCGCGCAAGGCGAGTTCGCAGTAATTCGAATGAGCACCGAAATCTTCAAGGGTATGCAAGCCTTGACCCAAGCATCGAAGAGCTTCAAAGAGATCTTCTTCTTTGCCTTTGCCTCGTCCTCCGCTAGTGTATAGTCTGCCGTAATGAATGCATCGAGAAATGCTGTACTTGATGTATGCAGCACTTGTAGCCCAGTCGCCGCGTTCGTTGGCAATGTAATTTTTCATGCCGGTTTCGGGGTCGATATCGAGCTCGATCTGGCGGACGGGTGGACGCAGGCGTTTGTCAAATTGTCTAGCATCCTGATTGTCCGCATAATCTTTTGGGTTGCTATTCAAAACCAGCATAATTAATCGCAATTCATCACCTATCGAGTTCAGAACTCAAACTCACTCGATATGCTCCTCTGGACGATACACTCCCAGCCTGTCGGCCGTGACCTCAAACTCTGCAGTTGCATAGCCAAATGTCATAAAGGAGAGAATCCAGACTAGGACACGAATGGTATCTGCTTGTAGGTTTTTGAGGGTGCCCACATCCATTGCCTGAGAACTTTTGAATATTCAGCCACCAGGACCTAGTCGATATGAAGGTGATTTCAACATACTAATCTCTTAGCCAGTTACCAAAGTAGACACGCTTTATCATGGCCGAGGTCCATTTGTGACCATGAATGAACGCAAGTGCTTGAATAGTGTCTTCGATGTCGCCATGGCGCCAGTTTTTACCTTCAACGGTAGATATGGATGCGATATCTAGTTATTGTCAATACATTAAACGATTCCCCAGAGAAGGTTATATGAAATATGACTTACTTCCAGCGCCGAAGGCCTCAACTTGGGCGGGCAAAGCAATCAGCACCAAGAGCACAACGAAGAGGAACTTAGCACTGCTGTTCCCAATGGAGGACAACGCCATGATTAAGATGTTTCGAATATTAACAATTTCAGAACACCAGTCTGAATACCAAAATGTAAAAGTCGATGTTGTAAAATTTGACAAGATTGAAGTATGGCTCAATAAAAAGAGATTTTCAAATACGCAATGTTTCAAGGAAGAGATGTGGCTATGCAGTTGTTTTTGTTCACTTTTTGGGAGATCAGTGTGCCCCTCCGCCAAGAAGACCAAGAAATGAGCGTGAAAAGACTGCACCAGCCACAAAAGCAATTCTTTCGGTGGTTACCAATGATAGGATAGAATGCTAAAATAAAATATCGAGAACAGAAAGCAGAGAGAGTTGAGATGAAGAAGAAGTTGATGTTGTCAGCTGCTTAGAGTAGAATCACAGTCAACGACCTGAAGGAGCAAACTAAACAAACAGAACGATGACGTCGTCCATAAATGACAACAAATTATTTTCTGCATTCATTCTTGCACGAGAACTTCAGCTAGAGATTATCACTAGATTTGTGACTTTTCTGATTTCAAGCTGAGACACAGACACTGGATACAAGGGATATCAACTCGTATATCCAGAGTCTACAAGCTCATAGTGGTAGCCCTATCTACCATGTCAACAAAATCTAAAGTCATACTGTAGTGGGGCAGGGTCTTGCAATACCACCGTCGCATTACTTCTACTCAGATTCACTCCGAGACCTCGGGATCAACTTCTAATGTCTGCAATAGTCTGTGCGATCAATCTTTTATGGAATAATTCTCTATCATGACAAAGAACACAGTTGGCGCGTCGCCCTATTCGACCTCCCTGCAGCGCGACGGCTTCGTCGTTGTCCCCGCGCTGATCTCCCAGACAGAAATCAACGCCCTTCGCAACGCCGCGACGAAAGCTACCAAACTCACCAGATCCGGTCAATGGCCTTTCTTTCGCACAGTCCCCAAACAATTTCCCCCGTGGCCCAAAGAACTTCCTCCGAGCTCCGAGGGCGGGATATGGGGCGTACAACATCTATTACATCCGGAGATGAGTGATCGCGATGAATTTGCCAGATTCTATTTCTCAGAGAAAGTGCTGGACATTGTAGAAGATTTAATTGGAGTGAAATCGACCGGCGCTAGCAATTCTTCTTCCGGTATCCCGCAAAGTACGGTTGAAGAGGGAGAGCCTCTAGTAATGGAACTTTTCAACCTTCTTGTGGCTCCTGAAGCTAGAGAATTCGAGCTCCGCTGGCACCGCGACGATATTCCCGCTACGGTTTCGCCAGAGGAAGAATTGCGATTGCTCGAATCCAAAAGCCCTCGTGGTCGTCAATCGCATGCTCAATACAATCTGGCCTTGTGTTCGGATACCTCGTTGATAGTGATTCCCGGCTCGCATCGACGGGTTCGAACAGAGGTCGAGAGAAATGCCGATCCGTACGAGCCAGTTTTACCGGGTCAAGTCACGGTTCGTCTTGAACCGGGAGATGCGGTATTCTATGACTCGAATATCTTGCATAGAGGAGTATATAAGCCCAAACCTGAGAATGGGGGCGAGACCAGACTCACGCTGCATGGCAGTGTGGGTGTGAGGGAAACTGGTTCGGCATCATCGACGAAAGGGGACGGTAGTGCTACAGACAAAGCACGAACTAGAGCTACGGCTGTATTACAGCACGGCGTTGGCCAGTGGATTCACAGAGAGGATGCAAATCTGTCGCATATATCTGACAGAGCTGAGAATATGAGAAAAAATCTTATTGCCATGGGCAGAGGAGATGATGTAGGATACTCCTTGGATGGCTGAGGAAAACCCAATCCTTTTGGGCGACAAAATTTTATGTACAATATAGTATCTGTGCCTAGTTACATGTGTAAAATACAGTTCAAAACTCCGTCGAAGACTGAGACTGTTGCGTAGGTGAGAGATTGTCGTTGATTCTGACATTATACTCGGGATGTCGGTACGAGGCAGACTGCGCATCCGCAAGTCCCGTTGACCATGCCGAGTCGGGTGATCTTGAACTTGAATGGTGGCTTGAGGCTGTACTTGCGCTTGCTGCCAGATACGGCGGTGCTCCATAGCCACCGGAATGATATGTATTGTTGCCGATAATGTTGGTGCCACCGGCGACACCGCCTCTCAAGAGTTCTCGAATAGTGACAATCGCCTCCTCTGGCGACAGACTGTTTCGCACAATTTCAATAATCGATGGTACCCAAAACTCGTCGCAGTCGCACACAATCTTGTAGATTGTTTCGAGATGCCATTGCTTTCCGCGCCAGTAATCCGGGTGTTGATTCTGCTGGAATTGATCCAGGCTGTATTGCAAGGAACCGTACTGCGCGATATTCCCGACAGGAAATGCATGATTGTAGGCATATATATTCGCATCTGATGACGGGGCCTCGAATCTTGCTTGACCCAAGAAATGATGGTGTTGCTGGGCAGGCAGACCCATCGGCATCCGTTTGTGATAACTATTTTCCATCTGTGCATCTGTGGCTGCCGAGTTCCATAAATAAGTAACCCGTCCATCCGGATGCATTATTCTCCTATTTGGCTGCTGCTCTGCTGACGTTTCCAGACCGGCGCGAGGCCGGGACTGCGTCTGATGTCCATCGCTTTCTAATCTTCGTTTGAGCTTGTTTACCTCCTTCCTCAGATTCTCAATCTCCTTTGCCTGACTGATCTGATACCGATCCTCATCTGTCCTGGCATATTCGCACTCCTGCTGACGGCCGCGGAGTATACATGCACTACAGGGACTCTTTCGATCGCACTTTTCGTAGGGTATGTGGGTCAGCGAAAAATCTCCAAACCAAGATATGGGCAAAAGAATCAAAAGATAAAGGAGGAATAAGGAATCATCGCATACTTTGATTTTGCGCGCTCGACATTTTGTACATGATTGTTGTAGCCGGTTGTTGGCGGTGCTTGTACTAGAGACGATGTTTGATTCGTTGCTGCTTGCGGTAGTACTGGTACTGGTGCTGTGGTGCCTTTTCCTGCTGTTGCTGTGTCTGTTGCTGCTGTTGCTGCTGCTGCTGCTCACCGATTCCATCGAGGACAGCCTATACTTTGGCGATATGCACGCATAAATGTCATGCGTCGCAGGCGTACTGTGCGTGCAGACATGTAGTGTCGTAGAAGTCGTAATAGTAGTAGTAGTAGTAGTAGTAATCCGTCGTCGCACAGGCCTTAGCTTGGCTTGTACCGGGGTTGATAATGGCTTTTCTGCTTCAGTTCACGATTGGAGCCAAACAGCTCGACAACAGACTTCGGTTCTCGAAAACCATGGATAATGCGATTTGATGCGATGCGACCAGAACGGAATCCGGTTCGACTCCCTAATTATACCTGAACGTTGGGAACTTGCGGATTTACGTTATGCGCGTGAAGCCGAATCGAGGTTGAGTCACCAGGTGGCAAAGCAGGCCGAATTTGATGCGCCTTTGTAGTTTGTAATGATTTATCTCGCTGCAAGAATCGCTTAGCACGGGAACGTAGGAACACCTGCAGCAAATCGAATGCGAACGAACCGGTGCTGACGAGGGACGAATCAACTAATGCATTGATTTTGGGATGGGAGATGGACGATCACGAGTGGAATTCGGGAATTGGGAGGAGCACAGACTCGGATCTATCGAGCCAGGGAGCCCTGGAGCGTGATGTTCAGATCAATTCTGCAGATGGCACACGGTAAGATGCACAGCTGAGTGGTTGGTTGGAGGAAGGGATCTTCTCTTCTTCAGCAGGTTCCGCGGTGATAGTCTTGGCGCTAAGTCCAGTCTAGTTGTTTTTGGTTCCCTGGCAAACGCCTTAGCATCATCAAAATTTGATAGATCACCTACTTTATGATCATTAGTTCCCTAACTGGTCGCATTACTACGTAGTACGTGCTAAGTACGTGCTACTGTTGGAATATTTATAAAATTAGTGGCGTTCTATCTGTGCTGTTCGAAATTAATTCCCCGTCCAGTGATTTCATTTGATATCTCCACTTCTCTATTCAATTGCATTGCCGTTGCATCGTAAACACGTTCCTCTCAGCCTGCGCTACCCTACTCGCTGTAGACTAACCGTTCACGGACTTCAACTCAAACTTCTCAGCTTGTCCTGTTCCGCCGGAGTAAGACCTGCAAAGAGTTCCTGAAATCCAGGCTTGGAAGAGGCTTCCTGGAAAAATTGAAGGAGAAGCGCCTGGGTCTCGTCGTCGCGCTTCCGAACTGCAAACGAGCCCTCCGTGCCTCCCTCGCCAAAGGACATTAGCTCCTGTTTGGTGACGCCCAGACCAAGATCCAGCGTATTACTGGGTAGGTCCTCCCAGTCGTCGTCTTCGCTATCTGCTTCTTCCAGCGCAGCAGCCGTCGCTGCGTCGACTTCTTTGCTGCCCGAGGCACCGGCCAATTCTTCCACGAGAACCTTGATGATCTTTAGATTGGCTGGCACAGTCGTGAATCGATCAGGGTTTTGTCGCGCCTGAGATCGCGTCTTGATTCGCCCCGTCTCCTGAATGATCAGGTCACCCTTCACCTGAACCTGGGCAACCCG
The DNA here is from genome assembly GCA_002916415.1 of Talaromyces borbonicus. NCBI lineage: Eukaryota > Fungi > Ascomycota > Eurotiomycetes > Eurotiales > Trichocomaceae > Talaromyces > Talaromyces borbonicus. Next base: position 262,400 of record NBSA01000028.1, on the reverse strand, counting down.
GGGGTCTTCGAGATTATATAGCTTGCACAGAGCGATAATGTTTTGCTTGATCTCGTCGTACCCTGCAAAATTGACCGAGTTCTCTAACCACTTGCTCAAGACTACGTTCAGCCCACTTTGCCCGCCCAAATCTACCTGCGCTAGGAAATCAATGACTTCGCGGGCGCTAATCAGGGTCAACCGTGCGAAAACTAAAATCAGGCTCTGGATGAATTGTGCTTGTTGCGCGGTCGCCAACCGTTGTGCCACAGCTTGCAGCAGTTGCGGCAAGTAAGGTCCAAGCTTTTCAGCCCCTGCTTTTTCTACCAGCACTGCGGCTAAAGAACCGACTTCGGCAGCAGCAACATCGTCAATATTGGGACTGAGAAGATGGTCGACAATCAAAAGCGCTGTCTCGATGGCGTCCTTGCCAGTTTGCGGATCGCGCCACGAGAGGAATTGATTAAAATCATGGGACATGATATGACAAATGGCAAGAGTAGCCGAGCGAACGAGTTCGTTTTCGTTCCCTTCCAGTAAAAGTCGGCTCAATTTTGGCATTACACCCGACACAAATCCGTTGGGAAGAGGCTCGGAGCCGTGGTCAGCAAGCGCTCGCAGCAGATCGGCAGCCAAAACAGTGAGAGCGCTCTCTTGGGTGATGTTGCCGACGTCAATCGCTCCGGTCAAAGAGGGAAGCACCTTCTCGCACAATCGGACATAAGAGTCCATCCCTTCTCGTGAGATGTATTGCACAATATCCTCAAAGGTCTCGGTGACAACCATGACCAGATGAAAATTGTCTGCTCCGCTGCTGGCCACATTGAACAGCACGTCGAGTGCAGCGGAGTCCAAGACCACCTTCGGCTCAATCATAATCGTATCGCGAAGGGTTTCGGCGAGAGTGACCTTGAGATCGTCATTGTCCATGCCTTCCCTTAAATCGTGGGCGGCTATGAACTCGGAGATTGAACTAATAATTGGGATCTGCATTGATTGTGTAGTGGAAGATGGCAGAGCCGGTAACAGATCTTGCAAGACTCGGATACAGGCAACCTGAACGACCTCCGAGGAATCTTGTGAAATGGCCTTCATCGTAGCATCTAGGTAGCTCGCGGCGACTGGTTGGAAATCCGGACCTGCCGTTTGTGCAAGTACGCCAGCGACTAGGAACCCTCGTGCACGCAGGTAATCCTGTTCGTGTTGCATCGCAAACTGAATGCTATCCGTGAAACGAGAAGCCACGTCAACTGGAATCTGTTGCTCGACCTCGTTAAAGTCCCGAAGCAGTTGGTTGAGGATGAACAGCGCAGCCTCTTTGTTCTTCCATCTACAGTGGTTCATCAGTATATATGTAAAAATGAAAGAGAGAGGGGGAGAGAGTGTACATACGACGAAGAACCGGTTGCAAAAAGACTGTTGATATAGATTACCAATGCTTGAATAACTGTCACTTTCAGCCATTCGCCCAATTTGATTACAAGGTCACCTCCGCATGTTCTTGGTGTGTAATTGGCGGTGACTGACGTTTCTTCAGAGAGAAACAGATTAACATCAACCTCCCAGATCCCCTCTTCCTCGGTCGTGATTTGCGCATATGCTGCAGCTAGCTGTATAATTTCTGGGAGCCAGCCAGAGCTTGTCGCTGCTTCATTGGCGGCTTGTAGTTGCGATTGGAGCTCTGCCTTCACTGGAGGAGCCTTGATCAAGGCCTGCATCAAGTCTATTTCTTCCAGAACAAGAAAATCGAGAGTGTAAGGCAAACCATCCGAATCTTCTAAGCGTCCTTGTCGTTCATCTTCCACATACATTTCGAAATAGTGGGCCTGAGTACGTGATAATTCTTCCCAAAGAGTTGTAAACAGTTGAGCACTCTGGGTCGTTAATAACGTGGGGAAAACCATGCGAATCTTCATGACGGTCTGGCGCAAATTGTGCATCAGTACCGGACCAGATGACATAGTCTTTGACAAAAGTGCTCATACCTTCACTGCTTGTAGCTTCAATGCAATTACTCCCCGCCATTGGGACGAAATTTCACCTTCCCTTGACTCCTCCTCTTCTGTTGGACGCTGCGGCAGAGGCATTTTCATAACAGACAGGAAATATGGCGACCAACCACTCAAAGCTTCGTCCATGAACTGTTTGACAGCAGACTTGTGTTGCTCAAGGACCATCTCGAGGGTATCAAAGCAGGATCGGAAAACAGCGATAGCGAGGGCGCGAATGATGGTTTTGCGGGATTCATTGGTCGCAACGGAGAAAAGAGTCGACACCAAGTCCCGAGCAACACCGAAAAACTGTTCTTCGCTGAAGCCTGTATCGACTAAGTCCAACAAGACCTTCAGTGCGCCGTGCAGTGCGCCATCGCTACTATGAGGATCATTGATAATGTGTAATAACGACGGCAGTAACTCGGGCCACTCTTCAGGAAAGTCGGCGGCGGCGATCTTACTGACGGCATAGCTGGCGGCAGCTTTGATTCTGCGATTGGTTTCGGTAGTAGTGGCGAGATTGAGAAGGGTGTTGCGCAATAGCGCCTTGTTTGCGTCGCTCACCCGAACTTGACCCTTGAACTCGTCGAGAGACGGGGACCACGAGGCGGATATAAAAGTACGCAGGACGGAGATAGCGGATAGACGTAGAGGCACCTCTACAGACTCGTGGGTCGCGATGTTGGCCAGAGAGAGCGGAAATGCTTCATTGGAATAAAGCTGCAGCAATTGTAACTCCGCAGACTGGCGAGTCGTCGATGCGGGGGACTGGGTGCCTGTGAGCAGTGAGAGCAGCTCCTGCTCCATTGTGACGGCGAACTGCGTGCTGGACGCGAATAAAGTGCGGTTGAAGAGAATCTCAATCAATTTTCAAGAAGCGAGTCAGAGACCGCAATCGATAGTTGGATAGTCGCCGGCCTGAACGAAAATGCGCTGTAAGTTAGTGGTTAGTTGCAAACAATTGATAAATTAATTCTCGCCCACTCAAATTCGGAAGCACTGTCATTGGCCAGTCAACGCTTGCTGGGGTGGAGCGACGCAGCGCGGCCGGCGCGTACTGGCGTTTGTTTACAATGATCCTGGCAGCTTAATGCATTCAGCTTCATCTTGAGCTCAGGAGAGGAGTACAGAGGAGAGGAGGAGAGAAGAGAAGAGAAGAGAAGAGATGGAGTAAAGAGAAAGTGACAATTTTGAAGCTGCCATAAACCAGAAGTCACGAGTAGCAGCTGCTGACTAAGTTAAGCCTCCTTCCTCAACTCACCTGTCACTGGGCTCCTTCCTCATAATCTAACTAGATAGTCAACTTACCTAAGCTTCTCTTTCTCGTTTTCTTTTTATCTTTTTATTTTATTGTGTATTTGATTTTCGGAGTCTACAGTCGTTCATCCATTTACAAACTGCTCTACTAATTAAACGACAACTATTCTCTATTCACGGGCCTTCCTCGGCCATCATCCACGGCCCTCATGAGCGCTGAACCACATGCAATTGACTGAGGCAGCCAGCTGTGACTTGAATCCTCTGGACTGAGCAAGAATCGACTCGGTTGCAGTCTCCGAACCTGCCTCTTGCGTCTTCTATGGCCTGATATGGTAGATGCCAGTAAAAGAGAAATCAACATCCCTATATTTTCCAACTTGCTCACTGGTTGGTAACTAACCCGAGATTAAGAAGTATTTGGCATTTGCTAAGCCCAGACGAGAATGTGACTTGTTCAAGTCTCCAGGCATCTGTCGCAACCAATTGTACTAAAAAAGCTGCGCGTTGCTAGTAAGCTTTAATTGTGCATGGTATTCTGCAACAGCATCTGATGACGCCTTCACGGCGGGGGCTATTCCACTGCGGTCACCCGGAGGGGCTACGATCGTCAGCAAATAGCAAAATGCTTCCGATGTGGTCGGGCGATGCCGCGATGGGTGTGGATAGCAACACAGTGTGTCTTTTGCCGACGTGGAACTCAGCTCTTCGCAATGTGGTACAATAGGAGTATCAATTACCTACCGATAAGTTACCGCATCTTGTTGTTGCAAGCCGACAAAGGTGAAAAATCAAGTCTGGCGGGGACTGCCACTCTCGCCACCACCAATGATTCTCAACAAGAGCGATCAGAATGCACACAGACTCGAATGGCAACAGAGACATGATTCAGAAACCTTCTCATCTTGCAAATGACTGCTGGTGGAGGGGGCAAGCGTTCCTCTATGATCTTGACTATTCTCAATGTGTGCGCGCTGCGCTGTTGTGCATTATCAAGCTTGTCAACACAACCATGAACTAAACTACTACATAGTATGCATTTCCTCTTCCTATCAACGATGCCGCCGGAGGAGTTCCGCAGTTCCGTCCAGCCTTAGCGTATCGTGGCAACCAATATCAAGTACCGAAAAGCGACAGACGAGTGAGAAAAGCGTTCAGATAAGAGACGCTAGCCTCATGGGTATGTAGCTAAGCAGGTACCGTCGAAGAAATTCGATCGTTCGTGAAAATCAAGATTACTTAGTGCATGCCTCTTAGTGTCTCTTTACACTGATTACAGTTTGGCCTATTTTTCGCACCAATACATGTCACGAGGCTGAAAGTCGGTGTTGGTGCTCGGTGTTAGACGATAATACCCGCTGCTTGCAACTCACCTTCTCGGTGAGGCAACATTTATCTCCCGCAAATTGCAACATGAGATACGATGGTAAATTTTTGTCCTACTTCTCAGTCGGCAATCAAGACGCTGACTGATATCATCATTAGTCAAGAGTGTGTCTGTGTCCGTGTCTGTGTGCATGAAATTTTTTTCCCTTGGCGATTTTCCACGGCGAATCTCACCGACGATCGACACTGCCAACGAATGATAAAGCTATATCAAGACTGTTCAGACCAAAAAAAGTCCACTATGCTGACCACCCACCCAGGACAACAAACCAGCAAGACCCCCAAGTCCCAGCTACTCCGTACATAAAGACTAGTGGTGAAGCCCCATCCCATGATCCCACTACAGAGTGGAGTTTCCACAGTCTATTCCTCGATTTAGCGGTTTCTGTTGCTCGGCGGAGCACGCAAGCTCGTCAGCTTCGTCTGGTTTACTGAGGTCAGTTAAACTTACTTGAAAATCTACGTAAAGCTCAATACATTGTCAGTGGTCTGTACCACACTACTCAGAGCTCGCTGTTCGCTCACTGGATGCGCGCTTAACATTGTGTTCCTTTTAAAACGTCTACTATGTAGTACACCGTTCCTATTTAAAGATTTCTGGGCATTTCCGGGTTGTTTCTCGAGGACCATGAGTCAGGAGACAGTCCTGACGTGTATGATAAACTATTCGACTATTATGGACTACTGTATGTACTATGTAGTATGATGTAGAATTGCCGGTGCATTTTGCCTTAGCGCAACTGTACTGTACTGTTCTGCGTATTATTGTAGGATGTATCGGTAAGTAACGGCATGCCGACAAACAATAGCGTAATACCTGGGAGATACCTTGTTGACCTCCGATGCTGCCATAAATTACCAATAACCATCTTGCTCATCTCTGATAATACCGTACCTTACCGTATATACAAATAAATGCTCCCCGCTTTCTTAGGCAAAGTTAACAAAATTACTAGTTACATGTATTAAGCCAGGTATGCTAAGTAAGAGGTAAGTAATTCTATGGCATGCTTCCTTATCCTCGACAACTTCGATCTCCCTCTATTTTTCTCTTCCTCACTCTTTCTCCCCGACATTCTCTCTCATCTTGTATGCATTTCCCTCTAAACACTGTCCTTTTTGATCATCATACGAGGTTTCTGTCGAAATTCCAATTCCGAGGCTTGACTGTCCCGCGGCCCTATCCCTCTCTTATCGTGGGGTCTTATATGCTTATCCTTTCCTACTGCGTCTCCACGGCCGTGTCTCGGGGATACTGCATAGCCCACCACTTGCTCAACGAGAGGTTATATACAGAGGAAATAATTCGGCTATAGCTACGGAGCAGGTCCTGTCACTCGATAACATCGTATTGGGAGGCATTTCGAGGCAGAGCGTTTTTCATCTTATCCCCTCGCCATATAGCTTCCAAGCTAGGCCAAAGCCATATTGTGCTTCATCAACGGTCTTTGGTCTTTCGCTCTTTTAAACTCAACTCCAGTGCAAAGCTATAATACATTTCATCCGAAACCCCAGTGGATAATCACCGCCTGTCTCACATTGGGTAATTATCACTGGCATTAATTCTGAACTATTGAATGCTTCAAACCAAGCCATATCGAGCCGGACCACCCAACGAAAACGAATCAGCCATCCAGTGAATAACTAATGTGCGGCGGCGTTACTAAGTGATCTAATTCGGAAGCTCCAAGACAGGAATTGTCGTCTTTTACATTGAAGCACACAGAGAGATGATTAGTCTGCAACAAGAGGCTCAGATATATAATTGTCACGACCTTCCCTTGTCTCGACACCGTGATTCGTCAGTCGTTCACCTTTGAATAGTGGCAATTTCAATTTCAAACTTCCAGCAAATCATCTTCACTCATGGCTGTGGCTAGCGAAAGTGCCACAGCGGTCAATCCTGCGAACCCGATAGACACCCTCAACACATTTAACACAATGGCTGCAGCTACATCCGCCGCGTCCATCAGTGCCGGCCCCTCCAAAGGGCTGCCCAACACCCAGGCCGCCATAGCAGCATCTTTTACGAATTTCCTCGGCGTGGCAATGCACCAAATCCTGTTTTTACGATCCGTCTACCCTCGTGCGACGTTTCTCCCTGTTCGGGCCTATAATTACCCTGTGCGGCAGTCACGGCATCCAAAAGTATGTGACTATATCAGCGATGTCGCTCTCGCCGTCGAAAGCGAGATTTTAAAGGGGACAATCACCGCCGTCACCGTCATTATCAACTCTATCCGCACGAACCAGCCCATGGAGCGATATGCATTCGATCTTTCCGGGTTTCCGCGAGTCTCCACTGGGGATATTTATACCACATTTGAAGAACGGAACAAGGAAGACAGCATACGACCGCCGTCGACTTCACAGAGTATAGATCTCGAGGCACAATTCCGCGCGTGCTTAGCGAGATTGGCATCAGCCTGCGCGAGATTGACCCCATTACCGCGAGACGACGAATTTGGCTTCACCGTATGTATTGAAGTGCATGAAGACGCTCTTCCGCCTGCCGGTACAACAAACGAAGAACAGGCCTGGATTGTCGCGGAGCCCGGCCAAGTCCACGTTCGATCGTGCACTGCGCCTTACTCCGTGAGCAAACTGGGTAGTCATTCAGAGCAACCGGCCCTGCCTACGATCAACGGGCGAGCCAAAACAGTTCCTGTCCGACGAGTTGAAGCCGGTGAACTCCGCCTAGAGTTATGGGTTGAAGAAGCCAGGCAAAAATTCGACCAACAACTTCTATAGAGAATGAGCATTCCATTTTCTATATCTTCTTGTACACATTTATTTGCGCTTCGGCTAGCATTGAATGATTTGATTACTATGAAACCACATATGCATGCTTCAGGCAGAAACTCGCTCGCAGACAGTTTCCTCTTCCACGTCCATCCAACGACTTACGGTATACGTCTTTATTCATGAATCATCACAGAATCCACCATCAAACTCAGGCTTCTATCTTTTTTTATATCCTCAAAAGATTCGGAGTACAACCAGGTGAAGAAAACCATCATCTGTCTTCTCTATCTCTTTTCCCTCATGGCTGCCTTTTTCTAATGTCACTTGCGCGCAACATTTCTCACTTTTCTACATTCAGCGTGAATATCATCCGACTGCATTACGAGAGGAATCCGAATGGGGGGTTTCGCATATGAAATCCATAACTCATATACTATCATGGCGTTTTTACCAGATGTGCATTTGCTTTTTCTTTTCTTTTGGTTCTTTTTTGTCTCGAAATTTTCTTATCTGGGTTGGGGCGGCACCTTTGTCGTGTTGAGGAAAAAGCTCGATGCATTATTGAACATATCATATCACATTGCCTTTTTCTTTCCGGAGGTTCCAGGGTTTATTTTATAGTTCATTAGATCTGAAAGAGTGTGAAATAGGTCTTAATTGGGAAGGCAAGAGAGAAAAAAATGAGATAATCTTTAAAAATCTTTTCAGAGCTATCTAATGATTCGATACAATCTGCTGAAGCGGTTCGATTTGAAGGAGAAGAAAAAAATAAAGAAAACACATTTGAGTCGTTAAAGATTGGTCGTTAGAAATGAGCCATAACATCGAGCATGGATGACAACGCTAAAAAAAAAGCAGAATAGAAACGCTGAAAAAGAACAACAGATAGGCCGAAAGAGAAATGGAGGAAGAAAATTAGCTGAGATGAGGTTTCGTTCAACGTACTACTTGATCAAATCTCGCTTTCGTAGTGTTGAGTGGGTGGGAAAAAGTCAAGTCTTGCTAAAGAAAAAGATAAATCCCAAAATAAAATGAAACAAAATAATTTGTTAAAAGTTTGACCGCCATGATTATCCAGCTGGAATAGACTCGTTGCACTCGCGTCCACGATTTTTATAATCGTCACTTTCGCAAGTACTGGCGATGATCATTCAGACGATAATTAGCTTGCTGCTGATACGTTCCTGGACGCGCAGTGGGCATTGTATTGCTACGTTGCAATGTCGCAGACGCTTGTTGCTGACCGGTCTGGGCAGGCGGCTGCGCCTGTGTCTGTAATATTGGTCGAAATGATTGCTGCTGACGTCGTAAATATTCACGAAATGTCGGAAACGGCTGTTGCTGGTCTGTGGCCGTTGCGATAAAGCTCGCGGTTCTTGTTATGCCGGTCGCCGGCGGCGGCGGTACTTGCGTCCCAGAACCATCGAATGTAGCCTGTGGAAATCGGCTTGCTTGTACCTGAGTACGAGTCTGTGTTGATGGTGTTGCTGTCCCAGCAGGGAGATGGGATGGTCGAAGGAGATTACCTCCTGGGTTGTGTACTCGTGGGAAGTAAGGAGCTTCGCGGGGTTGAGGCATTTGAGGAAGCACAGCCGTAGTTGCAGGGTTGAAGGTAACTGCAGGGTTGAGGTTCTGGTAGTTGTGCGGTCTTTGAGGTACTTGAAATGGTTGTGCTTGTTGCGGCAGTGGCGGCCGCGGCATATGCGGAACCTGAATTTGAGACATCATTTCTGGTGCTCCAGGGAGGGCCATTTGTAACAAAGGGTTCGGCTGCCATTGGACGATTTGAGGTCCTCTGGTGAGATGGGGAACTCGAACTTGCTGAGATACAACCGTCGACGATTTCGGTGTGACGCGTACTGCCTCAGGATCAAGATTCTGATCTTGAGCAAGAACATTCACCACGGCAGCATTTTCGGCATAAATGACTTCATTTTTCTGCCTCGTGGTCCCCATATCGAATTCATGAAGACTGCAAGGGCCTCCCCGGAAGTGTTTGTATCCAGCCTCTGAGATGTTCTTCTTACAGACGTCGCAAATAAGAGTGCCGCATCTACACGTCAACTTGTTGCAACCGCCCTCTTTGACAAGCGCCAGGCCACACTTTGGGCATTTGCGAATCAATGCGGCGCTCATGGCTTCTTCCACTGTGTGGCGCTCTTTTGCGCCTCGATTTTTCTTGGCTTGCTCACACGTCTCTGGTATATGCGTCTCTTGCTTGCAAAGACGACAACTGACCAGTTCACAATCCGCTTTTAAGCATCGGAACTCTTTGTCTTCTTCAATCGGAGGGCATATTGCCTTGAAGTCACAGAATGGACATTCCTCGAGACCGTCAATACTGGCTTTAGCAATCTCATCCATTTGCTGCAGGTCCTCGAGCTTTTTCATCAATTTATCTCCAATGACTTTCAAGATCAAATTGCGACTGAATCCAGCCTGACATCCGCTCATATCGAAGCATTTCATTTCGTGCTGCATGGAACCAACCTGTGCCTCGGCTCTCATCCTAATACAGGTCTCACAAAAGGAATGAACACAGTCTCCATTACAGGGCACCGTGCGATCTGGAATCACTTCGGTAAAACAGCATTGGCATTCGACCAGAGTTCCCGCGAGTCGATGTTCTTCCTCGATGACTTTTTCCAGAACTTCTTCCACTTCCTTTGTTTCGGCGACTAGGAAATTCCGTCAGCAACAACGTCTTTTTTTTCAAGACTTGGAAATTGAATTGCTTTGATACCTACTTTCTCTCTCGGCAATTGCTTTCTTTGCTTCTTGCAGTTCATGGCTTAAAACAGCCTCAAAAAGTCGGGGAAGCTTGTAACTGGCGCTGTGTATACGTTGCCAGAAATCAGCTGCATCTGACACTGCCTGACTGCGCTGGTAAAGCGACACATAACTATCGAGATAGGTTCTGGATTTGGCGAGAGTTTCTTTAATTGTTGCGGGCGCCACAGCACAAAACTGTTTCCGGAGTAGGTCATAACTAGAACAAGAAATTAGCTGAGTCACGTATCAATCTTTTTTTTCTCTTTTGACTTCTTACACGATAGGATAGTAATTGGTTTTGTCTCCGCGTACCCGCTGCAGGTCTTCGTTGCTAACGCCGCCATCCTCCATTTGCTTTCGTTTCTTGGAAACATCTCTTTTCGGATACGATTCGTTGGCGAGAATTTCGTCAAGGGCATTCTGGACAGCTACAAGTAAAGATTGCTCGGATTGATCTGCGCGTCCATATTTGGCGAATAAAAGCCGCGTGTAATTATCACAAATGTCGGGGAAAACATTGTGAATTTTGTTTTTGAAGACAGCTTCACTCCCGGGTTTCTTTGCTTTGTAATTATCAGTCAGATCAATAACAAGTCGCTTCTCCTGCTGCTGCCGCTGCTGCTTCTCCTGTTGTTGCTGCTGTACAGCAGGCTTAGCATCAGCTGCAGTCGCTGAATATACAGCAGGAAGTTTGGAAGTTGTCCCTTTTTTGTCTTGGGTATTGGTGGAGGAGTTTCTGTTCGTTGGCAAGCCTGATGCCACGGCGTGAGGTGCTGCTTTGCCGTAAGAACTAGAGGTGCGCAGCATGCGCTGCTCATTATGGTTTGGATCCTTGCTCAAGTGAGCAGTTTTTTCGGACAGCTTGGTCCGTTTACTCGATGGTTCTGAAAGATCTATGACGGGTAAAAGAGGGTTGAACATTGTGATTGTGGTGTGGGCTGTCGACGCTCTGCCCTGTGACGCTCTACCCCGATTTGATGAGTTTTGCAAAGTCTTTAATTCGGCCAAGTCAGTATTCGGTCAAGTCAATAAAAAATAATAGCTTGGAAAAATGAGATTTTGCAGAGAATGGTCTTCTATCTTTCGACTTGCTCACGCTTCTATCTCGGTGGAAAGGATAACTGACTTGCTGATCAGAATTCTCATTCTGTAGACGACGGCTGGGCGAGGATGGTCCATCGTCTAGTCGTAGCGGGTCTGAGTTGACAATAGTCCCCTGCGATGAATCTCGCAGCCAGCTTTGAACCTTTGACGCTTGTGAAAGCGCAGGCGACTGAGTGGCATCTCGCTCTAGTCGGGAGAGGCTATCGTAGGATAGCCGGAGTGGATACCTAGAGACTGGATCTTGGGATCGAGGTACCTTTGATTGTTCTATTGGATTTTCTCATTCAGAGCGTATCTCGACTTGCTTCTTGGGGGGGTACGGAGACTTACGATGTCGATCAAGTAATGGACCTGCCATGGTCCGGAATTTTGAAGAGAGAAAGAAAGACTGTGTAAAATAACCACTGCGGAGTTCGTTACTTGATATTCTGAAACATCAGGACATCATCGATTCATTCAACGACATTAAATAATATCCAAAAAGAGAGAAGGGGAAAAAAAGGTGCTTATGAAAAGAAGACAGAATATTCAAATTCAAATGAAAGTGGTGATTGAATCGATGAGCCAGCTCAGATTCAGCGTTCTTGTGCAACAGCACCAACAAACTCGTCTTTGCCAGCAGTAACGTTATCTAGGCGGAGACGAAATATCATGACGGATTCCAGATGAACATTCATTCGCAGTTTACTTGATGAAGGAAAATAATCATGGATAGTGCCGGGGCATCGAGGTGTAATGATGAACCAAAAGGAGAATGATATGGGGGGGTTTATCCATAAGTCTAAGAATAGGCTCAAAACCGTGGGACAATAAACTTCTGATCGTCGTGGTTCCCTTTGTTTGAGGGCGCAGCGGCTGCTGACCTGATTGATTTGTGCCCAAACAGGCCTAATGCACTACACTATGCCTTAATAGGATAAAAGTGATTATATAATTTACTGTATTTGGCTTAGCCTGGTTTCTGGCCAACAATGTGATGCCTTGCTGCCTGGACGAGCCCTAAATTATGAGGCATTCACCATTCAGCTTCTCGGGGTCCGAATGAATATACTATACTATTTATTTGATACTATATACTATATCACACTGAAGGATTGTTGTTATCTGTCAGTAGAACACTATATGGTTGCGGAAAGAAATTATCAAAGAAGCCGAGAACGATGCTCACAATACCACACATCATTAAACATTCCATCTAGCGTAAATCGAATCTATATACAAAAAAAGAAATATACTAGGCTCTATTTTTCCACTCATACACATACACAGAGCATCTTGCATGCATACTACAGTAGTTGCACCAGGTCCACATCGCGACTAATAGCCGGACTAAACGCAGCACAATACTCCATAAACTCAACCATCTCATCGTACCATCTCTCCCAGTCCGGGGGTAGAGTAGCACGTAATCGTGCATCGGGTGAATTCGAGATACAGCGGAATATGAGTAATTGTCCGAAGAATCTGTTCCGGTCAGATCGAGTCAAGATGCAAGATGTAGTAAGAAAAGGAAACGTACTGCGAGCAAAAGGCAAACTTTATAGGAATGCAGCGTTTCATCTGTCGAAATATGCCTTGAATGATAGGCCAATCCATTGAATATCGGAGACCACTTCGGATCTGCTCAAAGTCTTCGTCCGTGAGCAGATGCGGTGTCCTGAGTGCTTTGTAGAGGTATGGTCGACCAATGTGGAACTTGCAAATTCGGTATCGTGCTCGAAGCATTGAGTCGGCAACCAGCACGGCCAGCGATTTGGGCGAACGTGATGTGCTCGCAATGGAAGGCGAGGAGGCGTTATGGTTGGATATCGTGGGATCTGAATTCTCGGAAAATTGAATGGCAGGGGGCAGATTCTTGCGCCATTCTTCGACTTGTTTCTGAAGCTCTGCACTAATTGCAGAACGAGGCAGTTTGCCAGATTCGGCTGACGCGCGCTGTTAGTCCAACATAGATACAACAGTTTTCAATTGGCCTCACTGATGGAGACTTACAAAATAGATACAAGCTATGTCGGATGCGAGTGAGAATAATGCGATTTGCTATCTGCGCGAGAAAGTGACATTGGTGATAGTAAGAATCGTCCGGATCCGGTAACGAAGTGATCCCTGAAGGATGTGTGAAGGGTATAAATTTGGGAATGGGCACGTTGTCTTCAAGTGACAAAAGCCCACTAGGCGGGAGATCGAGCTCTTGTACGAGTATTGTCTCGTACATTACCGTATTCCAAAAGACTCTGTCCAGGTTTGTCAGCAGCCGTGCATCAGTCCTAGATGGAAAGAGAACTATGGCAACTCACCGGGATTTCATATCGCCTTCCCATTCGTTATAGTTGACATTCCGGTTGGCCAGCATAAAACACAAGCAAGCTGCTGCGCGGTTGAGCATGGCGCCAGAATCAAGCGGGCGGATTATATGCGCATAATACATCCTATCGTCTCAAGTCAGTTACAAGTCAGTCGCAACACAATTCGACTCCTTTCGGGCTTGCAAGGGGAAACGCACGCCGAGAGAAGATAATACTGGCAGCTAGACAGGTTATTTTTCTCCATAAGAAATCCCATCCTCTTTCTGGCCTCGTTGAAGAACGACAATCCGGGAGGTTCTTCCATGATTGCCTCGAACCAGGTAGGTCTCTCGAAATGGTCACCGACTGTTCCTGGCAGCGGGAAGTCCGCTTCTTCATAGGCCCTGACAGCCAAGCAACCCAAAGCCATCACACTCAAGATCAGACACGTCTCAATAGTCGTGGAAAACCCGTGTTTCATCACGGCACCGAGCGTCATAGAGAAAAAGAAGTGTTTATCCATGAACGGGGTGGAGGGGTGAAAAAGCGAAAAGAAGGCCTCACAGAGACCCTTTACCAGAGCAAAGGGCAATCCCTCGATCCAATTGTTTGTATCTGGTAGTCCCAGGGGAATGTTAACCCACATGGGGAGGGCAGGCCGCTCCAATTCGACGTCCAGAACATAGTTTCGGCCTAGCTGGTCGTAGGCTATCAGAAATCTCTCCGGTAAGCTGGAGATAATTCCTGGCCACACTACCACGCCGTGCTGACTGAACGAGATGATTTCTCTGCCATCATTCAGACCTTGGGCTTCGGCGTCTACCTGGCCCGTTGTTGCTGCAGGTGACGTGTTCTGCGATACAGACAGGCGATGTGACGAAGTCATCGCCGCCCGTGGCGTGCCTGCTATCGAGCCGGATGCAGATACCTGAATTGCCTCGACGGCTTGCAAGACATGGCCCGTTATGGGTCGAATGTCGTTGGAGATGACCGCAGGCAAATTCTCAAGCTTTGTCTCGATGCGATGTAGAGTGCTGATAATCATGCCAATGGACTGGTCCTTCTTGGACAGCTTGCGTTCACTGTACACGCACTCCAGGCTCAGAGTCTTGCATAACCCGCATTTGGGCCGCGACTCGTCGCATCTTGTCTTTTTCAAGCGACAATTTTCGCATGCCTATTGTGTCACGTGTTACTATAGGTCTTAAGCATTGTTGGCTCTGGATGGAGACAAGGGACGGGATTTCTATCTACCACTGCAGCAATGAAATTTCGTGGCTTTCGGGCCTGACTTTCAGAATGTTCCAGCTCCGGCTCCTCGGACATGGAGAGGAGCTCGTTGATTGAGATACTATTCCCGGGTGTTGGAGCCGCCGCCCGCTCGGAAAAGCTGGCGGTGGTCTTCAAGACGGAATCTTCGTGAGGACGCTTGCTCATGGTCGCATTAACGGGCGCACCACGGCCGCCCGCATTTCTTTGCTTGATCTTTGAAAGAGCAACCAATTCAATGTGGTATGTTATCGAGACATGAACTTTTCATCACTATCCCAGGATATGGCACTTTTGTGGCACTTTATCAGACTTGACACTTTTGAGGAGGCTCGTTCTGGATGTTGAACTGTCAAGGGCTTGGCAGTGCTAGTAGCCAATGATATGAGGTTACTCAAATTAGTAAGCCGCTGATAAGCAATCTGTCTATCTTGTACCTGAAGCTGTCGGCCCTCTAAGTGATAATTGCGAAAATACGTTGTTCTACAATACTACAATTCTTGATATCGACTATAGGAGAGAAGACTATTGCAAACTTGTTATATCGATTGCCCAATTGACATCTCAATGTAGAGCAATAAATAGATCTAATAGCAGCTAATCAGGTTGGACCATTGGTCGGACTTTTACTTGTGTTCACCTAACAATACCACTGATGTTGGAGAAGGATAGTTATACTAAGTATTTGGAGCTACGGTACCAGTGGGTATGCAGTGATGTCGTGTTCTGAATCAATGCTCCAATGTTCGTGCAGAAAGCTGGGTGCTAAAAGCTCGACATCTGATATGCATACCCAGGTACATCCATCCCCGGATATATGTCCATATATCTCCTGCCCACCTGGGCAGGTGCCTACATGTGTTGGCGGACACGGACACGGACAATTGATTATACATACATTAATACCTAGATACGCCGTGTCAGGTATATCAGCAGGAAGGAACCTTGGAACATCCTGGCCTTGTAGAACCCTGGAGCCTAGGAAGCGTGGAGTCTACAAGGACATCCGTACAAGCCGAGCAGGCCGAAATGCGCAGCCACCCAATCTCACAACAGCAACTTCTAGGGACCAACTCCGTTACAAATATTTGGGTATGATCTACAACAAAGAATACAGATACCACATATCTGTCACACAGAATGAGCCAATTTATCCAATGACTTCTTATACCAGATTGTCCTCTTCCGTGCTACAACGGAACGGCTGATATAATATGATATGGTACCTAATGTAGCAAAACCATCCGACGGTTTCACAACATGCGTAATCAGCCTAAACTACTCCATACCAACCAGCTAATTAATGTGATACCGACTCGCTGCAGCTGTACTTAATAAGTTTCTAGTGTGTCAATTGCGTCTACTCCAAATTAACATGCATATGATCGAAGAGACTAGTTTGTGATGCGCAATGTCTTATGGTATGGTACCTAGCTACATAGATAGACGATCAGTTGACTGGTATGACGAGAAGCCGAGGAAACGTCATGAGACGAGCGAGGTAAGGAAATTTCTTCATGATCATTCGACATTTTCCCATTCTTTATCTTTTATTGCTCATTGCTCATTGCTCATTGCTCAGTGCTCATACATATTCGTCAATCGCTCATTCGCCGAAAGTCAAATACAGAACATAAATCATTGCCAATTTCGGTGATTCGGCAAGTTCGGTAGGTAGATAGTCTTGTCAGTCAACCAAGTTAGTTACCAGAGGCCAATTAATTCATGTAGTGAATTAGAAGTTAGAGTTGGCTAAGGTAGGACGTTATGTAATTGAGAAAAAAGAGCAACAATCACGCGACCTCCCTCCTGCCAGTCAATCCATGCCGAACTGGGAATTCTACTACATAATACAACTTAAGCTAAACAGCCGACGACGCCATCAACCAGATTCGCTTTGCTCACTGCTCGGTAGCTGAAGGAGAGATCAATCATGAAGAAATCAAAATAAAGGAGAAAAAAAAATGAATTGATCCGTCATTTAAAAAAATTTTTAAAAATTATTTCTGTAGTCCAGGCACTCGAATATTTTCTGCTTGAAAGTTCAATATTCTACTCTGATTGGATGCAAATAAGGAGCGGTCTGGAGGACGCTTTTGCATTATGCAGA
Source organism: Talaromyces borbonicus (assembly GCA_002916415.1). NCBI lineage: Eukaryota > Fungi > Ascomycota > Eurotiomycetes > Eurotiales > Trichocomaceae > Talaromyces > Talaromyces borbonicus. Next base: position 245,499 of record NBSA01000028.1, on the reverse strand, counting down.
AAAGAGGACACACCACAGAGAACTAGCCGCGACTGCTCTAACCAGCAGCAAGTGCAGCAGCATGCCGGGACGGGTCGGTACACGGCAGCAAGTCTGCCAAAGTACTATGCAGTGTGCACCATGTATGTACGGACCTGGATGAGGAGTCAAAACGCAGTAGAATGGGAATAATTCGAACTGCTCATTGGATGGAATTGGCACCATAATTTTCGAGACTAGCACGATGTTGGATGTACTCGAGACAAAAAACCTTGGAATAAATTGACAACATCTCAGGCCCCCTTTGCCGTTCGTGCGCTAGTGATGCATGTATGGGCATTTGGGATCCATCGGTAGACTTTATTCTTGACTGTCGGGCTTTTGCCGAATCGCGGTCAAGGCACAGTTGAAGAAATTTCTTATCGTATGCCAGCCCGCAATATCCACATTTGGGCTCGCTGCTTGATCTTTGCTGTGCTGTTGTTGTGTGTTGTGTTGTTGAGTTGTTGGCGTGGTCGGTACCTGATACTTGCAGACATGCATAGTGCATGCCGACTAGTACCGATTTCCAAGGACTTACTACTGGTAAGTCGAAACTGAGTGCGAAACAGCGCCCAGCACCAATCATCATGCGGCACTGGCCAACTGGCATCTCCAGCAGAGCGCAGAATCGACGCAAACAGCTTTATCAGCCGAATGCGGGTTAGTGCTTTTATTGGTCGGGCTATATACAGCCTGCTGCTGATAGTCTCCATTGTATGATTCCAACGTGAATACATAGTTAGTACATAGTACATAGTGTCAGCTCCATGCTGGATGGACAACTTCTCTGTAGCTGTGGCGAAGATCATGATCACTCCAGATTACAGAGAGTACGATGCTGCCAAGTTGGGTAATTAAGTTAAATAGTTAATGCTTAGACTTTGCCATTTGCAGCGTGACCTGGGGTTATCTCCACTTGTCTGTTTCTAATTGGTTGTCTACTATTAGCTGCAGATTCTGGACCGTGCGGAGCCCTGTCAAATCCCCGCTGATTCGCTGAACGTGCCTCTTCCCAATTTTGGAGCTTTACTCTTTTCTATCATCCCTTGTTCGATTGGCCCGCTGCAACTTGCTGCTCCGTGAGTGGTTGGCCGGAACCCGGATTAACTATTGAGCCATACCCAAAGCAGTGAAAAGAAAACAACTGACTCGAGTCATCTCAGTTGCCGCCCACCCTCTTTTCTCTTTTGCCCAGGATCAGAACCAGTCAGGAACGCTCGTCGGCCTCCATGGTGTCGATATCGTACACCTTCTCTCTTCTTCGGGATTGACGTGCCGCACTCCGAGGTCGAGGACCGTGCAGGAAAAGCGTCATGATCATTTATTTTGATTCATTTCTATCTCTCAGAGGGTTCGTCCGGCATTCACCACAGACCTGATTCGACCGTGGCCGTACGCGAGGATTATTGATGTTCCTGGACAAAGACATGGACGAAGAAAATAGATACCTGCATGAGGACACGGACGGACAGACAGACAGAAAAGACAGCCAAGGTATTATCCATCGCGCCAATCGTGGAGGTCTATCAAAGGGCGGTATCAAAGGGCGGTGTCTTCGATAACCGCTGGCTCTGGGTTTCGAAAGCGGACCATGCGCCCAGCCAGATCAGTCCATAGTCAACGCAGGACACGATAAACTTCTGGGGCCAGCAGTCATTAATCACTTGTCTAATTATCCACCTGAGCTTCAAACTAGGAACAGAACAATATGGAGAATTTAGCATTACTGCTATGCTCTGTATTATGTAGTAGACAGTTGGTTGTATCGTATCAGCCGCGAGTCGACTGTATGCAAGGCCTCAGGCACCGCTTCAGGCACCGCTCAGCAACGAAAAAGACAAAAAGATAATCATGTGGCAATGTGCTAAGAAAGACTGGGCGTCTGGAATGTTCTGTCTTCTTTCACTTGGCCTCCAAATACACTTTCATAATCCTGTGGCAGACTGGATGAGCCAGAAGTGCACATCAGAAACAGCGCTGTTCCATTGTTCAATCTGTTAAGAAAGCCCCAGGCCTTGACTTAACTCAGTTAACTAAGAACTAACTTAACTTAACGAGGTAAGAAACAGAGCCGTCCAACAGAAGTTGAAACTTGACGTGCAGGGAGGGTGCTGACCAGTCATGGCCCCGATCGGCGTAGAGAACAGGAGAGCAGGATGAGCAGAGAGAGCAATGGCGCCATTCCTCGTCTCATGGAGTTGCGTCACAGGTAACCGTCTTGAGTATTGTAACACCTGGTGCTGTGGGGCTGTCGCAGGAAATTCAATAGAGAACTGGTATATTTACAATACATTACCGTATTATACCGTAACAAATTGTAATCAGCTCCTATGGGGAGGCAAAAGCAAGCGCCCTCGGCCTTGCTCTCCCACGGTTCGATCAATGGACAGCCACCACTAGTTAAGTAGGCACTAAGTAACCTAAGTAATATTGCGTGCTGTTCCAGGCTAGTCTGCATCCACGAGGCATGCTCTTGACCCCAACGGGACTAGCGGGGTCTATTTGGTCGTCCGTTCGTAACGAAACCGTCTCAGAACGGGGCCGTTGCGTGTCCGAAACCCAGTGATTGGCTGACAGCTGCGTCATGACCACGACGTGACCAATGAGCCAGCCTCCAGAAGAACCCACCTGGCCGATCTGCTGTTGTTGTTTACCTTTTCGACAGCTTCTCCCTCGTTCGCTGGCTTTCGTCCCAGTCCGAATGAGGCTTAGCGGGTACCTCTGATTCTGTTGAGATTGTTATCGTACTGCCTGTCCGTCTCTTATCGCCGTCCGTACTCTACGCTATCTACTTATCTCGTGTCCCGTAGCACTGACTCTAGTTGCCCGTTCGCCCCTTCCTCCTGCTGCTATACTTACTTACTTCCTTCTATACTTACTAACGACATCCGCTCTGTTTCTCCCTCTTTCCATCTCTCCTACACCGACTTATCCTTCATCCTTCTTCATCCCCCCATCCTCATCTCATTCTTCTTCGTCTCCTTTCAACTCATTGCGCGAACAACATTCCTACTTCAACCCCATCAACGCCCTCTCGCTCATCATCCTTCTTCTACTCGACTCCGCCCGCTTCCGACTCTCACCTTCGACCGATATCGCCTCCTCCGTCCCGAATCATCATCCCTACTGACGGCTTCTTGACAAGACTATTTATCTCTGCCTAGACTCGCAATCCCGTTGCAGTCTTTGCATTGATTATATACCGAGTACTCTGCTTCCTGCTATTACCACGACGCCGGCTTCTGAATAGTCGCTTGCATTCGTCCCTGGGGAAAGCTCGAGCTCGGAAACCACTACTATCCCATCTATCCTGACCCGTGTTATTCTTTTGACACGGCACTTCGATCGACTCGTGGACTGAGAAACTATATTTCACGCCTCCTGGTCTGCTACGGTCGAAGAGTCATTCGTCGTATCCTTTCCCTCCCCTCCCCTCCGTGTGACGGCTACGATTGATACCTTGTACCTTCCTGCCAGTGGCATCTTTGCTGCCGGAGTGATTGTATAAAGGTGTTGATGTCTCGGTTTGTATCGAGAGGTGCTTGATTGAACCTGTAGTTGGTCTCTTGGAGGGTTTTCCGAATTCCGTGCACTTATTGTCAACTCCTACCAGAGCTGCGTTCTGGTACCTGCACTTCGGACTCTGCGTCGTATGACTCAATCATCACAGCTCCTACTTCCGTGTCTCCACTTTCAACGACCTATCCATCCCTGAGTCACGATTCAAACCACTTTTGCTTTTTGCTCGCCTTTTCCTCTCTCCAGTCAAATTCACGATCTTACGAAGCGTTAAACCTTGAAAACGGATTATCTGTCCATATCTGTCCTTTCCCTTCTCTCCGTCCGTGAATTACTTTCAATTCCTTCGGGAACACGTTCGCTGCCTACGGCACCTTCTCTCTTTGCACCCGTTGCAAAGCCGCCATCAGTTTATTTTATCATTTGGCACGACGCCGCTCTCTTTTGAAAACAACTTTCCAATGAGCCTGTAACGCCCTGTCTCCTCTTCTGTCGACGTTACCCTTTAGGGTACTCAAACCGACATCTTTTTCGTCTGTTCGCTCTTCTTTCCTTTGTCAGCATATATCATCACCACTCTGCAGTATCTACATGAACCTCTTGAGGAAGTTCCCACAGTCCTGCGACCTTTTAAAACCTGATACCACTCTCCACCTTTCTATCGTCACTAGCTGCTACTGTCCAGCTTGATATCAGGTCCTACGCAAGCCGTACCTTATTTTGTCGCTCACCAGACCGACCTCTTTACACTGTCTATATATACTTTGCACAATCGCCTTTCTGCATCCCTTTTTTTGATTCTGTTACGAAGCTACGAGCGGATTACTGGGTTACTAATCCCACACATCATATATTTCATCGTTCGGTCTTTTCTTTTCTCGTCCTACTGCTGTTCCATCATCATATCGCATACCCGGAGTCTTTGCTGTTCAATTTTCATCCATCCCTACTTTTCAATCAATAAACAGTCATGGACTGTTTCAAAGACAAATTTGTCGAGGGCCAGCTTCTGGACGGACGCTTCCGTTCAGTCGCCCCGCTCAATCATGGATCCTTTGGAATGGTATTCCTTGCCAAGGATACGTGGACCGGACAGGACGTTGCGGTCAAATGCCTGACCAAGGCGTCTTCAGCCGATACTACCTCCCTGGCCGTCGATACGTCGTCCGAGGAGCTTGAATGCCATATGAAATTGGGTCACCACCCTAATATCGTCAACCTCATCAAGTCTTTCGAGACCAGTGCTCATACCTATTTGGTTCTGGAGTATTGCCCTATGGGTGACCTCTACGAGGCGATTCGTGTCAATCGTGGTCCTCTTGAGACGGAACACGTTCGGGATTTCATGTTGCAACTCGTCGACGCCGTGGACTTCATGCACGCCAACGGCCTATATCATCGCGATATCAAGCCGGAAAACATTTTTCTCAACCAGGACGGTACTATGAAGCTAGGAGACTTCGGTCTTGCTACACGTAGTACAGTCTGTCATGAAGCTTGTGTCGGAAGCGACCGCTACATGGCTCCGGAGCAATACGAGCCACCCCAGAGTGGCTATTCTCCTGCCAAAGCTGATATTTGGTCCATTGGTATCTGCCTGCTCAATATCCTCTTCGCCCGCAATCCATTTGTCACACCCACCGAGTCGGATATCTTGTTCGCCGATTACGTCCGGGATCGACAATCTCTCTTCGACATCTTTCCCAATATGTCTCAGGATACTTTTGAGATCTTGCGGAACGCACTGTCTCTCGATCCCGAAAAGCGAACCTTGTCTGGCGTTCGCGAGGCAATCATGCGCACCGTGAGCTTCACGACCGATGACGAAACCTTGGACGAATTCTGCACAGAGGATCGCGACGTTGTTGCGGCTAGTGCTAATCGGGAACCTCTTCGCACTCCCTCGATCCAGTCACCTCATCTCAATACCGGTGACAGTTTCCCGTGGGCGAAGGCTCTTCAAGCCAGTCCTCAGCAACAAGTCCGCCAGCTTTCTGTCATTCCCGATACCGAATACTACTCGGAAGACCTGTTCCCAGCTTCGGAAACTGCAGGCACTTCCTGGTACTCGGTCCATCCGGAAACGCCGTCCACTGCTTCCATCCTCGAATCCACCATGGGAGTCTCGTATAACTCGGGCATGCCTCGATCCATTCAGCCGATTCAGAAGCCTCGCTTCCCTATCAGTGGCTCCTTGCCAACCCACGTTGCCAAACCTTTGCCAGCTATGTCTTTAGTTTTTGGCAACGGCAAACGTGATCAAATCTCCAAGAGCTGGAGCGATCTCTGGGACGAGGATGAAGAAGAATCTGAATTGGAAGAGATGACGTTGCAACAACGCCGCGAGAACAACGCGCGCAGCTGGAGTCAGGATAGCAAGGACGAAGTGTCAAGTCCCACTCAACCAGCAGGTGTCTTCGAGCAAGACCTGCCTTCTCCCGTTGCAAAGCCAGAAGTGGAACCACACGAGGTCTTGTCGAAGTCAGTTCCGCTTTTCATCTCGGCCAAGCCTGAAGCTGTGACTCCTGTTCTCCAGACTCGCCACCACAATGCTCGCCCCAATTCTCCCAAGCGCTCACTTCAAGACAAATGGGTGGCATTAGGCGATCGTCGTCGCAATTTCCGCTCCGATATTGAGGTTGTTCCTGGTCTCAAGAAGCAACGTTCCATGAATTTGAACTGGAGACGTGACTTTGGTGGATCCTCCAGCCCTCAATCTCGACGCAATCCGTTTCTTGATAAGGAGTGGCGTTCGAAAGCCAAACCGAATTTTGATTATCACGGTAGCGTTGATGAGGATCTTGACTTGGTTGGTGGATGGCACGATCTCCATCTGTAGTTTTATCCGATATCCCGTGTCACTTGACTGGGATTTTTTCCCCCCTCAGCCCTTCAACTGTCATGCATCATCCCATCCCTCCTAAACTCATGCAGAAAAAGAAAACGCGACTATTGTTCAACGTTCAATTGACTTCAACAAACTCACCTCTTATATTTATTTTTATTTTCCATCGGCTTCATATCACAATCTTCGTTCGCCGTCGAAACTTTCGATGGGCTTCTTGGTGGAGATTCTGTGTCTCTTGTGTATACTACGACATCGTGTTCGATGGCGCGGCGCAAATGGAAAACCCAAAAAGATCGATTCGTGAAGCATTGGAGCGGTAGAAGTCAGTTACTTTTATTTCTCCTCACCGGCGTTTTATTATTCTTTTTTATTCAGCAAAAAAAATTCTTCCTCGACACTCTTGTCTTCGCAAGACATTGATGTCGGTCATTGAACATTGAAACAGTCAGCCGCTTTTTTTTTTTTTTTTCTGCATCGAGTTTGAGAGTCCTCCCATTTTGGTATTGTGCCAAAGAAGTTCACAAGCTAAGAGAAAACGGTGCTTGTTCGTTAGCACCTGGACGTCTGCCACGAGGCTACACGTACCTGCGGAGTGTAGCTTCTGTGGAAGGAGAAATTATTGGGAAGTGCCAGATTGTTTGTTTAATTCTTTTTTTTTCGCCTGTCTAATTTTGCAGCGGTTCGTCAGTCAATTTAGATCTCCATGTCGCTTCTTGGTCATCCAAATTGCACTGGATGTATCGAGTATTGGACATGGGACAAAACAAGGGCCTGTATTATTTTAGGTAGCTATTATACTAGATCGTCATTCTTTGTGGCAGAGGAAAGGGAAAACAATCAAATGACAGTTATTACATGGGAATATTTGATCCATTAATCAGTGGTTCAGTAGTTCATTCTGAAGTGAATTTCGTACGTTCGCAGTTTTGGTAGAATGAGCAGCTGGCCGGACTATCGTTATTCCGTTAATCCGCCTCTCACCGTCGTTCCTTCCACCTGGCATCTGGCCATGGCTGGTTGGGAAACTAGATTGAACTAGCGCTGTCAACCGTTTCGGCTTATCTTGTCCATTCAATAATAATTTCACCTCGAATTGCGCACTTCGAGAAAACCCAGCCATTATCGAAAATTAATCAATTGCTCTCTATTCGGAACGTGCGCTGCTATCTGTATCTACGACTCGCTACAGAGGTATTCTTCAGAATAGCCATAGCGCCGCCCGAGATATCTTTTCCTCCCAGTGGTCTTCGCGATAGAATCTGTCGAATGCCTCTCACCGTCTAATTTCGACTTGTGGCATTTTTTGCTTTCTTTCTTTCTGCTTTCCCACTGACCGCTTCTTATATATCAACGCCACGCACGCGCTTGGATGGAGAAAGACTGAAAGTGTGTCCACTTGCTATTTCTGTCAGAAAATTCGTGGCATGAACATTAGCAGCACAAGATTTTAGTCTTGGGCTAAGCAGATGTAAGTTAGGCGGATGATGTTCGATGTTTGCAAAGACGAAGCAAAGATGCGCCGGTGTGCACACAATATTAGGCCCCTCTGGATGCAAATTACTGCTGTCTGATTACCTGCTTCAATTGTCATTTTTGCTTGTTGATTCTACGATCCTGCGCATCATTTTTTTCTACTCATTCTCTCGATTTCGACACTAATATGTCTGTTTCTGCGCAGGACTTTCTGTTGTATTGGGTGAGACAGCGCGCTGTCGTCGCCGCCCTGCGAAGTGCCGTCTCCGAGAGTACCTACGTCCAGACTCTAATTTGTCTCGTTCGAGAGCGCGAGATTTCCATCATTCTGATCATGACGGGTGCCTGCATGATCCAGGTGCTTAGGTGGATGCAAGTGTGGGTGCTACTTGCATCCGACATCTTTGTACATTTTACAGCGTCGTCACCGTCGCCGCAAGTCCATCCTTACGATAATCAGCATCGTCATGCATTGACTTGTCCCGTACCGACTCTTCCTGATCTACTATTTCCGACGTGTCTCGTTCACGACGAGACAACCTATAGCTCGGATTTCGTTTATACAGCCACGGCCGCAGTCACTACGACCGCGACTGTCACTACCACGACACAGTCGGTACCTCCGTCGTCATCGTCGTCACAACACTCTCAAATCATCGATGAAGGCGATACAGACTCAACTTTAGATACCGCAGTATTTCTATCCTTTGAAGACTGGAAGAAACAGAACCTCGCCAAAATTGGGCAATCCGCCGATAACGTCGGTGGAAAGCGAATGGGTAGCGATGTCAGCCAGGACCGTCAGAGACAGGCTCGAGCTATAAATAATGCCCTTGATTCGCTAGGCGACGATGCCGAGATTGAGTTGAATTTCGAGGGATTCGGATCTGATTCGGCGCAACCTACTCCCTGGGAAAGCGGTGGTGGTGGTGGTCCAAACGATCAGGTGAATCCCGAGGGAGGGGACGCCGATGCCGCTCAGCACAGTTCAGCGGAGGGCGTCTCAGCGGTAGGTCGACGGAGGGATGCGGGCACGACGTGCAAGGAACGCTTTAATTACGCCTCCTTCGACTGTGCAGCGACGGTTCTCAAGACGAATCCGGAATGTTCCGGGTCGTCCTCTATTCTCATCGAGAATAAGGATAGTTACATGCTCAACGAATGCCGAGCAAAGAACAAATTCTTGATTCTTGAGTTATGTGACGATATTTTGGTGGATACCGTTGTGCTGGCCAACTACGAGTTCTTTAGCTCGATTTTTCACACTTTCAGAGTCAGCGTCTCGGATCGGTATCCGGTCAAGTTAGACAAATGGAAAGAGTTGGGAACGTTTGAAGCAAAAAATAGTCGTGCCATCCAGGCCTTTGCGGTGGAGAACCCGCTGATCTGGGCTCGATACGTGAAGATTGAGTTTCTGACGCACTACGGCAATGAGTTTTATTGTCCCTTGAGTCTCGTCCGGATTCATGGAACGACCATGTTGGAAGAGTATAAGAATGAAGGGGATCCAAGTCGATCCGAAGAGGAGATTGTCGAAACTGCAGAACCAGTCGAGAAAGCTGAAGAAGAGCCAGTGCCTGTACCGAGCCAGGAGAAACAGGATAATTCTACTGTGGTAGTAGAAAGTCCGGTCGAAAACACTAGCCCCGTAAAAGGCAGTGAGCTTGAGGTTGCGGCGCTGGAGTTTATGATAATGAACGATGCAACGTGTCCTGCAAATCATTCCATCAATGCGACTTACAATACGACAGACGATGGGGGTGTGAAGAAAGCAGCGACTGTCTCGGCTACGTGGGCAAATGTGACGGCTACCATATCGTCTGACACAAGACCTTCGCCCGAAACAACAATAACGAGCGATACCAAAGTAGGAACGTCTTTGGATGCTCAGAACGTCACAGCTCGTGATTCCGGGCCCGACACCACCACGCCCAAGACAACGAACGTGTCTGGAGAAAACTCTACTAGCACGACAGTGGAAGCGACAAAAGTGACGACTTCATCACCACCGTCCCCCAACCCTACGACGCAGGAGTCGTTCTTCAAGTCCGTCAATAAAAGATTACAGATGCTAGAATCCAACTCGACGTTGTCGTTACTCTACATTGAAGAGCAGTCGCGACTTCTACGAGACGCATTTAACAAAGTAGAGAAACGACAGATGGCCAAAATGAACTCGTTCCTTGAAGATTTGAACTCCACAGTCATCGACGAAATACGAAACCTTCATCTCGTCTATCAGTCCCTTCGAAGCATAGTTCTGGATGATTACGAGCATCAGCAACGTGAAGTTTCGCTGGCAGCTTCTCAGCTTGCGATTCTGACAAATGAACTCGTCTTTCAAAAACGCATGACTGCTCTTTCCAGCGTGCTGATTATGATTCTGTTCGCGTTGATTCTTTTCCCTCGCGGCTCAGGTATTGTAGGCGGGATTGATTTCCATAGTATGATTGCGTGGTCTCCGCGTCCTACTTCGCCGTCTAAGATGTCGCGGTCTCCCAGTACGGGTCCTTCAAGCCCTAGTCTGGATTCTGACAGTCAATCACCTCCTCCTGCTCTGCGTGTGAAACGGAGTCCGCGCTTGTCGCATTTTCGGAATAACATAAACGAAGAGGAAGCTAATTCACCGGCACCTGTGTCGCAAAACGAGTACAATTTTACCGAATACGAAGAAGCAAACGGCCAGTTTCGCGGCATGTCTGAAATTACTGACTCGCGCATTGGTCATGGTTCCTGTTCGTCGTCGCCGGATGACCAGAATCTGCTTGACTACGACGACGCGTCTACAAAACAAGTAAATCCGACAGACGATACGCCTGTCCTATCAGATAGTGCGTCATCGTCGCCGGATATACCGCAAAATCGACCAGTGAGTAGTCCTCCGATGCTACAAGGGGTCGACGCCGGGAGTCGCTTAGCGGAGACCATCCACTCCGACGACAGGGATGATGGGTTGGGTATTGAGGAGCGCAGTAGAGAAGTTGAGACCTCGATCGAACCATTTCCGCCATATCCGACCGATTGATTGAATTTCGACTATATCTCTATGCTTACAGGTGAATTTGCTTCTCCATCACGATATATCATGACTTGATCCTTCGCAGCGACGTGTTTTACAATCTCTGATTGTTGTTTTTGTTCATTTTTTTATATTTATTTTCAATTGCCGCGGCACAACCATCGCCACGAGTATATTAGCATTGGGAAGGCTTCGTATATGCATTTTGGGACGATAGAAGCGAATTTTGTTGATTTTGTCGGGCATCAGCGATTTTGATTTTTTTTTTTAACTTATGTTGATGTTATGTTTTGTACAATTATACCCTTGTATTTTGAGTCGACAATGAATCATATTTCAATCAGATTACTCCTTGAAATAAGTGTACTAGTATGCTCTAGCAATTTGTCTTGGGGGTGCATTGTACTCTGGTTCGAGATCTGTTCTCAGCTTTTCTATTTCGGCGAGCAACCTTCTGCAATTCCCTATTGACACCCTCCACGAAACGATAGCTCGTCCATCTATTATCAATTTCCCAAATATTAAATTCTGCTACAGTCCAACGGTGATATTCAACCACGTCTCCGACGATCGTAGGATAGTAAGCGAAAATTCGAACGTTCTCTACATGCTTGCTCGTGGGCTTGCTCGTGGGCTTGCTCGTGGGCTTGCTTGGAGCTCTACATGTTGATTAGTTAAACGCTTGCTCACGATCTTAAATACAAATTTTTTTTAACTCGTATAAGTGGCTATGTGGAAGGATTTGATGAAAATATTGAAGAGTACTGCTATAAAAACATATCATAGTTTGTGTTCGTCCTTATAATTGTAACTTATAGAAATAAAAATAAAAGTAAAATGGTAAATAGTTGTAGTTAAACAGGGTTAGGGTTTAGAGTCATGACATAAGCCAGCACAAGGACGTTGCCGGGTCAACAATCGGGGGATGCCGATTATCATCAACTTTGCATCTTTTCTCTTCCAGGAAACTAATTTCCTTCTCCATCTTGAAAATCCCGCTCTGCTCTGGCACTTTCTATTAAAGAACACGCTATTGCAAGGATCAGCCCTGCTTCTCCGCCCCTCTATGACTCATTCCAGAAAATCAGGAAAATAGAGCTAAAAGTTTTGTCAGGTAACTGCCGGCTGCTTGCCTTTGTTTGTTGTCACCGACTGACCATCTTATATTAAGGCACAAATACCTCCATTCTGTCTTCTCTTGCAAACCATCTTGCAATCATCCTTCATCTCCCATTCCGAATCGCGAACATTGTTGGTTTATTGAATCGAATTCGAGACTGAACACTGAATCCACTTGATCCTGGGCAATCTTCCTCTCAGAACATCAACCAAACATCCACAAGCAGCAATGAGCTCTTCTACCCAGACACAGCCTCTTGCCTCTCGCTCAACAAACACACATCTCACACAGTCATCCAAGATGGCCTCAGACGACATCAAGAAGCCGCAAGTCGTCACCGAAAACGAGACTGTAGCTGAGCCGACAGCCGACCTCCAATCGATGGAATATCATCGGAAAGCCTTGCAAGACAAGATCCAGAACGGTGCAGCCGACGATCAGTACGTTTTATCATCATGGGAAGCCAGGCGGTAAAGTCTATCGAATTTTTTTTCCCCCTTCTTTCTTTTGATCTTTTTTTTTATCGCCGGTTGTTTTGCATTTGCTTCGTTCCACTCTTTGGTCTGTTTTTGATTGCTTGCAATTGGAAGATTCAATAAGATGCGTGAGACGGAATATTGGAGAACAACAGGAGAAAAACATGAAGAGAAAATGATGGAGGACCGGGAAAATAAATTTGTGGCTTTGATGTTATCTGCGTTGATAATATATACTAATAATTTCATGGTCCAGATCGAACAACGCGACCTATGTCTCGCCATCCGACGATATCATGAGTCCGTGCACCAAAAAGCTGAGTGACTTGAAGGGAAAGCGATTCAAGAAGTAAGCATTATCTTTTGACTATGGGACACTATATACCAGAGCTGACAATAAATAGTGCTGGCAAGCCAACGTCGCTCTTTGCAAAATTGGGCAAGAAGAACTTCGAGCAATCTTCGTCCTCTGCATCTGGCAGTCCTGCTGCCAAAACAGACTGAGGACTCGGAGTTGGGAGTTCAGGACGCACTTAGCTGGCTGGCTACAGACTTAACGACGATACCCTGGATTTTTAATTGTCATTGGAGTCTTGTCAGTGACGGACGACTTTTTTCTTTTCTTGCTTTTTCATATCAATTAGGGTCATTGATTTCCTTTGGGACGTGTGCATTGCAAAATCGGGTTCTTTCATTTGTCTTTACCGGGTGTACGATTCCTGTTTGTCGGATAGAAGCCTGACGGTTTTTCTAATAACTACACCTTTCACTACTACTATTCTCAATTTCAACTGCTGATGAAGGCAATTTCAAAATTGTATTGTTGTAGTTAATGTAGATTTGCAAATTATTGTATGTTGTCTCCACGATCGATCGGAGCAGCCGAGGTTGACGGCTATACCCCGTATTCCGCTAACCCAATGGAGACATCTCTGCCCGCCGCTGGTCTGTCACTCCGCCTACATTAACTTACTTCAAACTAAAGCTGCTCTTTATTTCCCATCTTGCATTCGTATTCATTCTTTCTTCTCATCACTTACGAGGAATCATAGAAAATTCTCCGGTTTCTCATCACATTTATATACTATATAAAATGCCCGCTTCAGCTAATATCCCCGCCATTGCGCAAGCGCACGTCAGCGAACGAGCAAAGAAGACGCTCGACCTGGTAAAAGCCCCCGGATTACACAATACTCTCCTGCTCCAATTACTGATTCAAATTTCTCCTTCCGCAGGTTGAGGAATTTGTCGAAAAAGAATGCATCCCCGCCGACCCAACCTACTTGAAACAGATTGGTGAAGGCCTTCAGCAACGATGGAACGCTCATCCCCCGATCATCGAAGAGCTCAAGACCAAAGCCCAGAAGCTAGGATTATGGAATATGTTCCTGCCAAAGAACCACTTCTCCCAGGGCGCTGGTTTCACTAATTTGGAATACGGCCTTATGGCTGAGATATTGGGCAAGTCCCGTGTCGCTTCGGAGGTACCTCTCTCTCTGTCTCTCTCTCGCCTCTTTATTCAACGATAGTTCGAGGCAGGAAGCTGATATGAAGAAATTATTCAGGCAACTAATAACGCCGCACCGGATACCGGTAATATGGAAGTTCTGGCCAAATACGGCAACGACGCTCAGAAAAAGGAATGGTTGACTCCGTTATTGGAGGGCAAGATTCGCTCTGCTTTCCTGATGACTGAGCCGAGGGTCGCGTCAAGTGATGCTACAAATATTCAGCTTAGTATCCGTCGAGAGGGCAATGAATACGTTCTCAATGGACAAGTGAGTCCGAATCTTCTCGATTTCTGATCCTTCTCGAATTCATGGCAGGATCAGGACTGACATCGGTCTTGATAGAAATGGTGGTCGTCGGGAGCAGGAGATCCCCGATGCAAGCTCTATCTTGTCATGGGCAAATCCGATCCGTCGAATGCAGACCCTTATCGCCAGCAATCCGTCATTATTGTCCCCGCTGGCATCCCCGGTATCACTGTCCATCGCATGATGCACGTTTTCGGCTACGACGATGCTCCCCATGGCCACGGCCACATTAGTTTCGAGAATGTGCGCGTGCCCGTTTCGAATCTTGTTTTGGGTGAAGGACGTGGCTTTGAGATTATTCAAGGTCGTCTGGGCCCCGGTCGTATCCATCACGCCATGCGCGCCATTGGTTCGGCCGAAAAGGCTCTCGAATGGCTCATCACGCGTATCAACGACGAGCGCAAAAACACCTTCGGCAAACCGCTGAGCTCGCACGGCGTGATTCTTGAATGGCTGGCGCGTTCACGCATCGAAATTGACGCTGCCCGCCTCCTTGTTCTCAACGCTGCCATGAAGATCGATCAAGGCGACGCTCGCTCCGCCCTCAAGGAAATCGCAGAGGCAAAAGTGTTCGTCCCCGCTGTGACATTGACCGTCATTGACCGCGCGATCCAGGCATTTGGTGCCGCTGGTGTCTCGCAAGATACGCCACTGGCCAATATGTGGGCGCAAGCTCGCACGCTGAGGATTGTCGACGGGCCTGACGAGGTGCATCTACAACAACTCGCCAAGCGAGAGAACAAGTCGAGAAATGATGAGTTGACGGCTAAGTTGCGTTGGCAGGCAGAGAGGGCTGATCAGCTCTTACTTGCGAATGGATTTGAGGCCAAGGCCAAAATCTGATTGCCCTTTTACAACAAACCTATTCCCGTATAGTTACTTTTTGATTTCTATCGATGAAAGTATAGTATAAGTAGAATGATTTCTTTCTCGAACGTCAAATTTTGACATGCATTCTATTAGATGACAGCGATCATCTGCAAAATATGTACAAATTTGTAGAACCCAAATCAAGTCGCGAAGCAGTGGAGAATTAGGAAAAGACAAGTATGCAACGATTGACACGGTGGCAATTCAATCGTAATTGACTAGACTCAATAGGCCAAACACCAGGTATCATGCCAATTGAAACGGAATATTATTCAAAAAGAAACAAAAAAAAATGTGTAACGTAGATTAACAACAGGGCAGATAGCTGAGAAAAATATTGATTCATCCAAGCATTAAAGACAGTAGCACGAACGAATACATCAAAAGGCGACTTGACGGGACGAGGTTTGGCGCCCTAATGTTTCTACCTGGTAACCCAGCTTTTCCATCTCTGGCACATCCAGGACTCCCCGACCGTCGAAGATCCATTTGGGTTCTTTCATGCCGTCTGCGATGCGAGCCCAATTGACAGGTTCGCTTGACATTGTGCCTCGCAGGTTCGTCGACTGACAGTCCGGGCAGTCCTCTGTACATGAGGGCGACTCGACTGGCTGGTAACAAAATCTGCTGCCCTCGATGACTAACATTTGATTCTCCTCTGCCGGGGCCGCGCTTTCGGGGTATGTATTTCGTCGGCCTGACTCCGCTTTAGAAGCATCTTGCTGAGCAGGAGACAGCCGGAACGGATCAGAATCATTGATGACAACCACTGCCTGTGCTTGCTGACAGGCCTCGTACGCATCTGTGTATGTATGTACTCGTTCTCGATTAGTGCAGTCCAAAATAGGCTCCAATTCGCGCATGATATCCTCCGAGAGACAGCACGGGTCGAAGATAGCAATTTCTCCCGGTCTCTCGCGCAATAAGACTCGGATAACATCCACAGCGAGCGATTCCCGGGTGTCGCCGGTGTTCTTTTTGAAAGCAAATCCGAGAAGGGTAATCTTCTTGCCCACTAGATTCTCTTCCAACCGTTGTACAACCTTGTAAGCAAAGCGATCACGTTGCCACTCGTTCATCGAGTTGACTTGGCTCCAATAATGGGCTACCTCGGGCAATCCCAGTGACTCCGCCAGGTATGTCAAACTGGAAATATCCTTTCGAAAGCACGACCCACCGAAACCAAGACCAGCTTTCAGGAACTGAGGCCCGATACGAGGGTCGATACCCGCCGATTTGGCGATTTCATCGATATCTGCACCTGTCTTATCGCAGATGGCACTAATAGAATTGATGCTGCTGATACGTTGCGCCAACATCGCATTGCTGACTAGCTTAGCAAGTTCCGAAGACCAGGCATTGACTTCGAGAATCCGAGGACGTGGAACCCAGGCGGCGTAAACATTGGCGAGAGCTTCAGCAGCACGACGGCCCGAAGGAGTCTTGGACGAGCCAATAAGTACCCGGTCCGGGTGCATCAGATTCCGCACAGCCGTGCCTTCCGAGAGAAACTCTGGATTCGATATAATTTCAAAGGGAACACCCGGGCGTACCTCGTCGAGCTGGATCTGTATTAGTCACGCTTATGACGTGCAATAGGTTGATGCATCTCTCACCATCTTACGAACACGCTGCGCCGTGCCGCAGGGAACGGTGCTCTTCTCCACGATGATCGTGCCAGGTCGAGCGTATTGAGCCACTTCTTTGGCTGCCGCATCAAATGTCGTCATGTTAGTTGCACGGCCATTTCCTACGCCAAATGTCTTGGTGGGCGTGTTCACAGCTAGCATGACCACATCGGCCTTGGCCAAGCTTGTCTGTGAATCGGTTGTGAAGGTTAAATTTGGAATGCGGTCCACCGGAGTATCCGACAAGGAGGCATCATTGAGACGAGCACTGGCTCCATCCCGGCTCACTCTGACTATATCGACGAGACCCGGCTCGTATATAGGGAGATGAGGAGAGTTCCATCGTCGCACTCGGCGTGGATCTTTGTCGAGCACATCAACTTGAATGTGGGGATTGTGCAGAGCAATGACTGCGGCAGTCGGGCCGCCTATATATTGATCAGCGACATTCTCATTTCGGATGTTGGTCCTGAATGATCTTCAGGTGGACGTTCGTGCTCACCAACATATCCTGCTCCAACAACTGCAATATGTCTGACTGGCTTTGAGAATAGCGCTTCCCTCTGGTTCTGTGCAGCACCTAAGGGAAGTCTTTTTGCCGCGAATTTGCTGACTGACGGCTTGAAGCAACTGAGATACTGGTCTAGTGGTGTTTCAAGAACATCTTCGACGCGCGCCGCGCCAAGTAAAGGGCTGATACTTTCCGGGGTAGTTGGGCCAGTAGAGTCATCGCAAGAACTATCGTCAGCCGTAGATGGCGGCGATGTCGAGAAAAACTCCATTCTGGTGGTCAGGTCGTCGAAGTCCATAAGCTGACTTTTCGGGGTTTCTCGCGTAAGATTTCTGCGTAAGAATTTTGGCTACACGACAAACTTCGCTTCGTCGATTTCGTCAGAGGGCAAATTAGAGAAACGAGAATCAAAGTAGTATGGTAAGGTTGTGCCACAGACAGGATTGCCGAGCTCGCCAACCGTACTGATATCGATATGAAGATTTCTTAGGTGGTGAGATGGATGGAAGAATAATGCAGCACGATAAGAATGAGCACTGTACAGAAGACCCCTCGGTCACGGCCTTATTGCACGGCCTCGGTAAGCAGCGCAGTCAACATAGTCCTCGAAATTTTGTTGACAGCGCGAATAATGAATTTCCCGAGGGGAAGAATGATACGAGTGCTATCGCGGGACGTGGCGAGGACGCGCTCGCATGACACGGCGCAGGGGAGGGGATGAGGGTGCACGGGGGCCAAATGATTTGCTCTTAGTTCAACAGACTAGCACAGGCTAAACTATTCTAATAGAAGAAGAAGAATATGTAGTATAGAGGCAAAAGAGTATGAGGAAGATGAGGAAGATGAGGAAGATGAAGATGAAGATGACCGTAAGATCAAGCAGGCCTGAACACGGGGACCGAGATACCCTCGAGCCAGCCAATCAGAAACCTTCCTCCAGAGCAAATGCGCGCTCTTTCCTCGAATTGCGCATTCACATTGCACAGGCGCTGCCTGCCATTCGCGTGCCAGTCGCACCTGCCGTGGCGAACGGTCGTTACCCTGACCAGAATATGAACATGAAGCTGAGCTTTGCGAAGGAAGGAGCGTTCGTCGAGTATCAATCGCGGATCGTTGCACGCTCTATAGTTCTAGGTGTTTGATTGGTCGGGAGTCCGATCAACGGGCGGGCAGAGTGGGGCATCTAAGTTATAGTGGGGCAGATAGGAACTTAATTAGTTCGTCCCCGGGAAGGACCCAGTAGAACTCAGTGCCTGCCTTAGGCTTAAATACTCTAGCCTAAGAAACTCGATAACTATACAGAGTAGTTCTATGTTCTATGTAGAGTAAGTACATACTGATAAGATAGTGAAAGTCCCCGCGCACGTGCGTAGATGGCCTCTCCGTATTCCACCGCTTGCAATTTTCGTCCTTTGGTTCTTCTTCCTCACGCAAATCACCGGCTGAATGGTTGACCTACAGCAGTCTGAAGGATCGGCCGATAAATTTCATTTGCCTGTCGAAGCTAGCTAAACTGGTCATGCTGCCATCCAATACGCACATGTCGGAGTGCAAGCATCTCAAGATCCATGGTCGCTTTTCACGATCGTCCCTTCGAGACAGCCACTGAGCCAACTGACGCCAGACAGAGCCGCAGGAACTACAAAGAAGAAGAGAAAAAATCTACAGAAGAGGAAAGATTGTGTTCATATGATGGCTCTTCGCGGTTAGCCCCGAAAGACACAATACCCGACATCGGGATTACAACGGAGCCATATCATAACAGCTTGCCCCTCCCTACGAGAGACTACCTGGGCTTTTCATTCCTATCACGTCCTGAGAAACTGCGGGCAGGAATCAGGTCCGTCTACAAGATCACAGCTAATAATATATTTAAGTCGTCCCAATCAGCAGTGACCATACCGGCAAATCAGACAAAGATGCCGCTTCCTGCAACCGTCGTGGATGCTCGTCGCGATGAATTCCCCGCAGCATTGAAGGGAAAGCGCATTCTATTGGCGACGGAGTCCCTCGGGCCTGTCAACGGAGTGAGCAGGACGACCGGTATGTTGATTGAATATCTCAGAAACAACGGCGTCGATTTGGCCGTGGTTGCTCCTCGCTACGAAGGCAAAGAGCCACCTCAAGCAAAACCAGCTCAGCCCTCACATTCTCGCTCGGGATCAGAAGTGCGATTGCACGGATATCCCTTGCCTTATAATCCGGATTTGACAGTGGTGTATCCGTTTCGATTCGACCGCGTCTGCAGTCGCACTTTTCAACCAGATATCGTATATTTAGCCAGTCCGGCCTCTGTCGGGTATCAATTTCTGTGGCAGATTCGTCAGCTGCAAAAGCCACCAGTGGTATTGCTCAATTATCAGACTGATCTCGCCGCCTACTCTTCGATCTTGCTGCCCGGTGCGATGGGGCGCTTCGGCACATGGTTGGTGAATCGCGTACAAGGATTCCTTTTCAACCATCCATCGGTGGAAACAATATTTTATCCGTGTTCAGACGTCCGATCATATCTAATTGAGGCTGGAGCACCCGCGAATCGACTGGTACAGCTGGGTCGTGGCGTTGACACCGTGGCTTTTAATCCTGATCACCGCGACGAAGACTATCGACGCCAGTTGGCTCCTAACGGCGAGATAATCCTCGCGTATACTTGTCGTTTGGCCCCCGAGAAAGGCTTCGAATTCTTGGCAGATGTTGCCGTACGTTTGGCCAACGAGGGTCTTGATTATAAGCTTCTCATTGTGGGAGGGAATCGGAACCCAGCTGTCGAGGCTGACGTACGAAAGCTATTTGAACCAGTTAGAGATCGAGTCATTTTCACTGGATTTCTGGGTGGTCAGTCGCTTGCTCGAGCCTATGCTGCCGCCGATGTTTTTCTACATTGCTCTATCACTGAGACCTTTGGACTCGTCGTTCTTGAATCAATGGCCAGTGGCGTCCCGGTCATCGCACGCAATCAAGGAGGTCCGGCCGATATTGTCAGACACGGACAAACCGGATATCTGGTAGCTCCAGACGATATCTCCGAATTTGTCAAGCTGACTCTCAAAGTTTCTCGGGACTCGACGCTCCGCCATGGTTTGGCCGTCAATGCGCGCGCGTTCGCTGACGATACAACGTGGGAGAAGATCAATCGCCGGGTTGCCTGGCATATCTTGGATGGACTGGAAGCACATTCTAGACGACTAGAATCGAGACGATCGCAACGACCTATAAGAAACTGGATTTCTATGCATTACTCGGAGTTCGAGACCGAATACCTTTGGCCTATGATTGAGCAGATCCGCGTTAATGCCGCCATCGCTTTTGTCTTTCTGATGTGGATGGTAGCCGTCATTCCTTTGATCTTACATGGCAGCCGCATGTTTCATTTTGTTCAAAGTATACCCCTCATGTTTCAACAGGCGCAGAGTAGTCGATTACTGCGGTGAAGTGACGAGATTATTCATCTCGATGGTTTCATGGCGTTATATCTCATTTGTGATACATGATGCGACATGCGTTTCTGCGATTGAGGCTTGACTTGTGATGGAGTACCTAGGTAGTTGTTATTCCTTGGAATGAAAGTTATGAAGAAATTGTATATGAAGCAATCCAGATTGTGCAATCCCTGCGCGGACTTCCAAACTTTAGGTCGCCAGAACAAGATTTCGTCCTATCATTCTATTCATTTTGATTTACCAAACACCCGATATAGCTTGGTAGGCTAGAGTCTGGGCACTTCCATAACAATCCAGACGTCCATACGATAAGATGGATGAAATGAGACAGTCAAGGTTTATGCAAAACGATCAAATACTTCATAACTAGATAACGCCATGGTATATACCTTGTCGAGATGAAACCCTTCAATCAATACCCGTCGTAGTCATCTGCGCCAACTCCCAACGGCGCTTTTCCTTTATTGCTTTTATGCGATTTCTTCCCTCCCTTGAAATGCTTCTTGGATGACCCCATCATAGCCTTGACTTCTGAAGGATCAATATTTTTCTCCAGTGCAATCATTGTTCTCTCCTTACGACCGGTGATTTGTTTCGCTTTACCTTGCTCTGAGTATTTGTAGTTGAACGGCATTGTCTGATGACCAGCAGCGGCACTGCCTGAGCCCGGGCCGAAAAAGCCCTTGTCGAGACGACGAGATTTGTTTCCCTTTTCAACCGGACCTGATGCTGCTGCTGCTTTTGCGGATGTTTCATCGATGTTCAAGTCTGATATCAAAGAGGCTGCGTCTTCGAGATTGAGATTTTCAAGGCCCTCGTTGCCCGTGACGTTAGCGGCAGCTTTGAGCAGTTGAGCGCGCCGTCTCTCCGGTAAGTGAGCGAGGTTGTATAAATCACGATTGAATTCCGCGGGATCAACGACAGGAGCACCCTCATCTTCCTCGTCGGTTGGCTTGGAGGCGGGAGGAGGATGACAGTAGAGCAGTTTCCCATTCACGTAATCCTTGAGAATGTATCGCGCAGCACGAGACTCGTCGGGTTGGCCAAGTCCCTGCGTGGCGAATCCCCGGGCTCTGGCGTACGCTCGTAAGAGTTCATTTGCATTAGGTATTCCAGTCCCGCCTTCTTCAACCGGTCGAGTGTAAATTTTCATTCCATAAACAGCCTCCAAGAAGTGCTTCGGGATGCGATGAGCAACCAGTCCCGCGGGACCTGTGTATTCCCGAAGTTGATCGATTGGGAGCACACCATTCACGACCAACTCGGCCTTCGTGCTTGCGAAATTGGGAAATACTAGACCCGGACAATCGCACAGGAGAAGATTTGGCGATAAGTAAAGTGTTTGGAAATGTTTTGTTTTACCGGGTGTTGCAGACACTGAGACTTTCTTCGCACCGAGAAGCGCATTGATAGTACTTGATTTTCCGACGTTGGGGTATCCGACGAGACCAATGATGGTCTTTTCCTTCTGGGTTGTTTCGGTAGATCCTTCTTTCGGTTGAGGAGCATTTGCAAGAAACAGCTCTTCCAATTCCTCGACATCAAGGATCCTCGTCCTTAATTCGCTCTCAGGCTTAGTTGTCTGCAAATCTTTCCGAGCCTCGTCGTCAATTTCCTCTTCACTTGCCCATTCTTCTTCGTCGGCTTGTTTCTCTTTTGACTTTATTTCCTGCTCTACCTGCTTAGGTATATCCTCAGCAACGTCGTCGCTGTCACTGTCTTCCTCAGAGGAGCTTTCGGTTTCTTGCAAAAGGCGTGCCTCGTTGCGCTCTTTGGCTAGATGAGCCGAGAAGAAACGGTAGCTGATACCATGCTCCTCGAAATAATCCGCCCACAACTCTCGTTGTTCCCGAGTCAACATATCTGCCTTGTTCACTAGTAGAAGATTTCTTTTTTGAGGATCAATTTCCTTGACGTATTTTTCCAGATCTTCCGAGCGGAAAAGAAGCGGATTCCGCGCGTCGACAATCTGCACAACCAAGTCCGATCGTTCTATAACACGCCATAATTGTCTCCATACCTCCACGTTTCGCTCGAACGGAGTCATAAGAAGATCATTGCTCTCCTGTAACTCTGCTAACCCTCTCCTCCACTCCAGCAACGACTCCCTCTCCATGGCATCTAATTTCTCGGGTGTTGTGGTCGAGTCCCATTTAGGGCGTCTCGGAATTGTCAACCGCTCTTTATTTTTCTGCTGCTTCCTCACAGCAAACCGCTCCTCTGCAGCCGATAATAAGAACGGATTCTTTTGATCGGCATGTATAATTTTGACGTTGTTGATCTTTTCAGCGGTGAAATCAGTATCTGCCAATTCGGCCGTACTAAGAAATTCGTCGAGCGCAGCTTGCTCGGTGATACTTCGCATCTTCACCCATGATGCCTCTTTCGTAGCGTTTGTAAGATATGTCTCGCCACTGTTGTTCTTTCGCGCGATCGCTGCATTGTGGGATACTTTCTTCTGAGATGATGCTTTTCCTCGTCCGAACCGATCGTTCATAAGACTATTCCCCAGTCCTACGGTGTTCTTGGACTTTGCGAGAACCATGGTGACTGGCCTCGATAATTATACAATTATGTTGCAGAATCAGTAGACTGTATTCCTCCAATATACTCGAATGCAGGTTTGATAAGTTGGTAGATTGATGATTGTGGCGTGAGAAAAATGAAGTATTTGAAATACAAAAATTCTCGAAACCCCCGCTACAATTTAGATAAGATAACTGCCAGAGCCAAAAGCCACATTAATTAGTCAGCCCGCCTAAGCCGAGTGAAAATCGCCTAATACGGTTAGACCTTGCTGAATCGATAAGATAAGGATTCACGTGATCTCAAAATTTCTGCCCACTGATTCCCAATTGAGGAGGGGGACCTCACATAAACACTTTTATCCTCCTGAAAGCTTCAAGAAATTTCGTCAAACGATAGGAGTTCAGAAGGTTACTTTAAGAGCTTGATACTTTAAGAGCTTGAATAAATATGCCTCCTCGCCGGTGGATGTAAGTTTTGGTCACCACTTCTTATTGATTACAGCTCACTGATCTTAATTTAATAAAGAGATAAGAAAAATGCGACGACATACCAGTTATTTCATAGATCCCAGCAAGATCCGCTGATCCATGATCCGAATGCAGACGACAGGGTTTTACATCCAGTTTATGGACCCAAGCAAGGGGCACCGGCTTTATCTACCACTGCTTCATCAGCGTCCCATAAGACGTCGAGAAACCTGAAGGAACTGGAAAGCGAATTCAGCACCGACAGCGTTCGCAAAAATGAGGGCGAGGCTGCAACCTATGGTATTTACTACGATGACACCAAGTATGACTACATGCAACATCTCAAGGAGTTGGGCACTGCCGGCGGCAATTCGTACTTTGTCGAGGCTGCTCCAGATAAGGCGAAAGGAAAAGTGAAACTGGAAGATGCACTGCGGGATTTTTCTATTGGTGATTCGCAAAGTGAATTTGGAGGAGGTGCTGCAAGTGTATATGGATCTCAATACGCGACTTCGACGGCCTCTTCATTCATACGAAAACCAACATATCAAGACCAGCAAGATGTACCCGATGCAATTGCCGGGTTGCAGCCCAATATGGATCCACGTCTTCGGGAGGCTCTGGAAGCTCTTGAAGACGAAGCCTTTGTGGATGACGAAGATGATCAAGATGTTTTTGGAGAACTGACACGAAACGCCGAGGAAGTGGATTACGATGAGTTTGAAGATACATTCTATGAGGCAGAGGACGACGGGTGGGAGTCGGACGTTACAGAAAAAGCATATCCTCAGTCCTCAGACACCAAGCCCTCGGACTCGAACGATCAATCAGCAACTATAGGACAAGAGCACGATCCTTCAGAGATGCCCGATCACGATAAACCAGTTCCTGACCTTGCTCCTGAGAATTCGGACTGGATGCGTGAATTTGCCAAATTCAAAAAGGACAGCAAGCCTGCAGACAACAAATCTGCTGCAAATATAGACGCAGGAACCGAGAAGCAGACTGCAGCCTCAACTCTATTCACTGTTGGTGGCACACCGATCCGCCGAAAGAAGCGCAAAGGCGCAATGACAAATCCCTCCGCATATTCCATGACATCGTCTGCACTCGCAAGGACAGAGGGATTGCGGCTCCTGGATGATCGATTTGAGAAGGTCGAAGCATTGTATGCT
Source organism: Talaromyces borbonicus (assembly GCA_002916415.1). Taxonomy (NCBI): domain Eukaryota; kingdom Fungi; phylum Ascomycota; class Eurotiomycetes; order Eurotiales; family Trichocomaceae; genus Talaromyces; species Talaromyces borbonicus. The sequence goes on along the minus strand of NBSA01000028.1, from coordinate 220,586 downwards.
CTTGATGAAGGTGATGAATACGACGATGCCAGCTTCGCCGATGGCGCCTCGATGGTCAGCGGAATGACGGGTGCAACCGGAATGACTGGAATGTCTACGACTTCTTCTCAAGCTCCCAGTCTTGTATCGCAGAGCGATTATAAGGACGTTCCACTGCGGAGCGATTTTGATAATGTCATGGACGACTTCTTATCTGGCTGGCAAGACCGGAGCAAGCAAGCTAAGCGCAAAGGGGCGAAGGGCAAGAGAGGGAAGAACGGTAATGAGGCGCTGGGTATTGCAATGTTAGATGAGATACGACAAGGCTTAGGACCGGCCAAAATACCTGCTCGTGGAAAAGTATAGTCTTTGAGATGCATAGTTATACATAATGTTATTGTGATTATTGATTAGTCGCTTGCTCTTCGGGTGTGTATTTCCGGATCCTTTCCGTCTCTCGAAAAGTTCCGAAACGAGGCCATAATATCATGACACTTAGCCAGCTAAGTCCCAAGCAGTCGAAATTTATATCTTTGTTCAGATGAAGCGCACTCGAAAGTAGCACAGCTGCTATATCACAAAGCGCCGCCTAGCAACTCCACGATTTTCATGGCTAAGCGCACATTCCAGGACACTCGGCGCTCAACTTTCCGCAGGTCTTCCCTTGAAACGGGCTGCGAGTTCTCTTGTAACCAAACAGTTTCCTCATGTAGTCGTCTCTTCAATTTATCGTCTGACGTGACGACCAACGCACCGACCTCAAGATCGAGACTATAACTCCGTTTTGTGTAATTGCTGCTTCCAACGAAAGTGAGGCACGGATATTTCTCGTTTGGTAAGGTGATCCAGAGGCCCTTGGCATGATACGTCCAACCATTAGGTTCACCAACTGTGCCACGACGCCACTCTCTCAGCTGTATTGAGTTTGTACGTTGGGCTTCCGCGACACGATCTAGAAACCTGGCAGAGAGATGTGTATATGCGGCGGGGAGCATTCCAGATACTCCAGGAGAACCGTAGAACCCATTGGCCCATGGAGAGGCAGTGAGAACAGTGCCTTGAGATGGAGTCGCAAGGTTTTCACCAGGGTTCGTGCGAGCTGTACTTTCTATTAGCAGCGCTGAGAGTGAAGGATGGATATTAAAGTAGCCAGCGGTAAATAACCACCGAGAGCCTTTGAACGCAGGCTCGCTCGTAAGCTTTTGGAGTATGTTAGTGACGGCCGGAAATTCGGTAGATGTGTCCGGTTGAAGTAAAGGTGTCAGTTGAGCCACGGGATAGACGTATGCCTTATCTATTGTATGTGTAAAAGGGGGTTTCTTTTCGGCCACCGGCCGAATCAGAGGTTGCAGCATTGTAGATGAGCTTTTTATGAACCCTGTCGGATCCTCTAGAGGGGATTTCGCAGAGTTGGAGGCAGGCCACTTCAATTGATAGCCAGAAAGGCTTTTAGCGTCAGGTAGGACCTGAAAGCTGAGTCGACAGACAGCATCATGTATTTTACCGTAGTAATCGGAAAGATCTTTCGAGTCGAAGACGTGGTAACGGTCAACACGATTGGTAAAATAATCTTGTGATAAATTTGCTCTAAAGTACACAGTCAGCTTTAAGCATATGATGAATGCGAGTGAAGCTTGGGGAGAGTCTACCCACCCAGAAAGGATGATCTCGTCATCAATACCATACAGCTTCATGTGTTGTAGGCCCCACCCCTCGTTGATGCGGCGTGGAATGTATTTCTTTCGCAGCCCGGTGAGATTGGGAGTATGGAACATGCGAATTTCGACACGCTCGCCATATTTTTCAACCAAAGGAGCAAGTAATGAAGCCGAAGACGGGTTTGGGGTCTCGCGTGTCCCTCTCAAGCAGTCGGTGAGAATTGAGACGTGGAGATTGGGATTTTCTCGTAAAGCTTGGTCTAACGTTTCGACTAGTTCGTGTTCGGTCTTGCCAATGTACAATGTCGACAGATATATTCTTCGTCGCGCATTCTTGATTTTATGCTGCATTGTTCAAAATTAGTATGACCAAGGCCTTTGACAGATGTAGGTTGTTGCGGCCAACCTTGAGAGTTTCATAGAAAGATGCCGGAGAGTCCAAAATCGTTATGCTTGACGCTGATATTTCAAAACGAGGAGCGATACGATCCAGTTCGGTGGTGAGACCCCCTATAGGTGACGCCGTTGATGCGACAGAAGCATCTGCATTGTGGTGAACAGAAAACTTGCGGATTGCGATCTGCCTCCGAGTCACAGGTCGTCTGCACGTACACCGCACGGCATGGGTCCCAAGACGCTTAAACATTGCAAAGAAGGATGTGGACTCTCCAACAGGAAAAAGACCCTTCACAATTGCCGATTAATATTCATATTTCATGGTGATTAAACAATTGAATGCGAGAGATATTAAATTTCGGTGCAAACAAATCAAACTTCGGAGGGCCGCAAAAGACGCTAAACCAAAAACTGCGGGCGGCATCGACGGACATCATCGAACTTCGCCATCAAGCGCTCGTTCGAGCATACCTCACGTGGAAATTGGATTTGTCGTTGCCCAGCATGTCGACACTCACTCGCACTTTCAGAAATTTGTGGAGGATTGGACTCAAGGTAACGCCGTCAGGTCTCATGTTCTACTACCAACTCCGTGCTAACATTGAATCCTTGACAGGAATATGGTCACCAAATGCAGGTACGTCGAAGCAGTTCCTAACATCGATATCGGAAACGGGTTCACGAGCTCACATCTGAGGATTGACGGTCATTAGTACATTGGTAAGCTGAGTCATTGCGCAGTATCGTAAGGAACGGGTTCCTAATACGACTATCTCAATGCAGGTGACACCAAAGCTGGAACGCTGATCGCATCCGACCGCTTCGGCAACAAATACTACGAAAATCTAGAGGAAGAGCTACCCCGTAAGTTCGGTCGAATTATCCATTATGAAGACTAGGTAGGGGCTTTCGTTTCTGACTGTTCGAATTCGCAAAGTCCGCACACGATGGGTCGACTACAAGGAAAAGGAATTTGATGCTGCCCAGATCGAGCCTGGCTGGTAGGCCTTACTTTCCGTGTTTGCAAATAGATTGCAGGAGTTCACCAACTGACTTATATATCGCAATAAAGGCACGCATGGTTATCATACATGGTTGATGCTCCTCCGACTACCGACAAGATTCTACAGACTGGTGTGCGTACCTGGGAACTCCCCGAACATCGCCCCAACTTCACCTTGTCTCGAGGAGCATACAAGCCCTACTCGACGTGAGTTTCCTCTAATTTTTCCCGAATTTAACCCATGCTGCAAGCTTATGGGATGCTGAATTCATCTACTAGTGTGCGACCCAAAATCCAGGCTTGGCAACCAACTGCCGCACCGAGATAGATTATGAATTTCAAGAATACAACTGTTTATCGTGTCTTTTCAACTGATCAATCAGCAACCAGTCGATTTTTCCTGGTGTAAATATACTGTTTTCGAATTTCAATGACAATGTTGCAAGTGTAAGAAATAATTGCCATGTGCAAGCTCGCTATCATTTTTTTTATATTAGTTTCCAAGGTCGGTTACTATACCACATATGTACATTTTATTTTGTATTGTCTTTCAAAGAACGTAGCCTCCAGCACCTATATTCCACCAGTGTCTGACTGGTCTCCGATCTTCGAGCTCCACACACCACCAGAGAATCTCCTTGGCCTTCTCAATTTGCGAACCTGCCTCATAAGCTCGAGATAGCGTGAACCATGCCTCGGAATTGTCCCAACCCGCTCCTGTTTTAGTTAGCATTGAGATAAGACCGTAGGCCCGATCTCGGGCAGCCAGTCGGCTGAGAAATTGCGGCTCATCTTTTCCTGGCGATTCTGTTGGGCCATCTTGCTTCTTGATGTCTGACGGTATCTCAGAATCTGAGTTACGCGCCAGGAGCTCACTGACATGAGATTCAATCACATCGTTGTCGATGGGGGTTTCTACCGGTTCGAGCGTAACTTTCTTCTCCCAGGCGTCAAGGAGCAGATTTGATAAAGCAATGGTCGCCCTGGGGTGGTCAGGGAAACAAGAAATTGCTTCTTCATAATACAGTGTTGCTTCGTAATACTGAGATTGGGCTTCTGAAAGTGCCCCTCTCTCTGCATGCACGTCCGCCCATAATTGCTCGGACGACTTGGCTACTCCCCAGACAGAACCCTCGAATGCGCGAGCAGAAGATTCTTCTGCAGCAACGAGCTCTTCAAAAGCCAAGGCTTGTTTTGAGGCTTCCTCGCATGCTTCAAGAGCATCGTCGAGTAGAGACGCACGACGGTACATGCCCGCGATCACGAGCCACACTTTTACAAGAACAGATATGGCGTGCTTCTGTGCTTCAATAGTGGAAAATTTAGTCAGAGCTTTTGTAGGGGAAGTAAAACGGCGTGGCGTCGGTAGGCGGACATCCTGTTCCGGAGGCTGATTTGCATGCCCAGCTGGGCGCGGTTCACTCTTATGATTCATATTGTGAACCACTGCGGGCAATGTTTGTTTCGCACTTTCTTTGGGGTTCGAAGGTGACGTTGAGGTCAGTTGATGATCAGATACTGCGATTCCTATTGCGTCCGGCTCAATCTCATGTTTCTCGTCTTCAAGGGCATCTGCGTTATTCGATGCTTCCACTTTTTGATTGTGCTGTTCATCTCGGTGCGGAGTTTGTGGATTCTTATTGGCATTCTCCAAAGTCACCTTGATCATTGGAGCATCTGTGTTGAGAGATGTGCCGTTGGGCAAGGGAGGATATGTGTCATTACCACTCCGTGATCGATCGGGTATTTTTGATCCCTTCTTTCGTCCAAATATGCTTCCACGGAAAGTCTTTATCGTTCCTGCAGAACTTTTTGGGGGTTCAAGGTTTTGCTGCTGCTTCGATTGCAACACTTTCTCCTTGGTGCCTTCCAACTCCAAATCCTCGAACAAGGTCGCAAACAACGCTAGCAAGTTATCGCTATGATTCAGAGCAACTTCTGGACCATCGGTGACTTCGAGAAGCGCAAGTTGCGTAATTCGTGTCTCGATGATGCGTTCTTTCTCTCGTCCCTGCAACTGCTGTATATATTCGATTTTCCGTTCCGTAAGATCCTGTTTTCTGGTATTCTCTCGAGCACTGCGCTTGTTGTCAGGAGCTGGTCGGGTCACCAATTGAGGTAACTGATCAAACGCGGCTTCACATGTCCGTCCAGCAAGATCAAACTCTTGCTTGGCACTGAGTAGTAATGCAAGAAGATGCCAGAGTGCTATCTTTTCACATTCGTCGGGCTGGTATGGCTCGAGAACTTCGGTCTCCGAGACAGGAGACTCACTCTTACGAGCCAAGGCTGTTTTGACGTGGCCAATGGCACCATCTAAATCTCGGGATTCAGCAAGCAAAAGTGCTAGTGCGTATCTAGCACCGGTATCGTCTTCCGATTCGAGCTCAGGAGCGATACTTCTTTCCAGATTCTCAATTGCCTCCGCCCGGATGTCATTGCGCACTTCACTTTCAGGAGTCCACCTGGACCAAGTACCCAAACCGATTCCGATGGCCTTGTAAGATAATGCCATGATCCGCGGTGACACGCGAGCCGCTTTGTCTCCGTTGGCTGTAGCCGTATCCAGGTTATTTACAATTTCTTTCTCGATGTACTTTTCGAGAATTGCAACCAGTTCCTTTGCTTTTCTCGCTTCTTCTTCTGAGCCAAAACAACACAAAAGAAGCACACCCTCTGACACAGTTTGGAGAAGTATCTCATCGCTCTCCAGATGTCCGATTTCTGCTGCCTTCTCCGCCCTGTCCTTGGCACTGACGACGATTTCAACGTAGGTATCAAGTGCTTTCATGGCCAGATCGAATTCTGCCAAAGCAGCATGAACATGAAACAAGCGCCGCAAGATGGAATGTGAATGATATGTTTTGGTTGCAGCGCGATAAAGAATCTGACGGCATTAGTTGAGAATCTGAGCTCATACTTGAAAGAAAAAGAAGCCAAAAAAAAATCTTACATCCAAGACATTACGACTGACAGCATCCTGCCCCCCGTCTCCCAGATCTTCGTCATCCCAGGCTGGACCACACAGTACCTGCCAATTGCTAATCACGTCTTCTGTCCATTTCTCTACCTGAGGATTACTATCGCGGGCCAATGGGAATTTGGTCTCTCGCAATAAACTAGACTCGCAGATGGCTTCCACTTGGCGTAATTCTGTGGCCAGCTGACGGCGCGTAGATCCCGTAGATGGCGGGTAATATGATAAACCCTGTTGCAATATTGAAGATAGGACTCTGTAGTATGTCATCCAGACAGACGATTTTGATATGAGATCTCGGTCCTGTAGTTGTTTCTGGCTAGATGTAACGTCTCGACTTTTGACGTAGGGGTGGCTTGACCAGAGTCTAAAGGCTCTCAACGCTATCTCAATCTTGAAATCTTCGTTTCCCGATTTTGGCGAGAGAAGATCTTGACTTGCCAGCATGGCGACTTTTGAGAGAAACATTTCTGACCAGAAGAGGGCCTGAGGGCAGGAACTCAGTAAGGGATTCGGTAACGTTAGCCGAGTCAGAACTGTGGAAGCCGATTCCAGGGCAGTCTCGTGGCCCGAAATGAAAGCCTGAGCAGCACCTAAAAATCGTGAGATAACAGCCCGACATCCCTTCGTCCAGATATGATGCACGTACTCTTGATATAACCAGCTTTTACTATAGACACTTCCGTCCACTTGGAGAGGCCCTTTTCTCCTTCGGAGAGAGAAGCGACTGTTGAATCGTCAGAGTCCTTTGGCAAACGGACCACGGCCAGTCCAGGTTCCGACAGCGTCCAATGAATCCATCCCAGACATACTTGCGCCTGAAAGACATCTTGCGGCGTGCCCTCGGCGGCCTCGATGGCGGCGATGAGCTCAGGGATCAATTCCGAGAGGTTGGACACCTGCGTTGGGTTGGTCTGGCCCTTGGCTAAACCTGGTCGGGACTTTGTGATATGGGCGACGACTTGGACTTCAGCATGTGCGGTTTGAATCAGGCCTGGATCAGAGCACGATTGTTAGCGGGAAAGAGGAATTGTGATGGGCAACAAGGAAGGGAAGTTGATCAGTACATTTCCGATGTGGAGCATGCTTTGTCACCTTGCGAATCAATTCAGGTATATCGCTCCATTTGTCTTCACTTCGCGCATTGTCGAGGGCAATAATATAGCCTTGTGCTTTGTCCACCTCCCGACCCTATATCATATCATGCCTTTAGTATATTCCCCTACTGGAATGAAGCCGGGGAAAGTCCATAGTAGCACGCGCACATACCACGGAGTTGGCACTCATTTTTATACGAAGATGAGGAGAGCGCCAATATCCATAACAGGAAATGCACACACGATACGAGTCCAGAGACTAAATGCCCCTGAATTGGAAGAAGTTGGTCACGTCTCTTCTGCTAAGAAGTCTCTCTCACATGAATTGATCCTTGAAAAGATTCCGAGGTGTTTAAGTAGACTAGTAAGTCTAAGTAGAAATGGGCGAACTTTATGAAGTGACGGCACCGCCTGCCGCCTTGACTTGTGATTGGCAGAATCGACCCAGCAGAGCGGGAAGGCCCGAGCTCTGTCTGCGCTAAGCCAAGAATGGACATCCTGCCAAAAAAAAAAAATAAAAAAAAATTGAATTTTTGGATGCGAAAGATAATTCTTTCACTTCTTTCAATCTTTCAATATATCTTTGACAACAGTGGTTGTCGAGACATCAACACTCAGGTTTCTTGCGAGAAGCTCTAAGCTTTGCGCATAGAGAGCCTTGCACCAATGGCCTCCTCCACAACATTGCGCGTCATCACGAATCGACTGACAGCAACACCAGTAAACGAGCTACCATATGTCGCCTCGTTTCTCGCATCCTCTTTGAGTGACTGTGTGGAGTTCAATACTCAAAATAGGGCCGGGAAAACGAATGCTGCGGATTCCAATGAGACCGTGCAGGTAACCAAACTCAAAGCTCGCTTGACTAGTCTGTTACAAGATCGCAGCGTGGAAGGCCGCTGGGCTTCTGTTGTCTTGATCAAAGCCTTACTTGAAGCTAGTGGCTGGGATGCTCTTCGAGATTGCGCACCTTGGGTTCGCGGATTGTTGGCGAATCTCACTGTAAGCTTTTGATTGCTTTCTTTTTATTTATTTTTACAGACGCCGTTGACTTTATTTCTCAGAAACCAAACCCAACTTCAACCAAGACTCTCTCGATTATCACGTTGACGCGCATTTTCCACCTTACTTATCAGTATCCATCATTGGTTCGAGAAATCACAACTCCCAATCTGCCCGGATTCATCACAGCTTGCCTCAGCCTTGTGAGCGCTCAAAAGAAAGTCAATTCGGGAATTACTCGAACGGAAGCTTCGCTTCTTGAAGCTATCCTGTCCGCATTCACAGGTTTAATTGCTAGACATCCGACAGTCTTCCGTCCGTTCGTCGGCCAGCTACAGAAATTGTTAATACCAATTCTGGCCTCGACATCACAGAATAGTCCTACCACAGCGAACGTTCTTCGTCTTGCGCAGCAGGTTTTCGTCTCCCTTCACAATTGTGCCCCAAAGAACACCGGTGCCGAGCAATGGGCAAATAATTGTAAAAACACAGTATCGGCTATTCATCAAGCCGCGGATCACGTTTTTCGAAGTGTAGTAGAGCAGTGGGAATCGGCAGATCCTAATCACAGACTCAGAAAGCGGGCGAAAGACGTGAGCGAGCTTCCACAAGGAGACGACCCGGACGCCTTGGGTCTTCCCTCGTGGCAGGGCTTGCTGTCAGGGACGAACCGAGTAATAACGCTTTTGGAGCTGTTGAATCGATTCCTTTCCGTACGAACGGCGTGCACCATTAATTATCCCCTCGGTGCCATTTTAAACCTTACCTCACGACTGACATCTGTCATTGTCCCCAAGGTTGGCGAAGAAAACACTCAAGCAAACTCGGAATTCTCGCGCGATGAGAGAGCTGCTCTTTACATGGAGCTTCCAAGAATCCATTCCGCATGTATTGAACTCTTCCACTCCATTGTCAGAACTTTTGGGTCCGGATCCTTGTCTGTCACCCTTACAATTTTGGAGCAGGTTTTATGGCTTTTTGAAGCAGAATCCTTCAACAGCTCTATTCGAGAAAGCTCCTACCTTCTTGTTAGCTCTGTGTTGCCTCTGATTGGAAGATCGCTACCCAAGCAGATGGTGTTCGATATGAGCTCGCTCATCCGAGAGTGTTGCCATGGTCTTGTGCCGAATGAAGATGCCAGTAGCACTCCAGATCGACAAAAAAATCCAAGCGCGGCAGGTGGACCCAAAAACGGTCAACTAAATCTAAATGTCGATGTTGTTCTGAATTCAACTGCCAAGGAATTGAACGTGCAGAATGATTTGTGCCTTGAAGGACCAAGAGCAGCCGCCACGAAATTGTTACCTCTGTTGTACAATCACTTGCCTACAGAATATATCCCCATGTCTGTTCGGACGGAGATGGAACGAGCTGCTATTTTTACAGGAAACAGCTCCGCTATGGTCGCTAGTGTCATGAATCCAGTTCCACCAATCAAGGGACGTCGACCAATTCCAAGCATCGTCCCTTTCTTGAGTCGACAATACGCAAAGGATATGGTGGTGGAATGCCTGATGCGTCCTCGTATGCCCAACCTTCCAGATAATAGTACAGAACAATACGACGCAGAAGACTTCGAGGAGCAGGAAGCGTCGAAGGAGACTGATGTACGGATCATATCTGATCTTGGCACCCAACGAGTATCCTCAAACTTTGTAAAGGATGGTCAAAAAGTGCCCACTATACCCACTTCCATGCCAGCCCTTAGACCGCTGGCACAGAACAAGAGGGTTTTGTCCGAAGATACAGAAATGACGAATACTGCGGAACTCCAACCTACATCAGCACCAGTAATTGAAAACAACTCTCCTGAATCGAAGAAGGCTCGCCTGCAAGTTGAAGAACCGGCTGCTGTCACGAAAGCATCTATTTCGGTCACATCATCGGAAACTACGAAGACAGCTGAAATTACTTCGCTACCAGCGAAAACTACACTTTTCCGCGATGCTGAATCTGATGTGGATGCATCGAATCCGGTGGACGCTTTGCCATTGAAGACTGCAAAAGAAGAAACGACATCGAATATCGATGACGATAGTGACGAGGAGATGCCGACATTGAATCTCGAGCCGGACACGGACGAAGACGAGGATGAGTAAAAGAAATTATGAGATCTGATATAACAACACCATTCGGCGTTATAACTAGATTATACACAAAATAAAATATAATATCATTTCTCAAATCTATCAATATAAATTCTGTCTATTTGAGATCCCTGGAATTTCTTAAAATTATACAATCCGAATTCCGCTCTGCCACCATGTGTCCCCTTCATACCATTCAAACCACGACCCTTTCCAACACCGCCATCCATCACCTTTCACACCCATTCCCAGTCCTCCACGGAGCAGACTCACTGGGATAGGCTCAAATGTCCAAATACCCACGCGCGCAAAGTCGTCCGCAATGAGAGATCCAGTGAAGTAGAACCATAGGACAACCCCGATAAGATTCACAAGCCGAGTCAGCCATCGCGGTGCGGGCGACGAAGATTTTTTCTTCGGAAAAATGGCGGGAACGATGGCTAATTCAAATATGTACTGAGCCATGGTTCCAATACCTTGCAAAAAGAAGAACAGGAATGAATTCCACGGCTTAGCATTGGCAAAAGTGGTATAACTTCCCAGAGCGTGGACGAGGCCACTAAGCGAGAATGCCAGCATAACCTGCAACGCAAGACGGAACAGCTTGAGACTGTGATTCTTTTCGCGAGTATTGCCAGGTAAAATCAAGTCAGTCAGAAAACGACTGCATTCTGAGAATCCAACTCGGAACAATTGGTGCCACCAGATATTCCATGCTCCGACAAGCCCGTGATCGAGAATGGATATCGCCGGTCCAAAGGCATCTGGATATAGCCACGCTTCTCCTAGTGGCTGACGGGAGACGGCCCGGGCAAACCTTGGAAAAATGTACGACAAACCCATGAAGAAGAGCGGATTGAGAGCAGTGATGTATTTGATCGCGTACAGGACAGAGAGCAAGCTCAGCATGATACGATAGGCGCGAATCAAGACCGGATAGCCAATTAACACGACGAACGGCCACGGAGGATTCACGAGGGGCTCGTCTACGTAGCCCCAGAAGTAAGGGTCGCGCATCAACGTTATTTTGAGGAGATCCAGAATCATGTAGTCTCGCACAAAGTAAATCAATACTTTTCGTAATTTCATGGAAGCTGCTTTGTCGATATCCATTTGTCGCACTTGCCTTGTCGTAGACTTGGGAATGTGCTGCTCCTTGAGATCCTTGACAACGGCTTCTGGTAATGGCGGCAAATACTTCAAGCGCCAGTTCCAATTTGGGCCTCTGAAATTGAATATCAGGTCAAAAGTCCAGTCGAGTCGATCAGAGAGTTTTTCTGGGAATGGCTGCCACTTATATCTCATTGGGAGCTCAAGCAGCGACTCTGAGGGGGCACTTGATCGTTCCCCTATCAATTCATTCACATTTTTGTCTTTGCCAGTAGCGAGTACGTCTTCAGGATCCTTGATGATCCTGCGAAAGTGTTTTTGGACGTCATTTACCAGAAGAATAGTAGTACTCCATATATAGAACCAGGTTGTGATCAGGCCAACGCCGTAACCGTTCCCCGGACCTAAGAAACGTACTTCAAAGATAGTGTACGCACAGAACACCGTGATCACTGCATGAAATCCGTAGCGCAGTATTATTGACTGAGAGACTGTCTGATGACGGATAACGAGTGGTAGTAGCAGGAGAATTGAAGTTCCAATCGCATACTGCAAAAGTAAAGGTGCAAATGCTCCACGCCGGAGTAGCTTCTCGAACCTGATGGCCCTATCTTTGATGAGGTCGTGATGAGTTTCGTATGGTATTTGAGCCATTTCTTCACGCATGACACTGCCCCTTTCCCGAGCTGGGATTTTACTTCCTCTATCTTCAAAGACACAGAAAATTGAGGATATGACTATTTCATTGAGTGTTCAGTAGAACGCTTAGCCCATCACCTGCTTAACACTGCCCGTCTCATAGGGGTGAAGAAAGACCGTAAAATCAACAACTTGCAAGAAGGAAACATGGTAAGGAACTCCAGCCGAACACCACGAACAAATGAACGTGAGCACTATTTGGTCATAAAAATACACAGAAATCAGCGTCAACGTCTGAGCACTCGGAAAATCGAATCTTGTTTCGATCGAGGCCGTCTCGAAGTGGAATAGCCCGGAGGATCGCCAAGACCTCGTATATCAACTTAGTGGACATTGCACAGTTCGATCTTCCGGGATGATGGCGCTGGTGGACTCCAGAAGCGTGGGTCTGCATAGAATGACAACCTTACCGCCATTCGGCAGTTAGCTTTGAGAATTAAGAAGGTTTCAAATCAGTCTGGATAATTGTTGGAAAGATTTTGAGGGTCAATTTTTCAGCGAAATGTACAATGAATGCACTGAGTAAAATGAGGTTGTGAATTGGAGAATAAAGAACTCGGAAGGGAAAAAGAGAATTAGACTAGGGTTAGCAGGGTAGGGTAACTAGGGTCAACTAGGGTATGTCAGGTGATTTCGCGATTCAAGGAAAGGTCACGTGCGGGACCTGTATCAGACGCGTCACAGCTTCACATACCGCTTATCACACCGCCTTTTGAGACACCCGCTTACCTCCAAACCCCTGAAAGTTATCAAGTCAATAGTTTGTATTTATTTTTGAAATGTAACAATCAAAGAGGTTAGATAGATCAAGCTGTACAACGGGGTCTTTTTTCAAGATTTTGAGGCTCATTGCACTGTAATTGGACTTGATTTCTGATAGGTCAGAAGGATCTGCATCGGAATATTGACGCGTTTCTGCCGGCAGAAATTCCATTGTGTCACTATGAATGCTCCAGGGGCAGTTCAACTACTCAAGAATAGTTAGAATTTATTGTATTAATACTTTATCTTCCTTCACATTCCTAATTGCGTACTCGCGGCGTGGCACGTCTCCTTGCATACTCAATACTCAAAGTATAAGGACGTAAACTCCGCCTTATCGTTTGCCGAATGCAAGATGCCTCCTCGCCGCGGCAAGCGACCTGCTGCCAAGGTCATCGATTTGACGCGCGACGACCAAGAAAACTTCCAGCGCCCAACCAAGATCATTCGAAAGAATAATAGTCCACCAAATAGAGTGAACGCCACGCCATTGGGAAATGTAACTAATCTCCAGCGTCCGGGCGAAGACTTCGACTACATTGCATCCAGTCAATTGGACGACGATGATTTTGACAGTATTGTCCCTGCGAGTCAAGCCGTTGATGATGTGGAGACCGCATCATACCAGCCCTACGGTACTGCTTGTCCTCTTGTTAAATATGACCCATGCCTCAATATATTGACCACGCAATGCTAGGCTCTATCAATACGAAGATTGTGGGAGTGAGGTACTATAATGGATATGCCTCAACAGGCGAACGCGTCATATTACAGCGAGAGCCTAACAACCGGTATGATCGCAATGCCATCAAAGCTCTCAATGTAATGGGCCAACAGATAGGCCATCTGCCCCGAGAAATGGCCTCCAAGTTGGCAAAATACATGGTAAAAACGTACCCGGACAACCATATATATTGCGGTGACAAAATAGGCTTACCATTTTCTAGGATGCTAGAAGCCTTGTTGTTGACGGCACGCTTACAGGGCCAATTGGAAGTTTCGATTGTCCCATTTCACTGTCACTATTAGGTCCTTCGGATCCCGTCCAGAAGAGCCAAGTGAGAACTCAGATGCGGGAAGATCGGCTTCCTCTGACCGATCTGATTCGCTCTGAGCAGGATAAGGCTAAAGGGGAATGGCAACGCCGAAGAGCTATGCAGGAGGCAGCTGAACTTCAACGCCAAAGAGCCCTACAGAATGCAGCGGAGATGCGACGGCGAGCCATGAATAATCAATCGTTAGGCTCTTCTCAGGGTTATCCAACTCTCCAAAGACCTCCAGCTGCAGTGGACCGCACAAATTTGGAAGACCTTGTTCAACAGAGCAGTGTAATCCAAGCTCACAGAATGGGACAGGCCGTGGAAAAATTCGGAAATACTGAAGCGGATCTTGCCAATATGCCCTCGACGGAAACACCATTCGCCATGAAAACCCAGCTTCTCTCATATCAACTGCAAGGTTTAGCATGGATGCTTGAAAAGGAGACGCCCAAATTACCCAATGCCGCTTCTACGGCGGACGTTCAGCTTTGGAGATATAACGGCAGGAGATACCAGCACATTGCTACGAAATATGCGACCGAAAAACCCCCGCCACTTGCAAGTGGCGGTATTCTTGCAGATGATATGGGCCTGGGGAAGACAATACAGACAATAGCCCTGATTATGGGAAAGTCAAGTGCTGAAAATAACGGAATCACTTCGCCTACTCTGATCATAAGTCCTGTTGGGGTGATGAGCAATTGGAAACAGCAAATTGAATCCCACGTAAAGCCGGAATTCTTGCCCAAAATACTTGTCTACCATGGGCCAGGAAAGAAGGAAGCTGGAAATTTGAAAGACTACGATGTGGTCATTACCAGCTATGGCGCAATTTCCACGGAATATGATGCTGACAAAAAGAAAGCGAAGACAACTGAAAGCGGTCTTTATTCTCTGCAGTGGCGCCGCATCGTCCTGGATGAAGGGCATACTATCCGCAATCCCCGGTCTAAAGGCGCCTTGGCAGCTTGTCACCTGGAAGCCGAATCTCGATGGTCGCTGACAGGAACCCCTATCATCAATTCTCTCAAAGATCTGTATTCTCAAATTCGATTCCTGAGACTAAGTGGAGGACTCGAAGATCTGAACATATTCAACGCCGTGCTGATTCGTCCAATGAACATGGGAGACCCTTCGGGTGCGGCCATTCTGCAAGCTTTAATGGCGGCTATCTGTCTAAGACGTCGAAAAGACATGGCTTTCGTCAACTTGCGTCTGCCAGAAATGAAGATGCATGTTCTGCGGATCAAATTTGAAGAACACGAATTGAAGAAATACATGATGTTCCAGTAAGTTGGATATGATTTTTGGCGTGAAAATCAAAGCTGACTAGTAACCATAGGGCTGAAGCGAAAGGCTTGTTGGACAAATATAAGCATCAAGATAATAGTTCCCAAGGAGGAACCACCTATTCTCGCGTGCTCGAAATCATCCTACGACTGCGCCAAGTTTGCAATCATTGGTCTCTGTGCAAGAACCGCGTTGACAAGCTGATGGCTCTACTTGGCGAAGGCGAGAAGAAAGTGGTGGAACTCACCCCGGAAAACATCAGAGCTCTGCAGGATGTTTTGCAGCTCCAGATTGAAAGTCAAGAGATGTGCGCGATTTGTCTCGACGATTTGTCTCAACCCGTCATTACGGCTTGTGCCCACGCATTTGATAGGGGATGTATTGAGGAAGTCATTGAGAGACAGCACAAATGTCCTCTGTGCCGTGCCGAGCTCAAGGATGTTTCAAGCCTGGTGGCTCCCGCCACAGGAATGGGTGAAGATACCAGTCTTGATGATGAAGCAGCAACAGACAGTAGTGCGCCAAGTAGCAAGATCAAAGCTCTGCTCCAGATTCTGACTGCTAAAGGCCAGGCAGACCAAACGAAAACAGTAGTGTTCAGCCAGTGGACCTCATTCCTCAATATCATTGAGCCTCATCTCCTCGCCAACGACATCAAATTCACTCGCATCGACGGAAAGCTCAACTCCACTCAACGAGATCAAGCCATTACCGACTTCACAAATCAATCGGACTGCTCGGTTCTTCTGGCCAGTCTCAGCGTCTGTAGTGTCGGGCTTAATCTTGTCGCGGCAAATCAAGTAGTTCTGTGCGATAGTTGGTGGGCACCGGCTATTGAAGACCAGGCCATTGATCGAGTCTACCGATTGGGTCAAAAGCGGGATACTACAGTCTGGCGCCTGGTCATGGAAGGCTCCGTTGAGGACCGGGTGCTTGACATTCAAGCCCAAAAACGCTTACTGTCGTCGGCTGCTTTGAGTGAGACGTCTGACAAGAGGAAAGGAAAGGATACCACTATGTCTCGGGTGGCGGACTTGGAGAAGCTGCTACGTGCAGTGGAGGAGCCCTCGACTCAAGAAGAACATTGAAGAACCGATATCAATTCGAGAAATTTTCGCACCAAATGTACGACGGTATGGTCGTAATTTTGAATTCGCCTCAAATAGAATAGAAGAATATTTAAGGGCATACCGTCTCATTCCTCTTTCTAAGTACAGTACACTTTTTCCAGTTCCTTTGAACTGATTAATACCTTTTCGTAACCGAAGTAAGGCATGTGTGACCAATTGCGATAGATGCTAGAATTCAGCTTAGCAGATTCAGCATAAATGTTTCAATCGATTCAAGATGTCCGTAAGAATGAAATCGTATCATGCCAGTCTACTTCGCAACAATAGACACTACATCTTCGTCTGCAACCATATGCCCCAGCCCAACCCGTTGTGGAATATGTCTTGCACTGGCCCCCCACACAAGCGCATATTTGAAAGTCTCTTTCAGGGTTCGATGAACCTGATCACATACGTCCTCAATAGTGGAATTGCTTCGAACGATAAGAGCTTCACTGAAGTCAGGATCCACGCCCTTTCTGTACAAGAAAAAAGTCAATATGTGAATTCTAAGCAAGTTGCCAGTAGCAGAATGTGGCATGGGTAGAGAATAAGGATCCTCGACGAACCTCTTCGTGTAAATTCGTATTAATCGCAATTCTTTCCATATCCTCTCAATCACGTCCTGTACACCAAGATCTAACTCACAGCTCATCACTGCTGTATGCGGCTCATGTGCGAGCTTGTCCAAGAAGTCGACGCTGATACTATCAATCTTGTTATAGACGTATAGGCTGCAATTATATTGTTATCCCTGATTGTTTCCCCCAGAGAAGGCGAATGGTTGGTACTAACCATCTAATATATTTCCGATGATCTTTCATAATCACGTCGATCAAATCATCGACAGTAGCTAAATTTCGGAGACTCATTAGAGAGGTAATTTTGAACCCGTAGGAAGAGAACCTACCTTCTTCGTCCCGCACAAGAACTTCGCAATTGAGCATCCTATAGTCCCTCAAGATGTTGTATACCATTTTTTCATCTAGATTTTTGGGCGGTGATTGGAATGTGATTTTCATACCCCCGGATTTCTTCGCTTTGAGATAAATGTTGCTATCGGAAGCGTTCAGTAAAAAGGCACGAAACGAACAGAAAGCAAGTGAAAATGAAAAGAGACTTACGGTGGTTCACGATTCAATCTAATACCCACGGCTTCCAACTCCGCCTCCAAAAGTGCACGTTGCTCTGCTCGTTTCGTTGCATCCAACACCATGAGAATGAGATCACTCGTCTTCGCAGCAGAAATAACCTGTCGTCCTCTACCTTTCCCTTCAGCGGCACCCTCGATAATACCAGGTAAATCCAGAATCTGAATTTCGGCACCTCCATATTCAAGAACACCGGGAATAGCTGTCAAGGTCGTGAACGAGTAGGCAGCAACCTCGCTTCGAGTCTTTGTGATTTTGGATAAAAATGTCGACTTTCCCACTGATGGGAAGCCAACGAGTGCCACTCGCGCATCCCCGCTCTTGCTTACGTCGAATCCTGCACCACCACCTGATCCTGCGCCACCAGCTGGTTCTAAGAGTTGAGCTCTGAGACGGGCAAGTTTTCTTTGGAAAGTCAAAAGTGAGCTTCGTTCGGGTTCATAGATGAGAAAATAAGTCCAGCCTACCCTTTTAATAGACCCAGATGATACTCTACGCAGCAAATCAGTATTGTGTTTCTCAAGATTGATTTCAAAATCATGGCTTACCAGTTGCCTTATTCTCTGATCAACGACAAAGAGTAAGTATGAAAAGCTCGAAGACAGAGCTCGAAGGGTACAGCTCGTAAACATCTCTCAACTTACTTTGCGTCTTGCGCATCTCATCCTCAATCCTATTGTGACAGAATTAGTACAAAATCTCTTCCAGGATAATTCCGGTGACTTACTCCTTGATCTTCTCCGTAATATTCACCATCTTGACGACTTTCGAGACTTCCCCGCAGTTGATTGTTATTCGAAATTCGCGTTGGCAGACGGTATACCAGGGTTGATCTTTTTATATCACTAGCTGCAGTCACTCTTGGCCTGGAAATTTGCTTCAACCTAGATAAACAACTGAACCTTATCAAAACCGATGATTTATGCAATTTGGCAATTAAAAAACACAAATTTCTGGAAGATGATATAAAGGCGGCGATAGATGGCAGAATACATCTCGATAAACTGCCGATTAGTCTTCTTCAGCCAATGGGATTCTGTATAATGATGACATAAGCGTAATATCAAATCTCCGCCAGAGCTACATTTAATTTGAGCGCCATCATCACATTTCATTATCTTCATTGACCTCAGGTTATCACCAGCAGACAAAATGACGGAGACTTCAAATTCGGAAATACCAACACTGTCAGAATCTGTACCACAGAATACGCATCAAGGCAGCGAAGAGGCTGACGCCCCGTCACCTGCTCAACACGAAGTCGCGCAGACCGCAACCGAGAATGCGCTCGTCGCTACTACGACCGACGGTGAAGTCGCTCAGAAGAAGACAAAAAAGATCATAAGACGGAAAAAAAGGCCAGCTAGGCCGCAAGTTGATCCCTCGACAATCAAATCTGAGCCCCCGCCACAGACCGGAACCATATTCAATATCTGGTACGTAGTGTCTGTCCCGTTGCCACCAGCGCAGAGATGACCCCTTTGATCATACGTTCGACGATGGTAGCTAATCGAAGGGGGTCTTATACAGGTATAACAAATGGTCCGGAGGTGATCGCGAGGATAAATATTTGTCGAAAACCGCTGCAGCTGGTCGATGCAATATCGCAAAGGACAGTGGATATACCCGCGCCGACAAAGTAGCAGGCTCATACTTTTGTCTTTTTTTCGCAAGGGGTCTTTGGTACGTAGAAAGCTGCTGAAGTGAAGACCAAACTCGTTATCAAAGGCACCTGTTGACTTAATTGCGTTACATAGTCCCAAGGGCCAAGAATGTGAATACCTTCATCGCCTACCCACTATTCACGACATTTTCAATCCAAATATCGATTGCTTCGGTCGAGACAAATTCAGTGATTACAGAGATGATATGGGCGGCGTGGGATCTTTTTTGCGCCAGAACAGGACTCTTTATATCGGTCGTATCCATGTCAGTGACGACATTGAAGAGATTGTCGCTCGACACTTCCAGGAATGGGGTCAGATTGAACGAATACGTGTTTTGACTTCGAGAGGTGTTGCTTTCGTCACTTATTCAAACGAGGTATGCCCACTCGCTCTGCCACAGTGCGATGCTTCTGGCCTGTACTGAATATTTCTACTAGGCGAATGCGCAATTCGCGAAAGAGGCAATGGCCCATCAGAGTATGTATCGCAAAATCTTACATTTATGTCTCAACCATGCTAAAGTAATTATCGTACAGGTCTCGATCACAACGAAATTCTGAACGTCCGCTGGGCCACTGTTGATCCGAATCCTCTCGCTCAAAGACGAGAAGCTCATCGTCTGGAAGAACAAGCCGCAGAAGCTGTACGGAGAGCCTTGCCAGCAGACTTTGTCGCTGAACTAGAAGGACGGGATCCCGAGGCTAGAAAAAGGAAAAAGATTGAAGGTAGTTTCGGGCTTGATGGATACGAACCTACAGATGAGATCTGGTACGCTCGGACGCGAGAAATCGAAAATTCGCAAGACAGTGCTCGCCAACTGGAATCCGCTGAGCAACCACGTCTTATCGAGGGAGTTCCTTTGGACTCAACACCTGCAAACAACAGTCAGCAACAACAATCCGGCGGTATCCTGTCCAGCTCGACTCTAGCTGCCCTAAAAGGGTTTGCACCAGCTACACAATCTGCTTCAGCAAGTTCAGGAGGGCCATTGGTCGCTTATGGAAGTGATGATGATAGTGATTGAAGGGCTAATTAGGGACGGAAATTATTGTATAATAGAATTTAATGGGCCTGGCAATATTATCTATGAGCATTGGCATGGGAATGATTCTTTCTTTCTTTCTTTTTTCAATGGTTCTATTAACCTAGTCTGTGTATCCACCGGCAAGCCTTCTATGCTGCCCGCCCAAGATCATAGTAGATGCACGCCCCCGTGCGGAGGTTATAGATGAAGGCGTTAGTCGATTCAAGCTCATTACCTGCGCCTGGCGCATAGTCGGCTGCAAGATCTCGGAGTAATTCATGGATCTGCCCGATATATTTTCGTTCTGTTAAAGGAGCATCCTGGATAATGGACCGCCAACTATCAGGATCGCATAACCTCGTATCCCGTATGGCATCGAGAATATCATCCCTGATATCGACTGCTGCGATTGGCCCATTGAGAGCTTTATCCATAACTTCACGAGAGCGTTGAAGAGCTGATTGTGTTAGTTTGGCGATAAGATTCACCTAGATAAGATGGACTTACCCGACTCGATGATATTCCTCCTATTTGTTTTCTTGCTCCTGTGCTGCGCGATCAGGATTCGTACATCATTTTTTCGTTCGCCAACAGGCCCTCCCGTGTCTGGCTGACTAGGATGTCTAGACAGTTTGGGATTGTCGACGGAAACTTCACGATGACTTTGTGCGCGAATCTCCGCCCGTATCCAAGATACTAAGTCCGATGCTCTGACATCAAACTCCTCTTTTTTAGTCAGACTTCTTATCTTAAGCCCGCGCTCATTGCTGTCAGCTTTCACAGTTACAACCCAGGAGTGGCTGTCTTCCCGATAGTGGGACATAAGCTCTTCGAATGATGTGGCGTCCACTGCAAGCTCGGCTTTAATGTCGTGCTTCCACAAGTCTTGAACGATCCGTATTCCCATTGTGCGTAGGACAGTAGGATCGAAGCTCGCAACAAGCACATCGCACTGATCGACGTATTAGTATATTGCATACCAAGAAAGAAGGTGTGTATACGTACTCGTCGCGACCGCCAAAAGCCCTCTATTTCAGCTTCATGATGCTTTGTAAACGTTTTCGCAGAGTTGGTGATGTATTCACTCATTGATGAACTAAGCCTGTCCCAACTCAAGTTGAAGCCAACCGCATGCGCGAAAGATTGGCTATAAAGCAGTTTGGGGCTGAATTCTTGTATCAAGTGGTCGTATCTGCCGCCGGCAGCAAAGACATCTCGCCGTTTGCCATCGAATATACACTGGAACAAAATACTGCCCCGAAAGAATTTGTCATTTAGACTTGCAAGAGGATTGACATAGACTTTGCGTTTTACATCAAATCCGCCAATATATGAAACGAGAGACTTGATGCGGGCAAATATTGGAGGGAGTCTGTCCGCGAACTCGGTCCCTTCCATTATCATCTGCAATTTCTGCTGTACTTTGTCGGGAGTATCTTTCAATGTATTAGCGGCGTGTTTTCATGAACTTTGCTAATCTAAGTACTCACCTCGAAAATCGAATCTTGCCAAATCGTCCAGAGAAGTCGACGCAACACCAATTGTGGGAGTTCTAAGCTCACTGCGGATTTTCTGCATAGTCCACTTACCCACGTTCAAACGACTTAAGATCTCTTTGGTCACTGGCATCTGAGTAGGGTTGATACGACAGAATTCCATGATTAATTGAAGTAGATCTGAGTGATTGATGTGGAAACACATCGGTACAGATCGCAGAACAGGAAATGTGTCTATGATTTCATCAAGCACTTTGATTACTTCTGCTTCTTTGAGTGCCAGATCCAGCGTGTTATATGAAACGATGTCAAAGTCGGCTTCTCGGTGAGATCTCGGTTCGCCGCCATGTGGTGATTCTCGGTAGACTCTGCCAAAAGAGAAGGTCTTTTCTAATGACGAATCTTGTCGTGGGATCGCTCGAGCATTTGGCAGTGTCAGGTCGAAGGGAAGCTGTAGCATGTTTCCCGAAGTGTCCAGTAGCTGTACAACTCCATTTTGATAGTGCCCTGATCTTGGAAAAACAGCTTGCCTCGTGGTTTCCACTGCGCCATGACGGCGGAAAACTTGTATAAGCTTATCCTTGACCAAGCTTCTAATGAGCATCTCATTCGCGCCTGGGTTTCCACGAGAATCCATATCCCAAGTAAGGTCTTGAAACTTCTTTGGTGATTGAGAAAATATTGCCGACAATATCTTTTTATAATCTGGGGAGCTTGGGTCCGAGAGCAAGCTAATTATGGCTCTCCGAAATGTCTCCTCTTCGACCTGTAGGGGTATCTTGCCGCTATGGAGCAGTTCCGAGGCAGAAGGTCGCTCGCTTGGACGGTGACTTAGTAAAGATTCAATAATTTCTCCCTGCACTGCTTTTTCTGCCTGTTGGAACAGCGTTGGCAACACATGATTTTTCTCACGCAGCGCTCGCAAGGTATGGTCTCTTTCCATTCCTGTTCCTAGTGGGTAATTCATTTCAAAAAATATGATGCCGAGGGAGTACATCTGTCAGACAATTAGCTTCAGGTTTAACATAGATAGACCGCAGCGAAAACTTGCATCAACTTTCTCATTGTACTGGGTGGTGGAAGTGGACTTGATTTCAGGTGCTACATAGTATGTTGTACCGATGCTCCGTGTGAACTCCCCTGAAATTTCTGTGGAAACGGAATAACGAACTTCTGTCGTAAGATGCCCGCTCATCGCTAAGCCAAAGTCTCCAATTCGAGGGTTGTTTGCCACGTCTATGAAGATGTTATCTGGTTTCAGGTCCCTGTGAATAATTCCGTGACCGTGGATGTGACTGAGACCGTCCAATATTTGACGGAATAGACGCCAACCACGATCAATGTCATCGCACAGACCGTCGTGAATGAGATCTCGCAACGTCTGTTGACAGTTAATTCATATTTCAACGACATCGAATTACGGAGGAACTTACATGCTTCTCGCAATATTCCATCTGAATATAGAGCGTGCTAGTCATATTCTGGCCTTGAGATCCCGAGTGCACTCTGTCAATCGCACTGCCGATATCCGCGTCGCTTGTAATCAAGTCTTTCGAGACGTTATTCTCGGGATTACGATTCGAAGATGTACTACCTTCGCCTTCAGAGTCATAACCGAATTCCACCGTGGGATACCCTTGAGAGCTTATATAGTCCAGACCGCTAGTGCTTGTGCCAAAGTCCCGGTCTGTCGCAGATCCGTCGTCAGCTGTCGAAAGCGCATCTGAGCCAACCATATCATGATCTTCTTCAAGCCATGCTGTGTAGTAGCGAACAACGTATGGATGGTTTAGCCGCGATAGTAGCATGATTTCAGAGAGTGTGTCTTTGAGTGCACTTGACGAGTTTTGAGAGATCTTCTTGATAGCATAAAATCGACCGTCTAGTTTGTTCCGAGCTTTGACGACTTGTCCGAAGCCACCTCTCCCAAGTCTGCCAGCTTCGTCAAAGTCATGGGCGTAACGTGAAAAACTGGGCATCCCAGACTGGGAGTCAATTCGAGGTCTTCTCAAGAAGGAAGTTGAGTGAGAATGTGAAGTTGAGGATGTCTCAAGCAGTGGAGCATCCACTCGAAAAAATTCCGAGGGTTGAAGTTGAAATGCTGTTGGGCGCTTCTTGGGGTCTGGCTTGAAAATCTCTCGCAAAAGATCGTTTAGAGCCATCGACAAATCCAGACTGTTCATTACGGAATTGGCAGAAGTATACCGTTGTAGCACATCTTTTCCGAAACTCATTTGTAGAAGTATTATTCCGAGTTCCCAAACATCGCTTTTGGCTGTTGGATGTGCATTGCTCTGCGACAGCTCTGGAGGTACCCAGAAGGGAGATCTAGACGTCGCCAGAGTCTTTTGTTGGCTATCGTCTTGAGGTAGTATTCCTTCAACATTTCCCTGGAGCTTCACAATGGTATCTCCATTTGGCTGGCGAAAGAGCATTATGCGGCCACTTCGAACATCTCCGTGCACGACTCCATTTCTATGATAGAAATCAAGAGCTTCCAAAAGTTGTATCGTCCAGGAACGGATATGCTCCACAGAGATTGTTCCTATCATGTCCAGAAGCTCAGAAAGTGAACCTTTATTGGCATGCTGGAAGAGGACAAATATTTTCCAGGGGCCGGTTGATGAGTCTGTTGTGGGTAGAGATCGGCATATCTTAAAGCCTATCAGGTCGACCAGATTGGCGTGGCGTAGCTTCTTCAAGGCTTCAAGTCTGTCTTCGCTTGTACGTATTTGTTGCCGGTAAGCCAGAGAGTCTGAGCCCCTCTCCTCCAGAGTGATCTCTTTCAGCACAACAAGCGGGGCTCGGCTACGATTCTCAGCCACTAGAGGTCTGACTGTGAAAGTCTCAGTAGTCGATGATGACGACGAATGAAGTAGCGTTTTGCCCGAGACGGCCTGGAAGGTAAACGGCCGGCCATCTACATCGTTCATGACAAGAGGAGGATCGAAAACTATATGATCAGAACTATCTCCCGAGATTCCGCCAATATCTTGTACCGCCGATCGACTTTTCCGTCGAGAGTCACGGGCTTTCGTACGCTCTCGCTGCCGCATCTTATCCTGTAAAAGGCGTTGCAAAGCTCGCTCTTCTTCGGCTGTTGCGGCTTCTTGCTTGCGTAATTCCTCTATCTTGTGCTGCTCTGCTTGCTGGATATTTGCAGCTTCTTGTTCGATACGTTCCTCCTCCAAGCTCGGCATATCTTTATCTTCGGCATGAGCTACAGCGGCATCTTCAAGGACTTCTTGAATATGCACAGCAAGCTCGTATATCATTTCCGAGCCCAGTAGTTCTTTCGGTTTGTGATTGATGATCTTTTCAATCCTTGACTTTGGGGTTTGACGAATATTGTCTGCTTGTTCTATGAGAATGTGCGGCACTGTCTTAGGGTACGTTGTTGGAAGTTCCACGAAGAGCAGTACGCCGACGCTAGGATCTGCTGACGCTCTCAACCGAAGCTTGAAAGCGACTTGGGAGGTTTGCTGAATGCAATTGTCAGTTTATTTTTGAGGATTCCGTAACAACGGGTAAACCACGAACACACCTTCCAAGCAGCTTGTCGTAGTTCTACATCTTGAAAATCCTCGCCGTATATGGACCGCAGAGCTTCTGCTTCATCCTGATGAATTTCTCGATAATTCGTTGAGCCGACGGTGGGCCCTGCTATGGGGGATACTGCCAGAGCTTCCGGCTTGGTCTCTTTCGGAGATGAGCCATCGTGGATAGTGTTGATTGATTTCTTCTGTTTCTTGTGAGGCATAGCGGGGGCGTAGACGAGGTATGGTATTGAGTCGAAGCGTCAGGTGTTGCGACAGTTCGCCTTTGGTCACTCACTGGGAGAGTGACAGAGAATGCAGCCGAAGCCGCAGCCCTCTAATTCTCGGAACACATCTTTTGGGAGAGAAATAAATAATCAAAGAAAGTCATTAACGGTCATTAAGTGAATATTAGCGAGAAGGAAAAGAGTAAAGGAGAAGAAGAAGAAGAAGAAGAAAAGTCGAGGAAGAATCGGTTTTCTCTCACTTTCCCCTCAAGTAGCGGTATCGATAAGAGGGTCTGGCGCTATTCCCAAAAAGGATTTAGTGGATTGAGCTACGTAGGCAAGTGCGTGCTGGCTGCGGCAAGAACGACCCGCTTATCCACTCGCTCCAAATTGGACTTCCGTAAACATCAACAACGCAGAACAACAGCAGAACCACGTCAACTGTCAACTGTCAACTATCAGCCAGCGTTCCAGCCAAAGGCTGCGTGCTGTTAGCGCCTCTTAGGTCAGTGTATTATCTGCCTCTACGGTGCGTCAATTGTCACGAAAGTACGGAAATGTTGGGGTGGATCACTGGACAATCCGAAGAACAGAAGCGGGCGGCAGGTAAGCTAGCTATTTTCGCTGTTCACGTCCATGATTTTCGATCTCGACGCGTCAGTGATGCTGAGAATTTTCCAGGAGCTTCAAATATCATGGAACCACCGCAAACACCAGCTCCGGTCTTTGCTGTGAGAGCCTTCAAGAGCGCTATTTGGGGCACGCCTGCGCTCGAGGATACAATCATTGACAACGGTCGTGCCGCCTCTACAGGAAGCCCAGAAAGGCCGAAAATACGAAAAGAGCCCACTTCACAACCGCCAAGAATGGACGCGTCGACTCAGCAGTCTGTATTCGACAAGGCAGCCGTGGACTTAACTACTCAGCTCGGCATGTCGCCCACAAAGAGCATACTTGTCACACCCGGTACCGTGTCGACGAGGCGGAAAACCGTGTCGTTCGGGGAGACTGCGATACAGGGCAATCTGGAGCAGAATAAGCCGCTATTCAAGAGCACCAGTTCAGGCCTTTCGTCAGCGGGTTCGGTATCTAGCCAATGGATGTCGAGCCAAGGTGATGCCAAATCTCGACCTCGAAGCAGGTTGACCCAAAGTTTACTCGATGCCAAGGAACAGTCGTCCGAAAAAGCCCTCGCAAAGCAAAAAGATCACCAAATTACAGAAGATTCTGCGAAAGAAAAGGGGCTGTTCGAAGATGTTGATACAATATCGTCCCAGCAGCAGGATCTTACTATCGACCTCCAGGAGCCACAGTCGCAGTCCGGTAAATACTGGAAGGCAGAGTTTGAGAATTATCGGAAACGCACGAATATTGAAATCAGCAGACTGATACAATATCGTTCAACAGCAAAGTCTTATGCGCGCAAGAAAGACACAGAGACGAGGCGCCTGAGAGACGAATTAAGAAGGGAGGAGGAAAAAGTCGCTGAAATGGAAAGTCGCGTCACCAAATTGGCTTCAAGCATGATGAATGAGCGTATCGATGACGACAGAGAGAAAGTGGTTCAGGATCTTGCGCGGCAGACTGCATTGGCTGTTCAATACAAACACAAGGTGGACGCCCTACGCAAGACTCTTGAGCGACATGGAGTTATTGGAAGTCCCGACGAGCCGACCGATTCTGAAGAAATGCTGAGAGATAAGGACGATGAAGTCAATAGGCTGAAAGAAGCTCTTGAAGAAGCGAATCAAAAACTGAAAGATAAAAGTCAAGATGATGAAATTAAGAGGCTGGAGGATCTTGCAGAATCGTCACAGCGGGAGATTTCTAATCTCACGGCAGAAAATCTTGCTTTGAAACACACCATAAAACGGTTTAAAGAAGCAATGGGCAAATACGAAGAACGGCGAACTGAGAAAGAAGGCAAATTAAAGGACCGTATGGCTCGATTGGATCTACGCTACCAACACTCCAAAGAGAAGATGAAAATATATCGCGCCGCTGTTGAGGAAGAGAGAAACATGTATCGGGAGGAAATTGAAGGATTGCAGGCGAAACTTGCCGCCTTAAGCCCGGCTCAGGCACGGGTTCCATCGTCCGAGGCTCGTCGCCGACTTGACGAGAAGTCTTATGCTGGAGTACAAATTCACGACTTCGGGGGCATTGATGATGAGAATGCACAGGATACTGCTGAGGATGAAGAACTGTCGCATGTAAGTAAAGCTTCACTCAGGGCTGCAACTTGTGTCTGACTTTCCAGGTAATTCAAAGTATCGAGGTACTGGATATCCCTGAGGCAAGCGACTAGCCTTCTACATTTGCGACATTTCTGCATATCTTCTCAAGCAGATCAATTTCCTGTCGATGAAGTCTACCACTTATTTGGCTTCAGGGCAAGAAGCGTGTTTCGTCATTTTTATTTTATTAGATACCCCTTTGTGCTTTCCTTCGTGCTCGATCATTTTTTCCGGCTTCATTCTTTTGTTCTAGCGGCCAATGTCTTCTGCGATTCGTGTTACGTGTAAAGTCCACTTTCATCTGCTGCCGAAATCCGATTGTTTCTCAGCTTGCAGGGTCTCCAGAATACATTTCGAATCATAATCAATTCCCACATGACTATGGGGCAGCGTCATTGGTGATTACTCTATGAAGTTTATATTATTCCCAATCTTAATCTATCTGTATGAGAACCACGCCAGTTCTTCGATCTAAACAAGTCTACACCGACGTGCAGTTCAAACCGGCTAGTGACAACCAAGCCTATTTCTTGCCATCAGAGAACGATACCACAGCCCACTTGCCACTCCAGGCCCATTTTCTAGCTCCCGAGTCACCACCGCCATTGGGCGTTTGGCGAAGACGTTCATCTTCTCCTGGTTTTAAGCCCACCACAACGTCGGCCTTGCAGGTACGGAAAGACAGTATACGGATTCCAGATCCTGGGCCGAGAGGTCCTATAGCTTCTGTAAAAGGTGTAGTCGGGTCCCATGCAGCCTATTTCAGAAAAATGAGAAACTGAATACTATGGACGTCCGAATCTGATAAAAGGCGAGTCAAGACTTACATCGCTGGTCAATTTGCGATAATTCAAATCACCCTTGAATAGCACGAGTTCCGACTCCTTCAAATCATCGTACAGATCTTCAGCAGTCTTGGGAAGACGCCAAAATGATCCTGCAGCGGTCCAGAACCGGTGCGGACGAAGCACCAATTTTCCTTCGGCGTGAAATGAGCTCCATTGGCTGAACAGGAACTGGACATTGCTCAATTCATCCTGATTCAAAGGCGGGGATTGGCGACCCGAGTCGTCGGCTGCGGTATAGAAAGTCTGCGGGCTTGCAAGCACAGTGATCAAATCTGCAAAGTCCTTGGGTATCACGTCCGAGACAAACCACGGTATAACTTTCGGACGAAGCACGACCGTAGTGGCTAGACCGGACGATAATAGATATCCGGCAAGAATGAGATCGACAAACAACTCAAACCCGGCATTGTCAAGCACAATATCAACACGTCGCTCTTCACCTTTCTTCTTCGTTTTGCGTGCATCACGCAGCACGTTATAGGCTGCAGCCGTGTCGTTGACCAGAATGTTTTTCTCCGACGCCTTGCGCGCTTCGGAACCTTGCAGCTTCTGAATATCTTCGTACGAGAGAGAAGTGAGTAGAGACAAATCAGTAGCATTACCCCAGAGACATATCTCGCACATCTCAGTAAAGACAATTCTTTCCGCTTCTTCGATTTGCTCCTCCGAAAGACCATCGGGCTTCTTTTCTTGAGCCTGTTTTTCTGCCTCAAGAGCCAATGCTTTATATCTAGCGGCTAATTCGAGAACGGCAGGCCGTGAGGACTTGAAAGTGGACATTTTCTGGCGCGAAAATACATCGTATCCTTTCCAAAATTTGGAGCGATTGAAGAACGTTGCGATTCGACGGTCTATCAAAAGAAGTTGTGTTGAGTTAGTGACTGATTGGTAAATTCTGAGCGCAGAGGGTTCAGTACAGATATAACACTCTGAAAACAGCCACGCAACGTCGTGCCATTGTGGATTGCCGCGCTTTTCCAATTCTTCGTTATATTCTGCAATATCGGGCTCGCCGTCGTCGAGAAGGGGCCTATTAGATGCTCAATCAGTCGGCCATTGGCGTTCTCCAAAGTCGGCGGTCGAGAGAGACCGCTGAGATAGCACGTACGTCAATTGTCTGTTGTGTTGTAGCTCATATTTCAACTTGGCTAGCTCTTCAATGATACTTTTCCCTTCAGCACGCTTTGCATCGTCTGCGGCTGGAACATCGGCAATAGTTCGGTGGAGGTCGTCGATAGCACCAGTCTTAATATCATTAGTCTAAGGTTTACCAATCACGGCGTCCTTTGCAAGACTCACAATAATAACTGGCCATCGGTCATGAGCTGATACCGAGGCGAAGCTCGTCTTGTCTGAAGTCGAGTATTGGGCTGTGAGAGTCGATCAGAACTTGTCCATAGCTTGCTTAATTGGCGGTTGAATACTGTCGACTTACGTGTCTTGGGATCGAACTCCATCTTTGGCTTAAATCACCAAAGCGCAATAATCAGAGACCTGATCAGTAGATACCAGAGAGGACTCAAATTGATGGCGTGTTTCTAGGTACAGCTGCAGTCCGTATGCCGGCTTGGAGCGTACTGTAGAGGGAATCTTTTTCGACATCCATGAAAATTGCGGGGAGATTATCAGCGCCGATAAGCGGGCCTCGCGGGGTGGAGGTTCCTGAATTCCATCACTCAGCATTCAGTCAACAAATATAACTCAGCAGCTCAAAGAGTTTCAATTTCTAATAATGATAGATTTCAACAATATGTTGAATGAGCCTAAGATTTCAACCTTCTTGGAAAAATTCGGAAAATTGAGGACCCTGATCTACGACCAATGCTTCGTATCTAGAACCAGCAACTCCCTAATGCAAGAAAGAAGAATGCCGTACCAAAGACGCTTTACCACAATATCATAGAAGTGGAGAAGTTAGCCCTAATTCAGGCGCTGTTTTAGATCCAAAAATAGTGTCTAAACTGTCTTTCTTCGTGATAGCAAAGTTATATTTCAACAATTGCAAGCGCATATCCGCCCTTAAAATCATCTACATCATTGACATGAGCGAGTTTTGAGCATAAGCCTAGAAATTTTGTTAGAGATTAAATCCAGCCGAGAGACAAGCGAGAAAAAAGAATTGAGACATACCATTGGTTTGATGTCCGGGTGAGGCACGGCATCAAAGACACGATACTCCAGTTTCAATTCCGGGCCGACATTGATAAAAGCACCTTTGTTCTCGGTAGCATCGCAATATCTCGGTGCGGAAAAGACAGTGATACAGCGCCCGTCGTGCTCAACCTCGTAACCTCCCATTCTCACTTCGTGCGAGCGTATAATGGCCTCGAGTCCATTTTTCTCGCAGAATCGCTTGGTCACGTCGGGACCAAATTGTAATCCTACGCCTCGCTTACTCGGGCCACGACCAGGGGCCGGTTGCGGATCGGTCCAGAGCATCTCCATCATCAGACCTGACTGACCAGGTTGACGCTGGGTATGTCTGTTAAGTTTGCGGATGTCGTCGAGAGTTGTGTTGTCGTCGGAGAACAATCCACCGTGCAAGACAAAGTATTTATTCCCAACGAGAGTGGCCAGGGGTAATGCAGAAAACGACTCGGAAAACACTTTGAATACGTGCTCGTTATATTTGGCCTTGCATTCTCCCTCGAATCCGTAGACTTTGTTCATGTCGTCTGTTTCGTGGTTGCCTCTATTCAGGAAGAATTTATCTGGGCGCAGCCATTTATAAGCGTAAAGTAGGAGAGCAATTTCGGTCGACCATGAGCCGCGATCGACGAAATCTCCGTTGAAAAGATATGCATGAGTGTCCGAGGGGAAGCCATTCAGTCGGAAAATCTCAAGCAGATCGAAATATTGACCTAGCAAAATTAATTACGGGGGTTCGAGAGAACAGTAGCGTCAGGAGGGAAGGGAAAATACATACCGTGTGTATCGCCACATATCGTGAGTTTTGTGCCATCCGGAACACCAATCTCGACCATTGTCGGCTCCGCCTTGACAATCTCTAGCACGTTTTTCACAATCTGGAATGCATACTTGCGATGGATTTTCTTCCCATTCTTGAACCGCTCAATCATATCGTCAACGAAATTCTGCGTCATTTTGTCCTCCAATCGTACACCATCGTAGGTATCTTCGACGACAATCGCATCGATATCGAGATCCTCAAACGCCGACGCAGGCTCGGCGACTTCGATGGCCTTCTCGAAATCCATTCGGCGCACCAATTTCTCGCATTCTGAAAGCCTTAATTTGGCCGTCTGATTATTCGGTTCTCGTCTGATGACAGATTTGAAATCTTTAAGGGCCGCGCGCGGGTTCAAAATGGCAGTATTGGCTAGAGCTCGACGCCAGTATGCCTGTTAAGATCATTATCAGCCGGTCTGAAGTAAACTGACAGACGATAAGGATAAACCTGGTTCATACCTTCACATTCGCAGGATCAAGCTCGAGAGCTTTCGTTGCATCCGCGATCGCATATCCGTACGCCTCCATTTTAATATGAGCCTGCCAACAGCCATCGTCAGCACAAACATCGACGTCTCTGAGCAGAGAATCACGCCGGATTGAAGATATCAACTCACCTGGGCTCTGTTACTGAAGAACGAAGGCTCTCTGTCGTACTGTTCAATAGCCTGGGTGTAGAAGTCGATGGCAGTGGGCCAATCATGCTTAGCAAAAGCCGCATTGCCTTTTACCTTCAAGGCATTGGCTGCCTCGGGGATAGAAGCAGCCATTTTCGTGAAGAACTAGAATCGCGTGAAGCTCGAGTAGCTTGTCGATGAGAATAATTCAAAGTCGGAGAAGGAAGAGGGCGAGCGCAGTGAATAAGGAAATGAGGCACACGACGTGAGACCGGTGGCGCAAGATGAGGACGACACCGAGTCAAGATCTAAGCTGCAAGTAGTAACTTATCGATCGGTCAAAGGTAGATCAAAGAGAGGGGAAGAATAAAATGTGGCATGCGAGACAGGAAGTCATGAAAGAAGTGATCCCCAGAATAGACGCTGAACCCAGAATCTATTTCCAGATGCAAGAAAAGATTTTTTTTTCTCTTTTTTAATTTTTTGGTAATGCGGCTCGAAGTGCGAATGAACGACGGAGAAGATGAGGCGGAGAAAGGGTTTACCGTATCTTCTCTTCCCGCTTATCGGCTCATTCTCTCTTGTTCCTCGGATTAACCTTCATTCCAGAATCATCGACCAACCCAGCTAGCTTACTACTCCAGACTACACAGCTTGAGCCTCCAGCTTTTTCGTTTCTGACAATTGTTTCGTGACTTTTGCGGTGATCAGTGCAGAATGACTTCCTTCGTGGTACCTCCGGGGCAAATGCGCACTTTGCGCGCGTGCATGGTGTGCTCGGTGGTTATGCCTCAGAGCGTAAGACCCTCTCAAAAAAGAGCACAAATCTAAGAAATGCTGATGATTTTTTACGAAGAAATTTGCTCGCGAAGGCTGTCCCAACTGCGACCACGTCCTCCAACTCCGCGGGAACAACGACGCAATTCAAGAATGTACATCGCAGGTCTTCGAGGGTCTGATCTCTATTATCGACGAACGCCAGAGCTGGGTTGCTCGGTGGCAACGCCTGGAGGGCTACGTTCCTGGCACATACGCGATGAAGGTGACGGGTACATTGCCGACAGAGACGGTGGCGTCTTTGGAAGATGCTGGGATTAAATACATTCCGTGAGTGCACTTGTTTCGTAACTTCTAGCTGTGTATTTGTGTTGTGCAATGCACCGGGGAATACACTCGCTTACATATGACGGTGTTTAGGAGAGATGGGAGTGCAAATGAAGAGGAATCGTGAAGCCCGAGACGAAAAATAACATCTACATACGTTGCGGTGCGACTTGATTTTCTGGAGTTGGGTTTAGAAAGGCGTTACAACTAGCGTTAAGAGGACTTTGCAGGACGCGCAAAAGTTTTACCAAGATACCTACTTGCGGTATTTGCAGAATTTCATTTAGCAAATATATTAATTATTTCAATCGACTGATACCTCAATACATCCTATACAAATTCAACCCAAGCTGGTATGTTCAGTGCCGACTAATATAGGGAATATGCAAATAAACAAAAAAGGCAACCATGATATCATGACACAATGGAACAAAGTTATTGCAAAAGATGCTCAAGCTTTTCAAGTAAGATGTCGGCTATTGATGAATTAGCTTTTGACCGAGAAAATAGGGAACTACAGAGGGAAAGCAGAAAACATACCGTGATGTTGCTGGAAGATCAACATCGGTCGCAAACGCACAGCGTTCGCTCCACTACCACCAATATTGACTCCAACAGTCTTAGCCTTGACCAAGAACTCGTCGCGATTCGGCGAGTCCCACGCAATAAAAGTTCCCTGGCCCTTACCACGAAGGTTCTGAATAGCATGAGGGTATTTCTGAGCGAGGGTCTCAAGTCCCTTGAACAAGTAGTCACCAGTACTTGCAGTATTCTCCACAAGGTTTTTGTTCTCAATTTCCTCGAGAATAGCACGGAACAGGATGGCGCGTGCTGGGTCACCGAGCCAAGTGTTGAATTGACGGTACGGCTTGTTTGGACGTAAAGCCGGGTTGCTGTAATAGTACCCAGCTGCTTGAGCCTTCTTGGAGAACGTTACCATGTCCGGAGGGGTACTCAAATTCCAGTGATCATGAGCCCAGAACTTTCCTGTGGCGCCGACGCCAGTCTGCACTTCGTCAACAATGAAAAGTACATTCGTACGTTTGGTGATTTCGCGTAGCCCTTGGAAGAAAGCCGGGGAGGCATGGTTGTCGCCACCTTCGGACTGAACAGGTTCAACGATTACAGCAGCAACGGGGTTGTGCCACTCCTTAATCAGACGCTCGGCTTCTTGGAGACAGCGCTGTTCCTCTTCGGCGTTCTCCTTTGCATGTTCTTCGAGCGGATACTTGAGCATGGGAAAGGGAGCAGCAGGCCAATCGAAAGCAGGAATGTCGAGTTTGTGAATCGGCTTGCTTCGTGTGGTCGACAAACTACCGAATAGACGACCGTGGAACCCAGACTTGAACGATAAGATGGACAATTGAGGAGAACCAGGACCCTGGTTTACCATTGTCGATCTCAATTCCTCTTCGGTAAAATCGGCATCACGGCCACGTTCCTGTTGACGTCGGTAGATGAATGCAGCCTTGTATGCCAACTCGTTTGCGTCAGAACCCGCGAGCGCAGTGAAGACCTGATTCATTCCTTTGGGAGCAGCCTTCAAAAGGCCCGTTCGGAGAATATGAGACCAGTCGGCCGAGGGGAAATTTCCCAAGGCAGGTCTGTCAATGATGGCCCGCACCATTTCGGGGGTGTTGACGGAAGCTGCAAGGTGAGGATTGTTGTAGCCAACAGGGATAGAGGCAATTTGTGCGTATCTATCGTTATTGTGTCCTTGTGTTAGTCGAGGGCGTCACTCAATTACAACAGAGAGCGACACTCACACATCCAGATATTTGTTACCGTCAAGGTCAACAATACTTCAGTGAGAGTAAGATATTGGGTTAGTGAATTGCCCGAAAATACGTCTTTGGTGGCACCTACTAGTTTCCGATGGACTTTTCGTAATCGGCAAGAAGATTCAAGCTGCGAGTATCGAACACTTCACTGAGTTCTCTCGCAGCCGCTTGATTCTTGGGACCTGGCACCGCGGTCTGCACAGAAGGTGCCTGGGGCTCGTTGACGAAGAATGGTTTCGCCGAAGAGCGAGCACCACCAGTGCTAAATGCGCGTGTCGCATTGATGTGAGACACTGACGACCTCATTTTGAGGCCTGACCGAAGAGCAGAAGACATGATCTGGCAGGCTATCCGTTAGTAAAATGTTGATTCGGCGTGGCCACCGTTTCTGTGCTGAGTAGAATCAATTGGCTCGCCTGGACCAGACCAATGGAAATGATAGGACAATGTAGCGACAGACTTACCAATGGTTTATTTATGAAATTGAAAAAACACCAGTTGATCAGATGTTGTACAGAGAAGAAACCAGGATTAAATGTAGGCGACGGCGTCAGACGTAGCTATTATATACGTAGGTAGGTTGCCAGGTGCCGCCCCATTAAGTTACACAGATAAACGGTGACGGAGCTTCACTAAGCATACGGCGCCATCTGATTGGTGAATTCCAGTGAGGGGTCCCAGAAAGAAGGCATTTTCGGCGAAATGAGCCAATGGGAGAATCCGAAGCGGTGGCATATACGTCGGCGAACATCTGCTTACTACTGACGAGACTCGTAATTGCACTTGCACTTCTATTCAAATGGTTGTGGGATTAATACTGTTTTTTTTAATTTAAGAAAAAAGCATTCAATCCAGCTGCGTATTAATTAAGTATATTGTCCGTTGAACATCTGGTGAATAATAAGTAAGCAATTCAATCCTCGTGTGCGTAAAATCCATAAAGCGCGCCATTCCGGATGGGGCAGGTCCAGGCACTCCGCTTATCGATAACGCCGATAAGCCCGCAAGCTGCGATAAGAGATAAGCCATGTAAAAGCAGGTGGGGTCCTTCCCTTCCTGCGTGGACCAGAAAGGGAAGGAATGATGGATAGAGATTTGAAAGAAACAAAATAGGCAAGAGCAGATGAATATTAGCACGTGATGTCTTCAAGCTTTTCTCCTTGCTGAGCAGGGAAGGACCTTCTGGCGTAGTCCAACACCTTCAAAAAATGACTGTTGCTCTTCTTCCTCATATCATACCATTCTCTGCAGCGCAAGCGGCGTCTCGTCGTCCTCATACAGCTCTCTTAAATCTCTCGGCTCCATGAAAGGTCTTTTTGTGGCCGAGCGAGCAGTTATGGGCCGGCCGTAGATTGTCTCGCTGTGGTCCTCGTAAAATGTCTGAAGCTCTACAGTACGGACAATTCCTGCTTTATCACCTGTTTCCCGTAGACTGGGAATAACAACTTCTTTCATCGACATTGATTCATTCGAACCCATGCGCAGATGAGCATTGATAGGTCGATTGGGTGGTGGCGGTGGTGGCCACGACTTGGGCGAGCTGAAGCGATGGTTGAGGGAGCTATCCTCGTGCCCAGAACTGCCGAGCAGACGAGGCCAAACTTCCTTGAGAAGAGGGCGAAGAGCAGGTGCTGATGCACAGATCTGGATTGCGGAATACATTGTTAGCTTGAATGGCGGACGCTCAAGAGTACATGTCAAAGAATTACTTACCAATCCCGCGTTGATTTCCACGCCAGCGGACAATGCACAACCCCAACCCCACCACGAAGTGTCGTACGAACCGAACGTGTTCATCCATGCGTAATACGTTCGAACCGAAGAGGCAATAGTAACGCTAAAGCCAATGGCGAAGATACCAATGACCGCCAGTCGTTGGCGCCGAGCAAGTTGAAGCTTCCATATTAACGGCATCGGCACCACGGTGGTCATGAAATCCGTGATGACGTTGGTAATACTGGCTCCCATAACCATGGCCTCCCCATTGATGCAATGGTAGGGATATTGTGGAGCTGGGTCAAAGGATGCTTTGAGAGGACTAAATGCTCGTTTCTCAGCACGGCTTGCCACTCTGGTACTTTGGTTATCGATAAAAAAGAATGCCACTTACAGGCAATTGAGCATGGTGACGAGGATGAACGTAAAGCCCAGCAAGAGCAAAAGCACCATAGCAGCAAGCAATGCCCTGTTCATGTATCGAAATTTGATCTTGGCGCTGGTGCCCAAAAGCCGGCGACAAAACCACAATAAGGAGACTTTGGTCAAAGTCGAAGATACCGTAAACGTCATTTCGAAGACCATGCGGTATTTCAGCGAAGACACTACCCAGGAGAATGGAACATCCCACTGATGCCGACCCCAGCCGAAATGCACGTTTGCGATTGATGTCGCGGTACACATAGCGAGTGCGAATATCTACCGCAGATGAGTAATCTGAGAAAACTTCATACAGAGAATGGTTCTTACAAGAGCAATCACGGCAAGAATGTCGTCGAGACCGATAGTGGCCGTGATGAAAGCTCGAGTATACACTCGCAGAACCGTCAAAGTGAAAGCCAGCGCTGACATTATGCAGTTGGAAATCAGCAGCCCTGGCCCGCGGGTTACTGGATCGACATAGTTGGGCACCGGCCAGGAGGCCAGCACGCTGAGGGGAGGTAGTACTTGGTTGGACATTGTCTGAACTCTGAGCACCTCAATATTTCGATATCTTCCTCAAGAAGTATATGTGAAGTATATCTTCCTCAAGAAGAGTAGGTTATGGTCAGTTCGCACTTCCACGTGGAGGGGAAACCATCAAGACGGGAATGATAGGGATGACCGCGCTGCTCAGTTTATAATGCAATCAGTGTGAGCAGATATAAATCCCGGGGATGATAATTTAGGGAATCAGCAAGCCAATTTCCCTAAAAGGCAACAGGGACGGCGTTTTCCGACGGATGATATCAGATCGACCATGGCAAAGCGATCGACGCACAGTCATTTGGAAATTCTAAGAAGCAGGAATACATGATTTCTGGTATTTCAGACCCCTGGAAGCGTAGTTCATCGGGAAAAGAGTCTCGTGGTAGATGAGACTGTCAGAGAAGAGACACCAGCAGCCCCTTCATTCATGGTACCAGGTTGTCTGCAGCCGCGAGCAAATGCGGGGTCAGAGAATCTATCGGTCGGTGCGTGCGTGTGGAACCTTGATTATCTCGAGGCTCAATCACTCTTATTACGTGCAGCGTTCGAGATTGTGGGGTGTGATAGAGGTATCGACCACAATATGGGCCTCCGCGAGACCGAACCACGGATGCCGGCGAGTCGACCGCCCTGGAGGGGAACTATCAACAGGTGAGCCAGGGTCTTGTTACGCTGTATATTACCCAAAACGCTCTGGTCTACTTCACAACTACTTTTTAAGTATTCCGTGGTCTGATTTTAGGGCTGTCCAGAAACGGCGACATTACTCAGATTTGGCAGGCATCGCCGGAGAGTCATCGGTTTTTCTTGACACATCGTGGGTGGTATTGCAGTAGAAATTGTATACCAAGTCAATTCTCATTGGCCTACAGTAGCCAAATCTAGGGTAGTTCGGCCCGGTTTCAGTTCGCCAGTCTCAGATTCAGTCACACAAAACATGTGTACATACTGCAGACTGAAGAGCCAACTCGCCCTCCCAGGTACTGCACGCGGAGATATGACCAGGAAAGGTCAAGCGGATCTGCCACAGACCTCTGAGTCGTACGGAAAAGATTAGAAGTCAGCTAGCGTCGATCTTGAAGAGGGTCAATGCTGGGAATTTCGGCAACAGAAAACGTGGTCGAAAGTTGGAGCATGGCCTTTGGTTTTGAAAAAGTGCTGGAAGCATATCTCGGCAGACTTTTCCCTTTGCAATCAGCCAGGGTACTTTGAACACCCCTCGGTTTCATCTTACCAGAGCAGGTACAGAATCCAGAACTGTCCACTAAACCATATTGAACCATTTGATCTAAAGCAGTCTCGGCATTGTGAGAGACTGGCGCGCCTTTCCGTCATGACTCGACCATAATAATGAGTCATTGGGAGATTCATTGTATGACTGACGCTCAGCGCATCAAGTGGTTCGTGTTTATGAAATCAATGTGGCTTCAATTGGTTCAGTGCCGGACCAGCCAAGACAATTGTCTGTCTTTCGGAAAGCAAAGACAAGGCATTGCGGTAACAGAAATGACGATCACACGAGTCTTGGAGCAAACTTTTGATATTTCTGACTATCAAGTGGAATAAAGCCACAGGATTATCCCCCTTCGCTTTTGGCTCCTTCATCTCGGACGATTGAACGCTAATCCTCCCCGCCTTTTCCCCTCCACATTCAGAGGTTGAAAAAGAACGGGTACCTTTTGCGGGGTGGCTTAAGTTGATTGACCCGCGTTATCCCGCAAGAAAAAAAAATTGAAGTGTGAAGTAAATAGTTGTCACTTGCAGAATAGAAGACGCTAGTGATTGATTCTTCATGGCGACATGCAGATGTACTCCTGCATACTGCATCATGTGAGGGGAATTAGGGTCTAATAAGTCACGTACTCTCTCTCCATCGCGATGTACTACGGTAGTTGAGAAACAGTCTAGGTTGTTTCGGTCGCCTACTTCGATGCTACTTTGATTTCGAATTCATTGGACATGGTCATGAAACATTTCCTGTGGATTTTAGCATTGTGGAGAGAGTGCAGTGGCGGTTCGCGACGAGGATTGAAGATCCAAAAGCCGGCTCCAGGAGTTCCTTGGGCTGCTGCAAAACCATATGCAACTTCTAGAATGTGTTCGCGTTTCGGGTAGATGGATCCTACTGAGACTCAAAAACCAGCCGGATTGTGATAGCGTACGGTCATCCTGGTGTTTCAAAGATCTCTTTCAATTCAAACTCCGTCAAAGTCGCATCAGGCATTACCCTGTTAGGTAGATATCAGGGAAATTCTGATCGGAGAATTTCAATTCAACCGAGCAGAACAACGAAAAATCCAACTATGCCTGCAGGTCCCTCTTCTCTGCCGGCATATCTTGATCCACGTTTTTCTTTCCCTTTTCAGTCTCACGGCTATTGAGAATGCATTGAATTATGAGCTTGGTTGCCACCACCGGCATAAGTGTCGGTAGTCAAAATTCGTGCTTGTCTTTGGATTGGAAAGCAACCGTCCAGCTAACTTAGCCCTCTGGAGGTGTGGCTGTCATTCTGCAAGAAGACGAAAACCATCACAAAGTTGACGAGTGCAAGGTCTTACTCTGGCCACCATTCGGGATGTCTTCAGGAGCGGTGACTTATCAAGTACGGTAGTTAACGCTACTTGGTTAACTACCTAGGTATATGGTCGCAAGCTGAAACGGGGTCTCGTACTCTCTAGGCTCTTTTGGGCGAGCTGCTTCAGTCTAGATTGTATTTATCCTAGTGTCAGCACGGAGGAGTTAGTTAGCGGAAGCCAACGGCGGCGGGTAAGACTAGTTCATCCACTTCTGACAAAATGAAGTTTTTTAACTACTCTAAAAAGATCTATGTTGGCTATTTCTAAGATAAGGTGATCCATTAGATAATCAGTTAGATATGAGGACTGGCAAAGACAGTATTATTATATGAACTGGTATCTCTGCTGTTTCTCTTTTCGCAGTGTTCTGTATGAACAAAGTACAGCAGCGCAACCCCTGAGACAGCAAACCCCTGAAAAAACGGCCCCTCATGCGTGATTCTGAAACCCGGACAGCTGGAGCTGAGTCTAGAGCGTTCACTGCTAGAAAAGCAAAATTCGCTACTCCTATTGGAAGCTGGGAAAGTCTGTCTGCAGTCCTCTGCACGATGGGTGCAATAGAATCAAATCAATGAAGCCGGGAATCCTATTAAAAATAGTAATCATGTAGGAGGACTACCGGTACATGGGAGAGACTGAATTAATCACCCGCTTTAACCAATTATTCCAGGTAAAGAAGAACAGAGAGAGATGAAGCTGAAGAGAGAAGAGAAATAAATGGACAAGAGAAAAGTCGCGCCACGTAGGTCAGCTTACGTGATTGGGGCTAGACCAACTGTCATGCTGGCTAGAATCTGATGTATTTTCTTCTTCTTTCTCTCTCTCTCTCTGTCATCCTGCTCCTTTCTTTTTCTGCTTCATTATTCTTCCTCAATTTTATTCCTGCGTTCTTTCCAGTATTTCTCGTCGTTCAATATATTATCATTCTTTATTTCTTTGCTTAACCAACATTCATAGACATTCTTTTCTCGTCCTTCCATTTCCGCACCTTCCAAATCCTGTCCGTCTTATTTTGTCCTGCCGAAAACAACACCACCGACTGATTGAGAAAGTAATTTCAATCCAACGCAGAAACATCGACAATGGACGGCGGAGCAGCTGCAACTGGAGGTGAGGCTGCAGGTACAGCAAGCCATGCTGCCGGCGTCGGTGAAGGTCCAGCACCTCACCAAGCCAGTCACCATCACGGCACCGAAGATGGCCACTCTCATTCAGATCAGACATTCGTTTCTCAGCGGGAGCGGGACTCCTCGCAACCTCGATCACGGCCCATTTCGATTTCCGAATTGCGTGAAGCTCGCAAGCATTTTTTGTCGCCAGTTCACCCGAGCGCTACAGATCTGGAACACTATTTTGTATGTCCCAAATCTCCCATCTCCTCCCACATGGATATGTATGATTATACCCATGTATCAATCTCAGCGACACGGTCGTAAGTGAAGCCAAGAGCTAACATTCTGTTTTAATTCGTTGTCAGACCGGACCTCGTGATATTAGTAGACACACCAAATGGCCGACTTTTCTGCGCATGGACGGCAGTATCTTGCCGAGATTGATTCTTCCACTCATTTTCATGGCCTGCTGGTCTACGGCCATCACAGCAATTTCTATCTTACTACATCCTTTGACCGTTTCGAGTATTCTGTTGACCGTTTTGGGTTTTGTCGTTGGTCTGGCGTTGTCGTTTCGAAGCACCACTGCCTATGAACGGTACGTTAAATTTTTATTGGGCTACTCGCTCGCTGCGTGTTATTGTATGCTGATTGATGGATAGTTACACCGACGGCCGTAAGTACTGGGCTTCAGTCGTTCAGACTTCGCGAAATATGGCCCGCACAATATGGGTGCATGTGAAGGAACGACCCGGCGAACAGGGGAAACATGATGTTCTGGGAAAGGTGTACGCATTTCCTCTTCCGTCATTTTGCATATCGTCGACATCATGCTGGTATTGGGGATTTCTAAACGAGACTAATGGACAACTCAAATAGGACCGCCATGAATCTGCTACTCGCATTCTCAGTCTCGCTCAAACATAGTCTACGCTTCGAACCGGCCATCGCCTATCAGGACCTGGTTGGGCTTGTGGGACATTTGGAGACGTTCGCCAAGGACGCTCACGATCCAGAACTTTTGGCTCCGCCTCAGAAATCGATCTGGAAGTCAGTTGGAGTGTATCTTGGAGTTTCGTTCGCCGAGTCCAACCCTCGAAAATTGATCAAGCGCGCCAAAAAGCCCCTGGGTCACTTGCCTCTGGAGATTTTGAATCATTTATCTGCATATATCGATCATTGCGAGAAGGAAGAGCTTCTCAAATCTGCA
Source organism: Talaromyces borbonicus (assembly GCA_002916415.1). Taxonomy (NCBI): domain Eukaryota; kingdom Fungi; phylum Ascomycota; class Eurotiomycetes; order Eurotiales; family Trichocomaceae; genus Talaromyces; species Talaromyces borbonicus. Next base: position 178,136 of record NBSA01000028.1, on the reverse strand, counting down.
TTACACCAGGGTCAACTCAGTACGTTATACGAGCGTCTTTTTGCTTTGTTGATGCTTTATTCTGAAAGCATTCTGCTGACCGCCATTTTAGTCAATTCAGTGGCAGCTCTGAATGAGGCTTTGACCGGGTCTGAACGAGTGCGTGACACTCCCTTACCCGAGGCATACAGCATTGCCATTTCGCAGATATCCTGGATCTATATCCTGGTGCTTCCGTTCCAATTAGTCGGCCAGATGAGCTGGCTAGCTATTCCCGGTTCCATAGGTAAGATGCCTGTTACTGCCCAGCACAAGGAAATAGTTCCAAGTAAAAAGAAAAGAAAAGAAACGAATACCTGCTGACTCAATACCATAACCAGTCGCCGCGTACATTATTCTCAGCTTCGTCGCCATTGGTCGTGAATTAGAGAACCCCTTCGGCGACGACGTCAACGATCTACCCTTAGACTCGTACTGCAAACAAATCGCATCTGAAATCGATATCATCACCGCCACACCGGCGCCCAAGATGATGGATTTCATGAATAGCAGCGACAACTTTGTCTTTTACCCGTTGAGTCTGGACGGATTCGATAAATGGCAACATCGCAGTATGGACGAGATCCGGGCTGCATTGAGAACAAAAGTGATTGCGCAGAAGAAAGTTGTTGAGGAAGATGCAACTGGCGCTCAGATTACGGTTCTATCGCCGACTTTCAAGCAGTAATCCTCACGCGGTTGTCAATACTAAAAGAAGGAGAGAAGAAGAGAAGAAAAGTTATATTTCCAAATTGTTAATATGTTTGCATTTGGCGAGGCATTGCGAGCAGAGGTGTTTGTGGCGCGAAACTAAGCATTTGATATTGTCCTATTTCCTTTATTTCTGTCCCTTGAATAAGCTAGTGTCTATTTTTTGTTTTTTAATTAAAAGCGAAATTGAACAGGTCACATTTATCCCACGCCAACGCCAGTATGCACCTACGCTCGGCAAGCAGTAATTTTGAATCCATGAACACCTCGGGAGCAACCAGTAATCCTGACTCCGTAGTAAAAGAGAAAAAGGAAAGAAAAAACAAGACCACAAAAGGGGAAATGAAGTCAAGGAATAAAAACATCATTTCCAGACTGCTGTACAATGGCACCCAAGTAGTTCCCCTTTGCACAAATCCGCCACGCAACACCAATCCCATCTGTTTCAGTTTCGGATTCTGCTGCTCCTGCTACACTGTCGTCGTCCACAGTGGCAGACGCACCAGTAGTGCTGTTGCTGTACGAATTCGGGAAAGAAATCGTTCCAACCCACGAACTCAGCGCGGCTAATACTGCCGATCCATCGTCTCTCGGAACGCGAATCCAAACAGTCGGGACGGAAACCGAGGCCGGAGTTTCTTGTAATTGTTGATTTTTGTTGTGGTCTGCCGAAATGACAGAAGTAGAAGAAGTAGAAGGAGGATTCTCAAGTTTGAGTATATCAATCGAGATACTCGTGCCCATCAAGCCTAGAAACTGCGATAGCGCCGCGGTCAAATACGTGCGTGACGAGAGCGTATCGAGCGTAAAGTTTCTGATTGGACGTTGCGATTGTAGGATTCTATTTGATTTTTAGCACCATAATCTTGAAAACTATGGATATTGTGTGTTTCGTGGAAGAAGAAATGGGTTTAACCTACAGTTGTAGTTTGAAATACGTCCATTGCGGATTCCGCAATGTAATCCGTCGCTGCTGTGATGTCGAAGATGATTTTTTGGCGTTCGCGTTCGCGTTTGTGGTGGTGGTGGTATCTGACTCACCCTGGGGTATAGTCATGTCAACATCTTCCTGATCTGCCATGGTTCTATTCTCTGCTATATCAAGCTATCAAGCTATCAAGCTTTCAATTATGCTTTGCTTGCTTGTTGTCGGACGAAGAGGAATAAGTTGAGAAATTTTGGCTTATCTTATCGGAAATCCTGGATCTGCTCTCGCGTCCGTCCGCGCCCCGCTGTTTTTACCTTGCAAAGGTGCCTACGTAGCGAGCCTACGACTCAATTGAAGCATTACAACCTTATTCATCTACTCGAATACAATTGATACTATCAACTTGATTACTTGATCTGCATTATCACTATTTGTTCTACTCGTCTCAAAAGCAAGTGAGACGAAACAAATGTGGGCCTCTCTGGGCAATAAAAGACAAAATGAAAGAAAGAAAAGACCTTGTCGAAGCGACACAATAAAAGTTATGACCTCATATCAGAGAAGAGCACCGTTGTCTGTATGGCTGACGTCGGGTCGTACACCGGAGGTATCGTTAAACCGCCTGAGCGCGATACTCACTAGCCTCAGCCCTGGCTTTGCTGCCTTCTGAATGGACTGGCATGACTTGACTCATATGGCCGGCGTCATCCAGGTCAATCTTGTAAAGCGGAGGGCAGACCAAGTCCTTGCGGCAAAAGATGTATCGCTTGATCCACCACGGAAGGACAGTGGACAATTGATACGAGGCGTGACGGCGAGTGGTCACTGCAAAGACATAGTCTAGCTCTTCCAGGGAGCGCTGCTTGGTCTCGGGCACGAAGAGGAATATCAACACAAACGCCACCAGGTTCAAGGCTGCGTAGAATCCAATTGCACCGAGCGGCGTCATCGCTTTGAGCATGTATGGGAATGTGATCGAGAGCACCGCCCCGTAAAAGTTGTTGGTTGCTACGGCCCATGACATGCCAATCTCTCGATGGGACAGCGGGAATACCTCTGCGGAATAGGTGAAAGGCACGGGTCCTTCACCAGGCGAGTAAAAAATGCAGAAGAGGTATATGAAAAACGCAATGAGTCCCAAGTGAGCCTTGCTATCTTCAGGAATCCAGAAACAGAATCCAGCTGCAAGCAGCGTCCAACACATGTTGGGGAAGGTGAATAGCAGAAGACCACGACGTCCGAATGTATCGATCGTCCATACAGCGGGCCAGGCAAATATGAAGTTGAGAAGACCGAACCCGAACGATGCAAGGAGGGCGCCGATATTACTCGCTCCAGCCTGGGCGAAGATGGTCGAGGAATAAAAGGCAATAATGTTGACTAGACTTGAGGTGAGCGAAGGTTATAATCACGCAAGCTAAGAGGTTAGACTTACTTCCACACATCTGTTGAGCAATCATGACAATGCCGGACGCTTGAGCTGCGCGGCGGTTTCGTGGGATTGTCCACAGCTCGATGAATCGAGTGATCATGCCTGCGTTCTTGGCAAACCCGGCTTCCTGCAACATCAAGTCTTCTTGGACCAATTGGGCGTGGATGAAGTACAGGTCTCGAGCGGCCTGGAGCGGCGTGTTACGCAGACGCAGTAAGGACTTGAAGGCCTTGTCATGTCGCTTCTTTGTCATTAGCCAACGAGGCGACTCGGGACAGAACCAGATTCCCAGGACGAGGGGGACAGCAGGAATGAAAGCAGAGCCTAGCTGCAGGCGCCAAGTAATTGCCCCGGCGTTCACGACGACCAAGTTGGCGACAACACCAGCAAAGATGCCGAATGCAGTCCACAGCTGCCAGGACATGACCAGTCCGCCACGGATGTTTGTTGGGGAATTCTCCGCCGAGAAAACAGGAACAGTAACCTCCTTTAGGCCCATGCCTATACCAAGGAGAACACGACAAACCACCAGCTGGGGCCATGTTTGAGAAAGAGCCGATCCGATGGGAGCAAGCAGACTGAACAGGGCAGCAATGAAAATGACACCTCGACGACCGAGCCAGTGATTCATAGGATCGGCGACCCAGGCGACTCTGATTGTTATCAGCATTCTCATACTCAAAAAACGGTTTGGCAAAGAGAGTCAAGTGTTGAAACTCACAAGATCGCTATTGCCAAGTAAGGCATTGCATTGATGACACCCACGAGCCAGGTGTTTCGCTCACAGGTTCCGGTAGCATCGCAAGGACCGGGACTGGAATTGGGGATTCCCAGACTCTCCTGGAAAGTCAAATTGGCACCATTCGAGCCTGGCAAGCGTTAGTTGTCAAATCTGTGAGAATTTGGTTGAAACAAATACATACCCTCTTGATCCCAACCCTGAATTGCCGCGGCAATAGAGTTGAGAGCGATTGAAAAGTACAAGGTTCTCGGTTGCTTCCAACGGTGGGTCACCTCTTCGCGAAGGGCCCGGCGGTCGTTTTCATCGAGCTCTTCGATCTCCTCGATGTGGTTGGGGTTCTGCGCAACCAACGCTCCTTTGCGGAGGAGATGAGCGATGTCCGATAGGCCATTGGTTGCCGCATACGACTCAACGTCGGCCAGCAGCTGAGCCTTTGGTATTCCTGCCAGTGGGTTCTTGATCCTATAACCAGTCATCAGTACACTGTAGCCTACATAAAAGGGCAGCAAATACATACTCTCCAGTGGTGTTTTCGATCAACGCCTGGACGCGCTGATGGCGGCTGTCTCTGTCTTGGTAGACAGGACTCAGCCCAGCTGATGCTGACAGACTACAAATGGATTGAATTGGGTCAGAGACTATCTTGCAGCACGAAGAAACTTTCTGGCATGGGATGACTTACTTTTCTAGAGGTACTGAATGCGACATGGCGATGCCGAATACAGCAATGCAGTGCCGATGCTGCTGAAGGACGAGCTCGGCGTCAGGCTAGAAATACTGCGGGGTGTGGTATCCCGGAAAGATATGCTGTCGATTTTGAGGACGAATCGAGGTAAGAATACGAACGAAAAAGGGGGATTGATCCTTCAAAGCACAAGAGGGAGAAGGTGTGAAGAGAGAAAGAAAGAAGAGAAGAAGAAGAAGAAGAAGAAGAAGAAGAAGAAATCTGGGGGGGATCTTCTTTTTATAGCGAGGAAGAAAGAAACATAACAAAAGAAGGAAAGAGCGAGGGACTCCTCCGACTGCGGAGATTTGGGGAAGTTGACAACAAACGCCCAAGAGGAAGGCGCTTTCCAAAAAGAGCGCCCAGTCGCTCTTTCCCGACAAGAAAGAGCTCTTTGTGGATCTCGTGATCTCCCTGGTTTTTCTGTTTTCTTTCCTCCTTTTCTCCTCTACAAAACAATCCACTTTGTGAAGCACTGTGCACAGCTATAATACTATACTATATCATTCATTCACTTGGATGAAGACTTCAAGCAATCAGGCTCAGGCTGTTATTAAAGAGTTTTCAGCTGATTAATCTATAGGGATGGTGCTCGCCTAATCCTGCGTCTCTCAACGGTCCGTCTGAATGAGAATCTTTTCTAGTGATGCAGCAGTGATACTCTGATTCACGCTAGAAAAACAGACCAACAGCATGTTGTCAAACAGTATATTCAAACAAGCATTAGCGTGCAGTCAGTTTATCTGGTTTGCTCAGTTTCACCTTCTGATGTCAATTGTTATTGGACTGTTCTCGTTGCTAGGCACGTCATGCCATGCTGACTGTGGGCCCTGAGTGCAACCACTTGGATAAACCTCTTAGAGACACTCAAACATTTTGATGCTGCTCTCCGCAAAAAGGGTCCACTTCCCCATTTTCTGTTCACGTGTTTGAGGCAGCCTCTCATAAACGCAGGGTTGGTGGAAATTAGGCCAAAGAAAGCACCGGTGAGTGGCGATTGTAAAATTGTTCTCGAAGCATGGAATTCTCAGGAAACAATCCTTTGTATCCTTTGGACCAATGGCTCGGTTCTTCCCTGACTCGGGATGCGTAGTTTTCTATTGAATCAGCCATGGTAAGAACATCTGAACTGAACGGAGTCAAAATTCTGCTGCATAATGCTCGTATCATCCCTCTTCCGGATTCGATTCGTTGCTGGTCAGATCATTTACTTGATATAATTTACAGGCAGAAGAAATTCCTATCGTTTCTCTCACAATCCGTGCGGTGCTTTTTCTTGGAAATCTTGAATTTCTGCCTACTAAATTAAGGGTGAGTGAATCTCTTCCTGCGAATCTGCTTCTCGTCTTTTTCATATCATTGAGATCAAGCTTGGACTCGGCATGTTTTAGTGTACGGTTTCATGGCCTACTATTTGCGTCACCCATTTACTACATACGCCAGGCCCTATCGGTGAAATGCCATCAAAAATGACTCCGACTGAAACACGATGAAGGGCATAAATACGGCTAAGTACTTGGCCAAGCGAGCATATTCCCGAGAAGTCAGAAGCCTTGTGTTGCAATTGCTACTTGATGACGCTGGGGTTGGGTGTACCGTACGCCGACATATAAAAGTACAACCGTCATCGCCATCCCAACCTTCCACGGTTGAGTACACTATGGTTTGTGATTTGGACAATTAGCATAGTTAACAAACCTAGACGCTCGATCAAGATAGAAAGCACTTTTCACAAATTTCTTGATATTCAATCTTCTAGCGAAGTCTGCTGCGAATTTGTCCAATTACTCAGATATCCATCAACATGCACTGGGTCTACCAGAGTCCAGGAAACCTGGTGAGAAACCGAAAAGTGGATTGCCAATGTCACACAAAGGTATGGCAGAGCGTGGCAGCAGGGACGAAGTTAACAGGAGTTCGTGTGGATGCAAACCATCATGATTGAATGGGTCTAGGTAATCTTTGTGGGCATTTCCAAGGTTACCCCTAGGTAAGTTATGATTATAGGTATAAAATTCAATTCAACTATACTTTACTACCATAGTCACTCCTCTGGGTACCTAGGTAGGTTCCAAGGTTGGCAACTCCACCACTTTTCAATATGTCCACTTACCCAGAAAGCCAACCAGTGCTTTGTATCTACATTTGTATCTACATTTGGTCTCGTAGTGTGCCTCCGACATTCGTATCCGGCAGCCAACAACGAGAGGAGTTCGTACCACTTTTTGAACTCCGCAACTCAAGGTGTAACTTGAAAATCTTACCAGGAGAGAATACCCGCAAGAACTCTTTTTGATAGACCCTAGGTACGGGACGAACACAGAGTCAATGGCCGAGTTAAAAAACGCCGTGATAAAGCCGAGCCAAGAGCTCGGCGCAAACACAATGCAATGTGGAAGAAAAAAAAAAAAGGGAGACGTACCGAGGTAACTTAGGTAGTAAGAATACAATCTATGCCCAATAAAGGCGAGAGTATCAGCGAACTGCTGTCACACGAGAAAGGCAATACAGGTGTCTAGGCAAAGCCCCATGTTGACGTGGTACAGATTGACTTGGCGTTGTCGACGTTCAGCCGCCGAAACTCACCACAGGAAAATTCTAGATTTGGCTCCAGGGCTGGATGGGACATCTTTATTATTCTTTGTATTTGGTGGATAATCATTTTCTTTTTTTTAATTCCTTCCATTCGCGAGACCTCTAGACGTACATATTGTGTGAATTCTTTCCTCTCTGAATCATCAAAGTAGGTTAGTACAAGATGATACTATCCAGAGACGAGAATCCAGCCGCAACGCCTCCTTCGTTACTCTCCTTGCCCTTAGTCCTCATCAACCATCCGCCTTCCTCGTTTTGTAAGATTTCACCGTTGGAGCGCCATAGGATGGTACCGAATATGCCTAATTCGCCAATCACGTTCCCACTGACCACTTCCCCGTCGCTGCGGAGTACCACGTTACTCGCTTCGGCGGGCGGCTGTATCAGTTCCATCAACACCCATCCTTTCCAATCACTTTCTGGAATCGACTTGAGAAAGTCAGGGATAGCCTCCTTGTACACGTTATTTCCTCCGCCTTCTCTTTGCGGCTTGAGCACGTGGAATGCTGCTGTTTTGAGGTCTAGTGCGAGTTCTCTACCACGCCCGTTGGGCGAGAGATCGTACTGCGGGGCAAAAGTTTTCCGGAGTTTGGCCTGAGAAGTCGCTGTCGGCACAAATCGTTCTAGGTTCTCGGGTTTATTGGGGTCTGCGAGTACTTGTTGGATTTTCTTGCAGCCTGAAAGCTGGTTGAGTACCGTGGGGCACTTGATAGCCGCAGACCGTTCAAGCAGCAGCCGAGCTTCCCAATCTCGCTCGTTTTTGTAGTCTGACGGCGCATAAAAGCTTCGTAAATAGATAGTTGTCACTTCAAAAGGGCTATCTGGCGCATGAGGTGGCGTATATATCAAGGGTCTTAATGGATTCGCTGCCTGGATAGAGGTCCGGTCCAGAATCTCCTTCGTCACAAGTCGAAAGACCGGGATTCCATGGTGCTGCGTCAGCCGAGTAGAAAGTGCCAACTGGTCGAATATGTTCCGTTCGCCTTCCTGGACAACGAACAAGATACAGAGCGGTAGTGCTGGTGCCGACTTTGATGGACCGTATGCTTCGTGTGCCGCAGCTAGCCCCGCGCTGAGCGTCTCAACAGCCGTGTTTTTGGGTGGACTCCGTCCGTCAAGTAGAGGGTGTGCGGGATAATTCAAGGTCTGGCCTGAAATGGGTTGCAAGAGCTCCGAATGCAGGGCTGCAACACGAGTAGACAGGCCACCGAATGAAGATGAGATCGTGTTGAATTCCACCTGTTTCAACGATTCATCTTCGGGACCTGCTGTATGTACCATGTAGTCGGACCGAAAGAGTCCCACAGACAAATCTTGCGCGTATCCTTCCTCCGACACGGCCTTGTGGACTTTCCATAGTCGAGCCACAAATTCATCGGCGTCCACAAGCCTACGTTAAGCGGTTAACAACTACTTTCATTCTTAAAATTCCATCGTCGAGCTCTAACCATGCTCCAGTTATTTCAGAACTCAAAGCTGGGATTCTCACTCTTCTATGACCCGACCCAGCCACTTCTCGTCACTGCTTATTCGCGCATATAACTCATTATACACTTTTTGGACAGCTCTAGCCTCCTCAAAGCAACGCCCTGGAAACGGACTGGGAAACAATGTTACTGGTGCATTCGTTGCCAATACACCTCGGTTGACTGCATCTTGAGGAACAAAGGATGCTGGAGGTCTGACAGAGAGCCCATGCTGCGCGGTCCAATCTTTGATTGTGGCGACGAGGAATTGTTCCTGCGCGGGGCTCAACTTTGGAGGGTAGGTAGTGTATGGCGAGTCCATTTTTGCATGAATCGCAGTTAGAAGTTATCAGCTTATCCTATGCGATAATGGACCAAGGAGGGGTCTCCTCCCAAGAATGTATTAAGAGAAGGACATAAATTGAGGCAAAATTGAAGATCCGGACGAACAAAGAGTGATCTAGAGAATTAAAAGAGAGAATTGCATGAACTGAAGTTAAACTTAAGGTCTACTTTTACTAAGCAATCGATAACGTTATTTCTAAGCTTCGAGGCTCAGAACAGCCCACCTTCCTTTTTTGAAATAAAAAATAATGACTAATCATCGGCCCTCCTCGGCGTACACCGCCTAGATAAACCGATACTTATTCTGCCGTCAAAAAAAAGTAGCGTCTCTGGGCGGCGAGGCGGAGCAAACGACGCGATTTCCTCATGTTGCTTGTTCGCGACGTGAGCTCAATCTGAAATTAAACAGGCGACATCCGACATTTGAGACTCTAGACGGGCTTTTTTGGGGAGAGACATCTCTTGTCTCTACATCAGATATCATCCTAAGGAATTACTTGGTTGCGATCTCTCTCGTCATCCACTCCAGATTCATCCATGTCCATCTACTCTCACAGCCTTGTCCCAAGATACATGTTTGACCATGAGTCAAGACCAGGACGACCCGTACGACTGGTCGATAGATCAAGTGGTGCAGTATCTCTGCTACAATGAATCATGTCCTTGGTCCACGTCGAAAAACCCCAGTCCTCTACCAGACCGACATGCTCTCGAAAGCGCTCTGCGCGACCATGGAATTACTGGGGAAGTCCTGCTTGACGGAGACCTCGACGATTTTTTGAAGAACACATTGAGACTGAAGCAGGGTCCTTTCTACACCGTCAAGAAAGCAATCCAGTATGCTCGGCGTCAGTCCACGAATTATCAGGCTCATCAAAATCAGGAGCATTCACAGATCACCACCTCGATGTTACCTATGATGATGAACATGAACAATGACAGAGCATGGCCAAATTTCTTCGCTGCACCTTGGATGCTCCAAAATAAGGCTAATGGGTTTGTTGGTGATGTCCTACCACAAACTGTCGAAAATTCTATCCCGAAGCCAGCAAGTGACAGAGGGAAGTCGCCAGACCAGCAACTTCTTTCCAATTTACAAGACACGCAGGCCTCGTTATCGCCCCGAATCACCGAAATTGATCAATTAGACGATCCCGTTACTCCACTTCACGAGATTCAACCCCGACCGATTCCAGACGCCCAAAGTAACGTACCCCGTACCCTGAAAGGCCGTTCAAACGAAGCCACCTTTGTTGACGAGCGTGGCCGGAAGCGGAGGAAGCTTGATCTCACCCTCGGTCAGACGCACGTTGTATCGAGGCAACCATCAGAGCGCACAAATGGCGACGAATCGGATGACTGGTACATAGGACCCAAAAGAATGGTTGTGGATAGTGTTTTTTATCCTCTCTCATCCGACTCAAATGGAGACGATTGGTTGATTTCCTCCGCAAAATACTCCTTGGGCGAAAGACTTTTTGTTAAAAGAAAGCTGCACAGCTTTTTCCGCAAACCAATTGTTAATTTACCGCCCCAGAATGGAGCTCGCCGCTTCGCCATATTTCCTTACGACGAAGATGAGGCGAACAACAATCAGCCGCGATATTTTACTCTATACACCTCATACAAAGATAGAACTGAGGTCACGATGAAGTCCACTGCCGATAGTAGTGAAATTTTGCCCACTGCACTCGATCACCGTGCGCAAAGCAACGACGGAAATCCATACGATTACTTGGTCAGGAAGTATCCACCCAAAGAAGACTCAGATTCATATCCTCTTTACGGGGATTCTGGATCGGAGGGAGACTACGATTCTGACACTTTGCGCGAGATGGAAGATGAGAGGCAGCAAGATGCACTGAAACCACCGAAAAATCTATCCATTCATGAAGTGGACTCAATCATTGATCAATGCATCGTCCAGTATGAAGAACTTTGGAAAGCTCGACACCTGCCAAAGCTGGAACTCGGGGCTTATAAATTATGGTTCAATGCTCATCAGAAGAAATGCAGAAACCTTCAGATCAAAATTGCCCTGGACAGCATTGAGTGCCTTAAAGCAAGACTGGGCAAAATACGGCAGGCCTTGCACAAAGATGAATGGCTGCAGCAGTCTCATTTGGTGAATCAGTGCGAATGTCTGGAACCTACAATTTTCGAATTGGAAACGCAAAAGCATCGCGTTGCCATTTTAGAACTACGTCAATGTCCCCCAAAAACTGCCTCGGTGCCACGTCCAGTCTCCAAACCCCAGGAGAATCCCCCACAACAGCCTATCGACGATGAATCACTTGATTCCGACTTGGATTCCTCTTTGAAGAATTTCATAGAGGATGACATAAGCTCCGTCGTGCGTCGCGCTAGTAACGATCAATTGACAAAGGATAAACCAGAAAACAGTCGCTCTGAGTCGCCCCTTGACACCATAACGGGCAACAAGTCTCCTTCTCCCATCGAGACAAGGAATTCTGTTGAATCTGAAGTGAGAAACTCAACAGATATCGTCAAACACGAAGAGGATCCTGATGATCAATCTGGCTCCGAGGCAGTTCGACCTCGTCGACTTGGCCTTTACTATTCATCTGACAGCAGCAACTCGGATGTTGACGAGCCTACAAGATTTGAACCTCGTACTGCGACAGGGAAACCTGAGATAATTGATCTCACGAGCAGTCCAACAAGATCGCACGCTTCGCCACTGCCTGAATCGAGTCTGCCGTCTACAAGAAGAAGTCAGGGCTCAGCTAGTGATGGTGTCATGGTTGTCATTCGTCCTCCTCAAAAACAGAATGTGTCTTCTAAGACAAAATCCGCACCTGGACAAGGTCCAGGTTTGAATAGATCACGCAAGACTCTTGAGAATAAGAAGGAATCAATCGCCACTCAGTTAAATCGCCTGACCTCCGAAGAAGCCCTGAAACAAGTGATCGGGCGAACACCAGCAAAAGTTGGGACAGCACTTTACAACCATATTTTCGATATAGCGGAATCCAAGTTCAAGGGGCAGATAAAGACTGGCCTGCAGTCAATTAAACGGGATCATCCTGCCATCCCGGGCATGGGTGCTGAAAAAGGCGAGGTTGTTCTACAATGCACGTCGTTTTATATTGCATGGGTCAATCGAAGAATTTTGGACCGAAGCGGTATTCACAGAAGTGAAGTAAGCAAGAGTCTTCAGAGAATCTTCGGACAATCCGACGACTTTACAAGATTCTTTTCATTATTCCGTGAGCTTCTGCAGAAGTATCGAGAGGGATATTCGACTCCTAGTTCAAAGGACTCCGATGACGACCAAGACATGGACCCTCTGGCCACGCCTCACAATAAGAGAAAAAGACAAGTTAAAGAGGATCAAGCCGTGAAAAGTGGACAGGTCGCTGCAAGACAGCGTGTCGAAAATCAGGAGCGACAGCGCCGAAATCTGGAAGAAAGGTTGAAACGCATCGGCGTCAGTAACAGTGATGCCGAGCATCAGGCGGTCAGCTTCGAACAGCCAACTATATTTCTTCATCCCCATATCGGGAGATGCGTCAAACCGCATCAGCTTGCTGGTATTCAGTTCATGTGGCGTGAGTTGATTCAGAATGAGAAACGCGATGGCTGTCTTCTGGCACACACCATGGGTCTCGGGAAGACAATGCAAGTGTAAGAACATCTTGAGTCTTCCAGAAAAACTGACATGGCATCCAACATTCACTGACTGACTGTGCTAGGATTTCGTTGTTGGTCACGATAGCCGCTGCCGCCAACTCAACCGACCCTGCTATTCGTAGTCAAGTACCAGAGTTCTTCCATCGCTCACAAACACTGATATTGTGCCCTCCATCGCTCATTGACAACTGGTACGAGGAGTTTCTTATGTGGACACCTCATGATCATGCCCTAGGCGTGATCAGAAAAGTTGCGCCGTCGGATCCTCTCGAACGCAGAATGGCTACCATTGATTCTTGGGACACTGAAGGAGGCATCTTGATATTGAGCTATAATCTCTTCCGCAGCTGGGTTACACCTGAACTCAAGAAGAACGCGAAACCGATACCGCACTTGCAATTTCCATCCAAGCTCAAGGATCAGCTCTTGAAGGGGCCAAGAATCATCGTAGCAGACGAAGCCCACCAGATGAAGAACAGATCCTCACAGCTTGCTCGAGCCGCTTCCATGCTTGAGTCAAAGAGCCGAATTGCATTGACAGGATCGCCACTTGCGAATAATCTTCAGGATTACTATGCTATGATAAATTGGATCTCCCCCAAATACTTGGACGAACTCCCTGTGTTCAAGGCAAAGTATCTTGAGCCAATTGAACAAGGCTTGTTCTCTGATAGTACATATCAAGAGCAGCGCCGGTCTCTGAAGAAATTACAGGTATTGAAACAGATTTTGACTCCTAAAATCAATCGAGCAGATATTTCTGTACTAGAGGGGAGTTTGCCGAGCAAGACAGAATTTGTCATTACTGTTCCGTTGACAGAGGTGCAGAAAAAAGCATACAACCATTATGTTTCTTCGCTTTCAGACGGAAAATATGGACCACAGGTGTCAACAACAAGGTTTCTGGCGTGGTTGGCTGTTCTCGGTTTATGTTGCAATCATCCAGCTTGCTTTTACGATAAGTTGGCCAAAAGAGCCGAAGAAAGTGCACCCAAGCCAGCAACTGACGATGTGATCGACCCGGATGCGCACCCAGCAGAGGTGCCATTAAGTTCGCTCGGTTTCAATGAAGCAATGTGGGCGTCTTTAAAGGAGCTTCTTTCAGATGTCACTGATTTAGACAATCCCATATACTCATATCGGGCAAGTATTTTCAAAACCATCGTTGAAGAGTCTGTTCGTGTTGGAGACAAGATTCTATGTTTTTCGCAGAGTATACCGACTCTTGACTATCTCGCAAGATTACTTCGAGCGTCTGGCATTCGATTCAATAGACTCGATGGTAGCACAGCCGTCAACAGTCGTCAGGAAGCTGTCAAAAACTTCAACAATCGAGGCGACGTCAAAGTCTATCTCATATCAACCCGAGCAGGCGGACTCGGGCTGAACATCACAGGTGCAAACCGCGTCGTTATATTTGATTTTAGCTTCAATCCTACATGGGAAGAGCAAGCGGTTGGACGAGCATACCGTCTTGGACAGAAAAAGCCCGTGTATATCTATCGATTTCTCGCTGGTGGGACTTATGAAGAAGTTGTGCATAACAAATCCATTTTTAAGACGCAGCTCGCAATGCGCGTTGTCGACAAGAAAAATGTCGAACGATCAGCAATAAAATCACTCGGGGAGTACTTGTTTCCTGTGAAAGAGGTGAAAGAGGAAGATGTCTCAGAGTATATCGGTCGAGATCGACAAGTCCTCGATAAGATTCTTTTGGACAAAGAGGCGGCGTCTTCGAGCATACTCAGCATCGCGCTCACCGAAACGTTCCGCCGTGAAAATAATGAGATGCTTACAGAAGATGAGAAGAAGGAAATGGAGCAAGAGCTGGAACTCGAGTTACTGAGGATGTCTGATCCAGCGGCTTACGAGAGAAAAATGATAGAGGCGAGCCGTAGGCCCGAACCGACATTGGTCTATCCCACCACAAATCTGAATACCATTCATCCCAGCGTTGGCCCTCCTCTTGCTCCACCAGTGATTCAGGGACCTTCGACACAAATCGAGAGAGCAACTCAATCAGCTGCTCAACATGATAGAACCTTATCGACCCCATCAAATCAATCAATTCCCGCATCATCGCAAGGAAACTCTGCGACATCGTCCCCAACTCCCCGAAATTTCTTCAAGGTTCCCCCTTGGGCAGGTAGCGGCAGTACAGTTACAGCATCTCAATCGACTATCACCTCTGGACCTCGACCGGAACATCTGCCTCCACGTCCAGACTTTGCTTCTCCGCCTGTAGCTAACAATAACGCATCCGAAAGCCCTGCACAAATTCTCATGAAGTCGTTTGCCCCGAGATTCAACAAAGACAGTGACCAGAATGTTGTCTCCGCTCAATTACTCCCAACACCATCCTCCAATTCTTCGGTGGAGCAAACTTCTGGTTTACCAGAGCGTGTCACCTTGGAATCTTTGACTGCCCAGCTGGGTGCCGATTGATGCTTTCATTTTCCTTTCCAGCATATGACCTTACGACTTGCACTGCTTTTTACTTAGTTACATTGATACCCATGGCGTTCAACGGTGCATCATCATGCGGCATTGGAAGGAGTTGTACAAGACAACTTTTCTTGGATTTTTTTCTTGCCAATTCTTGTGCATATTCATTCTCATGAGCATCCATCGATGTCATGCTTTTTTCTCTTTTTTCTTTTTTTTTTTTCGATGAGCTTTCAGTTTATTGGACCATCTCCTTTCTGCTTTTGAAGTTCAGGATTTACAATTCATGACTCACGGGATAGAAATTCCTCTGTTTCTAGAACATTTTCTACCAATCGATTCCTCATCCTTCAAACCTTGTAATTTTGCCAAGGATGTAGATTGGCCCTTCTTTGCCAGCTGCTATTGTTACGAGTCTAAAGTCACTGCAGATTGACGGCTGAGAAATGCATTGTAAATTCGGCTAAAATCTCAAGCCATTCAAGATTTTTTAGAAGTTTCAACTGAACAGTGCTGCGAACAAACTAAAATTGCGGTTCAGGGAACAGATTAGTTAGGGTAAATACAGATAAAGAAGGTGATAACAGATAAAAAGTAAGCTCAAAGCTTCGACGAATCATAATCCGACAGTGCGGCCCACCTTCATGGTCCATCCAGAAACCTCGAGGAAACCATCCAACATCGTCACGCACGCTTATTCCTATCAACAAGATCGTCTTGTCTATATTTATTGAAATGAAGCGGAGACTGACTTATATCACGGCGGCAGACGCCCACTTTGATCCATCCAAACAGGCTATTCTTAGTAAAGACACCTTGTCAATTCGAAGCGTCGACGCAGCCAAGGAAGATCGCTTTACATTTACTGCGAATGAGCTTCCGTTAGATGTAAGTCCTCGTGCAGTACGGGCCGGTGCTCATTTCAAGAGATGTGCACCTTCGCTGACAAGATTTCTGAACTAGTAGCTTTCCAAAAACTTGCAGAAGACTCGTGAACTTCATGTAAGATGGAGTTCCGAACAAAACTTCGCGCCTGTCGCACCGTTCCTCGCTCGCAAATCCCCCGGTTTGCACATTTTCCATAAATCATCGTCGGACAATCAATCGATTGAGAATGCTACGTATGTGAATATAAGTTCAATCGAAAGACGTACACAATACTCACTTCTACTGGCAACAGGGACGATTCTCAAATATGTCTACTTGTTCAAGATATGTTTGGGCATGACATCCAATGCGCACTGCAAGACGGGCCAATCTCGCAGCTACAAACTACAAAGAATTCCGCGTTCGTTTCGAACTCTCAACTGGCTAGATTTTATCACCAAGTATCGTCGCTCGACGATTTCGCTCAATTCGCTCAGCATCTTCTGTGCAATTCGACGGATAGTGAATGCGCTATAAAGATATCACAAATTGTGTCGGCAGATTCTATAAATGTCGACTTCGACTCCGAAAGTGACAACTTGATTATATCTATATTCTGGTCTCAGCCGCCTCCTGGAGCGCGGAGATGGACAGAGGACATTGTTGCGAAGCCATCTGACGGAAAGCTCGAGTTCGGCATTCTCTCAAGCGAGCGGGCTTTAGATATCGAAGATCTTTCTCTAGGGGGTTATCTGGCGGTCGTGGGTCATGACAGCAAGCTGAGTATGTTCTTTAGAGCTGCAAATAATTCCCCTGACTTGCTGACGAATTGCGTATAGCACCTACGCTATTTTCTTTTCCATCGCGACATCATGTGCTCTCAGATCAAGCCAGCTATACTTCCAGCTTCTCAGTACCAACTGGTCTACATCCCACAATGGAAATTACAATTTCTCAGCCAGCGCTGGTTTTGCATTCAGCTCCGGAAGATACCACTTGCTCTCTTTTCACATATTTGACTCTTCCGTCGACAGTGTTTGTCGATAAATACCAGCTGTCAACGAAAGACCCCTTGTTCTTGGGCTCACATAACTTGAAAGGCTTGCGGGTAGTTTCAGGCGAGACTGACCTTGAAGCGCCGGACTGGGTCATTCCTACATGGGGGTCCAATTTACTTATGGAAATCGCGACGCCCACCGAGGAATTCGGGATAAAGAACAGTGAGCCTTGGAATGTCACTATCCCGTTGCATCTGCGGTACTTGAAGCCGTCTACCAGTGGGCACCGACCCGTCTCTGTTCCCTGGCCGATTGTCTTCTGGGCCTGTAGCGCAGCAGAGGATCAGGAAATAGGCATTAACCCGTTCGACGAAGTCAATGTTGGATACGACGCTCTATTTCCTTCCAGGACCTTTTTTTATCACCTTCGGCCCGCAAAGGAGAAATTGCTGCAGGAAATCCATATCCCGGTCCTGCGCACATCTACTATAGCTGACCGCTTGATTGGAGACGCAACGTCGCAAGTAGAAATCGGCACAGTGACCGTCATTCTACTAGGATTTACCTGGGTGATGTGGAAGCTAGTGCAAGGTCCCCTTGTTGGGCGAAAAAGTACGGCGGATGTTAAAAAAAAGCAATGACTAGCTAGATACGAGGTAGTTTTTAGTAGACTTTTTCTATTTTTCTGTCTTGCTTCTTGGATCACAACACTAGAATTGGGATGAATTGGATAAATATAGCATAAAAG
Organism: Talaromyces borbonicus; assembly: GCA_002916415.1. NCBI lineage: Eukaryota > Fungi > Ascomycota > Eurotiomycetes > Eurotiales > Trichocomaceae > Talaromyces > Talaromyces borbonicus. The sequence goes on along the minus strand of NBSA01000028.1, from coordinate 160,463 downwards.
ATCTCGACTCAAAGCATCAGACATTCTACATAATCTCTGACAGTATCATTGTTGCACTGTGAAAAGGAAAACTCGGGATACTTTGTTTGGCAGTAGCACCTTTGTACCTGAAACATACACCCATGCAAGGAAAAGTACTGGGAAGATACTGCAAGTGGAGGTATTTTTGATTTTTGAGATAAAAGTCTCTAATGAGTCACGCAACTCCTAAAATCGGCGGGCGGACTGGATCCACTTTCTGTAATTACTGATGTTTCATTGGCCAATTCCGCTTCAGTGACGCCAGAGCGGTGAGAAGGGATTTGCTAGCGCCACGTTATCGCCGGTCGCTGCCCGTCCCTGCTAAAATCTCTTCTTCTCCCTCTCTCTCCTCCTCGACTTCCTCTTCTTCTTCTTCTTCTTCTCTCTTGTCCATCCCGTCATCTCTAACCTCACTCCATCCCACCATCTACAAAGTCTCCTCCATCTTTACCTTCGCTGAAGATTGATTACTATATAAACTCTCCCATCAATTGTCACCACCATCCGCCGGTACTGGTGAGCACATAGCAACCGCGCTTATGCGTGTATTCGTCTCCACTTTCACTTCTCAGGTAGGTTTTCGGGTTGTCCTCGCATATTATTACAGACTTGACAGACTCGATATGCTAATATCGCTGTTTAATCAGGACTACATTTCGGGTACGTCTCAGCAGTCTCCCCAGGTCTTTGTCCATGGACTCCTTGTCAATGACTGCGAGAAAGGAACTGCCGCTATGCATTTACTAACTTCCTATCAGATCACCTCTGGAAAGCTCGCATCAATTAATTATCAGTCGTCTCCCTCGTCATAACATTCTTCTTTTTCTACAATCATGTTCACTCAACTCCTCCGTTCGACGACTCTCCGAGCCAGCCCGGTCGCCTCGGTGAAGGCGAACTTTCCTCAGGTGCGGTCTCTGGCCACTGTAGACCGCCGCTTTGCTTCTACCCGACGTTTTGAGCCGGCGACCTTCACGATCCGAAATGGGCCTGTATTTAATGGCAAGTCCTTTGGAGCTAACGCCAATATCTCCGGTGAAGCCGTCTTCACCACTTCCTTGGTCGGATATCCCGAATCTTTGACCGACCCTTCATATCGTGGCCAAATCTTAGTTTTCACTCAGCCCTTGATCGGCAATTACGGTGTGCCTTCTGCCGAGAAAGACTCGAATGGATTGCTCAAGTACTTCGAGTCCCCAAATCTGCAAGCTGCTGGTGTCGTTGTTGCCGACGTGGCTGAGCAGTACAGTCACTGGACTGCCGTTGAAAGTCTAGGTGAATGGTGTGCTCGAGAGGGTGTTCCCGCTATCTCGGGAGTCGACACTCGTGCTATCGTTACCTATCTCCGTGAGCAGGGTTCTTCTCTCGCTCGTATTACCGTTGGTGAAGAGTACGATGCCGATGAAGATGAGGCCTTCGTCGACCCTGAGCAGATCAACTTGGTTCGCCAGGTGAGCACGAAGGCTCCCTTCCACGTCAGCGCTGCCAACCCCGAATGCCACGTTGCTTTGATTGATTGCGGTGTGAAAGAGAATATCCTCCGCAGTCTCGTGGGCCGTGGTGCAAGTGTGACCGTGTTCCCATTTGATTATCCCATTCACAAGGTCGCCCATCACTTTGATGGAGTCTTCATCTCCAATGGACCTGGTGACCCCACTCACTGCCAGGAGACTGTCTACCATTTGCGAAAGCTTATGGAGACGTCTCAAGTTCCCATCATGGGAATCTGCCTTGGTCATCAGTTGCTCGCTCTGGCTGCTGGTGCTCGTACCATCAAGCTCAAATACGGCAATCGTGCCCACAACATCCCTGCACTTGATTTGACCACTGGCCGCTGCCACATCACCAGCCAAAACCACGGCTATGCTGTCGACGCATCCACCCTGCCCAGTGACTGGAAGCCTTACTTTGTCAACCTGAATGACTCTAGCAATGAGGGTGAGTTCTAGATTATCCAGCCCACACATTTTTTTTTCATGTCACTGACCATTTCTAGGCATGATCCACAAGTCTCGTCCCATCTTCAGCACTCAATTCCATCCTGAGGCCAAAGGCGGTCCTCTGGACTCATCTTATCTGTTCGACATCTACCTCGACAGCGTCGCCAAGTACAAGAAGAACCTCAGCGTCTTCCATCCCACTCGTGAAAGCCGCCCCAGTCCTCTGTTAGTTGATCTTCTACCCAAGGAACGAATTGGTGTTGCACCTACTCAGGGTCTGCAAAACATCGCTCGTATTCCAGCTGCTCCAGCGGCTGTCTCGCAGCAGACACCTGCTGCTGCCGTTGCTGCTGCGTAGGTTATTAGTCACCGTTTCAGGTCTGGGTTTATTTGTCAGGTTTCATGTTTGGTCGGCGTACATTCTTACTTTTGCGAAAGGAAATAGTCGGATTTGGTTGTAGTACAAATTGCAGTTTTATATCTTATGAATTGTTGGAAGCAACAAGACACATAAATTGAATACTCAAGTTATTTGAACATCAAAACTGGCCCACGCTATTGTATTTGTGACTACCTAACATCATTGGTAAATGTATCGAAAGCGGACACTGTAACTGTAAGATTTCGCATTTCTCATGACTACGACAGTTACTCACTTCAGTCATTGGAAGACCAGGAGGAGATTTTTTGACTTGGACAAAATTTGAAATTCGCTCAATTGCATACCACCATAACCCGAACGCCTGTACATATGCACGAATAGGAACCAATAAAACAAAACATAACAAGGACTAGAGCAAAAGCAAGAACGCCTTCAAAAAAGCCCGGTCTTCATCGTTCATCCTTGGACATGGCTTTGCCGCGTTACTTGCCGAAACAAAAACAAATCAAGTCATTAAACATGATGAAACCTTGAAAATACGAGTCCAGCCCTATTAAGTGTGCGTAATCAGGGCAAGACATCCTTTAATATATCCCTCTGCGCTGCAGTCAAACTGGTGGGGAACTTGACGTTCACCTTGACCACCATATCGCCGCGATCTGTAGGTTTCTTGGATATAGGCATTCCCAAACCGGGGAATCGCTCTTCGTGGCCCGGTTGCGTGGGACCTGGTTTTGCGACTCGGATTGATTTGCCGTCGATTGTCTTGACGATGCGTTCCCAGCCGGTCAGCGCTTCTTTCAGGGTGAGGTCGACCGTGGTTATGAGGTGGTCGCCACTGCGTTTGAAGGTAGGGTGTTCTTTCTGTAATGGATTCGTTAGTAAGATATTGTTCGGGATATATGATATGGAGTGGATATAAGAAACTAGAAATAGACTTGTGGACATACCTCTGTCACAACTAGATGGACGTCTTGACGACCTCCTTCCTCCTGGTCGCCAACGCCTTTATATTTCAATTTCGAGCCGGACCTAAGACCAGGCTTGATCTTTGCTTCCAGCGTCACATCTTGCACGGTACGCTTGCCGCTGGGGTCGAATGTCTTGCTCTTGGTAACGACTTTTTTCGTTGTACCGTTGAATATCTCCTCGAGGGTCAAGTTGAGCGGTTTCTCAACGACCTGAGGCTCCGCAGTTGTCTCGCGTCGAGTATTGAATGCCGACGCACCACCACCGGGACCACCGGCGGCAGACATGCGAGGACCTCTACCAGCACCTCCAAAGCCACCACCGAGGATATTCGCGAAGAGATCGTCGTCGTCACCAAATCCCATGCCGCCAGCATTATTCTTCGCAAAGTTCTTGAAAATGTCGTCTGCATTGCTGAAGCTAAATGTGCTCGAACCACCCGGTCCCGTTGAAAATCGGTACGTGCGTGCACCACCTCCAGGTCCTCCTCCCATATTGGCAAAGTTGAAGCCTCCTGGCATACCACCAGGCATACCGCCTGCTGGTCCGGCTCCAGCTGCAGACGGCGGTGGTCCACCGCGGAGAAGATATTCTAATCCGAATTGATCGTATATTTTGCGTTTCTCGGGATCGGATAATACTTCATAGGCTTGAGATACCTCTGTAAGACGTTAGTATCACGTTACACTCATAACACACACCTGCAGAGATTGCATCCATCATGGAGTACATAATATAACATACCTTTGAATTTCTCGGAAGCTTTCGGATTATCCTTATTCTTATCAGGATGGTGTTTCAGAGCGGCTTTCCTGTATGCCTTTTTGATTTCATCTTGAGTAGCATCTGGCTTGATGCTCAAGGCATCGTAGAGTTTCGTCTCGGCAACCATGTTGAAGCGGCGAGAGAATTGTCAACAGTATAATTATTTTAGCTTTGGATTGAAAAAAGCAATGAAGTCGGTATCAAATCAAATCAAATCATCCAAAGTAGACATTTAATGTCAGAAAAACAGCGTGGCGTGCTGTCAATCGTATGTGCCCACTAACTGGCAAGTAACTAGTAGCTCGAAGTGGGTGGAAGGTTTTGTGCTTTTTGTGAGTTGTTGGGCAATGCGAGGAAAAGAATCAGAAATCAATGCAATTGGATAGTTGTGTTGTCCTATGCAATGGTAAATTTCGTTGAAGATGAAGTTTTGGGGGATTTGCAGGTGGAAAAGGAGGTGGTGAAGGGCGGTGGAGGGTCATTCTTTATGATGACGTCTAACGGCCAGCGGAGTCACGTTGGGCCTTCATGGGGCTTGGAAGGTTCGAGAACATTCGATTGCTTCACATTTTGTCGGCCACAGTTTCAGAATCCATTTAATTGTTCAATAATTGATATACAAGACATATTACAATATATTCAATATATTTGAATTATTGACAAAATTGTATATTGTATTAAATCGGCTACGCTGTTAGTTGATGGATATAGTTAAGATAAGATACGGAGTACATAAGGAACGATATTTATGGTGGCTCCGTCATACAGTAAGATTTTGTACAACTGGGGCGGTGGCGGCGGCCTCGATATCACAATTCAAATAGGCACGATCAGTGGCCGTTGACTATCTTTTTTGAAAATGTTTTTGGCAATGCAATGATGTTATTTCCACTAAAGTAGTCGCAGAAATCTCAAGTCATCACCAGTCTCATGCTAGACAAGAATTTTCTGGCCGAGAAGATGTGCCTGTCGAAGCCCAATCGTTGGTCCCTCATCATTTAGCACCTCAATGCGCTCGACGCTGCAGAAATCTTTCCCGTAACTGTCATTCAATTGCAAGTTTTAAAAGTATTCGACAGGATGCAGATACATGCACCAACATCCTAGGGCATCATGCTTGTACGATTGCGCATACAAAGTGTAGTTCGCTGAGCTTGTGACGGTGCGGGTACTGTCGGCTGTTCGGCTACCTGCTTACCGTATCGCGGAGGAAAAATTGAGAGCCTGAGGCCGCAATCTCTCCAAAGCTCCTCCATTTCTGTGCCGCAATCGACAACATTCATACTCTTTTCTATTCTTGCGTGAAAGTATCTGTCTCACCAGATCAACAAATCCACCATTGATGAACAATTGATCACAATAAAAACTTTTTGTGCTCAATACTGTTTTTTTTTTCTTGCGCTTCCGTGTGCTTGCAAGTCAAAATGGCAAGCGGCCTGAGGATCTTGGTTCCCGTGAAGCGCGTGATTGATTATGCTGTAGGTCTTGTGGACGAACTTTTACTGCTGAGGTTTCCCGATCGGTATTGTGGCCTCATATTAATTTCCAAATCTAACATATCACACTTTGAATAGATCAAACCGCGTATCAACAAGACACAAACCGGCGTTGAAACTGCCGGCGTCAAACATTCCCTCAACCCATTCGATGAAATTAGTGTCGAGGAAGCGGTCCGTCTTCGTGAAAGGAAAGGACCCTTGAAGGTCGATAGTATCTTGGCCCTATCGGCCGGTGGTGCCAAATGCGCCGATACCCTCCGCACAGCCATGGCTATGGGCGCGGACAAGGCTTTGCATATCGATATCCCCGATTCAGCGGATGGCGGGCCCGAGCCTTTGACGATTGCGAAACTTCTCCAGAGCGTTGTCCAGAAAGAAAATATCAACATGGTCTTGTTAGGAAAGCAGGCAATTGACGGCGACCAGGGACAAACGGGACAAATGCTTGCCGGGTTGCTGGGCTGGCCGCAAGCGACCCAGGCCAGCAAGGTTGAGATCAAAGATGAAAGCGGCACCGTCGAAGTCATCCATGAAGTTGACGGAGGTGTTGAGACGCTGAGAGCCACGCTCCCCATTGTCATTACCACCGATCTCCGACTAAACGAACCCCGCTACGCCAGTCTGCCCAACATCATGAAGGCGAAGAAAAAGCCACTGGAAAAGAAGACTTTAGCTGACTTTGGCGTCGAAGACAAGCGTCGGCTGAAGACAATCAAAGTCACAGGTTAGGATCTAATATCCTCGTTGACACCCGTTGAATGAGAAATGCTGACTTTGACTTCTAGAACCACCTGCCAGGCAAGGTGGCGGTAAAGTCGAGGACGTCGACGGCCTCGTTTCCAAGCTGAAGGAATTGGGCGCGTTATAGGATACGATGCGACGTGAAAAGGTAATGGAAATTGTCGTTCGATGCAATGGGTTTTTGGTGTACAATATATGCTGCATCGCCTAGAATATACATACAGTACAGGGTATGGCACAGGTTCAAAGAATTGTTGAAGTTCTGGAGAGAGAGAGAAGAAAAAGTCACACGTAGACATGTGACATTGGATGCCATTACCTCGTAGGGAAGGAGCCATGAAGCTCCAGAAAGTGGAAGGAAGCAATCCATGTATTAACTACTTAAATTCTTCTCTCTTTTCTTCTTCTTTTCTTCTCTTCTCTTTCCAAATATCGTCTCGACTACATGCAACGACATTCCCTAATATCTCTCTGTGGAATCATCTCCAGAATAGTGGCATCTCAAACTGAGATGCGAATGGTTAAACCCGGCAATGCCGAATGGTGGCGTAGAAGTTTGGTGAGTCGGTCTTCCCACAATCTAGGTCGCGCAGGACAGAAACACGCCAAAACATGACAGGGCTGTATTTTGGCATATGAGCTCCTTGGTCTTGAATTTGGATGCGATCGATGAGAATACTGCATCTCGTGGTTTGAGTTCAGCGTATGTCTTCATATCGCTTAAATCTACGTCTTCAATTTCACAAAATGTCTACTGCAGCTGAATCACAAAATGGATGGATTGATTTGATTGCTCGCCCTGCCTTGCCCTCTCGGATAAGCGGGGAACACTCGGATGCACATCCAGGGTTCCACCACAAGGGGACCACCAGGCTGGCACCAGCTGACGAGTCTAGTGGGCTATGACATCGTTGATAGCAAAATCGCCATGCAGCGATACTGATAAATGATTGATCATAATCGCACTGTCTAGCCTGCGCCACCCGCTTCGCTATATTCCTTGGTCTACTTCTCATTTTTGCTCAGTCATTGGACCTGCAGAGACCCAACAACAAGCAATTATTAATAGTGTTCATCGACCGACGATTCCGGCCGAGCCGTACAGACGCAACCATCAGGCAGATATATAGTTCGGGCAGTTCAGCCACTCCGATTGCGAAGCAGTGCAACTTGTTTCTTCTTCAACGACTTTACGAATATTAGAGATTTGAATGTCACTGTACCTGTTGTAAGTTGTCCCTGAGTGTACATTCCATGCCCTGCCAACCATCAAAGAGTCGCGAGCAGCTGATATCGGTACATTCCTCAAGGCCGCCGCATTCCCGTCCATTATAATTCACTCGGCTGCACCGGTCTGTGTTTCTACTTCGTCCAGCTTTCACAGCCAAGGTTCGTCATCTCAGGTTCCGATCATTGAAATCATATTTCCTACTCTATACAATGTTCGCGCGCGGATCACGAATTGCCATCTGGTCATTTTGCCATAACCCATACTGATTGCGATGAATTTTGACTACCAGGCCGGCCGCCCTGCCATGTCGCAGCGGAATTCGTGGAAGGACTATTCGAAAAAGGGACTGGGTTTTGGCAAGAAAGGATTCGACAAGGCATGGCAAGCCTTGGATAAATTAGGCGCGCCAGTCAATCGTCTTTCGAACAAAGTGGGTGCAGAAGCCTTTTGGCCTACGACATTGGACAAGGAAAGCGACAAGGCCGCGCGTATTCTGAGAAGCTTCTGCAAGGATGGCTTCTATGATCAGATTGACGCGGACGCGGCGGCGAAAACAGCGCAACAGGGACAGAACACTGACCGGAAACCGCAAATTGATCGACCACAAGGGAAGCAACGAGTCCTTGTGAAAATCCCCTCGGAAGTCATCAAAAAAGCCAAGGGTATCGCCATCTTCACAACAATGCGCACGGGGCTATGGTTCAGCGGTGCCGGTGGTAGTGGTGTCCTGATGGCTCGCATGCCAGAGACTGGAGAATGGAGTCCTCCCTCGGGTATTCTGCTACACACAGCCGCCATCGGATTTCTCGTCGGGGTTGATATTTATGATTGCGTCGTGATCATCAACACGTATGAGGCGCTTGAGGGGTTCAAAAAGCTACGAGCTACTCTTGGTGGAGAGCTCAGTGCAACAGCTGGTCCTGTCGGAGCCGGCGGTATCCTCGATACCGAGGTTCACAAACGACAAGCTCCGGTCTGGACGTATATGAAGAGTCGCGGCCTTTATGCTGGTGTCCAAGTTGATGGGACAGTTATTATCGAGAGAACAGATGAGAATGCGCGATTTTATGGGAGAAAGATTTCTGCACACGAAATCTTGACTGGCAAAGTCGCACATCCGCCCGAGTCCATCCGAACTCTGATGCGAACAATCAAGGCCGCCCAAGGTGATTTGGACGTCAGCGAAAGTGAATTACCGCCTGCTGGAGAGGCACCTGGTGATCACATTATCATCTCGGAGAACGACCCTGGGTTCGGCGTTCCAGCGCCAGATGATCCTGACCCGTTTGGTGTCCATGCTCTCGAAGAGCAGGGTCTATTCATTCGTGAAGCAGGAACACACAACCGGCCGAATCAAGAGGTCTTTGAATTCCGCCCTAGTCCTTCAAGTCCAATTTATAACTCATTTGCCAGAAAAAGTAGTGACTCGTCGCCGCGACAGAGTTGGCGAGCCAGTCTACAAAGCACAAAGAGCTATGTTAGTGTGGATAGAGGGACACAAACAGAAGACACGGGACCTGCTCAAGCTGCTCGTTCAGCCAGTGTTGCGTCTTCTCACAGTCTTCGAGATATGCCCGAGTCGCCTACTGGGAATCCGTGGGATACTCCCGATACATCTGATGATCATGATGTGCATTCCGATACTAACGGTGACTTTGAAATCCACGACGCTAGCAACGCTACAGTCGCCAAATCCGAGCCAATCAAGCCAGTGGTCTCGACTCCATTAGACGAGGGCCCATCGTCTTCGAGTTTCTCACGGCCGCGTCTGGTCACAATTCCTAAAAGAGTTCCGCCCGCTCTTCCTCCTCGAAATCCTGTTCGCGGACTTGGATCGCAGATCGGTCAGGGGCCACCTAGTGCTGGTCTCGTGTCCCCTAATTCTTTAACGCACGATGGAGTTCCGACGAGTGCTGACCTTCCGTCTGATGTTGAGAAAGAGGTGAAGCTCGAGGAAGAAGCCCATGAGGAAATGAATCAAACGCACGTCGTGGATTCAAAACCCAATGTCGAGGAGGAGCCAACCGCCACCGAAACAGAAGAGTTTCACTCAACCCCCACATCGCCGACTGAGGAGCTAAAGACACTCGAATTGAGTGACGAGACAACAGTCGCAGATGAGGCTAAATCAGAAGCAGTTGCCAAAGGAGAAATAAACGGCCACATAGAAAAGGAGACTGCGGGGGTGTAATTTTCTGGAAAGGGATGTCTATTTCTCTCGGGAGGCGTTTTTGTGCTTGGCTGATTTGGACTCATGTCTTGTTGGATTTCGGGGAAATAAAGGGGGGTTCTCGATGCTTTGGCGCCGGTCTGTCGTATGTTCTGGAGGATCTGTTTCCTATATTAATCTTTGATGATCGTGCAAGCGTTTACGATTGCATTGAACGTGAGATGGGCGCACGGAGGCAGCATATGACAATAGCATGTTGATGTTGCCGTTTCTTTTCTTGGAATACTATGATTTAATCGTGTCGTTTTGACACCTCGATATCTTTGTTATACCTTCTCAAAAATTTTCAATCACATGTTGGAATGCACCTATTCTGTTGGAAGCATCTTTTGACGCTAAATGAAACGACAGAATCGAGATGGTCGCTTGCAATTACCCTTACAACTGTCGAAGCGAACCCACTAAAAGCTACTTGGGATACGCGCTTGTAGCATACCGTAATAAGTAGCTTCAAAAAATCCCGAGATTTGCCATGCTCGAAGACCTGTAGAATTAAGGACTAACCAGGTGCCTGCCACTTCTTCGAGAGTCCAGACTCTAGTTAGTCATGTGTAATTCGACATCTCGCACCAACCTAGTACTAATCGAAGATCTCTCCCCGGAAGGAATATGCATGAGAGGTATAAAAAGTCGTTTTATATGATGGTATCTACGGGACTGATCTCTAGAAGGCTAGAGTTGCGCGGGCGAATCGGGATAAATCAAATGAGAAAAAAGCAAGCATATTCCAGACATTATTTTTTGCTACCTGACTTAAGTAGACTAGGTATTTTAGACCCGGAACTTGTCGTTGATAACGATTCATGGCACACTTTGCCACATGGCATCTCCATATCTATATCTTGCGTTGGGGCTAGGTATTTCCAAGGTTGTGTCTGGAACTCTTGAGGTACCTCGGTAGTAACCTTGGAAGGTGTTGACCTTGTAAACAATAATAGAGTAAATCACAGCCGAACTTCCGATGTAGTTTTCTCTAGATACCTACCATCTATGTGAGATCCTGATCGGGCATTGATTTTCGATTCCAGGCCACGGGGTCTTTTAGATCGATCTTATGGTGGGCTCTGATTGACTATCCAGGGACGTATCGTATCGTAATGGTGAAAAGAAATTTGGCAGAGTAGAGAAATGAAAAAAAAAAAAAAAAAGGAACGACAATTCAATTCAAATCAATTCATTATGCTGATTGTCGTTCTTAAGCAGAGCGACAGACCGAGGATAAGAATCAAAAGACAACCTTGGAAAGTCGGCACTTATCGGTACCTCTACAAGGGTCTATGCCGTGCTGTGTAGGCGCTGTCTCATTTACGTTTCTACCACCTAAAAAAGTACGGCGTTAGAAATGACTTGGCGTGCTGTCACAAACTAGATATTTTTATTACAGGGTAATCGTATTCTCGTTACGATTACTCCGAATACTCCGTAGGAAGATTTAGAAAGAAAAAAAAATCAAAAAATCAAAAACGAAAACTATTGAAAGATTCGACTCATTCGAGAACTATTCACGTAATTCACTCGCTTGTAGAGTTTATTACTATTCCCCGTCCGTACGAAATGTGCGAAAATACGAACCACGAACTTAATACGCCATACTGATGGCTGATGAACCATCATGACATGAAAATACACTCAAGGGCTTTGCGGGACTCAGGGCCTTGTCAACCTGTTCCCACACGGAGGGCTCCGGCTGCACCCCCGAGGTTTTGTCTCCACGATGTTACTACTGTACTATGTACTCCGTACCCTTTTTTCGAAAAAAAAAAAAAAAAATACCGCTACTTTTTATGTTCCACAGCATAGCTAACTCAGTTACTAGTACTTACCTGGTAACTTAGTTGGTTACTTGCTCCGTGAATTATGATCTTAGCGAGACCTGTGGGCCTCATTGCGGAGAACCAACACTAGCAAGTATCCAATAACTACATCGATAGAACAATTAAAGTGCAACGGACTGCTAGCGGCATGGTACGACTAGAAGTCTATGAATCACCGAGTCAATGCGTCAAAATGCCCGGTGGAGATTGGATGGCCCCATTTCAGCTTTGTCCAGAGTGGGTTAAAGGCTTATTTTGACTCTGGAAAAAGGGCCTATTTTTTGTGCCCTTTTTCCATTCTAAAATCCCCAACTTAATATCCGTACCAACTACGGAGTATGGTGGTTTAATCAGGCAGAATATGCCCAACTTACTTCTAAGGTTATTGGAATGTTGGGAGGAGACAATTTTTTCGCGCTTTATTGTTGTATTGTTGTATACATTTCGAGAGCAGATATTCAATAGTGTAGGGAAAAAAAAGCATGGTATCGTATCCTGGCCTATCCAGACGCCGAAAAAAAAATCGAGAATCAATGGAATTAAACTTTTATTTTCACTTCACTGTACATTAATTTCGGTAGTCATCACGATCCCCTTGGAGGGCGCAGGCTGTGGCACTCGCTCGGGCAGAATTTTCTCCTCGCTGCCAGTCCGATAGAAGGTCGCCGAGGCACTGTGTCCTGTCGCATTGGGAGACGAACTGCCGTCTTCGTGACCCGTCAATTCATCAAGATCGTAAGGGTCATTCCAGTGCGCCGACCGCTGGTTTGCGTATCGACTGCCGTACCGATTGCTGTTGGTGCCGTAGCGGTATGATTGCGAATTTGTGTACTCGGACAGTTTGAGTACTTTGCTAACCAGAGGCTTCAATGATGGTATACAGGCCGCTAGAATACCCATATTGACTTGGAGGCTATTTCGGATTATTAGCTAGACATTCCACGACCAAAAATGACAAGAAGAATCTTACATTGCGAAGAAGAGGATCGAATCGTTGCTGCAGTAGAATTGATGAGTACTTGAAAGTCCTTGTTTTTAAGATTAGATATCGTAGAGGACTAGACTTACTAGTAACCGTCTACCGAATTGGCGTAAGCAATCTGATATACACCGTTGGTGATTCCAAATGCAACGGCACTTCATTATCAGACTCGTTAGTTTCCAACCTATCAGGACATTCCGGAGAGGCATGACTTACACATAACCCAGGCTCAGCACGCCGATTAGATACAAGCGGACTTTGCGTTTCATTTGCAGCTTCCAAATAATGGGGATCGGCAGGGAAGCGAATAGCACGTCCGTGAAGATATTGAAAGCTGTTCATCACACAGAAACGAACCTGTTAGCGGAGTCATTTGCGTTGAGAGTTGTAGGTTATTTGATGCACGTACCAGTATTCATCAGCGCAAACGTGACAAAGAGATGGATAGAATAGCATGTGGCATCCGTGATCGTATGGTCCCAAAAGGCAGACATGGGTTTGCAGAAAAGGAAAAAGGTCATCGAGCCCATGAAGCAATAGGCGGCAACAAACACTAATAAATTGCACAAGGGGTTAGCAAGATATACGAATGGTACGAGATCCTTGATATCAAGATTCAAGGAGCACGATGGAGCTTACCGATGGCCGCCCATAAACACCAAGAGTACCAACGAGTCGGACTGAGCCGTAGCAAGTTCAGGCCGATTGATATTTTAAGTAGAGCCATTCCGAGGCAGGAAGATATAATGACCTGCCAGAACGCCGCTTCGTCCATTTTTGCGGAATCCGACATGGAGACGAACACATTGTGATGGCCCAACCCATGGAATCCCTTGAAAATGTAGAGAGCCCATGCTGCGATTGAACATAGCTGCTCAGATTGGTGTAAAGTCAGTAGATGTTGATATTACCTCCAGACCCTATTCCTCCCTGCGATCGAAATGTAAAGTGAACACAAAAGAAAGGCTTACCGCAGCGCCTCCCATAGCCCAGTCATCTCTCCCGGTGCTTTTAATGATCCTGATTCGAACATACAGGCGCATAACCACGGCGGAGATGGCGAGGACAAAAACAACGGTCTGGATTGCCAGGATTTGCGCCAAATGATTATCATTCGGGTTGTAGTCGGCCTTGTTTGGGACCTCCATGACGGCTATGTTGACGGTTGTGCCAATTTTCCCGGCATAGAATAATAGAATATCTTTGCCGTTCTCTAGATCCAATAGACCACTCTTTTCGATATGCGAATAATCACAGCGAGCAAGATAGCGGACCCCAATATTACTGCATAAGCAGTCGATCTTTTAAATTGGACTCAATCTATATGGCAAGGGGGGATACTCTTATTCATTTATCAGGGTCAATGAGGGAATTTTAATTTAGAGTAAATCTGTCACTACTAAGTACTAGACCAAAGACTGAAGACTGAAGACTCAATCGCGCAATCACTAACCTACGAGTGCGGCATAGATTACACTGGAACCAATCGTAATTGGTAGGTATGACTAGGTAATCAATCCATGGTTACTTTCAACTTTCAAGCGCCATCGGGATGTGCATAAAGTTTTCGTTGGTACGTTTGACTCGGTTTGAGGCGCAGAAATTACTTAGTCCAGTATTGCTTGTACTAAGTAGTAAGTACTACCTAGTACCTAGTACCTAGGTACCACCAGAAACTGAAGGATCTAGTTCGGTTTCTGCTTAACGAGCTAGAGCGAAGCAGGTACAGATGGGATTCCCGGAGAGATGGTTCGCTTAGAAGAAACTGACTCGACAGGGTTCTAGGGACAAGAATCGGTCTCCCTGAAAAAATGTGACTCTATAATTGGTTCTCGTGAAGCCATCAACTTCGATTTGAGGTACATAAACTGTCGATCAAAAAGTCGGTCTTTTTCAATCGCCACGAGAGGCACCACCCCTCCGTATAATCCGTACAATCCGTACTCCGCGGCGAATTCAGGTAGAGTAAAGCTAGGATGGTCGCAGTATCGCTTGACTAGGTTGCAATAGGAAACTGGACCAGAACCGTAACTTATAATACCACTACGTGATTAGTTCGTTCAGCAATGTGCATACGTATGTGTTTAGCCAAATACGAGCGAGGATTTACCGGTACACAACTCACATTCATCCGGAGGCCGGAACCCCCTTGGCAAAGCACGGGAATCCCTCCGGAATAGTAATCTTAAAGTTGAAGGAGATTGCAACGCATGCTAGTCAAGCCAACCGCAGTCCTATTCGCGGATCGAGGGACGACCCCATCCTCTTGTGGGCCGTAATTGCAACTTGTTATTAGCGAGCGCCACCGCTTGTGGAGATTCGGAAGAAATCGAATTCGGAAACACGAAGAATGAGCCCTAACTTAAGTTGACTAGTCACTGACTAATTAGTTAACTATGAAGTAGTATGAAGTAAATTGAGCGGCCAACACAGATGGGATTCGCTGTTGACTACACCGTCGACCATGATTGGAAGAAATTTGCTATTGGAAGCAGATGTATTATGGACTAGGAAGGTCAGGAAAGTGCTGCATCTGGAGAAAACGTGGCGAAGTCCGGACTTTGAAATTTGAACATGCTATTTTGTACTAGATTAGCTAGCTACCTAGCTAACTACTCCATCGTCGCGATTCTAGCTAGTTATTTTTGACCGGAGAATACCACGTTTGTCCATAGCACGGCTCAATAGTGGGAGACTATTGGCCACTAAGTTATGTAGGTGCTAGTTATCCCGTTTTTAAAATAATGCTTCCAGATCGATTCTTTTTCGAAGCTCCTCCGGGAAGACATGCATCTCATTAATTTCATGCCATGACTTTCGAATTGCCCTGTAATCCACCCTCCCCGCTTTGACCCTCCAAAGACCATTTTGGATTGTTTATTGCCTTTTGACAAGGCCACGCGAGAGTAGCTAGCTTATGGGAATGATTGGGGTGACATCCTTGGACGTATTCTAGGAGGAACGGCTTTTCGGCAGTTGGGCTAAATCTACGCCGTGCCTTGACAAGCCTATATAAAGCTCCGGGCTCCTCCCCGAAGCCCTCAATTCAGAATTTCCTTGTACTCGACCACCGGTCTCTCTTCCACTTTCTTCCCCTTTGTACAAACCAGGTGTCGTGTCCCAGGGCTTCACAGACTTTTGATCGAAAATGCCGCTTAATTTCAAGAGTTTGTGGCTCGCGGTAGCCTTGCCAGCATCTGTTGCCACAGCAGTGCAGCTGCCCAACGTCCTTTTCAAGGACGTGGTTATTGTTGGCGGTGGTGCTTCTGGTGCCTACGCCGCTGTTCGTCTTCGAGATGATTACAATAAATCGATTGCTCTCGTAGAGATGCGCGATCATCTGGTAAGTTCGAATTTCCCAAAGAGTGTCCCGGACATAGCTACCTGGACGCGCCTTTTGCATTCGGGATTGTTACTGATGAATTGCAGGGCGGTATGGTCAACACATATATAGATCCTAAATCAGGCACACCTTACGATTACGGGGTGGAATCCTTCTTGGATCTGGGTCAAGCAAAGGAGTTCTTCGAGCGGTTTAACATTGCGATGGGTCCAGTGCCTCAGGCCAATGTCACCAACGAATACATCGATTTCACAACTGGTGCCGTCGTGAACCTTTCGATGCCTTCATTCCCCGATCAGATTGCTGCCATGCAGAAGTTCCTCGACGTAGTGGAGCCCTGGACGAATTTAACCCAACCAGGCTACTGGAACTTCCCTCAGCCGGCTGACATTCCTGCCGATCTGCTTCTTCCGTACGGAGACTTCATTACCAAGTACGGGCTCCAGGATGCTATTCCTCTCATCTACGAGACCACCGGATTAGGTCTCGGCAACATGACTCAGGCAACAACCATGTTCGAGCTGCAAGCATTCGGAACGTACATGGCACAGGCCTTTACTGGTCAATTGGACTCGTTCCACCCCGCCACCGGTGGAAACCAAGCTCTATATAACGCCATTGAGAAAGATCTCGGTGATGATGTTCTATATAGTAACACCGTCACCCACAGTCTCCGCACCCCGTGGGGAGTTTTCCTCACCACGCAGAACAACGCCACAGGCGAAATCACTTTGATCACCGCCCGTCAGCTTCTGATGGCTATCGAGCCCAGTTCAAGCAACTTGGCTCCCTTTAATCTTGACGACAACGAACAGACGGTGTTGTCCAAATTCTTCTACACTCATGAATTCGCGGGTATCGTGAACAACACCGCCTTTGCCGCGCCCATGGCATACCTTAACATGGCTTCCGGTGCTGCTCCGGACAATTTCCTTGTCCTTCCCAACACCCCCTTCGTCAACGAAATTGCCTACCTTGGTGCCGACAATCTCTTCCACGTCATCATTGTCGGTGACGAAACCCTCGACGAAGCTGGTGCGAAAGCTTTGATGCAAGAGAATTTTGAGACTTTGCTCAAAGCCGGCAAACTCGCTGAACCCTGGAATGGGCAGCAGATCGAATGGGTATCCTTCGACGTCCACGGACCCATGCACGCTCGCGTTACTGTCGAGGATGTTCAGGCTGGATTTTTCCAGGACCTCAATGCCCTGCAAGGCCAGCGTTCAACTTGGTGGACTGGTGGTGCCTTCTCGTGCAACTTCCAGACCACTCTATGGCAGTTTGACGAGACGTTGATTCCCAAGATTCTCGCCAACCTCGAGTAGAGAAGGGTATCTGCACTGGGAAGAAAAACAAGCATGCATGCACAAATAGCATTTTATTATTGTTTTCAGTTAGATGTCCATAAGCATAGAAATATTTTAATCCCATTTTCAATAATCCGAGTGCTTCATAACTCAATTTTATCTTATTGTTGTCATGGATAGGGCAGTCAACCTGTGAGGATGACAGTTGTAGTTTGTAGTTTGTACAAAGTGAGGAAAGTTGGACGAAAGAAACGAGGCGCAAGGCAGCCACGGGTGCCTGGACGGGTGCCTGGCCCCAAATGGAGCTCATTACCCAATCTGGCTAGCTCTAGCTTGGAGGTGCTGAGCCTCCACGCTAACTTATAAACTAATTAAATAAGATCAGAGTCCAAAAGACAATTTGTTTTCTGTACAGTCCCTCTGTCTGTGATGCAATTCAGTGGTTGAGCTGCCTTTTCCCAGGATTACTGAGTGACAATACCATGGCTCCTACTCCGTTCAAGGAATCGTTCATTGCTGTCAGTGGCACTTTTCCGTCGCTGAACCAAGGTGTGTGCTGTGTCTTTGGTTTCTTCTTCTCTTCTACGTAGTACAATGTTGTCAGTGTCACGCACCATGGCTAATCTACGATTGCAATGGGTGCAGCTGCTTTAAGACAAATAATTGAAGATGGTGGTGGAACTTTCAGTCCCAAAGTGACCAACAACTGTACTCATTTAGTGACTACACCCGAAGCTGCAGCAGGAAATAATGCTAAATGTGCGTGATTAGCCTATGCTAGGTCGACTTTTGTGTGAGACTAAGAATTTGATGGTTACAGTCAAACAAGCTTCGGCTCTGGACAACTGTCACATTGTTTCTCTGGACTGGCTTCTCAACTCACAGGGCAAGAAATCCAAGTTATCTGAGAAGAAGTATCTGTTGAGCAACAACAACAACAACAACAACAACAACAACGGCAACAACAACGGCAACAACAACGGCAACAACAACGGCAACAACAACGGCAATCAGAATGGCTCGAAACCAAATAAGAAGACTGTATTAACCGATACGGACAAGAAAAGGCCTGCGCAGTCAATTGTTGATGAGGAAGAGCCTCCATCAAAAAAGCAGCGTGACGACAATGCAAATCCAGAAAAGAAGAAAATCCATGTTCCTGTAGACCAGGGCTGTAAAAATGGTATATCAGGACGAGAATACAACCCATTGGACTCGGTTTCCCCCCGCTAATCATTTCCCAGCTGCGTACGAAGTTGTGATTGACGACAAGGATGTCATTTGGGTACGGTAACTTTCACAACAGGAGGATTCATTTCTCTTGGCTAACTTAGACAGGATGCATCATTGAATCTGACCAGTTCGAGCAATAACAATAACAAGTTTTATCGGATTCAACTTCTCAGCTCAAAGTCGGAACCCGATGCGTACAGATGCTGGACTAGATGGGGAAGAGTTGGCGAAACAGGCTCGGGTGCTATGGCTGGTCCATTTGATTTTGAAGCCGCAAAGAAAGCGTTTGAGAAGAAATTCAAGGACAAATCTGGACTCTCGTGGGATGACCGATTCGAAACACCAAAGCCGGGGAAATATTCGTTTGTCGAAATAGACTACGAAGAAGATGACCCGGCTGAAGAAGCTGCCAAAGCCAAAAAGAAAGAGAAATCAAAGTTTGAAGCAGTGGACCATCCAGTTCCTGAAAGCAAGCTCTCGAAGCCCGTTCAGGAAGTCGTCAACCTCATCTTCAACCAGGATTTCGCGCTGCAGGCACTACAGGACCTAAATTTTGACGCAAACAAGTTACCTCTGGGAAAGCTCAGCAAACGCACTTTGCAGACGGGCTTTCAGACTCTGAAGGACCTTTCGGATCTGATCAACGACTCTTCTCTCGCAGCAAGTAAGTATCAGCAGTCAATAGCAACGGCATTAGAAACTTTGAGTAATCGCTATTTCACCATCATCCCACATGCCTTTGGACGTCGTCGACCCCCGGTCATCAATACTTCGGCAATGTTGCGGAAGGAAGTTGAACTTCTCGACAATTTGACGGATATGGAGATTGCCAATCAGATTTTCAGTGATTCTCTCACTACCGACAGCGAGATTCACCCGCTCGACCGGCAGTTCGAAGGCCTGAGGCTTGACGAGATGACACCACGTAAGTACTATATTCTGAATACATTGCTGCTTGATAATAAGGTAGATTTGTAGCTAACTAAGCAATCAGTGTCCCATTCCTCGTCGGAGTTCCAAGAGATAGCTCGGTATCTCCAGACGCCTGGCCCAACTCACCATTACCAATTGACGGTAGGTGTACCCGTCCGGTCGCCGATTGTTGCCACTTACTGATTCTTTCAACCATTTAGCCCGAGGATATATTCCGTATCGAGCGGAACGGCGAGTACGACCGCTTCGAAGGAGCCGGAATGACCCAATTACCCAACGACAATCGGCGGCTACTATGGCACGGATCACGGTCTACCAATTTTGGAGGTATTTTGAGCCAAGGACTGCGAATTGCACCTCCAGAGGCCCCTGTGAACGGCTACATGTTTGGCAAGGGGGTCTATTTTGCGGATGTCTCCAGCAAGTCAGCCGGATATTGTGCGTCATACGCAAGCCGGAATACCGGTCTGATGCTTCTCTGCGAAGTTCAACTCGGAGATCCAATGCAGGAGCTTGTTAATGCAAATTACAAAGCTGGCGAGGATGCAAAGACAAGCGGAAAATTGGCCACTCTCGGTAAGGGAAGTACGGTTCCAGCAGGTTGGAGAGACGCCAGTTGTGTGCACCCGAGCTTACAGGGTGTGATCATGCCGGATGTGTCGCTTGGGTTGGATGAGAAGCCACACGATGGCCGTCCGCTACAATACAACGAGTACATTGTCTACGATGTCGCTCAGATACGTCAGCGGTACTTGTTGAAAGTGAAGATGTGATAGGGCTGTTACTGATTCAGTTGCAGGATTCAGTTGGACATAAATAGCGCATGATGAGCCTGTAGATATCGATGCCTCGTAATAAAAGTCCATAATCCGGAGTGTACTCGAGATATCTCCAATATTCCAGAGAACTACAAAATTTAGCACGGTGAATCGTATACAAGCAACCAAATAGGCTAAGTTAGGGTAACTGCTGTGCTTATCGGGTTGTCTGATAAGAAAGCTTGGCAGGTTGGTTTTCGACTCGGCGCGACGCCCATGCTATTTTCAACCTCTTTCCAACCTCCAGGGCTATCTTCAACTTTTCTCTCTCCTTTAATGGGAGGGCGTATTTCATTTTTGACATGATCCGTTCATTCCTAACGGCAGCTGTGCTGGCTGTGACCGCGCATTCGCAATACTTTCCTCCCCCGCG
The DNA here is from genome assembly GCA_002916415.1 of Talaromyces borbonicus. Taxonomy (NCBI): domain Eukaryota; kingdom Fungi; phylum Ascomycota; class Eurotiomycetes; order Eurotiales; family Trichocomaceae; genus Talaromyces; species Talaromyces borbonicus. The sequence goes on along the minus strand of NBSA01000028.1, from coordinate 139,882 downwards.
CGAAGGCCTCAAAATTGTTAAGTCGAAATCCACCGAGGGGGTCACCATATCATACAAGGAAGTGAGTCAGGCCTCACTACTTTCCAATTCTTTCGAGACACTGAAATCGTGATCCAGCCAGGAATTTGTGAAACTACTCCAAACGTCAAATCCTTCTCCGGTTATGTTCATCTTCCGCCGCAGACGCTCCAAGACGTCAACCTCGACCAGAATTACTCTATAAATACATTTTTCTGGTTCTTTGAATCGCGAAACAACCCCGAAAATGCTCCCCTATCGATCTGGATGAACGGCGGGCCTGGGTCCTCGTCAATGATCGGCTTGTTCCAAGAAAATGGGCCTTGCAGGGTGAATTCAGATTCAAATTCGACAACACTCAATCCGCATTCGTGGAATAATTATGCTCATGTCTTGTACATTGACCAGCCCAATCAGGTTGGCTTCAGTTATGACGACCTACAAAACGGGACATACAATCTTCTCACTGGCGAGTTAAAGCCGATAGAGGGCGAGAAAGCAATCCCTGAACAGAATAATACTCTTTTGGTTGGAACATTTCCCACTATCGAAGGTACGCGTTCGACAGCAAATAATACCGAGAATGCCGCGCGGTCACTATGGGAATTCGCGCAAGTCTGGTTTACAGAATTTCCAGAGTATAAGCCGCACGACGACAAAGTAAGCATCTGGACTGAGTCGTACGGTGGTCGATATGGGCCCAGCTTCACGACGTTCTTCCAACAGCAGAATGAGAAAATTGCGAATGGAGAATTGCAAGGGCATCAAGAAATTCACATGGATACCTTGGGTATCGTGAATGGATGTGTAGATTTATTAACATCAGTGCTAAGTAAGCCTGTTTTTGCCTACAATAACACATACGGCATTGAGGCTATCAATGAGACTGTCTATAATGGCGCTGTGGAAGCGTGGAGCAAGAAGGGAGGCTGCCGCGATCAGATTCTGGAGTGCCGAGCGGTCGCTGCTGTGGGAGATCCTCTGTTTTTGGGTAACAACGACACCGTCAACGCATTTTGCCACAACGCCTCTGACTATTGTGACAACACTGTTGAGGGACCATATTCTGAATTTGCGGGTCGCGGGTACTACGATATTGCGCATAACATTCTTGATCCATTTCCGCCGAATTATTTCAAGGGATTTCTGAGCCAGAGTTGGGTTCTGGGAGCGATTGGTGCCGCCGTCAATTGGACCGAAAGCGTAGAGTCGGTTTTCACTGCGTTTCAAAATACAGGTGACTATGCCCGATCTGACGTTCTCGGCTATCTTGAAGATATCGCATATCTTCTTGAGCATGGAATCAAAGTGGCTTTGGTATACGGTGATCGGGATTATGCTTGCAATTGGATCGGTGGAGAGAACGTCAGCTTAGCGGTTGAATACAGCGGCGCCGACCAATTTCGTGCCGCAGGCTATGCCGATTTGACCGTCAACGATACTTTCATTGCTGGAAAGGTCCGACAAGCTGGCAATTTCTCATTCATTCGAGTCTATCAAGCCGGTCACGAAGTACCTGCGTATCAACCAGAGGCATCTTTCGCCATCTTCAATCGATCCTTGTCCAACCTCGATATCGCAAGTGGTCGGATCTCGACCGCGCAGAATACGACTTATCATACCGAGGGACCGTCCAGCACGTGGGACATCAAAAACGAAATCCCTCCTGAGCCGGAACCGACGTGCTACGTTCTGTCGTTGCAGGAGACGTGTACGAAAGAAGAAATTGAATCGATTGTCAACGGCACATCACTGATTGAGAATTACATTCTAGTCAAGAATGATCACAAAGCGGACAGCAATGCGGCTGACAGCGCCCCATCCTTGGATTCTCCGGAAACTACCAACACAATCAAGGACGACGAGGGAAAGAAACCCAGTAGTTGGTTCCAGATTATATTTTCGTTGTCAGAATTCTTTGACATACTTCTATAGATTTAGTTCATACGATATAATTAACTTGCTTATTGATCTTCTGTAAGTATATTGAATAATTACCCAAATAGGAAGGTTTTCCCGATGCAGAGAATCTCGCCGAAACTTTCCAAAGTTTTCGCTCGATCTGCGGGGAAAGCCCCACACTTTGATCGTCTTTTCATAGATTAGGCTTTCTCATTGGTCCGTGGCCCTTGTACTCCCCGACCACCACGAATCACAGCTCAATTTTACATTCAATTGGTATGGAGTACTTTGTGCGTCCTAGCATCAAGTCTGGAATTTGATTTTACTGTCAAGAATTGCTGCAGTATTTGGACTGGCGTGGGTTGGGAGCTCTTGGCCTTTCACTTGCAAAGGTCGCTTAAGTGGTTTCTCGGACATTATTCGCTTTGTCAGCCTGCACGTGTAAACTAGCTCTGAATCACCCTTGTTCAGTTTCTCGTCACTACATTTTCTTTGGTTGCGGCAATCTCGTCTTATATATTCTTCAATAGCAGTGAGGATTTGACGAGCCTCAAGAATTCTGTCCTGGAGTTCTGACAAGATGGCTGCAGAATGTACGCTTGACCACTTTCCTCTGTTGATGACGCATAGCAATTGACAGACAAATTATTTGTAGATGTCGATTCCTCTGTTGCACACGACAAAGGCGAGGCTGCTCTCGAAGAGCCCGTCGACTTTCCGCAGCTCACCAAAACCACAGAACGCAAACTGATGGCCAAGATTGACCTTCACATTCTGCCGTTTCTCTGCGTTTTGTACCTAATGGCTTTCCTTGACCGGTTCGTCTTTTAAAGAAAAACATCTCGGAAATGCCGACTTCGGGGACTAATTGACATCCCAATAGAGTCAACATCAGTAATGCGGTGCTCTTCGGCCTTCAGCAAGACCTTAACATTGTCCACGGAACAAAGTACAATACTGCACTGACCATATTTTTTGTCCCATATATCATTTTCGAGGTAAATCAAATACTCGGCGTTCAGAATCCGGAGGCCTACTAGGCACTACCTAGGTATCTGTGAAGAACCGAAGACTGACAAAGGGACTACAGATTCCATCGAATATTCTTCTCAAAAAGCTTAAACCTCACGTATGGCTCTCCTTTTGTATGGGCATGTTCGGATTCGTGATGGTCATGCAGGTAAGTTGTCTCCTTCTTTGCCATGGCTTTTTCAATATATTAATCGATTTTTAATAGGGTCTGGTCCAAAATTGGAGTGGCTTAATGGCCACTCGCTTCTTTCTTGGTGTCTTTGAGACTGGAATGTAAGGTTCTATACTATTCTACATTCTACAATGACTTTGAGCTTACATCTTGCACAGGTTTCCGGGGTGTAAGTTGACAAGCCGTCTTACTCTTTCTGAATGAATTAACGTAATGTCAGGTTTCTATCTCATGTCTTGCTGGTATACCCGGAGCGAAGCCCAGAAACGCTTTTCCTTCTTCTTCGGCTCCACCACTCTAGCCGGTGCATTTGGCGGTATTCTAGCCTATGGAATAGGGAAGATGAATGGTATCCGCGGTTACAAGGGTTGGCGATGGCTATTTATAATCGAGGGATTACTGACTATCGTCATTGCTGTCGTGTGGTTTTGGGCGCTGCCCGATTTCCCGGAAACAGTGACTTGGATGAATGAGGAAGAGCGCGCGTTTGTCAGGGCAAAGCTTGAAAGGGATACAGGCAAATCAGCACATGCACGAGCTACAACTTGGAGGGATGCACTGGCAGTTTTTAAGGACTGTGAGTTACTAATTCGCATTCCTTAGACAAGTAATAAAAATTGACCATTGGCCCTTCTGCAGACAAGATATTTGTCGGAGGATTGGCATATTTTGGACTCATTGTTCCAGCTTACGGTATGGACATGCCCACGAGGCGCATTGAATTAATGTCTAACTCACAATACTCAAGGCTATGCCTACTTTGCAAATTCAATCATCAAAAGTTACGGGTATAGTGGTATGTTGTGTCTCTGTTTAACGAAAAATCTATCATCTGACTTGAAGTAGCCTTGACCACGCAGCTTTATTCCGTCCCTCCTTGGGCAGCAGCTTTCGTATTTTCTCAGGTAGTAGCCTACTTTTCCGATAGACTGCGTCATCGGTTCTTATTCGCCCTCATACCGATCTGCATCTCACTAGCCGGTCTGGCAATGTTACTCAATATTCACAATAAACGACACGTCGAGTACGGAGCGCTGTTTCTGGTGACTTCCGGAACGTACTCTGCCATGCCAGTGATTGTCTGCTGGTTTGCGATGAATTTAGGAGGACATACGAGACGTAGTGTCGGAACGGCATGGCAAGTTGGTTTCGGCAATAGTATGTTCCTTCGTCTTTACTTCCTTCTCCCGCCTTGAAGATAGTCTAACCTGCGATTTTCACAGTTGGCGGCATTATTGCTACATACTCTTTCCTTCCTAATGATGCGCCTCAGTATCGGAATGGTTTCATAATTTGCATTTCATTCACTTGCCTTTCAGTGGTAGCTTGTACTGTGTACTTGCTGGGGATATGGCATGCGAATCGTCAGCGAGAGAGTCTCCTGAAAGCCTCAATACCGAACACTATTGACCATCCAAACGTGGGCGTGGATGAAACGGAAGATTTGGGAGATCTGGCCCCGAATTTCAGATATCTATACTAACTTAAGAGAGTATTCCCATGCTTGCGTGATGACCCCCAAAATTGTCTCATCCGTTTCACAGCCTTGGAAGGTCGCATTCTGTGTATGAGCCGGAGATTCACGTAGGTGGTACCGCTGATTAGGAAACCTTGGAAGTCAAACATCAAACCTTGTCATTACCACCACAGCAAGGGGGGCCACAGAGTCCGAGTGAAAAGCAGATCTGAGGTTCACAATATTCAATTTCAATTGAAACATGTTAGCATCAGAATTCCGCATTTTATCTTCATGTTCCTTCCGTATTTCAAAATTTATGCACTCATGTGGAAAATACTATCTACTAACTGTCAACAATCACCTGTCGGATGGCCACATGAATGTACCTAGGTACACAAGTACTGGGTAGATCTGGAAAGTATTACCTTTCCCGGGTTTAAAAGCTCCTCATGTCCGTCTACCTATAAATGGTTAGACTTTTATGTCACACGAATAGCTCCTTCAAGACTCGTATTCGCCATCTATTCAACCTAGACCGCAAGATGCGGAGCACAAGTACTTCTACGAAGATGGCCTGTTATTTGTTGTACCACATCAAAGTCTCTGAATACCTAGGTAGATTAAAACAACATATGGGCTAGTATACGTGTAGGTCCCATTACCCCCCTATACCTCTCTTCTATAAAGATCCTCGCGGACGGAGAAGAAGCAAATTAGATTCGCTCGCTAAACTCATATTTCCATTTTATATACCTAAAAAAGACTCTCAGAGCGGAAAAAATGACAAAATATCCACGATTCCTCATCTTTTTGTTTGCTGCCATCTCTCATGTTGTTTTTCTGGCTTCTGGAGCTGCTGTAACAGCAGCAACAGCTGCCACAGTGGAAACAGCAGCGCAGCCAGCAACAACCTCTCCTTCAGAACAGCTACCCCCGGATGTTGAAGCTCTCGTCCCATGGTATCGTGCCTACAGTCCATCCGCTCGAGATCATTTCTACACCTCAAATATCAATGAATTTGACAACGCTGTGAACAATCTGGGATACCATGCCGAAGGCATAGCAGCTCGTATCTACTCCAGCTCGGTCTTTGCAGCCGTTCCTTTCTACAGGCTGTATCAACCATTCCTGTTTGATCATTTCTACACGACGTCGGCGCTCGAACGAGAAAACGCGATACATCGTCTTGGGTACAAGGATGAAGGTATCACAGGGTACATCTACCCACATCATATTCCGTCTACGGTACCACTCTATCGTCTCTATAGTGCATCAGCTACAGACCACCTTTATACGGTATCTGTGTCTGAGCGAAATAATGCTGCTGCCCATTTGGGATATACCGAGCAGGGTATTGCTGGATATGTGTTCCTGCCATAGTACTCTGCTCATTTGAATTCGTATTATGCGTGACAATCTGAAAGGTCAAAGGACCTTATCTGTTGAACTACAATCAAGCCAAGTCAATTTAATATTTATGTCTTTGCCAGTGAAAGTATATAACAATGCGTACTATGAAATAGGTGATTGTGTGCATGGAAATAAACATAAACTTGGCATCAAAGAAAGAGAATAAGTCGAGAAGTTGATCCCTGAAAATTCAGGCGGGACGGTATCCGTAGAAACTTTCCCAAAATAGCTAGCGGCATTTTTTAGACGAGCGGCTTAGTCAGCTCCCACACACATTCAAAGCGGCGTTGCAGCTTCATCTTTTGTTCTTTCTTACAACCATCTCCTCATCTCAAAGAAAGTGTAAGTTATTATTGAGCCCCCCTTGCAACGCTTTCAATTGCCAGTGATTGTACACTGGATGTGGTATTGAGTTACTACTTACCAATCAACACTGCACAATGGTGTCTGCTGGCGCTTTTCCGGGCTCAAGGCTAACTGTTACTTAACCCAGTCTCGAAACATCTGCGAAGATGAGAGCCAAATGGAGAAAGAAGCGCGTTCGCCGTCTCAAGCGTAAGAGAAGAAAGGTCCGGGCCAGATCGTAAGTCTCGCACACACCGTCCTGGAGATGCATACCTTCTTGTGTCGAAATCGCCCAGCTAATGCTTCATACAGCAAATAAACGCTCGGCCCCTCCATCTCAGTTCTCTCGCAATGAAGTCTACTGTTGAATAACCAAACACGACTCGACGATTACGTCAATTTCTTCTTTCGAAACTGTTCAAGAGCTTTGTGACGTTTTGCGACTTTCTACGTTTCAACACCGATAAAACATCGTTGACCTGGAACTGCCATTTTTTCAACGTTTCTATTCCAGTCGCCAAGTTCTATATCAAAAGGTGTTCGATGATTTTGAACAGATTTGCTATTTGTGACACTATGATTTACGAAAAAGTGTCTCGTATCAAATGAGATGGATCAAGCCTGGGAAACTTGTCCATTTTTTTCGAAGGTGGATATCTTTCAGAAAATTTTTATGTTGGATGAATGACCGTGTGTTTGGGTGGCACTGGAATGCTTAGGTCACTAGAGCTTCGATTGGTCTCTCTGCCTCTCGATCGATACGCTTTGACTCTTGTGGTCTTTTTTTCCGGGTTTCATTTGCGAGGAACTGGTCAATTATTGCGTGTGAATTTGCTATTGTATCTCTGACTATGTGTTTCAAGACACATTGTCATGATATACAAGGTAAAGGATCCTCATGGAGTCGTGTCCGACGATTTATTGAAAACATTGACTATGCTGTTTTTTTTTCTTTTCCGCTCTGAATGTTTGATAGCCATAGCTTGCCGATAACGAATGACAAGAATATCAGAGTTTGAGTATTGAATCTTGGAATTTAGAACGACTGTAGATGCAATTGAGTAGATTATTGTCGTCCTGCACATAACATGATGAGGTAGACTGAGCTCTCAAGTGCGGGTGAAAGCACACTAACCACTTTTGGATAATCGAAGCCGCGATAAGTAATTTTTTTTCTTAGCTCCACAGTCTGATTTCACCATCATTAATATTCTTACACGGCTGCGTTGACTGCAATTGAACGGATATCTTGGGCAGCTCACACCGTGAATTGTCATTTCTAGAAGAAAATGGCATCCGACAAGGCCGAGAAAAAGCGCAAGAGGGACTCGGATAGACATGATCGTCCCAGCAAAAAGGCCGCTATCGAGGTGCAAAATCTGCCAACGCTGGCAACGAGTGTGCTTAAGGATGACAATGAGCTTGCCCCTGTTCTAAGTAAGACCGTGCTTTCTCTTCGTTGTGAATACCTTGAAATATGCAAGGACTGGAATAAAAATGCTCACGAATTTGTCTTCAATGTGAACAGTCAATGCACCTGGTCTCCAATTTCCCCGAAATGTGCATGGGTTCAAACCATACACTAGACAATCGCCTGATTCCACCAAGGCAAAATCATCCCCCGGTCGAAACAAGGGCATAGTATCTACCGAACTTTTGCTCCATTCCGCCGAACATCCAAAACTAGAATTTATTGGTAGCGAGGCCACGGAAGATGTCGATTCTCAGTTAAAGCATTACATTGCTGTTGTTGATCCAGAGAAGAAAACGTGGCAGTTTATTGAAGTGCGGAAAATGACGCTTCGGAGTGCAGTCAAGACGCACAACCAGAGCGTCGAAGACGAGAGTGATATTGAAGAGGGGATCGACGTATGTATCCTCTCATGTTCTTTATTGTATCAAGATATCTAATGGATATTCCTAACCACCGCATCATATAGACTTCCTATCGTGGCCAACGAAATGCGCTTACCGAGGCATTCGGTACAAAGGCTTCGAGGAAAGCTGCCCAGTCAGAGGCCGAAAACAGTATGCTGGCACCTGCTGGAGGCAGCAACGCTGTCGAGTCGGCTATTCTTTCGTCAATGCCCGCGCAGGGATTCACGACGGCCAATCTTAAAGCTCAAGAACTTCAAGCTCAAGTCCAAGCCAACAAGCCTGTTCCTACCGCCAATCTCTCCGCTTCCCACCCGTCGGAGGTGTACCCTATGGAATCCTTGGTTGCAGGTGGTCTATCGACACTCAATCAACTACCTGTCCAGGAATGGCAGGATGCTGTCAACGCCGACGAGGCCGTCACAAGTACTTCGCGCTACGTGGCCCATCGCGTGGAGGCAGTCGTCAAATCAACCAACCTCACACATCTTCAAATCTTACGCTACATCCTTGTCCTTATTGAGCTCACCAAAAACATCAAAAAGGGCAAGGGCTCTGATCCACCAGGAAGTAAACGTATTCCGCTACGAGCAGACCTCAAAAGGTTACTTTCCGGCGGTTCATCGGCGACAGCCCAACTGCCAGACCCGGTTGTCGAGGCTATTCGTCGCAAATTCGCGCCCGGTGGAATCATGACTCGCTCGAATATCACTTTACTATACACGACACTATGCGCCCTCACGCTTCATATTCCACCTGCCCCAGCTAAGGACGGAGGCACAAGTTCTCTGGGTGGCAACTCCCCCACGGAACTAGCCACTGATCCATCTGATTTACGGGATGATCTTCGTCTTGATACAGAAACCATTATGCAGTATTTCAAAGAACTCGGATGCAAATCTGACAGGCCCAGAGAGACGGAGTATGCCAAGTTTGGCATCAAATCAAAGGCAGAGGCCGCCAATAAACGGGTTTGCAGACTGAGGTTGCCGTTGGAGTTCCCCAAGGTGTCCAGAGGCGGCGGACCAAGACGATAGGCGCTGTCATTTGTGTGTATTCGGTATAGTGTAATATTGGCGTTAGAAAAGTGTGTATATAATTTTGACTTAGCGTGTTCCTGCTTTGTTTCGAGAAGTATGTCTGGCACAAGCCAATTGATTAAAATCTTGGAATTCTTCACGAATCTATGTTGGAAACTAGGCTCAGTTGGCCATAAGAATTGAATGGAAATGAATGAATATTGATGTTTTTCCTTCCGCGCTTTACTCACATACAGCTACGAGTGAATATGATGGCTGGATTTCAATAATCATATTATGATTGAGCGAATGAAGCAATGCAAATCTACCAGCTCATACCTAAAAGAGAAAATAAAATCAGATTTTGGGATGATATGTTAAAACTCACTCAATGATAAGTCTATGCTTTGTTCGAAAAAGGTATTCACTGACACTCGGCACTACCCGCCTCCAAACTCGCTTCAAGACTCTTAGTATGTCTTTTATATTGCGATTCATCCGGCCTTCGAAGCTGGATAAATTTCTGCCGACTCGGGAGCTGCGATTTTTTATTAGAAATCCCAGTATTTCGACCATGGAATTTTGAGGAATTCCAACTGTGTATTTTATGTGTGACAAGGATCGCCTAGGCTCCATCACAAGCAAACGCAAACGTGGCGGGCGATTTTCAGATACAAGACGAGACGGCGATTTCTTTAGCGCCCTGAGGCGAATCTCGTTCTTAGGATCAGGAATAGATACTTGGTTTGTTCAAGAAAATACCAAAAACTTCAAGATTTCCGAGGTCTACACTTGAACTTGATTCTGAATCGATCACTGTCCACGGACCTCGGTCACATTTGAAATAGATTATAAATCTATTTCAACAACCATCTGAATGGCGCCGGTGCAATTCGAGACCAATGGTCTTTATCTCCTCCTCTTAGACCGTGGAGACATCTATGCTTTCCACTGGGCATTTCTCCTTGCCAACTCGGCGGAAAATGGCGAAGTTTTCCACCTCATCAATAAAAAGGATTCCCCCGATTGGGAATACGAGCATCTATCTTCATTAAGCGATGATGTCGATCTAGTCAACAGAATTAGATTTGCGCTCAAGATTGCGGTGATGGATCCAGTATTACATCCTGCTTTGCGATCCCGCCTTTCGCAGATTCCTATTCAGGATTCGACTCGATTTCGCGAAACGATTACTTGTCGTGTGTGGATTAAAGAGGCGCTGTATTCGTTGGATGAGGAAGGTTATATCACACTTATCGGCACTGTTGATGACGTTGAGCGAGAAGCCAGGGATAGTGCAATGATGAGTGCAACCATGCGCAGACAAACGGTTAACAAAAGCGCATTGAGCGAATGTTGAGCATGTTGGTTGATTGTCCTCAATGTTCCAGGTTGTCGAGGGATTTAAGTTGTCGTGCAATTTTACTTAGCTGCGAGAGAATCTTGGAACTTCACCAGGGCAATGTTGCAGACCTGAAATTTGCTTGTGAGTATCAACATTTCTATCTACCCAGGTAGGTAGTAAGGATACATGGGTATAAATCTTGACTTGAATGAAACCGATTCTTACCAACCATTTCAATGTTGCCCTCAATTATATGCCAAGCATTATATAAAATCCATGATGATGAAACCATGCCATGTGATGATAGGTAAGACTAGAAAATTGGTGATATGATATGAGATGCCGATTCCAGGCCATCATACAACAACATCCTCCTTTTCTTTTACAATATCCTTCAAGATACTTACCACATGTGGTATCATTTACAACTCATGACGTTCGATGGACACGTAAGATAGCAGACCACAAAAACAAAGTAAAAACACCAGATCCTATTTATTTTACATAGCCTACCGATGCCGACCAGCCGTACCCAGACATATTCACGCCTCGTCTCCGGGCCCAGAACCAGAACGCTCGACTGCCTTGCCCCATACCTTCTCAAATGCGTTATCGTCCGTGCTCGATACGAGATCTTCTTCATTCTGCGTCTGCCTTGCCAAGGACTGCTCAGTTGAGGCAATATCAGACGGTCTGAGACCCGCTTCGGCTTCCTCGGCCATCTCTGTAAATGTGGTGGTCTCGGACTCCAAGAGTCCTACGTGGAAGTTGGAGCTGTAGATCACAGCTGCAAAGGCTTCCAGATCCGGCACACCGTTTTCCATTGCCGCAAGGTATTCGTTTGGAGGATTTGTGCCGTTGCCAATGATGTGGCTTTCCCGAGTAATTAGCGCCAGGACAGTGGCGAGTTTTGCCTTGGGCGCAGCTGAGGACGGGACAATCGTTGCGGCAGATGAGAAAGTAGTTAAAGAAGCTGGGTCGGATGTTGGTTGTTGTTTCTGAAACAGGCTGTTCGCACACTTTTGCTCGATCAGCTTGGCAAAGCCCTCGTTGTTTAGCGACGTCAATATCCGCGTAAACGAGGGGGACTCGATCAGATCCGAGGTTTCGTCAAGTAGTTGCCTCAAATTAGAAGCGGTCTGAGGTGAGGAGGGTGGGCTGGAGCTGAGGACCCCGGATTCCTGTAAGACCATATCCTCTTCCTCCTTCCGTGGTAGTAGATACGGGAGCCATGCTCGGGCTCTGTGTAAATAATCAGCGACATGGGCTTCGGCAGGAAGTATAACTATCAAACTTACCGTCGGTCTTCATCCCGAGCCCCTTCCACACGCTTACGAATCTCCAATACGAGCTCCGAGAGCTTCTCGAGCGAGATGTCTTCTCGAGGATTCAAAGGACCAAACACTTCCTCCACAGCCGCACGGACCTTCTCCATTAAATCCTTCCATCCTCGATGCAACAGCCACCAACTAAAAGTCAAGTATCGTCTATTCGTTTCAAAATCATTACCAAATGCTTGCGAGTCGTCAACATGATCTTCGAGACGAATAGTCGATCCCTTGGGAGTAGCGAGAGCAATGACGCTAGAGAGATAGCTCCGTCGGCCGAGAAGATTGAGTTGGATGCGGGTGAAAAGAGTCAGTAACGAGAGCGTATATATGAGGGTAATAGATCGAGTTATTGCTTGATGCGGAAGTCAGCACGTTTCTCAGGTGACAGCTGTCCACGCTGGATCGCGAGGATTCAGCTTACAGAATATCTTGACATCGTTCCATAATTGTGCCTTCGTACGGCGTGGCCGCTCCGGATCGACAGTCGTCGAGTCAGCTAGCTGGCTTGCGTGGATGAAGCTATCAGCCTGAAAGCTTGTCAAACTTCGACCGTCGTCTTCTGCCACACTCGGAGCCCTCGACGAGCTAGGCTCGGACGTAAGCACGTCGGAGCCACTGCCTCTAGCTAATCGCTCGGCTCGTTTCCGCTGTAGCTCTTGCGTTAGATCCTCCACGGGCAGAGCTTCCAATATATTTTCGGTGGCTGTCGGTAGCAGTGCAAGAACGGTAAAGGTACAATCGGCCTGGTTCTGCTCGAAGCGTCGACGAAGACTAAAGAAAGGAACGTCACGAGACCATCAGCACTTGCTCGGGGAATGCGTTTGCATGAGGATACTCGCTATAATATCAAGAAAGACGTACTTCTCCTTGGCGATTCTATCGCTTGTCATACGCTCGCGGGCCTCTGAGAATTTGGACAGCAAATACTGGCCCGCGACATAGCCCACACCAATAATGCCAGCTCCGATTGCTAGGCCTCTGCGATTTCGGCGGAACCACCGCCTGGTGGCTTCAATCATGGCTGGATGGACGATTGACTCACGAGTGGTTGTGAAGATGTTTTAATCACGACATGATAAAAGGAAGAGGTATATCTTATAGGGAAGAAAGAGAAAGATGATTACCAATTCCTTTTGTCTTCATGAATTGGGGAACTTCTTAGTTGTAGTGGCGGGTTTATCTGCAAGCTGATTTCCCTCGGCAACTCTGCTTGGCAGCCGCCGTCCCGTGACTCTGGTCATTACTTACGCCAAAAATGACATTTTGATGATTGCGGTTCAAATGGTGCGAGTTCAGTATTCACGTATTCAGACACGCGCTACAGAATAACATACGAAGCTTGGGGGAAAGAACAAAAAAGAGGAAAAAAAGAGAGAAAAAAACGATAATATATAAAAAAGATCCCCCGAGCCTGAGTCGAACAGGCGCTCTCTCGATGTTTGAAAATTCTATTACAATCGAGCGCATTAAACCAACTATGCTATCGGGGGTTTTCGGAAGTTTTTCCGAAAAATTGGAATCATGATGTTCAGACTATGTATCTAGAAATACCACCTGCGGCAAGCTCATCGCCCCGGTTATCCATAGTCCAAGTTCCATATACATCGTTGCTGGAATGGGTCGATGCAGTATTTGCCAATGGCTGCAGCTAGAGTCAAACGGACCAAAGAAAATGATTGTAAGGTATGAAGAACATTAAAATTGAGAGACTAGAGTGGCCGAATACCAGAAAAGACATCAAGACATTGAATGAAAAAAAATGTAATTTACCTGGGTAATGGCCCTTGCATATACTTCTGCACGAACTTCGAAGTAAATATGGAATTTTCCAACCAGTAGTAATCAACTGACTCTTATCGTCTATCCACAATATCAATTGGGTGGGTCGCTACGAGACGTCAGGGTCTCCAAGAGTCGCCACAAATACCAGCCTAGCATGCGATGTAAAAGGGGCTGTGCAGATATCAACACTGACTAGAAAAAGCTGATTCAAATTGGAGTTAGGAGTTGATTCAACCCAGGCCCGGGGCTAGGGTTGGTTGTTAGTGAAGAATAGCCCTAATCTAAACCCGATTCCATCCAGACAAAGAACCATCATATATTTTTGGATAGAGTGGCTAGTTATAAACCCAGGATAGTTGCAATTATAAATGATATATTGCCCTGTTCTATCAATTCAAATGAAATCTAGAAGTGATAAGCCAAAGTAGTCACGTAAAGTATCGCTATAGTACGCTTCCACGCATGACATCTTTAGAAACAGACTCTCTCCTTAGTTAAACAAGTTCATACCATTGCGAAGTGGCTCGTGGTAGTCCCTGACCAAGCAAGAAAATTAACGGTCTGCATACTAGCCATGTGTAAACCGGAAAAAAGAACAAACTGCACCAAAATGGAGCGCCGTTAGGGGAGTGATCTTTGTTTTGGTATATATGTGGCTATTTCCGGCTGACACCATGCCTCCACCGCCGGTTGCGGCTATACTTGGGGAGCCAGTTTTCCATGTCTGGCCATTGTCTTGGAAGGTCCACGGGTCTTCATCAAAATCTACTGGTCCAGATCTGCGGATTCAGAAGAATAGTACACTTGAATATATATTATTTCAGCAATACGTATAAACGGCTCCCACAAGCCGTTCTTAAAAGATGTCGATGATTGCAATTCGCTCATCTATGTTCGACAGGAAGGCAGGCCCATGTCAAATCCCTTAAATAGACAGCAGAAAGGTGACCGCGAACTGCACCTCGGAAGATCAATGGATCTTTGTATAGTAGAAGTGTTTACATTTCAAGGTTAGCGGTAGGCGACTATTCGGCTGGTCGCCTTATGAAGCTGGTGGCCTTAACTGTTTCGAAGAGCAGCTGAATTTTCCAACCAATTTACAATCTAGGGCTAAGTTAGTTTTCAGTGGTGGCCTGACTTTTCTTTTCTCCTTTTTCAATTTCACCGTGTTCTGCTGTTTTTTTTATACCCTCGTTTTTTTTCTGGCACACTGACGGCACTTATCCCTCTCATTTGGGCTTTCTTTTGTAATTTCTTGTTTGTTCTTCTGGAGATGATGTCCAACTCATTACTTATTCCGAAGAACTATTGGCGGCTTGCCACTATATTGGGATCAATTTTCTGTGGGCTTTTCATATTTGCGCAATGGACGGGCGTCGAGAATATTATCCCTACACCCTTGTCAGTTTGAACTTTTACCTCTGATTTTCCTGTCATTATTCTAACATGGTACTTGTTTCAGTGACGGCTTCTCATGGAGGTCATCAGACCTTTTCCCATCGTTTGAAGACCAGATATACTCCATCTACAGACCTCTTGTCCACAACATCACAGATCCAACCTTTGTCAGCGACGATGGTGAAGTGTTTACCGTCCAAGGCGAGCCACGAATCAAGTCGTCCATGGGTAAAAGGGTGATAATCCTCACTGTAGATAGCCGGCCACGGGATAATGTCGGAGAACTTCTCTCTGGGAATCCTCTCAAGTTTGCTACGGCGAGCTCATCGGCCTTTGGTGCTTTGAACCACTATTTCTATGGTATTCACCCCCCCCCTTTTTTTCTTTTTTTTCTTTTCTAAACATAAATATTGATATTTTGTGCTTTGTTTGTCTCTAACCGGGCTTATGAACAGCTCTCGTCCACGGCTACGACTATCGCTATGTCCGGGCCCCTGAATTCACAGACCGATATGGCACATGGGTCAAAGTTCCCATAGTAAAAGAGGCACTGTTAACGCACGATGTGGCCGTTTTCATGGACGGTGATGTCGGCATGCACTATCCTCATGTGCCGTTGGAATGGTTGATGAACCACTGGAATGTGACGGACGAGACCCTCGTCGCCGCACCAATAGACGTTCACCAATTCGACAACTTCAACGAGCAGGGTGATCTCTCGCTGAACACCGGGTTTTTGCTCGGACAGGCTAGTCCGCGCGCCCAAGACCTGTTTCAAGAATGGGCCGATTGCCCACTTGAGTTGACCGATTTTTATGCCGGTTGCTCCAAGTGGAAGTACGAGTGGGCGCACGAACAGGCTGCGTTTCGTGATTACGTTCGCCACAAGTATAATCGGCCTGGAGATGTCCTGGAGATCCCGTGTGCCGAGGCGAACGGTTCTCCAGACCATCCAGATGGCAGTCAGCCCGGTGGCGAGGGTTCGAATTGTACGGGCCAGTTTATTCGTCATTACTGGATAGACAAAAACCTGATGAAGAGAGAATTGATTGATTCTTTAATGCCTTACATGGTCTCTCGTCTGCATGAGAGTCTAGTGCAAGGGAATCCACGCTCTGGTGTTATTGACGGCCATGAAATGGAATTGGGTAGTATCTTTAATAGTTCTGAGTTCGCTTAAGATTTCTGTTTATATTTATATACTTCCAAGGTTAATGTTTTAGTAGGGTTATGGCGTGTTTACTTTTCGATAGACATTATGGTCTATAATAATTTTTATCTAATGTAATATAGACACACTACCTAGGTATGCAAGTAACGAGTTCTCTATTTTAGAAACCACAGAAGTCCGAATATACAAAAGAAACACCATAATACACCTAGAATCCGTACACATGATTGAATCGAAATAGCGGAAAACAAGTATAAGCAGGAAACCTTGGAATATCTGAGACATCTAACAACACAATCTATAACATAGAAACGGACCAGTCATGCAAGATAAACCAAGAATATATGATGAATTCAAATAAAATAACCACGAGCAAAAAGTATAGAAATCAGTCTGTGCTAGGGTAGTGTTTTTTTCCTGGGTTTCGAGTACTGTCCCCGAAGATATAGTGTCAAATGGAACCTTGGAACATACCTATTGTCTTATTTCATGAATCTATTTCTTTTTGTTTCAGGGCTTCAAGGCCTCAGTGTCCACGGGTGTGACAGCATACACAACGAGTTATCCTGCTCAACTTCGGCCTCTCGCATGACCAATTACTCGTCGAGTACTGTGTCAGCAAACAAATGGAAGTCTTTGAACTTGATTGAGAAACCTTGGAACCCTCCAATCTATGAGGGGGAAACATTCGTACACGCCCATGTTGCTGCGTCTTGCATTTCAACGCCAACCTCCTCTGGCTATATATATACCGGTACCTAGAGATACCGTACTTGATGAGTCCTGCGGCTCCTGCCTTAATTCATTTCCCATTTCCCATTTGATCCTTGGTAGATAAATGGGAGGATCAAATCGTCAGCTTTACTTTTTAAAAAATCAGTCAAGAAATCGGTCAAGGTCATGGTGACAAATTCAGGGATGGGGTATAATTGCGAGCTACTTTTTCAGAATTGACGTTTCGTATGACCTTGCACCATCATGTATGCAAATTTTCGCGCATTTGGCATGGCCGGTTGGTGTAGTTGGTTATCACGCATCGTTAACAAATATCAGTCCTTGATAATGGTAACCGATGAGGTCGCCGGATCGAGCCCGGCACTGGTCATACTTTTCTTCTCGTTCTTCACGAACCGATTCTTTTTTTCTTTCCATCGGAATCTTTTTTTCCCCCTAGTGATAGCGAGGAAGTCCAGTGCCTACCGTCTTATGAGCTATCGTTTTGACTAGCGATATCTGTATAATATACCCAGGTCATATAGAATTATAAATCCATGGATGCAAACCTATGGACCAGTCAAGTTCCTACCTCTTTTCTCTATTCAGGGTGAACGTGTTCATGCAAGAATCATTTACATAAAGACTACTGTATCATACTACAATCTTGGAACTTTCGCTATATCTCTCGTAAGAGCCGAGCCCTCCTCACTTAGTGGTCGAGGATCTTTGAACAGAGAAATTTGAGTCAGCAAGACAAAAGATACGAACCGAGCACCCAACATTATCCTGAATAGCTAGTAAGTTACACACAATAACCGAAAATTAAAAATTACAAAAATAAAAGACAACGACAAGCATTGATTATATAAAATTCAAAAAGGAATGACCAGTGCCGGGCTCGATCCGGCGACCTCATCGGTTACCATTATCAAGGATTGATATTTGTTAACGATGCGTGATAACCAACTACACCAACCGGCCATGACAAAATTCTCCAGATTTGACAACATGAAGGAAAAATGATTATCACTCTGCAGATGCTCGTCATCCGGCGATTAGTAACGTTAAAGATGACCCAACTACTTAACTAACTAGTCACTACAGATAAATTCACCCCTCTCTCACAATCCGACAACATGGATGCTACCTCTTATTTCATGTCGTAGCTCATCACATCAACCTGGTGCATACGATAGAAAATTCTCGTCTGCAGCTCTAACTTATTCCCGGTAACTACCGTACACAATACAGTGCTTAATCCCGCTATCGGTACCCGTCGGTACATACCGACACCTTTGTTCCGTCAGCGGTACCAATGCGCCCGCCGCCACCACCTTTGCTCGCTCGTCAGTTTCATGAGCTCTCCTCAATTCTTTCTCCTGCCCGCGCTTGATCAGCTTCCTGTCGATCCTGACAAGGGACTGAGTTGAGCAGAGCAGTGGTTTTCGGGCAGATATTTGCTCTCTCTAACGCATACAAGACAAAAATCTTCCCAGGTGGATGATCATGGAACCCCGCCGCAACCCGCCGGAGTACTTTCTCGAGATCTTTGCCGACTCCAACAGTGTAAAAGACGTTCTCAAAGGTATGATCTCCAAAAAAGAAACATAGCAGGGGGAATGGAAAGACAGGAAGAGGGGGAAAACACATCTGAAATATTGCATCATAAAATTTGCTTGAATCATCTAGCTAACCTCTCAACAACGAAAAATCGCAGGTGTCCTGCACCTCATCTTCTTCCACCGATACTTCCCTTCCATCCGACCCAGCAGCGTTGAAGTTCTGGACCTGACTCTCCCGACTGTCAACGACGTCGAGCTCGAGACTCTGATAGATTCGCGCGTAAACGCTCTGGTGCGCCAATACTTATCCACCTCGTCCAACTCGTACAGTTCGGGGAATGGAGTTCGAGGCCGAATTGCCGTTGAATTCTTTGAGAAGAAACGGAAAAAATCAGGTACTTGGTTCGCGGGACTTGCGGGTAAAGGTGAAGAGGAGGTGTGTTGGGAGATTTGGACCTTGGACGTGACCATTGCAACGCCTCGGACTGAATCAGGTACGTACCTATTCAATTTTGTCTAATATCGTTGTCGAAGGAATCGGAACCATATTACAAAGAGAATAAATTACTAACTAAAGCCAGAACGAGCAAAAGTCAGAAAAGCGATGGAGAACATGCTTCAAAAGGCCGCTCTCAAAATCCTCGCCAATGTGAATCGCGACAAAGATCATATCCCTCCCATAACGACCAGTGACTCTAATCCGTTTCCGTATCGCATCGTCCTCAACCCTCGCACAGACAGCTGGGGGAATCGGATTAGTGTTTATTGAGCGGAGAGCCAATACGCGGTTCCAATACCATCAACCAGTGTCCAAATACGACCAGGACCAGTTCAAGCACTACCATGGCCTTGTGCCTTGTCGAAATTTGCACGATCCCAAGTGATCAATTATGCAAAATACAATACTCAGGCTCGAATGTTCATACGAGTCGTTAAACAAATACTCAAACTTCAAATGACGAAGACACGAACAACGAATGCACATACTCTCGACAACTTCAATACTTCAATACTTCACTCACACTCAACACTTCGATTACCATTGCAGCAAAGGAATTAGGCACATCATAGCCGCTGCTGAGTTGGAATTTCCAAAACATACAACATCTCATACCATGGCCAATGCGCTTATGAACAAATCACTAGCAAGGCAAACGAACAAATACCCACACATACATACACAAGACGTGTCGCATGTCAAAACAAAAAAGGAAAAAAAAGAGCAAAACAAAACAAAAGCCTGCGTGAATGCAACAGACTTCAACCCTGAGCCTTCAACTTTAACTTCAAAGCGAAGGTCAAGATTTTCTATAGAACTGTCCATCATCATGATCATACCAATTTCCAAATACTCGGGAAAGACGAACAACCGTTTTAGAGCGTCGTCTAGCCGTCGTTGCGTGTAGTCGTTTGATAGAGAGAGAGAAACCCTTTGCAATGGCGTCAGAGGAACCAACATCGCCATTGAAAGACTACAAACGTCGATTGTCTGGATTCTCTCTCGCTATCAAAATAATGCATTCCTTTACTGCGACTTGGTAGCAGCCTCGGCCTGGGCCTTCAAGTTCGAAGAAGTCGAACCGCTGCTGAAGAAACGGGCGAACAGCGGCTGGATGAAGGAGTTGAAGACGATTTGAGCGCCGCTGTGGGGAATGGTTAGATCTGAGAGTGGCAGAGACAGAAGAACGGGGGATTACGTACTTGAACTGAGGAAGAGACATCCAGAGAACAAGGACGAACTTGAAGATGTAGTAGAAGGCTGGTAACGAGTTAGTTTTATTTTTTTTTGTTCCTACATGTAGAAACAGCATCGAAACAGCATCGAAACAGCGGAGCGGGATTTGTGACTTACGGAACCAGTACGAAGCGTTGATAGCGCTCTCAATGACGGTCAGGAAAGAGTAGACAACCCAGTACTGTACGCAATTAGTCGAGTGTCTTCCACGCGCGAGTCATTTACATCAGTCAAACTTACAGTCAACCACTAAAAATATCAATTAAAATCAGCATAAGCCCGTACGAAATCCAAAAAGAGTAAGAAGTAGAGAGATGGAGCTCACCTGAGTATCGTCGGCCTTTCCGGCAGTAAACAAGGCATGAAGCGAATAGTACCCGGGAATCAAGAATCCGGCGAAATTAACCAGGAACTCGCCGGCAATATTGAAAAATACGAGGAAAAAGTAGATTCCCACAAGACCGAGAACGGCGTACACCTTCGGGACAGAAGTCTGTCGTTCGAGGTTGTTGAGGACAGGGTATTTGGACAGCTAGAAAAAGAGAGGCCACATCAGCGATTCCATTAGGAGCCAAACACAACCACACAACCTCAGTGGGCCGTGTATAATAACAAGACGGAAAGAAGCTTGAATAGCTTCCATATCGACGAGTCCAAATGTTACCGGAGTGAGATGGGCATACCTCTTTATCGAGCTGCGAAATCTGGTGCTGAGCACGATCCTGGAAGCTGGACATTTTGACGGCGAGTTTGTCTCGATTCTTTTGGGGGAAATGACGGTGAAAAAGCTGAAAATAAGCGAAGGCGCACGATGTTGTTACAACTAGATACCAGATAAACAGGTATATATGGTTGTGACTTGAGTTGTTGTTGTCTGGCGAAGGAGGTTGGAATATACGAAGCACAGAGAGATTGTTGTGTGTGTGGGAAGAGAGAGAGAGGAAGATGTAAGACGGAAGCGGTGGTCAATGACGGCACAGTCAGGCTCTCTCTCTCTCTTTCTCTCTTTCTCTGAGAGGGAAGGCTCGGACGTCCTTTGTGGCTGAAGCGTCACGTGACGCGGATGACGTCGGGCTATTTGTGCCTTCTTTCGGCATGACGAGATGCGGGCTTCGTATTCGTAGTACGAAATGTACCGAGATGCCTCAGAATATCTATGGATTTGCCTCTTTTTCACCAGTAAATATTCAGATCATGGCCTTTGATTTTCGTTCCGGCATGATATTATCGCCGTGCCTACGATCTGAGTGTCCGTATAAACATAGTATCAAGCAAGCTGGTAATCTTGTGTCTGACCATGTCACGCTCCATGTAGACGTGCCATTTTCATGTGATGCGCACTGTCCTCCCATAAGTGCCAAATTGATTACATAGTACATCGTCAAGATTGAAACAGGTTGCTAGCTACGTTTATGTCGTTTACTGTACTTCTACGTTTATAGCGAAATCTAGTTCATGTCCAACACTGCAGAATCTTGGGCGGAACAAGTATATTCAAGCCGCAAGCGACATACACAACTATAGACAGTCCTACATGGGCTCTGACAATGTGTACCAAATAAAACAGACACAGGACGACTGTATTCAAACAGAGTCCCTGTTACAGGGACTGATGCTTGAAGCAGGGGACCTGATATCTTGTAACTATGCGAGAATCGAAGGCGAGTGAAATCATCAAATACTACTGTCCAGACGATCTTGAACGAGCGGATAAGGGTCAATCAACTGAAAGGAGCAAGCAGATAGCGAATTTACGCTGCAACCCCGACGGCTGCTCCAATGGGAGCATAGACAGCGGCATTGGTATTTCCGCCGGCGCGCATGGTTTTCACCGCTTGAGTCAGGGAAGCCTGCTGTTCCTCAAGAGCACGCGCCTTCAATTCACGATTGACAGCCTCCTCTACAGACTCGTTTGCCTGCAATCCAAGTTGGGCAGTTTCCCAAATAGGCATGTTTTGCGCTTCGGCGCCTTCCACGCCCACACCAACAAACCCGCCTTGGGCTTTCCAATCGCTGGTGCGCTTGAGTCCAAGTTGATTCCACACAGTGTTGACTGCTTGGACAAGCTCATCGCGGTACTGCTTGGTGTGGCCGGGAGTGGGCGTGATACGAAGGCGTTCCTCACCGCGAGGAACGGTTGGGTAATTGATCGCTTGTACATAGATTCCGTGATTTGCTAGCAGCATATCAGAGGCTTGCTTGGCAAGCTCGGCATCGCCAACAAGTAGAGGGATAATGTGCGAAGGGTTAGGAATAACCGGAATGTCGATCTCCTTGAAAGCACCCTTGACGGCCATGGTGTGCAGTTGCTGGAGAGTCCGGTCACGGCGATGCTTGTATTGATATTTGATTGATGTGTCAACACCAGCCATAACGGCGGGCGGTAGGGAGGTAGTGAAAATGAAACCGGGGGCTAGGGACCGAACGGTGTCTACCAGTTTAGAAGACCCAGCGATGTAACCACCTACACAGCCGTAGGCCTTGCCGAGAGTGCCGGTGATTATGTCAATGCGATCCATGACAGTACCTTTGGTACTAGGAGGGTTGGGAGCGTCCTGCGATGCATAAATGTCGTAGTCAAGATGCTCGGCTACACCAGCACCATGTGGTCCATACATGCCGACAGCGTGCACTTCGTCGAGAAAAGTGATTGCTCCGTATTTATCAGCAAGATCGCAGATCTTCTCAATTGGAGCGATAGAGCCGCACATGCTGTAGACGGACTCAAATGCAATTATTTTGGGTATGTGCGCTGGTAGGGAGGCCAATTTTGCCTCTAGATCAACCATATCGTTGTGCTTGAAGACCATCTTCTTTGCACCAGAATGCCTGATACCTTGAATCATCGAAGCGTGATTCAAACTGTCAGAAAGAATGACGCAGTCGGGCAACTTGCTTCCTAGAGTCGCAAGGGTTGCGTCGTTTGCAACATAGCAAGAGGTGAACACGAGAGCAGCTTCTTTATGATGGAGGTTTGCTAGTGTTCCTTCAAGCTGCACGGCGTGTTTATTATGGCCGGAAATGTTCCGGGTGCCGCCGGCACCGGCTCCATAATCTTCAAGAGTTTGATGCATGGTTGTAAGCACCTCACGGTTGCGACTCATTCCAAGATAGTCGTTCGAGCACCAGACAGTTACTTTCTCCTCCACAGCAGCCATGTGAGCGCGAGGGAACTCTTTCGCCAGCCGGTTGATATTATTGAAGTAGCGGTAAGATTTGTCCTTGTGCTTCTTGTCGAGTTCCTTTTGATAGAAACCCTCGTAATCGAATTTGGATGCTGCGGGGGCATCCGGGTGAGGACCAGCCAAGGGTACTCCAGCGGTTTTACCAGTTGCCAGCTTGCTGGCGTCGATAGACGGATGAGGAGCGACGGGAACTGGAGAAGTTAGTCTCAAAGCATGACTTGCGACGACCAAAAATCCACTTCCGGTAATTCTGACAGATACTTACGTTGGCTACTTTTCTCGTAGTTCACGCCCACCTCAACACGAGCACCATTACCGGCAGTAGTGTGCAGAGGGCAGCGAGAGACCTTTTCAAGCGACTTCAATTTTCTGGCGGCGCTCATGGCACCGACGGCAGTGGTGAAGTTCTTGGAGGCCAATCGAGAACTTTGCACGGCCAAAGCCTTGCTCATTACGGGGCAGCGGCGGGCAATGACCTGCAGATTGGACATGGTACCACCGCGCGGTCCAGAGCTGGGTTTGGCTACCATCGACAATGAGCGCAGAGCAGCGGGGGACGTTCTCTTCAAGAACGGGCACATGGCTCGGGATTGATTGAGAAGCGACTCCATGGCGGTTGCGTCGTTGTAATCGTGGGTGAAAAAAAAAAGGCTGTTGGAGTGTATTGATCTTGAATCTAGCCTGCAGTAGGCAGAGAGAATACGACGAAGAGCACAACGTCTATATTCACTGAATTGATAACACAGAACAGGAAGAAGAAGGAGATGAAGAAATGAAGAATTGAATTGAGGAGAAGAGGAGGGCGGAGTTCTTGCCTCAGGCGAGGACACTAAGGAATCAGAACGAAAAGGAAATTCTGTCGGGCCGAGTTTACGACCGTAACGAGTAACAGAACTCACCAATCAGATTGCGTCGATTTACAACTGTGTCAGGGGGGCAAACCTTCTTTACGTCTCGTAAAGCGTATTCGGTATTACTCTGTATCAATACTTGTAATTATGCGTTCCGATTCGTCTCGGATACGCATTATACAGGCGCTTTACGCCCCGCCCCGTATGCCGACTGACTAAGATGTATCGTTCAATTTAGCCTATTTGGGTTAGCTCGTTATCAGATACAAATAAGTTCCGGCGTCTCTCGGCTTCAGCTCTTCTAAGAATATCTGTTGTTTTGATATTCGGATTTGATGTACGGAGTAATTGTACGTACAAATTTCTGTATCTATACTGCCAAGGGCCATTGAAGTGAATATCTATTGCCTCAGCCGATCGGTTGAACCGTTTTCCTAACTGCAAGGCCTTGCAGGAGCCGGAGCCGATGTCGCCGTGCCTTAGGTCTGGGCCTAATTCATTGCCGTATTGGGATGTCCCAGCATCCTGACCTTCTATGATGAGCATTGTGACTTTACATATTGAATATCCTCTCCAGACAAGCACATACGGTCATAGGGTGTGGAAAACAGGGCTTCCCGTCCGCTCAGCCATACTTAAGCCACACGCCGGTAGGTTAGTAGTTGGGTGGGTGACCACCAGCGAATCCCTTCTACTGTATGTTTTTAATTTTTTATGGTCTCTTTGGTGAGTGATTATGCGGGCTTGTTATCTACTACTGAACTTAGCAATTACTGTTCATGATGGTTGGAACGATCCATTGTGAAATCCATTCAAATTTGCTAGTCATTTTTTTATATCATCCAAAGAAACTGTGGTAGTTGTGTTGCTCGGGTAAAGAGACGAGAGAAGAAACCCATGAGAACGCTCCTGCTGACCTTTTTGCTGACCCTCTCCATGAAATCCAAGATGGAGTGAGAAGGCTCACACCTCAGCTATATCAGACTCTAGGTGCGTTTGTGCCTTCGGCTCTTACTTCGATGATGAGATGAGCCTTCCCCTGTGTGGCGAACTCTTCCGAGAAATGCTTCGGATCCAGTTTTCGCTTTCGAAATCTCATAGCCTTGAGCATTGAATGCTAGCTGTAAAGTTGCCAGTCGATCTCGCAGATTTTGTATCTCAAGGTCCTTGTCTTGAATCTCACTCTTTTGCTTATTGATTGTACTTGTTTTCTTCAATACACTTGACTCCAATTTCTTTATCTGCTCTCTCATATCTTCGCATGCAGAAAAAAGCCGTAGTTCCCAAGCTGTATGATGGTCGTCCGTGGTCGGATCTCCGTCGTGCAAAGAGGCGATTTCATTTTGCAGAGCCCTATTCTCGAATTTTTCGCGATTGAGAGCGTCTCTGAGCCGAGCAATTTTGTCTTTCAGGTGAGAATTCTCATCCTTGAGAGAATGAGTACGATGACTGTGCTGTGACATCTCTTCGTGCTTCTTCGTTTCATCTTGCCGGACATGTTTTCCGTCAGAGGAGCGATGTCTGGTATGTCTAGGGGACATGTTGGTGATTCCCAACGATTCAGGGATGAATAACGGTAAAGAGATTTGGATTTTGGCGCGTTTTTAACTTTCGGAACGAGCTTTCCTTTCCTAAATGATTGCAAATCCAGGAATGAGATTCTTGAAAGTACAGAAAATTTTCGATTCTCCGTTGAGTTGGAAACAACCTTTTACTGTCACGGAAATAATGGGAGAGATGGGAAAAATAAGGGGAGATGGGTGAGCAAGAGCGGGGTATTTCAAAATCAACTAGACCTTGAGGCTCAAATTCGCACCTCTTGTTGACTCGAAAAGCGCCCAATCAATATTTTGGGGATATGCACCATTTCGGCTTCTGAATGGCTGCTACCGGCCAGGATCTCTGCATGCGTTGTTCACCAGAGTCAGAATAGCAAGACTGCTCTTTGCGGCTGACGCGGCATGTCTTGCATTTAAAGTCATGAGAAATCAGTCTTTTGAGAAGTATTCAAGTGTGATCTAAAAGTCTGAACAGAATTGTTACTGCTATTTGCACGGGATCGATTTAAGATGGTCTAGCTCTCATGGTTATCATGCTGGCTTTTGAGGATGTTTCGATAAAAGACCCCCAAGTTCCAAGTTCTTATTTTAGAGAAATAAAGAATTGATTAGTAGAAAATCTTTATCCATTCTCTTGTGAATAGCAGACGACTAGCTCGAAAAAGTCAGGTCAGGACGATTCAGGGGTATCGATGTACACCTGCTCTCAGGTTCACGAGCAGGTGACTTGAGAATAAACTTTACGGCATTAAAATGCAGGATTGATATTTTATTCTTCTTGTCCAAGCACGGTTGATCTATTTTGTTTCGATCCTAGGACCAAGCTGTCACATAAAGATAGGAGGCTCCGAGCGGCGTGTACTGATATCAGCACCCACCAGCTCCCCGTGTTGGTCTTGCACTATGTGATATGAACTCAAGTGAAGTTCAATCATTTTCTTCCTCCCGGTCACGTACAAGTGTGAGATATCTCGAAGACAGTGTAAGCTGCCTTTGAAATGGGAGAGGTGGTGGCGGCGGGTGAAGCGGTGGTGGAAGGGGTGTTGAAGGGGTCGAAGCTGGTATAGAAACCTTTGGGGGAGCCGGTGGTTCCAGAAAGACAGACACTGGATGGCTGGATTTATCAGTGACTAATTTTTCCACGGTGTCGTTTTCTTCTATAGTATAATAACCCAGTATTTTCCTGCCGATTTGTGCAAACGATCCAGATCCCATCATCATTGGGCGGGCGAGAGCAATCAAAGCCGACGTATTATCCACGCCTTCTGTACAGGGTACGACCACCATATCTCTGATGTCACGATCTATCTTGTCCCGAGTTCCAGCGAGTATAAACTTTGCGAAGCTGGAGGGTAAAATACTGGCATCTTC
This sequence comes from Talaromyces borbonicus, assembly GCA_002916415.1. Taxonomy (NCBI): domain Eukaryota; kingdom Fungi; phylum Ascomycota; class Eurotiomycetes; order Eurotiales; family Trichocomaceae; genus Talaromyces; species Talaromyces borbonicus. Next base: position 112,643 of record NBSA01000028.1, on the reverse strand, counting down.
AAAGTCCACTATCGTGATACGGCCCCCAATGTCTTCATTTAAAATGAAATTATCAAGCCACACATCAGAGTAACAAAATATCATCGGCTCTTGTGCGAGATCTTTCACCTGACTATGGCTTTTGGTCAAGAATAGAAACTAAATGAATGAACATATTAATTGTCCTGTCCACCACCTATAATCTTGTGCGTTCTTGCTTACCGAGTTAATGTGTTGCTCTAGTTCATCAACATTCCGATAATGCAGCGAAGCCTGATTATCATCGAAGATTTCATGGCGAATGCGTCCTCCGTTCACTGCTGCCGGCCGTGAATTCGGGGGTACCGGAATGCGAAGTAGCTCAGACAATGCAAAGGCAATTCTAGAATAAATCAAATCCTTTCTCTTGTCGTCATCAACCGAGTCTCGCAACCATTGAGCAGCCGTTTTCCCTTGAACATATTCCATCACAACATATGTTCGAAGAACCGGCCAGGTGTCGTGGTCATCTTGGTATGAAATGGAGACCTGGCACCCGTAATAGACTGCCGGGGCAATTGCTCGTGACCCCAGACTGCGCAGGCCATCGTGTGCCATTTTCTGTCCCGCAAGCTCGTTCCAAACGACTGTGTTGCCGTACTTGATCCAAAATACAGGATCATTAGTGCTCCCGGGTGGGTAAGGAGCGCCGAGAGTATAACCATGGCGGTTTGTTTCCTTGTAGTGGGATATAAGTTCAGCCACCGTTGGAAGCGGGGTGGCGATGTTTGATGGAACGGCTGATCCATACCATTCTCTTTTCATGTGCACGAAATTCGCCATGATCATGATGATTATAGACGAAGCAAGCAGCGTACCATGTATATACCCAGGAGAAATTGACCAAAAAAGAGCAGTAACTGCTACCTATCTAGGTAGGTATTTACCGTCGAGTGGGGTTCACTACACGGCCAGCATGACATTTTTCCTGCTACACTGTAAATAACAGCTTCGAGGATGTCTCAAACTCAACTGAACGCTCTCTGAGATGAGGACCAACCTATCCACGAGAAAAAGATGGCTACAAATCATGTGGTGTTCAAGGTCATCTTCACGAGGCCATATGATGGATTTTCAGTCATACGTTTGGAAGCTGCCGTGGATTAAAATTACAAAAGTTCTCCTAGTACTATCTCTGGGCAACCCGTGAGATTCCAGTCCGGCTAACTCTGTATCAAACCGAACACCTCACCTCAATCCGTTCATTTGGTAGGACGGCTTATAACGTGCAAGTTGACCATTGCCCCCTATGTTCCATCGGCTAACTTCTTGACATATAGTTCATTTGAATCCCATGCCCAGTACATACGACCATAGGGTGTGGAAAACAGGGCTTCCCGTCCGCTCAGCTGTACTTAAGCCACACGCCGGTCGGTTAGTAGTTGGGTGGGTGACCACCAGCGAATCCCGACTGTTGTATGTTTTCTGTTTTTGTTTCTTTTTGGTGTCTTTTTCATGAAGCCTTCTGTCTCCAGAGAATTAATTGTTCTCATTCATGTATAAAAGACTATTTATTGTATTAGAACGTGATTGGCTTGGCTATTTTTACGGTACTGCCACGTGGTTCTCCGAGGGATCATCAACGTGGCGTAAGTTAGCGATCTAATTTTAAATTTAGACAGGACTACCTACCTCTCGTTGGCACTATCCCTTGAGATCTTCACAGCATCCACGTAGATATCAACATTACAAATCCCTTTTTTTTTTCTCCAGCATGGCGAAAGACACACTCAGCGATCGCCTAGCGTACAAGCCTCAGCCACTCAAATTCGGCACCAGCGGTCGTCGGGGAGAAGTCATCCACCTGACTCAACTGGAGATCTACATCAACGTCGTCGCCGAGATTCAGTATCTGCAATCTCTCCCGCTGAGTGAAGGCGGTATAAAATCTGGAGATGATTTCTACTACGCCTACGACCTTCGGCCTAGCTCGACGCAATACGTCGAGAACAACCGAGGCGGTCTTTGTCAGGCTGTAGAACAAGCCCTAAAGGATTGCCATATGCGTCCTCTCAACTTAGGACCAATCCCGACGCCGGCGCTTACGTTCTTTGCTCTTCAGAAGGGTAAAGGTAGTATTATGGTGACTGGTAGTCATATCCCGTTTGATCGGAATGGCTACAAACTCAATACCAGCAAGGGCGAACTGATGAAAAAGGACGAACGACCAATTAATGAACTCGTGAGCCAAACAAGGCAGAAAATTATGGAGCAAGCCTTCACTGAATCTAGTTTTGACGAGCAAGGCATGCTACGCAACAGGCCGGTAGACTTGGGTCCTGTTCTCCCTGAGGCGAGAGAAGCTTATATACAACGATTCCTTGACTTTTTTGAAGGGGAGACTCTGAAAGGTATAACTGTCCTTGCCTATCAGCACTCAGCCGTCGGTCGTGATCTAGTCGTTGAAATCTTCGAGAAATTCGGTGCAAAAGTGATTCCAGCCGGCAGAAGTGAAACTTTTGTGCCTATTGACACGGAAGCAATCGACCAGGCCCAACTTGCTGTTGTCCAAAACCTGTACGACCAAGCCGGGCAACCCTGCGATGTGATAGTCTCTACGGACGGCGACAGTGACCGGCCCCTGATTCTTGCGCCCCGCGGAGACAAGCTCTGTTTCTTCGGCGGCGATCTGTTGGGTATGATCGTTGCTCAATTTCTTCAAGCTGATGCGGCCGTCGTTCCGATCAGCGTAAACGATGCCATTGATCATGGACCTCTAGCGGGAGTCACAGAACCAAAAACCAAAATCGGAAGTCCCTACGTGATCGCAGGTATGCAAGCAGCCATTGAAAAGGGTCGTCGTCATGTCTACGGCTGGGAAGCGAACGGTGGCTTTCTCACTGGTTCCGACTTGAAACGTAATGGGAAGAAGCTGACCGCACTCCCCACTCGCGATGCCGTTCTGCCTTTACTTTGCGCCATATTCGCAGCTCAGAAACAGCAAATGACGCTTCCGGACTTGTTCGCCACGCTTCCAAATCGCTATAGCCGTGCTGGACTGTTGAGAAACTTTGCTAGATCTACGAGCGTCAAGATAATAGAGCGCTTCTCCCCCCCGAATCCAGTCATGAATGATATATTCTTCAATGGATTGTCGCCACATGACCTTTCCAGCGCCCAGGACTCAAAGAACGATCGTATTGATATCGCCGAAGCTGAATCTGAGAGGCTGGTCGCCATACGCAACGAATTAGAGACCGTTTTCTCAGCTGAGCTTGGCTTTGGTCCTATTGTTCGACTCAACTACACAGACGGAGTTCGAATGTATTTCGGCAACGGCGACGTTGCTCACTTTCGTCCATCTGGAAATGCCGATGAATTACGTATATATGCGATTGCCAATAGGCAAGACCGCGCTGATGATATTGTTGAGCGGGCGATTGCGCAGCCTGACGGTCTGCTGAGAAGGTTGGAAGCTATTGTTAAACCATGATGAACTTCCGAACTTAGGCATCTGTTAACATTACGTGTCTGGGACATTATTCAAAAGTTTTAAAAAATAATAATACGACGTCACTAAAAGAAGTAATACATGCTTTGCACACATAGTAGGGGGATGACTGGCCCTAGGACTAATCGTACATATTGAAAGAAAAATACAATGACATAATCTTCGCACCGATCTTCCGTCCGCAAATTACTCAAATCTAGCAAATCCTTTTTTTTTGTCGCATGATGCCAGTGCTTGTGTACAGAGTGAATCTGAGATGTTTGGAGAAGAAGGCAAAAGCAACACCAGTAATAGTAACATAGAACACATAACGGCGCAAGTAAAGAAAAGTCCGAACATCAGTGTGTATGGAATATGACCAAAATGATTGAGAAAGCACCAGAACAAACCGAGCTTCAGAAGAATTGCCGGAGATGCAAGAATCGAGAAACGATAGAAATGAAACACGAACTCCGAGTCTAACGACACCAAAAATAATCCGTCAGGGAAAAAGGACAATTTTGAAAGTAAAAAAAAATCAACCTCCGTGGACTGTAATTACAGAGCAGGACCATCAATCATCTATGGGATCATTGTCACCGTCAATCAGTCGCAACCGTTCTTTAGTCGTTTTGGCGCGTTTAGAAGGCCCCTTGGCAGTTTTGCTGCGTTTCTTGCCCAGCGCAGTCGAAGGCGCAGCAACTTCACCTGACACAGGTGTCGCGGCCCCCGACGGCTTCGCACTGGCGTCATCAAAATGTCCTTCACCTATAGCAAAAAACAAGTAAGCATACGGCTAGCTTCATAAAGCTCGAGCGGCGGAAAAGACACTTACCTTCGTGATACATATCGTCCAAAGTGACATCCTTCTTCTTGGCCAGGGCCTTCTTTCCCTTCTTCGCGCTTGGATCATCTCCACGTTCGAGAGCTTCTCGCTCCTTTTGCTCGATTAACTCGGCCTGCTCGTCATCGGCAAGCCACATGGCAATATCCTTTGTACGATTCTCACGATGGCGAGTATTGAAGTCAACTCCACCAGCAGCGCCACCTGATATCACAACCCGCTGCACTTCTTCTTTCTGCAAAGCGCGCTTGCGGATTCGCTCCTCGATTGTACCGCGAGTTATCAAACGGTAAACAGTAACTTGGCGAGTTTGTCCCAGACGATGCGCTCTGTCCATAGCCTGAGAATCAATGGTGGGATTCCAGTCGGAATCATAGAAAATGACGGTATCGGCTGCCGTGAGATTGATACCCAGACCACCGGCTCGTGTAGATAATAGAAAGACAAATATTTCAGGACGGTGTTGGAAATCAGCAACTGTGTCTCGACGATCTTCAAGTTTGGTGCTTCCGTCAAGTCGGCAGTATTTATAATTGCGGTACGTGAGATACTCTTCCATCAAGTCTATCATCCGAGTCATTTGGAAGTACAGTAATACTCGGTGTCCGCCATTCTTCAGTTCACGAAGGAGCTCATCCAGCTTAGCCAACTTTCCAGAGTCAGTCACGAAACGTCTCATCGACGGTATTTCGATCTTGGTATAACGGCTCTTGGATGAGATCGGCTCAGGTAGCATTGGCGCAAGTGAAAACGGTGCGGGATCCAATCCTTTTTCAACAACCAATTCGTCCAGTTGCCGGCTGTAGGTGCCATAGAGAGCTCGACGAGCAGGAATATTAAAGTATAGATTATTTGCCTCCCTAGCTGCCGCTTGACCGGCACAAGATATCGCAATAGGTGGCGCAGAAACGGCAGGACAAGCTGCTGGCTCAATCTGTCCCAGCCCCTCGTTCTGGAATGTAGTTCGTGAAACTGAGAACAGTTCGTGCATATACCCTTCTGTAGCCGTTTGGTACAATTCGGTACGATCACCGCGCTCACGGACATTGAAAAGCGTGTGAGGAAGAATGGAATTGATATCGTCATCAGGTTGGTCATAGGCCACTTGCAGGCGCGCAAGCCGGTTTGGCACACCACGTTGACGAACCGCGCGTTCAAAGAGTCCCAAACTTGACGTCTCGTAGGCCTCCTGTGGGGAGACATCGATGAACCGCAGAAATGAAAACGCCTGGTCTTCAGCGAGGCTCTGCTTCAAATTTTCTGGCGACCAAATATTCATCAGGTGTGAAAGGTATTTATTTTGGAATCCAATCTTGGGATTACTGGGTCCTGGAATGTCAAGTCGTCCATTATCGGTGAACAGTAATCGAGGCAGGTTATATTCGATTAGATTGCGTGTAGAGTAACGCACATCAACAAGCTGACCTTCCCTCAGGAACGATCCAGTCTCTGCAAAATGGGCCATCGAGAACGGGGATCGAGTATCGGCACGCTCGAAGAGATCAGGGTGATTGCAGACCTTGCGGAATTGCATCACGAGGTTCATCAGGGTGGTACTGTCCGATTCATCACCAACAGCGGCCTTTTCGATCAAGTCCATAATGCTAACGCGATTTCGCAAGTTGGAGTAATATGCTCGTTGACGGTAAGTCAGATCACAGAAGACATCCTTTTCAACCTTATCACCTAGCTCTTGCTGCACGTGTTTCTTAACACGACGGAGCATAAATGGTTTAAGAATCATGTGGAGACGGCGAAGTTGATCTTCATTGAGCTTGGTGTTGCTCTGAGCGTGTGACTCAATGTCCTTCGAGAACCATTCGCTGAATTCATCGTGGGAATCAAACAACGTAGGCATAATAAAATGCAGAAGTGCCCATAATTCTTGCATGTTGTTCTGGATAGGAGTACCTGTAAGGAGGAGTCGATTGCGGCATGAGAAGCCCAAAAGATTCTTCCATCGGGAACTTTGTGACGATTTGATGGCCTGCGCTTCGTCGAGAATCATATACTGCCACTTCACCTTTTGGAAATATTGAGCGTCCAACACAACCAGTTGGTAAGACGTCACAAGAACGTGGAACTCGGATTCCTTGGTATAAGTTATATGTTTGCGGTCCCAGAATTTGCGTAGAATCTTACGATCCTTGGCGGAACCCCAGTATGGCAACACTTTGATGTCTGGGACGAATCGGGTGATTTCTTGTTGCCAGTTGTGAAGAGTAGATGCTGGTGCGATGACCAAGAATGGACCCCAAATGTTATGGACTTCGGCGAGATACGCCATGACCGATATCGACTGTACAGTCTTACCGAGACCCATCTCGTCTGCCAAAATACCGTTGATACCTTGCTCGTACAGGTTGACAAGCCAGTTGAGACCTTTCAATTGATACTCTTTCAATTGAGCAGTGAGCATCTTCGGCTGCGAGATCTGAATATCACCCAAGCTTGTCGGGTTCTGAAAGTTCATTTCTCCTTCATCAAGTGCCGCCATCGGGTCCTCGCCATTAAATGCACGTGCACGAGCTTGAGCTTCCTCAACAGCATTCTGAGCATTCGCCATAGCAGCTTTGCGAAGTTCTGTTTCATCTTCAGCATCAAAGTCCAGATCTTCGAAAGCCGTAACCTTGGCTTTGGGATCGGCTACACTATCTGGTAGGTCAATAACGTGAGCGTCCGGTTTTCCGGGTTGAATTGTCTCTCCAGATTTTTGCACCGAAGGATCACCTGTAGCCTCGGCTTCATCAGTCTTGATCTTACGACCAATGAAGTGAGAATACAATTCGGTTTGAGAAATCAAGAAGTTCAATTTGCGCTTTTGACGATTAGCTTCACGATCGGCTTCCGCCTTCTTGGCTAGCTCTAGTTCCTGTTTCTCAGCCATACGACGCAGATCTCGTTCTTCGCGCTCATTTCGCTTCCAGAAAGACATCATTTCTCGCATGGTACGCTTGGCGCGAGCTTGGGTGTCTTTCGTACTCTTGTTGGTTCGCTCTTGCCATTTGCGGGACTGTTTGCTTGCTAATTGAGCAGTCTTGCGCAAATTCTCTTGACGGGTGCTGAGTGACGTGGTTTTGATGCGATAAACTTTAGGAATATCTTTCCTGGCAATGTCACGCCAGATCTGCTCATAAATCTGGTTATAGCCTTTGGTCTCGAAAGCACTGGCAGGGGTCGGCGTGGACTCTTTCGATCGTGCAGCCTTGGCTTCCTTCTTAGAGACGGGTGGGCGAAGTTCATCCTTGGGTAGAATGGCGATAGGCTCATCCCTCTCCGCTGCCAAAAATGCCTGTTCAGCAGCGTCCTTCTCGGCCTGCTTCTTTTCTTTAGACTTTTTAGGACGAGCGGAACCGCTCGGGCGAGACGATTTCTTCTTCCCAGATGGCGATTTCTCCTTGCCGACGTGGAAGGTGCTGGTTGTGCCGCCCTCCATATTTGGAGCAAGCGGGGTGACCTCGCTGATCTCTGCCGGCTGGTTGCCTCTTTCTAGAGCCCGCTTGACGCCCTTGATCTTCTTCTGGGCCTTTTCAGCTTCTCTTAAAAGCTTTTCTTTCTCAACAGGATCGACCGTCCGTTTCGCGCGACGTTCTGCCTCCAGTTTCTTGGCGGTCTCGATTCGCACAGTGTTCTCTCGGCGACGTTTCCGTTGCATGTCCTTTTTGCGCTCTTTCTCGTCTTGAACCTCTTTGCGTTGAACCTCGGAGATGACTTCTCGTTCGTTGGCCTCGCGGAATCGTTTAGCACCAAGCTCTGCGCCGGCCGAGAAGTTTGCACTGAGTTTCACGAGGAATTCATTACGGCGACGCTGCGAAAAGCACATTAGACCAGAGAGACCAAAGGCAATAAGAATCGGACAATAAATCATACCTTGCTTTTGTGAGACTCTAAGATATCAGCTTCGACAGCTCGTTTTTTGCTCTTCGCAATGTACCGTTTGAGCTCTACCTCAAAACCAGTATCGTCCTCGGCATCACTTTTCTCAGATCTGTCAATCTCTGCCATCTTCCGCTCAATGGCATCGAGATCTTTTATTGTTAAGCGAGGTCCTTTCGCTGGACGTGCCTGGATGATAGGAACGCTTTTCTCCTGTTTCCTCGTTCCATTCTCGCGTGGTGGGGTTTGAGTCTTCTCCTGGCGATCAACCAAGAGAGGCTTCTTCTCGAGCTTTGGAAGAGGCGGCAACGGAGCGGGTTCTGGTTCCTTCAGCTGCACGGGAGAATGTGGAAGAGAAGGAGCCTTGGGAGGTGGCGGAGCAGGAATCGGCGAAGCTCTTCGCGGGGGCGGTGTCTCCTCTGTAGGTTCTGAGAGAATGCTTGCAAACGACATGGGATCGGCAGTACGTGCCGGTTTCTGAAAATCAAATTGGAACGTTAGTAAAAAGTGAACGTAATGACAATGAAAAAAAAGGCAATTTTGATAGAGCATACCGTTTCTTTGGGCGAAGGAGGACGCATTACGGGAGAATGGTTGATATATCGGCTGGATCCATTTTCAAGAGAAGATCTGTAAGAAGCATCTGCCTCCTTTTTAGGTGACAATAACTGGTTCTCTAGACGAGCAGGCGGATGCGAATGCGAGGCATTTGGCTGGCCGTAAGGAGGATGGGTATCTGACATGCCGTGATTTGTGTGAATTCGAGGTAAGGTGTAGCCGGGGCCACTCGCCGCGGTATGTTGGCCAGGGTACGAGGGCGATGTTTCCGATAGCGGACCGCCATTCAACGGGGGCAGCGTGTTGGCGAGCGGAGAACTGGCATGAGGAAAATGAGGACTGCGAGAGTACGACGAAGAAGTGTAAGGCTGCGGCGTCTCTGGAGGGTGTTGCGAGTACGATTGGTCGTTGTTTGGGTAATATGGTCGACTCTTCGGAGGAGAAGACGAGTAAGAGGAGTAGGTCGACTGCTGGCCAGGAGGAGGAGGGGATCGTAAGCTGTACGGCGGAGCTCCGGACATGATGGCAACCGAGCGTCTCTCACGACGCCAGATTCGGGTGATTAGGGATTAATTGGCGGCGGATAGAGGGTAGTAAAGAGCGTATGGCCGTATCGACGCGCGAGAGGGAAGCAATGTCCGATCAATCACAAATAATCTGTAGCGACGAATCCGATGCCAGCCATGAATTCTACTCCGAGACGGGCACGTCAATAAAACCCAGACGATCGACACAATGATAATACTCGATGAATGGCGGTAGCTCGTTGGACCGTTAAGGGATGTAAGAAGCGATACGTGTTTGATCCTTGGCAGAACTTCCGGAGAATACGTCGTAAGCAGAGGATGAAGGCGTGGCGTGGCACCTTAGGTTCGATGGTGGTTGTAGAGTTTCGTGTGGTCCAAGCCGATCCGACCGTTGCTCGCGATCCGAGTTTGTGCCGTTCACTCAAATCACTCACTCAGTCTCTCTCGCACGCAAAGCGCCCCAAGTAGTTGTAACTTGGAAGGCGAAGGAAGGAGGAATCGGCGAACGGCAACGCGGCCGGACCGATGCGTGACTGAGTTCCACCACCAACCAACCAACCCTTGGGAAATATGAACAAGGAATATCGCGCAAAAGCCTGGTGCCAGCACAAGCTGTAACACTTAGCTCTGCGGTATATCCTGCTGGAAATTAATTATAATTTCCCCTCCTTGATGAAGAAGCACGTCCAGGAGTCGGAAGCGATGGGGTCACCCTTTGAAGCTCTATCTGTCGACGCGAGAAGTGTGTAGAGCGAATATATGGAGTCGCAGATTCGAGTCGTAAATTGAGTAGTACTTCGAAACGAGTACCACTAGCTACTGACCAAGCCGACGATGGAGATAGTGATGAAATTAAAAAGGGAGGATGAACTAGTTGATGAAGGTTGGAGATGTAGAAGAGGAAGAAGAAGAGTGGGTTAGGCGGAAAGGAAGTTGGCGATGATAATGAATGAATGATCAATGGAGAAGGAAGGGAAGGGAGAGCTGGTGCTTGGCTGCTCCTGCCTCTTTTTTTTTGTCTTTTCTCGGTTTTGCGTTTTTTGCTTTGGGCCGGTGTTTCCTTCCTCGTTTCCCTTTTTTGTCCCACGGCAGCCGCGATTGAGCAGAACAAACAGGCTTCTCATTTTCCTTCTTTGGAGTTTCGGTTGGGTATTGGAAATACCAATACGTCGTAATAATACCAGGCGCGCTTATCGCTGTGATCAAATGTGATAAGTGCTGTTTCACTCGGTTTGAGAGTGGTTACGATAACGATACTAGCGCCCGTAACCACATATATTACGATTAAATACAGGATACCTAAGTTTAATGTACAGGGATAAATACAGCCGGCTGAGCCCTCTCCACGTCGCTCCGGTCATTTGTCGTCCATTCGCTGCTGGAGTGTTCCGCCATGATTCGGTTTCTTGCTGGCCTGAAAGAAATGAGGTTTTGTTGTCCTCAGCATTCTTTAGCGTGCGGCTGATGAGTCCGGATTACTCGACGCATCGCTTCGGTACATCAATGGAATCAGATACCTGTCGCAAGATTGACAGATCTACATAGGAATACAGGCTGTCAAGATCATACTAAAAACACGAAAGTATACATAGGATAGACTCGTTTCTAATGGCGTACAGAAAAAGACATGAAAAAAAAAAAGAAACGTTGACGTCTGAGGCAACAGATGAAAATCTAAAGGTGCGACGGCAATCATGGCAAATTCATTTTTAATTTCATACTGCTCCAGGACCCTTGTGATTCGATTGATCCAGTAGAAGGGTCGGCTTGATGAAATCTTCATCGAGTTGTCGGAACCAATCTGCATGATCCCCCGTGGGACCGCCAGAAAACAACTCTCGCAGCGCGTTGCGAGCAGTGATCGGCTCGCGATGCGTTGTTGGCCCATTGCTCTCGGTGGCGCGTCGAGCGGGAGAAGCGCTGGCTGATGACGGCGCTCCCATTGCACGCGTCTGAGGTTGAGAGGGAGACCGTCGTAGCCGAGATGTAGAGGGTGCTGCGGGTGGTAGGTCGTCGTCGGAAAGAGGATCGACGTCGAGATCGAACTCGTCTAGACGATCTGTACGGCCCGCAGTCCCCTTCCCATTGAGTCCACCTGCAATGTCTTCGTCGCTGCCAATATCACTCCCGCTATGACTACCGGTTGTAACTCCGAGTAGTCCCTGAGTCGCGAACTGGTCGCGGTCCGCGGCATTAAACGTCTTCTTCGTCCTGCGCGCCGAACTCCTTGATCGGGACGGCGGGCTCGGCCGACGGTTGTTCCCACTTGAATAGCTATCTGCATTGGGTATACCTGGGCGTTGGTCGCCAACATTATCGAGAGGAATAGTCCGGTCGTTAGCCCGGGGTGTATACCCGATGCCGGAACTATTTGATCTCTTCCAATAAGTGCCGCCATGAGTGACTTCAATATCAAACTCGTCGTCAGAGTCAACTTCTTCAACGACCCCAGTGCGAATGCCGAGAATATCCAGCATTCGAGCAGTGGTGCCTCCAAAAATAATAACTGTAAGCACCACCACGACGAGTACGGTCGCTCGTAACGCCGGAGCATTCGGGCCTGACATGCCAGCTGCCAGTGCTACGCCGACTGCACCGCGTAACCCAGCCCAGAATAGCATCGCTTGGTAGGAGAATGGAAGTTCATCGGCCACGTCTTTGCCGCGTCGTCGAGCACGATAGCGGATGAACCAATTGACTGCCTTTGAGAGGGGGAAAACAGAGAGATATCGTGCGACACAAATCCCCACGACAGCCACGATGATAAACAGTGGTTTGAAGCGGAGTTCGTTTTCGACGAATAGGTCAAGACCCAAATAGATGAAAATGAAATTCTCACTGAGTTGTGACATGACCTGGAAGACGTATTTGGTCGTAAGCTGAGTCCGTCTGGACATGTTGTAGTAAGCGTAGTGTTTGAGGGTAATTCCGCAGAATAAGAGGGACACGATTCCTGGTTGGACATCAGTAATGCAATCATAGTGATGCATTATATCTCACCGGAGATGAGAAGGCAAGAGCTCACCAGAAAGATATACACCGTTTGAGAAAAAGTAGGCAGCGTAGGCGATCAAGACAATCAAACAACTCTCAATCTTCGGCAAGCGACGAACATGGGTGTACTTGAGAAGTAAAGCAGTTCCAATTCCAACGCAGATACCGACCACCATACTACCAAAAAACACGAGAAGAAAGTGTCCGATAGCCTCAAAGAGGTTGAGCACGGTGAGTTTGGCGGTATCGTTATCGGCATACTTTTGTGCAGTCTCGAACAGGACGATAGCGACGGCGTCGTTCAGGATAGACTCGCCGAAGATGACTGTATATAGTTTTGGTTCGACTTTATATAGGTTAAAGATCGCAAGGATTGTGACGGGATCGGTTGCGGAGAGAGTTGCGCCGACGGAGATGGCTTCTACGAAGCTTATATTGAGACCGTCGAGGGGGATGCGCGTCCACAGGTAGAGAATAAGACCGAGCACAATAGCGGAGATGAATGTACCGGCGAAAGCGAAAGTTAGGATGGTGCCAATGTTTCGGAAAAAGTTTGCCTAGTATACCGGACACAGGTCAGTTCGATATCCATATCACGTCCGAATGCGTTCGGGATAAACTGACTTGATGAAGCTCGTACCCCGAAGCCAAAATGATAGGCGGGAGGAGCAGGTTGAAGAAGAATTGATAGTCGAACGTAACGACTTCTTGAATTGGCGACGCGGGAGTCAATCGAATAATCAAACCGACGAACATGCCTGGTTGAATATGGTCAGCACTTTTTTTTTCACTTGACAAAGAAATAAGCCGTCCAGTCAGTCACATACCGCCGAAGATGGACAGCACAGTTTCATGCACGGCTTGAATCTTGCGCTGTTGTAGCACATAGCTTGTGAAAAGCGCTCCGATCAGGAGCATGATCAGGATAAACAAGGCCCAGGAGCTGAAAAACTCCTTCTTCTCTGGCTCCGGCGCATCTGTGTTTGTATTAAGTCTTAGCTCGGGGTTGTCTTATTTATATGTATCTTGCGCGTTCTCCGACGTAGCCATTTGTCTGATCACTCTGATCACCAAACAGGAGAACTCGAGATGTAAAAAGAGGGTAAGAGGTCATACCGTCTTCGGGATCCGTGTCCTGCGCGGCTCGGCCTGTATTGGAAACAAGAAGCGATTAGTTTTTTGACATCTCGTCGTGAGAATGAAAACATACGCAAAAGCTCCCCCACAAACTGGAGCGCATGGCTCGTCATGATGACCCTCAATTAGACGAAGACCGATTTCTTCCGTATACGATGTAGTAGGAAGAGCGCGCAGGACGAGATGGGAATTCGCAGCTCGTCCTGCAGTGGGAGAGGTTGATGTTAACTACCGTGACTTAATCAACGAGCTCCGGATGGAAGACGGCCGCGCCGAGATGTAGCGCACATGTCCTTCAAGGACAGTAGCAAGGTGTTTCCGTCGAGGTTCCTATGACGCGATACACAAGGATGATAAAAAGCTGGTCAAATCGAACGACGACAGACGATGGTGGGAATCTTTGTTTCGAGGAAATTGATGATTGCGAAAGCTAAGTACTCCAGTGAATCTAGCTACCTGGCCCTTTGGCTTTGCGGGTGTTTTACATAGCCAAGCGCCAATGAGGAAGCTGCCCAGACGCCGCCCGCCGCCACTCTAAATACTAATAGACATCAGAATCTTGTTCATTTCGCAGTATACTGTATGCCTCGCAACGATTAAAAAAATTAAATATTTGCTCGACATGAAACATCTTTCATTCATTCCAATCCAGTCCAGTATCCACTGCAATTGCTATCTCAAGGACAAAATGCGAGGAGTGTAGGGTTTTCCACTTAGCGCCGACAGCCTAGCGAACGTGTCTAATAGTTAGAACATGCTACATACTACGCAGTATGGACGAGGTAGACCATCTCAAGAGAAATATGCACAACCGTTGGAAAATAGCAGACAATATTATTAGATAATTTCCAGACGCCATGATAAACCCGCTATATCTCATATATATACAAACTACCGAGAGCCAGCGCGCTTCTCCTCAAGCGTCTTAGCTAACACGGTAGCTACCAAAGCAGCGCAACCTCCAAATCGCATAACCCAACCCACACTATCGTCCCAGGGCTCACCGCGCGGCTTCTGCAGGGCCTTGAAGATTAAGCTACTCACGATGGTAGATACGATTTGCGGAAAAGATACAGCGACGTTATGTAACCCGAGCACGATTCCCGCTTGATCAGTCGGTGAATCATCGTCGCGACTAAGTTTCGGAATGACGGTGGCGGCGGCAGCTTCCAAATCTTGGCCGTCATCGTTGTTGTTGTCCTCCTCCTCCTCGTCATACTCGTTCTCGTCTCCTTGGTTCGTTGCAGATCCTGCAGTCCCGATACTCGCGCCGTGGTGGTGAGAAACGGCCTCGAGCTCAGCCTGTAGACGAGCCAGTCGTCGCTCAGCATCTCGCTGCGCTACTTCGGCAGAGATCAGAGCAAACGGCGCCCACAGCGTGACTGCCCAGGAAATACCGACAATGCCAATAACGACTGTGGCTGCCTGCGATGTACTGATGAGGAAAGTACTGAACATGCATGCCGAATACAATGCAAGCGAAAACATCCATATACGCCGCAGTGTCAGTCCAGGGACTCGTAGTTTCTTCAATAAATCGAGTCTTCCCCTCTTTGTGTTGCTATCCTCGTCATCCTCGTCAGGACCGTCGCCTACGACGGAATGTCGGTCGTGAGACAGAAGCGGTTCTGATGGGATATCGCCTCGAATCTCCGATATGGATCTTCGAATCTCAGCTTCCGCCGCGTCAACATCTTGCGGTACCGGAGTAAACCCCACGCCACTTGTCGACACCTGTATGCGTTTATACGACGGGACCACCATGAGCGGTAAGAGGATATTTGCCGTAAAACAGACAATTGCATTCACCAACAAAGCAAACGAGCCAATGCGCGTAGCGTCTTCCCAGGCCTGATTGATTTCGGCGTCCGTCAAGTCCCGGTTCTTCTCAAAGATGGGATTCACATATAGCTGGCCCACGTAAGTAGTTGAGTAGTAGAGGAACGGAAACCAAGCAACCCAAGCCGCGAGCTGGACTTCGCACACTTTGCGAATCTGAGGCGGTAGATTACGGACGGATTTCAAGACACCTCTGAAAAACGACACCAGGCCTGAGCCGCCCGGAGGAGGCGGGCCTTCCAGACGCGGATCTCGTTCTTTGATTGCCAAACAGCTAATCAGCAGTGTCACGCCCAACGACAGACTGGCGACCCAGCAGAGTACTTTGAATTGCGTGTTGCCGAAGATGGGGAAAGCCTTGGGCAAATCCATGTATCCGAGGATATATCCAAAGATATTACCAGCGCCGACAAGTCGACTGGCCCATGCATTTGCTGCTTCCTGTTGATGGGCCGGGGCGCAGTCAACTATAAAAGCCCGAATACCAGCTTGCACTGCGGTCACAAATCAGCTGGTTTCAAAGTATTACAAATATATATAAAAGCAAAAGAGAAAGAGAGAAAGAAGCAAACGTACCCGTATTAATAGCAAAATCCAAACAAAACATCATAATCGTCGCAAACACCTGCGTCGTAACAACGACCCCATTCGACTGCGCATCTGCGCCAAAAACGCCCAAAACTCCCGCAACAATTTCTCGCATCCAAGCGAGAAACATAAGACATACAATAGTCGCGAGTCCTCCGCCAATCATGAACGGTTTCCTCTTGCCCCATGGGAGACGGCAATTATCGCTCAATATGCCGATATAGGGCTGCACAAGAGTGCCAGTTAGGGGACCCGCAACCCATACTATGGCCAATAAGGCTTTGCTCATACCCAAGGAGAGTAAGAATGGCTTTTTTTCATCATATTCAAATAAATCAGCGAATGTGCCCAGGGTGCCCAATGTGCTGAATAGGATGGGAAAGAGAGGGACATACCGAGCCATTGGAAAGTTCAACAGACCACACTACTTGCAGTCTAAAAGACAGAAAAAGGGGATAAGTCTCATAGATTAATAAAACCATAACACGAAATCCGTGCTATTTCAAATCTTTTGAGAGAGAGAAAAAACGCACCCGCCTATACTCAAAGTAAGCAATATCAAATACCAAGTACTTTTCGACTCTTGCTCAGCCAGTTCATTCTGTCGAATTCTTGCTATTGAATCTGCGCCTGTCGCCGCTGCTGATGCATGTAGACCATCCTCATCATCTGGCTTGAAAGGCGACATCACGAGTGGCGATGTCTCGTTAATTTCGCGATGATCAGCTCCTGACATCTATTCTCAGGAGAGGCACTCCCCGGGCGCTCAGGGCGGAGGAAATCAATCAGACCGGGCTTTTCAGAATTGTTTCAATTGCAGTTCCATGATTCTGATCGAACGATTCAATTCAATCAAGTCAATTTAAATAGCTGTTATCTCTTTTTCATCCCCAGCCTTGAGAACGACTATCAAGCGAACAATAGTGAAATGGGTTTAAGCAGTAATACTAAATAGTAAATACTAAATAGGCAGACTTCGTCAGTTGACGCGACCAGGAGTCACCATCAGCTGAGATGGCAATCACGTGATATATGCCCACCGTGCCTGTCTGACCTGCCAATTGGAATTCGTGCCAAGCGGACCACAAAGGATAAACAAATTAGAGTATGCTTATCTAAGACGGAGCTGAACATCTCGACAAAAATACGCTGACGTTATGGAGGATTTGACAAATATTTACATACAAAATCCACTCGTATGAACAAGAAAATCATTGTCGCCTAAAAAAAGAGAAATCATGAAACAAAAAGCCATGACGGATGATTCTAAATAAAAAGACACGACAGTGAAGGGGAACCAGGACATGGGAAGATATTATACTCGGTACGAAGACCATGAATCAGAAGAGAAAAGAAAAAAAGAGCAAATGCAGACGTCGAAATTGACAAAGGTCGACAACTGCTGTCACGCATTGAACGCTGGAGTTTCGTTACATGCAAAACGAAAACGACATCCTTGACTGGACCCCACAGCTCAGATCTGCTGCTGCAGATAAGGAGGGGATATCAGATGCGGAGCCACCATCGTTGACATAGCAGGCTGCATGGACATGGTAGACGCTGCAGACATGGGAGTCATAGTCGACATATTCACGACGCTGGGGTGAAGAAAACTGTGCGCGTCAGAGTCTGGAGAGTCTTCCTCGAGCGAGCCAAACTCTTTCTCTTCATTCTCTAAAAAGTCATCGCTAAGAGGTTGCTGGGAATTGGAACCGTCTTGCTGAGTCTCGTGAGTGCGGCGATGTCTATAAATAGTTAGTCGCTGGCACTGCAGATCATTTCGTATAATTTACAACAAGACGGCAAGAAACTTACTGAGCAAGATTGTCTGAGCGAGAGAACGCTTTGTTGCAATAAGGGCAAGGATAAGGTCGTTCTTGGGTGTGGGTCCTAACGTGTCTGAACAACCAATCAGCAAATCAGTTTCTAGTTCGAGCGGCTACTCAAAATAGAAGTGACCAATGAAAATGCAGAAACACCCTCATAGGCAAAAATAGAACGAGAGCAAGAAAAAAACATCCCGATCCATGCATGCAGGGGAAGCAAATTAAGCTTACCGTTTCAAATGCTCCAATCTCTTGAAGAGGCGGCCACAAGACGGAATAGGGCAAGAATGTGATTTTTGTGGATACGGCCCAACTTCCATCATAGTGGCACTCCTGGCGCGTCGCACAGGGCCGGCGCGATCAGATCGACCCAATAGACTGTGAGGAACTGACATGTCGAGCTGATCCTGGTTTCCAAGACCAATCAAATCGTCCTGCTGTTGTTGCATCATAACGTGCGAGTGCTCAACACCTTCGTCAAGGCTGGGAAGTGGCGTCCCCGTCCTTGAAACTTCGTGAAGCATGTTTTTCTGCGACGTGATCGTCGATGAATAGTCGTTGGGCATGTTTCCAGAAATAGATTGATCATTCACGTCACTTGCTTCTGTGACAGGACCGACAGAATGTGAAACGGAACGGCGCAAGTCACTCGGCCTGTAGGCGGCGTAACTGGTCGGTTGGGTCTGTGCGCCGGAAACTTGAGCTTGAGCTTGGGCCTGGGCTTGAGCTGCAGCAATGGCATTCGTGATACCGGGAGGGATGGAGGACCGACGGCGACGTTGCTTGTAGGTGGGCGAGCCCTCAATCACGGAGAAAACATTCCCCTGGAAATGGCGCGAGGTGGCACCCAGTGGAGTCGAGAAATTCGAAGGCGGCAATTGCATCATGGAATGATACGTAGCCGAGCCCACGTCGGGAATTGCGGTATAGAGACCGGTCTCCTCGTTCGCAATGTAAGCAGGCTCAGCGCCAAGCATTGGCTGCTGCGGAGGCGTGATTGGCTCGAAAGATATTCCCCGGTTGCTGTAATCTTCGAATTGCGAGGATACGAACGAAGGCGCCGGGGAATACTCCATGTAAGAGGGCATCGAGGTATGACGCTGATGAAGACGATTCATCGGGATACTAGTGCTGCGCTCATACTGCATCTGAACGTAATCCGTCTCCCGTTTCATCGACATGGGGACCTGGTTGTAGAGAACCGAGCTGGCGGTGTCCTCCGGCAGCATCGTCATCGCGGATGGGGCCATCTGCGGAGGAGGCATAGCGTCAACGGATCGAACAATGGGGGAATTGGGCTGGCCAAATGTCGTACTTGCGTGAGCAGAGAAGGAGGATGAATTGGCTTGCTGAGCCTTGGTCAACTGTTCGTACAACGACTGTGAGGAATCGAATTCAAAGGAGAGCGCGGGCTCTGCCACAGCCACGGTCGTGGCTTCCTGGCCCATTTTCTCCCTTTTCAGGTCGCGCTCCAGCGCATCGAGAAATAGGCGGTCGTGCGGCACGCTGTACCAGTAAAACACTTTTTGCTTCTTCTGGGTGCGGATGCAATTATTCTTGTAGAGAAAGTCCAGGAACGGGCTTTTGGGCTCTTCGAGCGAGGCATCTGTGCCTGATTTGAGGTTACGCAAATCCG
Source organism: Talaromyces borbonicus (assembly GCA_002916415.1). Classification (NCBI taxonomy): domain Eukaryota; kingdom Fungi; phylum Ascomycota; class Eurotiomycetes; order Eurotiales; family Trichocomaceae; genus Talaromyces; species Talaromyces borbonicus. The sequence continues at coordinate 93,370 of NBSA01000028.1, read as the reverse complement.
AAAAGATTCCTTCCTCGAATTTCTTCGAGTTCTTGACGGGGCGCCCAAACGCCTGGAATCGGAACGACAGGCATCGAACAATATCGGTGCCAGAAATATGGAAGAGATTATTCCTTGAGTCGCCAAGTTAGCATTTCCACGATTTCTCCGCTGCTATACCGCTCTAGATTGACTCACCACAGAACGCAAGATATATAATCACCGGTCGGAAGAAGGAAGCGCCGGATGAGTTGATCGGGGCTCCAGTCGACGGGAGCCGAAATTAAAAAATATTTGACTATTCATCTCCTTGTCAGCAACGTCGACAAACCCGAAGAAGCCCAGGGTACTCACGATTATCGACTTGTTGCAGGGCAACCTGCGCATCTTGAGGTAAACTTTGCTGAGCCTCGTTGGACAACATGAATGTTTCGGGCTTTTGAGGGGGTGCCATTACGGCGCCATGTTGAGGGTACATCTCCTGTATAGTAGAAAGAAATTGTTCAGCCCACATTTTCGCGCGATTGTCTCAAGTTCCTGCCCTGGGCAACACAAAAAAGAAGAAGAAAACAAGACTGCTGTGTCCGGAACGACGAAGGGATAATTCCATACCTAACTTCGCGTTTCGCAAACGCTCGACTCAAGTGCGAAGGGATCAGTTATATGTCCAGATTGATCTTACACCGAACAAGGGGCTCGTCCAGACAAAGGGCCCCCGGCAATATACAAGAATAAAAAAGCGCGAGAGGCACGTAGACGCCAATGCGGGATGGAAATCAGGAACGACAGGTCAAACAGGCCTCGTGGCTCGCCGAGACGGATGGACAGACAGCCAGGTCCGCACACTAGAAGGTTGATTATACAGAGCGACGTCGACAAACAATATCGAGCATGAGCCGCGTAGTTCTTTCGCAAGAGTTGATTCCTTTTTGGGTTTCTTTTTTAATATAATGGCGGCTTCTTTTTGTTTTCCTGGTCGCTCTTGTTCGTAGGCTTTGAGGACGGGGGTTGTGTTTCTTCAGCCTCGGAATGGCTTTGTGGTGACAAAAATACGGTTGATTGATTTGGGACCGGCCCTGACGACAATGCGATCGTGCGACTAGATCAATGGGATAAAATCGATACGAAGGTATTCCCTTTGCAACGTCAAGCGCGACAAAGGTAACAATGGTGATATATATATATATATATATTTTTTTCTCTTGGCGGGCCAGCCCGATAGAATTCGTTTTGAGTGTTTCCGAGTTTTGAGAGAAACAGGGAGAACAGAAGGATCAAAGGCAAGCAAGCGCTTGTGATCCGGTAAGACTAAAAACGAAGGGAGGGAGAAATAAAAAGAGAAGCGAATAGTCCTGACAACGACAGCGACAACGACCTCAAGAAGCGATGGGGGAGGTTGTGGTGGTAGAAGTAATAAGCAGAAGAGGGGAGGCGGGAATAGAAGAGCAGAAGAAGGAGAAGAAGAAGAAGAAGAGTAGAAGAGATCGAGGCGTCAAGTGACGGGGGGGCGGAAGGGGTTGTTTATTTTAGGCGGGAAGATGGCTCACCAACTAACTTTAGCACTGCTACTCCGTAGTGGTACTAGTACTAGTAGTACTACTAGTTAGTAGTTACTCGCTATCCGGAGTGGGGAGATTCTAGCCTTTCCTGATATCCCAGCATCTCTCTCTCTCTCTCTTCCATACAGACAGTAATTTGTCCAATCTTCGAATGAGATGGCCTAAGCGGCAAGTGGAGGGCATTTAGTCCAGCAAATTACGAGTGATCTCTACCGAATTACCTGAGTGAATAGTAAATACACAGAGTATTAATTTCTTGAATTCTGGTTGAGGCTGTAGGCAGATTATTACATCGTTGAGTTGGTGACTCTGTAGTTCTGTAGCAATCGCAATGGCTAACTTAGCTTAGTTGACTGGTTAACTCGTTCACTCAACTGATTTATTATGCAACGGTCATAACAAGAGAATTAAGCCGTTGGATTTAGTTGGCTTAATAAGTGAATAATGATAAGTTAGTCAGGGTGAGCAGCATTCCTTCCGAAAAACGTCTACTACTTAGGAGTTAGTAGTTACCCATGTGCATAGTCACTCTATACTCCGTAGTGTACGCTGTAATGATGCGATGCCCGTTGGGATGTTGATCAGTATGCCTAGTTTAAGCGAGGAATGCAGAACTCTGTCTGTGTCTCTCAGACGAACTCTCAACAGTTTGGTTAGAGAGCTGATACTTGGATCTTCTGTATGTACCGATCACTTCGTCAGTTGATCCTAGAATACTACGTCCTTTCGTCATGGCAAAAATAATGAGAGAATGGATAGAGAGAGAGAGAGAGAGAGAGAGAGAGAGAGTTGGTACCACAGGACTTCCCGGAAAGGGAACCACGGCGCTTCGGTGCGGCGGTCCCACTACGGCCAGAGTCTATTGGCTGTTTTAGTTACCACCTTGGTTACCATACTCATGCATAACGCATCATGCATAATACAATTGATTATTACTCGAGTATCTTCACTCTACTGGGTAGTACAGAGTACAGACTTTGTACTAGACTCGAGCTGTCAGTCAAATCGTTTCAGTAAGAGAATATATATATGTATCTATCTATCTATCTATCTATCTATCTTCTATCTGTCTATCGATATACCAAGCACAGGAGATTATGATCTGATGAGAATGGGACAATCAAGCTAGCCACTAGAGAAATCCTCCGACAATTTCCTCCATTGATCTGCTGATATCCACCAGACCAGCGGACTAAGAAAGAGATTCATCGCATTCTTAGTCTAACTCGAGCTTAGTTAGTCACCGTATGGAGGAGTACACAAACAAAAAAGCAAGTCAATATTACCGACCGAGAGACTAGAACTAATCGGGCTAGAATCCCCGGCCGGAAAGGAAGAGACCCATCTCAACCACTCTACTATGTGCTTTAAGTACCACTTAGGATTTGGTACCTGGTACTTCGTCTGACTGCGTCGTCAATGCTAATTTGGTAGTACTAGGTACGAGGTAGATACCCACGGAGAAACCTGCTGGACTTGTCTCGGTCAAACCACTCAATTGCCGGGTTGTAGGGCTTTCGGCTTGTATACGTCAATGCTCATTTACTCTATTACTTAGTAGAAGTGGTTAACGAGAAGGCAAGTTACAAAGTACACTATCTTGAGATCGAAAGTCACTCATCCTCGACGTTCGAAGGCACGCACGCAAGGGATCGACAGCTGCCAGAGAATTTGGTTCCAGTCCCCCGTCCAAGAATGAGACGACATAACTCCTCATTACGTAGGGTTTATTTGGGACTTGATATCCAGTTTTCAGTTTTTCGGTTTTTCAGTTTTCCACGTACCTCGTATTTCCTCTGTTGTCTATGGTGTATCTATCTAGTACGCGTGTAAAAAGTTGGAGGAGGAGGAGATGGACAGAACAGGAAAATACAGCGATGTGGAGTCCCCCGCTACACAAATCGGATTGGTTGCAACGTTCTGGTCTGGGCATTCTCAAACTAGCGCGAGTCGAAAAAAATAAGAGAGAGAGAGAGAGGGAAAAAATCTGAATCACCCGCCTCTGGGTTTCAGATTTCACCTAGCGCGGGACTACCAAGCTGAGACATGGCAAGCCAAAGAGATAGGCCAGATGCAGGCTGGCCAGCTGCATGCCTGCAAGCTATGGGCGAACCGCCTCTCGCTGCCGATGTCCGTGTGCACTGTGAACTATGCAATGTAGTTGCAGGGCGGGCAGAGACCTCGAGTACCAGCCAGTGACAAGGAATCTTTTGTGTTCTGAGTCCGAGAACCTGCATCGCTTTTGCTGCGATAGGTCAGTGTGCTGCGCCTTGCTGTACGTGACTGCAGGTACTTGCTACTTAGTACTTGCTACTTAGTACTTGCTACTGCTTGGTCGCATTAGAACTTAGCATACTTAGTTACACTGATCGTCTTATTCTGAATTCATATTGACTCCTGAAGTAAAGCAGAGATGCCTAACCTGGTAGTAGGCAGGTAAACTACAAAGTATAGTAAGCAGAAAGAAAGTAAAAACGGTACAAAGAAGTGGCGCCGATATTTTCAGGCACCAGGACAGGGGAAGGTCATGTGCCTGGCCCGGCTGGCTGTGCTCGCCTACTCAAACTTGTCCTCCGATATACTTCCGGCTCCTGTGCGATTGTGATTGACAATTGACACACAGGGAACTAACTGACAACTGACACTGGCACTTGAGATTGACATCCAGATTCAGATTCGGGATTCAGATTTAGATTCAGATTCACTCCCTGACAGCAGTCTACAGGGGAGGCACGGAAGGGAGCGTGGCTCGGCAAGTTCCAGTCTGATCCAGTTTAACGCCCCAATGCCAAGTCCAAGGAAAGTCTACGAGATAAACGACGACGGTCGAGAATTGAATTGAGAATTGAGAATCGAGATTCGAAGTAAACAAACTTCTCGTTCAGCCTTCGGACAGGAATCCAGGAACAGTCCCAGCCTAACCGGTATGTTAATTATGCCGCGGCCTTTGTCGGCCATGACGTTGAAGTTCGGATTCTCCATCCCCGTCTCTATCTCTCTATCTCTCTCAACCTGAAACCACCGGTAAAGAAACGAAGAAGCTTCGAAGAACCCAAAAGGTAAGAAAGAGGGGCTGGGCCTGGCATGCAGACGGAGCTCATTAGTGGGCATAATCCGAGACAGTCGTTCCAAAACTGAAGAGTTCAAAGCTCAATTCTCCGGAGCAGTCAGTCAGCCAGCCAGCCAGCCTCGAAAACGCTAGAACCCTGTTCGTTCGGCTACTGGTAAACGGTAACTTTCTCACGGACCAGTGACGACTAACCTGACTTTTCGGCTCTGGGTTACGGGTCTGGTGTTTCTTCTGTCTGTCTGCTCTGGTTGCTATCATCACATCGTCACGCAGAGTCTATATTATCATGCCACGGAGATGCGGTGCAAACTATCGAGCGTGGCTGATGCTATCAACGGACTATCAACCTGGTACCTGCTTTTGTGGCTAAGCTAGTTGTGCGCCTCCAGCCTCCAACCAGACCACAAGCTGTACGTGCATGCGAACGACCCCTTTGACCGCTTATTCTAGAGATTCTTGGAATCGGTGCTGGCATTCAAGCCCAAAGAGATCACCTCCTACCGAGTATTCATTCAATAGAGTATACCGTCTATCACGATGTTGTTTTCGAGAACTAAGCATTTGAGAATCCACCAGATCCATGGAAGAAAGAATCAACGCCTCAGAATGTCTCATATTTTCTGTGGATTGGGATGCGTTTCAGATGGATTTTTAATATATCATTATCTCTATCAAGTCTAGTCTGCGCTTTACCAATTTTCTTGTCTTCTTCTTGGCATGAGGGTACCTAGGTAGTTAGCTAACTACGCCGTACCCCGATTGAATTTGCTAACTCAGGTCCCTAGATCGGGTAACTGACCAAATGATCATCGGACCTGAGAAAAGAAGATTGGCAAAAAAGATGGGTAAAAAGACCAGGGCCAGACCAACGCCTATTCTCCCTCCCTCGTTTCTTTACTTCCGATCAATGCAAATCACCAGATCAGGAATCATCATTTAAGTATAGTCACTATGGTGTCTCCGCTTCCAACGTGGACTCCTCCGAAACGTAGTACTTTCCCACTCGGTACTAGACTTGCTCGACGGCGAACCACTTTCTCTCCACCCCTTTTGGGCCGGGCATCACGGCTCATCTTACCCTTTTCAGATATGTATCAAAACCTACTTTTTCTCAATTTGATATAGCTTCAATTTTGAACGGAGGGGTCTGTTGAACTTTGAAGAAGCCCTTTTACTACGTAGTAGACTGAACCTGAGTAGACTGGAGCTTGTTTTGTGTGACTCCATTAGTTACCTAAGTATTCCGTTAGTAGAATCCACCTGCAGTGAACGTCTCGCTGGATGTCCAAGGTCCAAGTTTCCACCCGGATTGCTCGGGCCGGATCGAGGCAATTGTTCTTTGTGCGCTTCTTCAGAATTTCATGCACTAGATTGTTTTTGTCCTGACTAGATTGCTTTTGTCCTACTAGATTGCTTCTATCCTTACTAGGTTATGGGGAGGGATTATTATGGAGTAGAAGCCTGTCATCACACTGACTTGCCCACGTTGCTACGTGCCTAGTCCTACGGAGTACCTACTACCTACTGCCTATTAGCTACGTTAAGTTGACTACTAGGCTCAAGCTATCCAAGTCAGGGCCGTCCGAATTCTGAAACGAGCCTAAAAATTTTCCTGGGCTTGGGTGGACCTGTACCTGTTTGATGTGTAGACTAGTAGACTTGCCGACAACAGTACTAACTTCTAAGTCCGTACTAGGTACAAGGTACAAGTTGCATACTGCATGCTGCATGCTGCAAACTTCAGAGCAACCTAACCTGACCTAACTTACATCACACTGAATGACAAACTGCAAGTGATGATATTGGCTGCTACGTCCCTGTCCGGGACTGAATAACCCCCATTCTGAGTGCTAAGACATGTAGCCAAACCAGGCAAAAGTTTCTTCCTGTTCAAGCCCGCTTGAAGCCCCCTCGAAGCCCCCTCGAAAGCCCTCGTGCTCGTTTTGCTCCACTGGTTTGACATTCGACATTGACAATGATGAGCAAGAGGCATCGGCACTGAGCCTGAGACAGCTCGCCATGTGCTACTGTGTAAGTTTAATGCCACCAAACTTTGAACAGTCGTTCGCAGCAATGGTTCTTGGCCGTAAAACAACATCCATTGGTAAGATCTTAAGTTGAAGCGCAGAAAATAAACATGATACTGTCGACCCGTTGCGTACCGAGGCGAGCCGAGTCGAGCGAAGAGGGATGATAAAAACTCAGAAAGCGTTGACTCGCCTCGATGCTCTGCGGGTCGGCTTCTTTTGCCAGTCCAATTGATCTATCGTATCTACTCCTGTAATAGTCCAGAATTGGTATGCCCTCCGCAGGGACGACCTCCCCACGAATCGGGACATTGTTCGGTTCTTGAAATGTGGGCTGGGCGAGTAAGCTGGGAATGCCCCTCTAGGAGAGGGTAGAGTAGATGGTAGAGTAGATTGTAGAGGAGATAGTAAAATAGACGGTCAAGTGGCGAAACACATACGCCTCGCCTTGATCGGGAAAGAGATGAACGGAGGTGGTGGTGCTATGTGACATGTTGGGACTGCGATTGCGATTGATCGACTTCATTCCAAACAATACCGATGACGGTTACCATTTTTGGTGACCGATAAGAGTCGATACTCGTAACCTGAGACACACTTTTTTTTTGCCCTTTCTTTCGGCTGTATCATCGCCGGCCTCTTTTGGACCCTTTGCCACCTTTCCCGCCTCTCCTAGAAGGCCCCTGTATACTAACCAGATCGTGTCTGCTCAGTTTCAGAGTTCCGCCGGAAAACTTGCCCACGGCCGGGGCTCCGATACCCCTCTCTCGCCGTTTTGAGCTGCTCTTTGACTGTTTGAAGACTGGTTTTTCGAGAATGATTCCGTTCTCCCGAGCTTCGCGACGCCGGGTGGCTTCTGTTTTGATGATTTTATTCTGAATGCCTTCGCGATGCGACTTGGGCATTTTGTTTTGCTCGAATATTGATTTCTTCGCTCCGAGTGCTTGAAGACGGAGGTCAAGAGCTTTGTGTCTGTTTTTTCCGGTGGGGTTGAGATCTGATGTGCCTGATTCGAGTAGATGCGATTCCTTCAGTAGTCGTTGGAGAGCGAGGTCGTTTTGTAGATTTTCAATTTCGTTATCGACCTCTCCCCCAGCTTGCTTGCTGGGGGGTTTATTCGTAGATGGCTCTTTCGGAACGGAGATTTTGGATGACTACGCTGTCGTCAGTATTTCACCTCATTTAATTATCGACAATTGATAAAAAAGCATTACCAGCAAAGTCTTGCGTGTCTGCTTGTCCAGCAACACTTCATCTTTCGGCGTATCTTTGTATTCGACAACCATCACTTCGTGCTCATCCTCATCTTCAGAGTCTGAAAATCCCCCAAAATCTTCTCCAGAACCAACACCCGCTTGCTCCTCGTCGTGGTCATCCTGTGTATCTATGCTTGTAGTCGCGTTGGTTGCAGGGACGTCTAGCGGCTGGAACCGACTCTCGAAAAACTTCCGCAGAAGCTCATTTGAATCGTTCGTGTCTGCTTCTCCGTGCCGAGTTTCGGCCTCTGGAGAAGAATGCTTTATCTTTCTTCGTTTCACCACAGTCTCCTTCATATTTCCTGCGTTTAAAGATTCTTGTGAGGCGATCTAAACAATTGACGACGGCTGAGCTTTGCAGGCCGCCAAGACAAAAGAAAAATATGTGTCACGTGAGATAAGATAAGAAGTAGCGGGATACATTGAAATTTAACATCGACTCAACGAATCTGTCCATTGTAAAACAAATCTCCTCATACATATTGATATTGTGGGAATTTGCTAGATAATTAATCGGGGGGAAAATGACAAAATTCAGACCCTGCATTGACCTACATGCTGGTCAAGTGAAGCAAATAGTAGGCGGAACATTAACGACCGAGGAAACGCAATTGAAGACAAATTATATATCCAAGCTCCCCGCAAGTCACTATGCAAATTTATACAAACAACACAATCTACGTGGTGGACATGTGGTGATGCTTGGGCCCGGAAATACGGAGGCAGCTAAAGATGCATTGAGAGCTTGGCCTGGTGGATTGCACGTTACTGGAGGTATTACCGATGAGAATGCTCGGTATTGGATTGAGCAGGGTGCTGAGAAGGTGAGGACAGGACAATGTCGAGTTCTGGTTGCGCTTTATTTCATCTGTTTTCGAACAGATGTAGGCAAAATATGCCGAGAGAGAGACTAACGATGTACAATAGGTTATTATCACGTCTTTTCTATTTCCAGAAGGAAAATTCTCGCTCGACAGACTCAAATCAGTGCTTCAGTCACTTGGGAACGATACGTCAAAACTGGTTCTGGACCTGAGCTGCCGAAGAAAGGATAATACATGGTTTGTCGCCATGAATCGCTGGCAGACTATCACAGAGATGGAAATTACCAAAGGTAAGTTACTCTACTCATTCGTCTCGCGACATCAAGTCCGATGGTAAGATAGACGAGTTGGTCGAGGTACTGATCTGTTCAATCTAGAATCAATATCAATGCTGGAACCGTATTGCTCCGAGTTCCTGATCCATGCTGCCGATGTGGAGGGACTACAACAAGGTGTGGACGAGGAGCTAGTTTCAAGACTGGCTGAATGGTGTTCTATACCGGTAACTTATGCCGGAGGCGCAAGGCATCTGCAGGATCTCGAGAAAGTGCACGAGAGTAGTGGGGGAAAGGTTGATCTTACCATTGGCAGTGCCTTGGATATTTTTGGAGGTTCGGGCGTGACTTTGGACGAGTGTATACAGTGGAACAAGTCTCATTAGTGAGGGGAATGATGTTCAGATATGAAGCAGATCAATGCTTGCAGGATTGAGAGATCTTCCGTCTTCTTAATAATAGATTTGTTCGCATTACACTACCAGGTGACTCACGACAGAAACAAGACGCCCAGGACCTGAGGTCTGTCAATTTATACAGCTCAATTCGAAGTTCATAACCAAGTGAAAAAGTCAATCAATAGAAACATACCATCCAATATAAAAGATAGTCCAGAACTATACAAAGTATAAGGCAACCATCAATCAAAACCCAACGCCTATGCAGAAGAAGCTCTCAACACAGATACATCTTGATTCAAGGTTGACACCTGCAGGGCATCTACAAAACCCAACTCGGTGAACCGCAAGGACAACGGACGTATTTATAACATTCTAAAACGGCAACCCAATCTAATTTAATGAAATAGTCCCCCGCCGATTCGCCCGGATATGCAGATATGCCTGAAATCCGCAAAACACAAAGAAGCACTGCCATAGAAAAAAAATTAGGCCAGTGCCGGTAACCGAATAAGTAACGGAATAGAAGACGTACCGCATATACAATCACAGCAGTGAATATCGAGCCAGCCACCACGGTACCGTCTTCGGGTGTACCTTCTGATCCGGTAAATGCAGGATGATTTGCCTAAAAGATTCGACGGATGTAAGCAAAATATCCTAGGTACTCGACAAAGCGAGCGATCGTGGGACTTGCTGGAGTGATACGCACGTTGTAAAGAGAGCCGAGAATCGATAAGATGATGACGGCAAAGAATGAAATGACCACGCTATAGTTCACATATCATCGCATTAGTTATCTGGACGACTCGGGAAATAGCAATCTGGAAAAGCCTCTGATCTTACCAACTCCAAGCGTTCAAGGCTGAGAAGATTGGCTTCATGGCGGAAGCTCGGTTATGACTGTTGACTTCTGGTGGAGCTGTTTTGAAAGTATGGATCGTGATAAGACTTTGTCGACAAAATTGACCACTTGGACTGGCTGGTGTACTAAAAGAATTTCGCCAGATCCTGCTGGTTATTCTACCGAGAGGTTCGATTGTGATAGCTCGATGGTTGAATTGAAGGTCGTCGGTGGAGGGTCAAGGTTGCTTTGGCTGGCGGCTGGCGGCTGCGACCGGCAGAACCGCCCAGCTCTAGGTCTACAGATTATGATTGGCTAGTCTCCATACAAAGCATTTATGCTCTCAAAGAGCTGGTACACATTTCACCTCTATTTACCACGTCAACTATGATTGTTCCTCTATATAGCCTGGACTAAATCCATTGAGGAGTCATTTTCGGTGCCTGTGTGTGATCCAGGACTTAAGATCAAGAAATTAAAAAAGAAAAAAAAAGAAAACCCAAAATGAACACCTTTGTATGCCCCAACAGCGCCGAAAACCCTCAAGTTCCCTGATTGATTTACATGCAAACCGAGTAACCACACAAGTTTTACTCTTCATCGACCAGCATTTTCGACATATATGGTCCATCCAGCGTATACCCAAGACGAGCATAGTAGCTTCGCACGCCAACACCGGAAATGACACTGATCTTCTTACTTCCGTGCTCTTCTCTGGCGATGCGTTCAGCCTCCTCCATGAGAAGCGTACCGAATCCACGATGCTGAAATTTGCGAGCGTCTCGTCCATGTAACGGAACGGCAGAACCGTAAACATGCAATTCTCGTACAAGACTCGTTTGTTGACCGGTCAGCTCCGGACGGAAGGTATGTGTAGCACTACATTTGCGCAGACGCAAAAGGCCAATCAGAATATCCTGTTTCGGATCCTCGTAGGCCAAGAAAGTTTCCCAACCACCATTCGCAGTGTAGTCGCGTCGGACAAGCTCGATTTGTGATGGTCTAATCTTGTTCTTCACTTCGTTAATACCGACCTCTCGTGTGCGCACGTCCCGGCATGTGGTTCCGAAATCCTTCATTCGACCTAATGCAAGTTCTCGTAAATTGCCATTCTCGACGCCAGACGTGACCAGTGGCATCGGAATATCGCGCTGTACTCGATAGATGCGAGTCCACGGCGGCACTAGTGCCAGGATCCGTGCGACTATGTCTATCAGCGCATTGGGAGTATAGTTTTTGTAACGGCCGGTTCTCCATAGCTCGTATAGTCCGGTTCCTCGAATCACCAAAGTGGGATAAATCTTCAATCCATCCGTACGAAAGGCCGGATTTTCAAAGTATTCCACGAATTGATCAAGATCTCGCTCCATGCCGACATTCGGTAAGTCAGGCATCATATGGCTGACCACTTTAAACCCGGCATCCTTGGCGAGTTTGAAGGTTTCTGCCACAGCAGCAACGGTATGGCCTCGATTCGTGTCTCGAGCCACGTCTTCGTACAGGCTCTGCACCCCGATTTCCAGGCGAGTACATCCATATCTTAGCATGCTACTGAGATGTTGATCGAGGCAGTAATCGGGACGAGTCTCAATAGTGATGCCGACACACTTTATATTGCTCATTTCCCCAGCTTGGACGGCCTCGTCAACGTTATCGGTTTGATAGCCACTCAAGGCGTTGTGGAGCTGTGATATAAAGGAATCCCTATAGTCTTCCGGCAACGACATAAAAGTTCCACCCATGATGATGTACTCGACTTTGTCGACGCTGTGGCCGAGTGATTTCAGCTGGTCGACACGACCTCGTGCTTGCTCGAAAGGGTCGTATCGCGCTCGAATGGCTCGCATGGATGTCGGTTCATAGCCGGTGTATGATTGTGTGGAATATTCAAAATCCGAGTCGGGACCGCCTGGACAATAAACACAGATGTTCCCAGTATATGCAATGTGAGGACAGCGATGCGGCTTGCACATCACCGCTACTACGGCAATTCCGGACGAGGTACCTGTTTCGTGTCAGCAAGAACGAGGTTTTCGGCGTAGACGGCTCATCAGCTATAGGAATACTCCGTACGTATAGGCTTTGCGACCAATTTCGGAAGAATATATTTTTTATAATGCTCTGGAACGGCAGCAATGATAGCTGTCAAAGGTGGTTGCGCCGCCAAAGAATGTTTTTTCGCAATTTGACCCCGCAGTTTATTGAGATTGATATCTTTCTTCGGCTTCGTAGGATCTCGACTCGCTTCGTACTCCTGAATCAGAACGTTTGCAACATCCGAACAAGCGCGCAGGAACCGCTCGTTTTCTGGGAGCAATTTCGACCGTCGTGCCAGAGTCTCTGGCTTGACGGTCATGGTGGCGGTCGCCATGGCGGCCAAGTGAGGGTGTTTTGTGAGTACTGTCGGTCGGGTTTGCGGGGAGAGACGAGGAGACACAATCAGAGGAGTATAGATCCTTCAGGATAAACTTGACTAATCGCAACTAAAGGAATCACTTAGTTGAGGTGGAATAATAGTCTGATCGTTGGTGAATAGTGAATACTATGTAGAGACAAGATGCAAATGCAAAATTATTAGTTGAAGAAGCAGACCAATTACCAGGCGGGATCTGATCGGGAAGCACCGCTGCTAAACTCGGAAGAAAATGGCCTTGGCGCCTTCCGAAGCGCGAAAAGTCCAACTCCTTCTCCGGCTTAACAAATTACGGCTGTCTTCTTTACACCTTCATCTTCATCTTCGTCTTGTTCTTTGCTTCAACTCGTGCTTCTCTCTCTCTCTCTTTCTCTCTCCTCTCCTTCTCCTCACTTTCTACCTCCAAAGACTCTCAGCCCACGTCTTTGCAGCAACCATGCAGGCTTTCCGTCGTAACGCCGTCTCTGCCCTGCAGAATGCTTCCAAGCAGCGCCGCACCTACATTGGTGCCAGCTCCGCCTATTCCTCGACAATCGGCAATCTTCGCATAAACGACGAGACCCGAGTCATCTTCCAGGGTTTCACCGGCAAGCAGGGAACGTGAGTATAGAGATAGACATATGGTTATGGCTCCCAGGGTTGAGCTAATGGTTACCCGGTGCTGGTTAGATTCCATGCCGAGCAAGCTATCGCATACGGTGATTATACCTGTCCTCAAACTCGAGATCATTTTGCATGTTGTAGTAGAAGTACTAACAATTACCAGGAACAAAGGTCGTCGGAGGAACCAATCCTAAGAAAGCCGGCTCTACGCACTTGGACCGACCCGTTTTCGCAACTGTCAGTGACGCTGTGAAGGAGACCGGCGCTACCGCTTCTGCCATCTTCGTTCCGTACGTTTGACGCACATCATTCTTGATTGGATTAATGGCTGGAGAGAGTCTTAAGCTGACGTACGTCTAGCCCACCGCTGGCCGCTGCTGGTATTGAAGAGGCCATTGCTGCTGAGATTCCTCTTGTTGTTTGGTTTGTTCCCCTGAAGGTCCACTCTGCCCGTATCTTTCATGCTGACTATCATTACAGCATTACTGAAGGAATTCCCCAACACGGTACGATATTAATTGACTCGCATGGCATTGTTTAAGTCAGCTAATTCCGGCATGCTTAGATATGGTGCGCATCACCGACATTCTCAAGACCCAGAATAAGACCCGGCTGGTTGGCCCCAACTGTCCCGGTATCATTGCTCCGGTACGTGTTCATCCTCTTCCTTCTTCCATTACCTTACAAGACTCGGCCTGGATGAATATGAAGCTGACCTAATAATCCCGCACAGGGTCAATGCAAAATTGGTATCATGCCCGGTTTCATCCACAAGCGTGGTCGTATCGGCATCGTCTCTCGTTCCGGTACTCTGACCTACGAAGCCGTCAACCAGACCACCCAAGCCGGGTTGGGCCAATCTCTTGTCGTCGGCATTGGTGGTGATCCCTTCTCGGGAACCAACTTCATTGATTGCTTGAAGGTCTTCCTCCAAGATGAGGAGACCGACGGCATCATCATGATCGGCGAGATTGGTGGCAGCGCCGAGGAAGATGCTGCCGAGTTCCTCAAGTCCGAGAACAAACAGAACAAACCCACCGTCAGCTTCATTGCTGGTATCAGTGCTCCCCCCGGTCGACGAATGGGTCACGCCGGTGCTATTGTGAGCGGTGGAAAGGGCGGTGCTGACTCCAAGATTGCCGCCCTGGAAAGTGCTGGTGTTATTGTGGAACGAAGCCCTGCGTCATTGGGCAAGACTCTCCGGGACGAATTTGTGAGACGCGATCTTCTGTAGGGGATGAAGCGGGCTTGTCATATTTCTGTTCCCTCTTTTTTGAAAATTTCAGTTCGTATGAATTGGAACTGCCAGAGCCAATATCTTTGGCACTCACTACCAGGGTTTGGCTGTACTTTTTTCGTTTCATTTGTGTGTGTTCATATACTTGATGGCTCCATATCCCGATAGATGTTTGTAACTAATGAGTTTTCCAAGTACGTCCTTGTTAAGTATTCAGTTTCTGTATATCTAGACTCTAGACATTAACCGAGCGTCGTAATAGAGAATTCGCTCTGAATAGGCCACTGAGTATGGTAACTAATCTCTAATAACTGACTAATCAACATGCCGTCGCGGGCAGCGCGTCCCCGGATTGGCTCGCCAGTGTCAGCTCACGTGATGCCAGCCACCAAAGCAAACCAAAACCAAAACAATCTGGGCGGACTCGGTTGTCTGAGTGACGGCCGATTCTGTTTATCCTCCTCCCTTCTTAATTCATAATCCCAATAACCTCATCCCAATCCTGCTCGATCGCCCATACACTCGTGACGGCCGCTCCTACTCAGGCCCGGTTTGCCGCCAGAAAGCAATTTCTGTGTATTCTCTCTACTAGAATACCACAGACTTAATTGTTCCTGGCTGGCCTCTATCGCTCGTGCCTAGCGCTCTTGACGATACACGCCTTCTGTTGATGTGTCTGTAAACGGTTCACGATATTTTACATAGCCCTTCCATCCGCCTAGGCTCGCTAATTGGCTCGACTTCTTTTCCAAGATACGCGGCAAGTACCAACTTTCTTGGGATATGGCTCCTGAAGTAGGCGAGCACTGGGAACCTCATTTCTCAATGAGTATGTGGCTGTAGCTCTCTGCAATTGCGTGTCACAATCTTTCTTGCTAATTGAATCGCGTTAGACCGAGCTCCGTCACAAGGCTCCATCATGTCGCATTCACATCCACTTAGTAGACCCGGCACAGCAGACCCTCTGCGAACACGTTCAGGTAATGCTTTATCGAGAGCCCATCGTCGCCCTCGCTCCAGAGGTTCGACCGCCAGTATTCACTCGACCACAACGCAGCAAACCCAAGACCAACACATGGGCGATGGGTATTCTCCATTCATGGCTTCCCAACAAGTGCCTCCACACGGTGTATTCAACCCTAGTACTGAAGACATGATGATGCGATTCAATCAACAAATTGCGCACTCAAACAGCCAGGGCTCTTTAGATGTCTCAATGCACGATGCCCATGGATCTATGATAGCCCGACCGGAAGACTATCATGGAGTGCCTAACTCCATGTCGGAAATGGTATCTGCTCATGGAATCCCGAGTATACCCGTGAATCATTACGGTCACGTCTACGACGCGAGCGGAATTGATTCCCACATGCCGGACCGTACGGGTGACGAAAACGATAACTCTGAAGCTGGCAATCGAAAGAAACGAGGATCCAGCTCTACTATTGCTAATGATAATGAATTAAGAAAGCTGCTACGGCAGTATGAAGGTTATACGCTGAAGCAGATGGCCACGGAAGTCCAGAAACACGAAGGTGCAGGTGGGAAATCAGAAAAAGTCAAGCAGGTTTTCGCTATGGTTTGGTAAGTTTGCACGAATACTCTTTGCGCTTGCTTCAAGGCTAACTGGCTTCTTAGGTTAAAAGAAAATTGTCGAAAAAGTAGCGGGTCTGTCCGTCGAGATCGCGTCTATTGTTGTTACGCGGAAAGATGCGGCAGTGAACATGTCTCTGTGCTCAACCCAGCGTCCTTTGGAAAACTCGTGCGAATAATATTTCCCAACGTACAAACTCGTCGACTTGGTGTCAGAGGCGAATCAAAATACCACTACGTCGATCTGACAGTCATAGAAGAAACCAGCAATAATACATCAAACGGTCAGGTATCACAGGATCAATCAACGATTAATGAATCACATAGTGCAGAGGGGCGAGAAATGGACTCATCGTTAAGACCTCGCAGGTAATTATCCTTTCTGGACTGAAAATTGGAAATCGCTAGACTCACATTGCTTTAGTATCAGCGTTTCGCAGCAACAAGTCGACACGGCAGTTTTCCCTTCACCTACGACATCATTCACTTCCAAGTTTCCAAAAACCGCGACTCATGGCGGATGCTCTTGTGATTCTGGAAATAAAACTCAAACCGAGCAAACCATCACATTGGACAATATATCAACGCAAAGTGGGCGGGTGATTAATCAGATGCTCTCTTTTCCCGACTCAACAGCGACCCCTGTTGATAATGACTCGTTCAAAATCTCCGACATTTCACCTTATCTTCCAGCAAATACCGACACTAAGGTCGCCGACGCCCTAGCTGCTCTTTATAGAACCCATTGCATCTCAGTGATTGATAGTTTTCGATTCTGCAAAGAGAGAAATCTGTTCAGACATTTTTCCGCTTTTCATGGGACGTTGACTGTTCCTGTGCAAAAGCTGCTCATCCATCCGAACCTCGCTCCCTGGATCAAAGAATGCGACTGGCTGATGTACCAAAAGATGATCGAATTCGTCGCGCCCTTGACAACGCAAATAGTGCCCCAGCCAGTGCTTGACTCCTTTGGCTCCATTTCGCGACGTCTGACTGCGCACATTTCCGAAACATTCAAGTCCCATCCTGTTCACGTGTCGTTAGCGCGATTGGCTCCAGCGCACCTCTTCTGCAACTTACTGAAGCACATGCTTGATGTCAACCAAGCTGCTAATGCTGCTGCTGCTTGGCTCTGTCATCCGGATAATCGCAATCAAATGTGGGCTGATTTCGCTACTTTTGTCGACCCAAAGGAAATGATCATGAAGGCTCAAATTCCGGCTTGTTCGGAGAAAACAACAGAAGAGATACTAAGACACGACGTACGCGCTCTTCTTACCCCCTTAGATACCTTGGATTCGTCTGGTTTTCTGCCGTTCTATCAGCAGCAGTCCGCGGGCAATTTACAATCCCAGAAAGGCACCGTTGAGTCTACGACCGGTGACGAATACAACTTTCCTGACCGCTGGATATCTTTTATCCTGAACCTTCCATCCCTGTTTCCTAGTCATCGGGCACAATGCATCGTCGACAAGATTGATAGATTATGGGATTGTGTCTTGCATCGCTTAACACTTGCTGGAGCTCCCAGCTTCAGCGCATGGTGGATGACCAAAGTTTTTTTCCATGAGATGCTGTTATGGCAAGTGGAAAAGGGTGGATTTATGAAAAATACGTCTTCATCTTTTCAGTCCTTATCATTTCCATCCTCAGAGCTTAACAACACCTCACAAAGTAACTTTTCTAGACGAGGGAGCTTTCCTGTCGCGGTGAAAAATGAATCTTTCGTGGAGACTGGCAATCCGATGGGAAACGCGGCGCCCAACAAGACCACAGCAATGTTTGCTGGATCTCCAACTGTTCCACAAGGAACCAACCATGACGACAGTGGTATTGGTCTTGACGATGATTCCATGCTGATATCCGTCGGCAAATACGACATGACGACAGGATCTGCAGATCCTGAAAGCGATGTCGTTGTCGCCTAAATAGTTACATATTTGTTTCTACGTTCGATGCCTCGAAGATTTTTCGTCTTTGTTTCTGGGTGGGTTTTGTCGTGCATAGCATAGTGTATTTTACTTGGAAAGTAAGTATCTCTTCTGTGTGGTTGAAAAATTTCCACCGTGATTCATGTACTGCTTGATTTGAGATGCGTCTCTATTATTTTATCCCCTTGATTTTCTATTACCTATTTTTTATTTTTTCTCTTTTGGAACGTCTTCTGGCGAACTGGATTTGTCGTTGAGCAGGTACACAATTCCCCCATGTTTTTTTTTTCAAGTTTTTTTCAAGTTTTCTTCATTTCTTCTAGCTATTTGGGGATGGAAAAACCGTCCCGGCTCTCTTTTGACGAGCAAATGGGCTCTTCTTGCAGGGATCTTAGATTTATTGATTATCGATAAGAGGCGACCAGGAAGCAGGCGTGAATCTTACGGAATTTGTCTAGTTCTTTTGAATTTTTAGCTAATTACTGGATTTCCAATTCCAATTCCGAACTTATTGTGACTTCCAGGCTGTTGGGTCATGAGTCTTGGAAGCTGGAGACTTTGTTATTTACATGATCACTATGATCACTAGAAGCAGTTGCAATGTTGCTTGATACTCATGACCCTCATGACCGCACTGATTGTAGGGTTTTGTTTCCATACAGTTTTTAGTCTGTTAAATAAAGTGGAATTTCACACATTTCGATCGTAGCCTCTTATTTAGTACCCTTCAACTTTTGGAAGGATAAAAGTACACGACTTCTAAAATAACTCCTAACATTATCCAAGGGCAGCTCTTCGTGATCTCTGGAAGAACCCATTCGCAATGGGAATCTACATGATTTGAAGTTTACATTTCAACTTCATTTAGATATCAAAATTGAAACCATAGCCCTCAATGCACTATCGCCTCATTTCGACTAGATTCATCTCATTTCAAGAGCAGGGAAAAACCGAGTCCCGGCGAACCCATGTACCATGATGCTCTCTATATCGATATTCCCACCGTTATAAGGACTCCATAACTTGATCAAAATGTATCTGCCGGATCTGTTTGTGTTGAGATATTAGTCACAAGAACCCGAGAAAGGTAATCAAAAAGACGAATTCCAGGGTAACCTACACAGGAGGATCAAAGTTGATGCTGACCATGCTCTTTTCCCGCTCAATAAAAAACCTTGCGTGAGGCTTCATGATCTCCGGAGTTTCGGCACCGTCTGCATCTAAAGCAGTAGAAGAAGTCCCCGCGGAAGGACGTACGGGTTCAATGATACTGGGGAAGGTTAAGCGGCGGTTACTTCCCATGCCGTAAAAGTTACTGCGATTGAGTGCAGCGCGTCTTCTCGGTTCGATCGGATTGCTGGAATTGGAGTCGTTCACCCCGTCATCGCCCCCGTCGTCTTCGTCGTCGTTGCTTGCTTCGTCTTCCTCTGCGGGACAAAATAGCTCGCTTTCGTCTTCGCTGTCCCAGGGATCTCCATCGTTGCCAAGGGGTAGCTCTTCGTTGACGACGTCTTCATTCGAGTCACCGGTGACGTTGTCGTATTGGGTTGTGATCCTAAACTGAGGTTCTGCGTACGTGGGATTCATGAAGGAGCGTCGGGAATACGACCTGGGTAAGTTTGCCTCTCTCTCTCTCTCCCTCTCTCTCTCCCTCACCATGTCTTCCCACATACGGTCTGTACTATTTATAATTCTGAAACCGCGCGATGTGCGACGGGTGTTGAAATATTCCCTGGATGGATTGGAATAGTGTCTTCTTGATTCGTAACTACGTCGATCCCGCGACGAGTATTGGATCTGATATTCGGCTGTTCGCTCCAATAGTTCGTCTGACGACATGGACACAAAAATCATGCCTTCTTGTATGCTATTGTTCTGTTAGTCCTCGTATCGACTGACAGAACAAATCTGGATAGACCCACGCAGCATCAAAGCCTTTCTTCGGCGCTCGGATGGTAATCTTCTTGAGAGAAAAGGGGGCCTCCCCGTGATGGTTCAAGATCATGTTACAATGACTCTTCTTCGTGCAGTAGACAGAAGTGTCGTCTAGCAAAACGTTTCCAGGCCAGGAAGTTTCGCCAATGACTTCGTCGTAGTAGTTGCCTCCATCGCATTTATTGATTTCCATTTTCAGTAGTCCCGGTACGACTTGACCGTGATACCCATAACCCGAGCTAGCAAGATCGTCATTATTGTCATCAGACTCTAATTTGCGTCTCTTATGTCGACCTCTCGACCCAGGACCGGGAGAGCTGGCAGGATGTGCACTGTCCAAACCCGAGGATGCAGCAAGCCATGGTTCAAATTCTCCATTATTAGACAGCCCGAGCGAAGAGTTGAGACGATTGAATCCTTCACGGATCGACGCCAAAGTCGCGCTGCGCACACGATGTGATACAGATGTGTCGCTTTCATCAGTAGGAATGCGTCTATTCGATACGTTGAAGGCATTGGTCGCTAAGCCATTCGTAGCTTCACTGGGCCTCATGCGACGGCGACCTGTTCTCACATCGGATACTAGAGATTCGAACTCCTGGTTCAGGGAAGGATTGGCAGTGCTGGCGACTAGAGCAGAGGTTCTTGCTGGTTCGCCGTGCGAGTTTGCCTGTAGGGGACGATCGCTCGTAGGGCGAGACGATTCTGTTGAAGGCTGCGGCGTCTGCGAACCTCGCATTTGTTCCCGTAACAGACGTTGGCGGGCCTGCTGCTCTACTTGTAGTTGCTCGAGATCGCGCAGTGCGCGGAGAGCTCGAGACGTTTCTTCTCTCGAGCGAGCGGGATTTCGCTCCGAGTTGTTCATGATCATGTCACGCAGGTTTCGGAATCGAGTCTGTGAAATCCGCGATGAGGTTCCTTGTTGTGCCCCGGGTGACAAGCCGCGAGATGTGGGATTGGACGCTGGAGGATAATCGTAATTATCCGACTATGCCAACAAAGAGTAAGATGTCAGTACAAGCCGTTCCTCCCGACTGCCGGACAGAGCCACAAACGATAATTAAGTAGTGACCACAGGAGAGCCGATCAAGTCAAGATAACATCAAAGAAAAGAACAAGAACGTACCATCGTGGTGACAGATAGATCACCAGCAGACCTGGCCTTTGAGAGACTGATAGAGAAACAGTGCGGGCAACAACGACGACTAGTTACTAGTTACGCAACCTTGATTTCTGAGACAATCTGGACCTGCAAATAATCTCATGAAAGAACAAAGCGGAAGATATCGTGAGCTCCAGTCAAACGATAATATATTCTTCGGGAGGATGACCGGGAGATGGAAAGGGACCAGATATTGTTTGGAGGAGTCAGGCCAGACGAGAAGTCGTTGTCATTGAAGTAGTTAACTAACTGACGCAGAACAAAGAGAGCAAGTAACGTTGGCTCGGCGCCTCAGGCAACAGCAGCTTAACTAAGGGTCCGCTTCAAAAAATAAAAAAACCAGAGAGAGAGGTTCGTATCGATATTACAATACACTAGTGTATTATATACAACGGAATACCGGAATGACGGAATGACGGAAGAATAAGGGAAGCCCCGCAAAGAAGAGGCTTAAAACTTCTCCCGCTAAACCAACTACGTAAGCAACTTCATCTCTCTGTAAGTAGGAGTACTATTGTTATTATCACTATCTTTTACCCACTAAGACTATTTATGATGGTTGTAATTTTCAAAATAACTCTTGTTACTTTTGTTATTAATCCTCTCAGGTGTCGATGCCTGTGATTTGGTGCCTTAGGTTTGTTTTGGTTTCTTGTTAGCTGATTGGTTAGTGCGTTTAGTGTGCGGGACCCACTATGTATTTCCCCAACTTCATCTGTCATCGTCGGCTTCCTTTCCTTCTTTTTACCTACCACTCATCCACTTACTCTGCTACTCCATACTCCTGCTGCTGATCCTCCGTCATACATTAAATAAGCTTCTACTTGCTTGCTAATCGTCAAGTCTGTTTGATTTCATCAGATTGGGAATACCGCATTCATTTCACCTGGGACGGTCCTCCGTGAAAGCACGATTCTCAGAGCGGCAATTCTTCCCCGCACGCAGCTTCAAAAGGTGGCTGGCAGCGAAGGACTGCCGACTAAGTGAAGAATGACTAGTCAAGAGGCAGATGAGCCGAGTACCATCAGCGCTGGTTGGTGACGATCGATTCAATCCTTTGAAGTGAGAAAACTGATCGATCAAATAGACGAGATTGCCCTCTATGATAGACAAATTCGTCTCTGGGGTGTCAAGGCGCAGGAAAAGTACGTTGTCCTTCGATCTCTGCATTTCCATTTCCACTGTTCACTAATATACTCTGTTTATTTTGCAGACTGAGATCAGCGAACATATTACTCATCTCCTTCAAGGCATTGGCCAACGAGATAGCCAAGAACCTCGTCCTGGCTGGTATCGGTTCCCTGACCATCATCGACCATGAAGTAGTCACCGAAGCAGATCTCTGTGCCCAATTTTTCATTTCACAAGAGCACATCGGCCAGAATGTGAGTTTGACTGAGCTTCAACTGAGTTTCTACTTACGGAAAACAAAGACTGACGTGATGTCTATTAGCGAGCACAAGCCGCAGCACCTCAATTAAAGGCAATGAACCCGCGAGTACAACTACACGTTTCACCAGACGACGTTCGCACCAAACCTCCCGAGTTCTTCCAAGATTTTGACATCACGATAGCCACCGACCTAGACTTCGATACCTACGCTACTATCAACGCGGCATGCCGGATATCAAATCGTCGATTCTACGCAGCTGGCTTACATGGGTTCTACGGATACGTATTTGCTGATCTGATATGTCATGACTTTGTCATTGAAAGAGAGAAATCAAACGTTGTGCCGCAGCTGCAAGAGACTCCCACGAGATCGATTATCAATATCACCACAAAACGAGAAAACGATAAAGTCGTCGAAATGGTCACGAAACGCGAACAGTACTCTCCCCTACTGCTCGCCAACACCTCGCCGCTTCCCGAAGAATTCATTCGTGTTCCTCGTAAGCGGAAAAACGTTACTCCCCTCCTCAGCTGTCTCCGCGCTCTATGGGAATTTCAGCGGACCTCAAACGGCAAACTACCTAATTTCACACGCCCAGAGCTCGAACTGTTCACCCGTCTTGTAAACGAACGTCATCGAGAATTGCAGCTGGACATCAGCACTGTCGACGCATCGTTCTTGCGCAGTTTTCTGGAAAATCTAGGCTGCGAATTAAGTCCCGTCGCCGCCTTTGTCGGGGGTAGTCTAGCACAGGATGTCATCAACGTGCTCAGCTCACGAGAACAACCACTTCAGAATCTACTTTTGTTCGATGGTGAGAAGAACGTCGCTCCAATATACCCCTTACATCCCATCTTTCCACCGCAAATCGAACACATGGCTGCAAAAATTTCGCCTACTGCTGTTTCTGCCGTGACTTCAACGACCTTACCGCTTCTGCCGGGTGCATCTGTGCCGTTGAGCAATGGAGCAGCCGTACCGTGATTTACAATTTTCTGAGATATTTTTGGCTTTAAGGATAGAGGAAAGGCTTGATTTTGGGGGGAAACATTTGATTTCTCGTCTGGCGTTAATGGAATTGACGTGGACATATTCACTTGGCATGGTAGAAGGCATTCGCAGTACGCGCTGGAGGATTTTTTCTTGTGATTTGGTGCCCAATGAGCAATAGCAATAGCAATTAGACATCGAGATGCTTTCCAAGTTCCGAAGCAGCTTGTGATGCATTCTATTTTTGATCGACAACAGTAAAAATGAGAGATTCAAAAACAGAATTTCAGATCGCGGATGCAGTAAATCAATAGACTCCTACAAGATGCAGCTTCAAATTGTATATACAAGAAGAAAAAATCAATTTTATCCTGATCCAGAATGGTCAACGGATATCAAAACAAACATGGTATCCTATTTCCATCAGAACAGGGCGAAGGTATGATCTAGTATGCACGATGGGACATTCCCAAATTTGAAAGTTTAATAGTAAAAGTGATAGCAAAAAAGGAAGAAAGAAAGAAAGCTAGAGAGAATAAATTATCTTGATATACCAAGATCATCTCCATCGTCCAGCACTTCTTTTCTTCGCCCAGGTGAACCTGCATCGTGCTCGTCTTCAGATATGAGACCCTGCAATTCAAAGGCTTCCGCGTCTCGAATCCGTTGGGCTTCTGCGCGTGAACGGGGGTGACCGTTCAAGGCATTGCTGTTGGTTGCGAATCCGTCGTTGACAACCGTATAGGAAGACGAAGAGTCCACGCGACGGAGCTTCGGCATGATGCCGTCGTCGGTAAGATCGTTATTGTTTGCGATGGCTGACTCCGGGAAAGCGTAGACGGCATAGATGTGTAGAAGGATATTGACGACTAGAGAGTCTGTTAGTGGCTGTCTTTTCTGGGTCACAAAACTCAGATAGTTCTGCGAGGTTAATACGTACAGAGAAAGAGGATAAATGCGACACTAAATAAGATCAAAATGTAAGATACGTGGGTAACACCGGCGTTGCTGAGTAATAGCATCTGCTCCTCCGTGGCACCCATGAATAGGAAGCCAGAAGCGCACAATAGCTAAGAAATGAAGTCAGAATTTTTTCTTCAAGGACGGAACGATTTGGAAGGAAAGAAAAGAAGAAGAACTCACAAATGGTGGAAGATACTGGAAACTGTTTGGATCTGACCCGTCAAGGCTAAGAGAGGCCCGATCTTTAAGAACAAACGAAATTTCAATCATACGAGTTAAGCCAGCTGCCATGAGCGTGTAGCCGAACACGGTATGGACCATGGTGCTCAACATGAGAGACTGAGGATGAGCCGACATGCTATAACCCGTCAGGAGTATGACGATAGCTGGGATAAGATTGCGCTTGGGTCGTCCGTTTCTCTTACGGCTCAACCACATACCCAGCAACCCAGCGCACCACCACACAATTCCCATTGTGGTGTGTTGCAAGTCGTTGTGGACCCACGGTTGACCCCAGCGATGTTCAGTGAAAGTGTTGATACAACCCCAAATAGCGATGATCAAGGAATCGAAGAATTCCTGACTGCGGCCAGTGCGTCGTAACCAAAACTGCCCTACGACCAGCAGAATGGTCATTACGATTCCATAGGCAATGAAAGCGCTTCCCATGATGAAATGCGCCAGACACTGACCGAGATGGTCGTCTCGACAGAATCCATTAGCTGTAATCCCGCCAAACAGTATCTGAGCCCAGCTGACAACCGGCATTGCCTTGCCGAGTATACCGTGCGCCAGGACGAAGAAGCGTCGAATACGGCCTTGGAATCCCTTTTCGAGATGCAGTCTCAGATAAACGCCGAGTGCGACTTGGGCAATCAACAACAACATCAGAATATTGGCGAATGAAGCATGGATATTCTTGGCAAATTGACGTCCTTTGTGAGCATGGCCCATAAAATACGCCACAACCGCTACAGCAGTAGCCACAACCTGTACGGGGACGTGCCAGCGAGATCGAACAATCTATACGTGAGGTATCTATCAGACCGAATTCAAGCATATGTGTATACAGAATCCGAGAGTAACCTACCCCGAGAACCATGCCAAAGGGGAACATAACACCGAAAGTGACCGTCATTAAAATCATATGAATCCATAATGTAGTGTCCTAGTAAAAGAGCAAGAATTAGTAATTAGCTAATGAGCCTTCCTCCTTCGATGTAGCCAGTTGCACTCTTCGAGAACGCTTACAATAGGTTCTGCAGACACAGCCTCGCCTTCAGGTACCTCCTCATGGCCACCGTGAGCCGATACCTGGGTAGCTAAAAGGGCTACTAAGGGCAGTAGAATCCTTTGCGCAGACATGGCAAATCGTATTATAGGAACTATCCCGACGCGTATTCAAGAATTAAACTATTCTCGCTCGTATAGCTTGTATATCAAGGTGCAGCGAGAGTCGCAAGTCGTTTCGAAAGGGCGATCCGAAATTCAAGATGTCAAGATTGGATAGCTGTGTAAAGGGCGATCGCCGTAATCATCTCACGGTGTGACGACGTAGAGAAGAGATAAATCCACCAAAGAACACCAAGACGATATCGACTGACTGTTTTGTAGCGGAAGTCAGAGTCCAGTCAGAGTCCAGTCGGATTCAGTCGATTTGACAGTGGTGGTTGTTTAAGGCAAAAAAGGAGGGTCGCATCTGAGATCAGTTTCTAACTTAGTTAGCCTCTCGGAATGGGCGGGATGTTCTGGAGCCGGAACCGTCGTCTTTGTCAGGGTCGTCGATAATTGGTCGGTGATTCGATGGTGGGGTATTTCCGTATTTGGACTATCAAAGTTATTTCATGCCTCGTCTCGGACCTCTTCCTTGGATCTTTTCTTTGGACATATTGAAGCTGATTACTAGGTTATTAATCGGAAAGAAGAACTGTATTCGTTCAAAATGCAGTCGATGGAGATCTCATCTGAAGAAAAAGTGGCAAGTTCAACCCAAATCTTTTCTTGTTTGAATCTTTTCTCGTTTACAGCAACCTAGACAAAACACAGTTCATCAATGCATCCATTCTTTAGATTAGCCGCTGATGAATATAATAGTCTACCCAACAATCGGCGACGGAAAACTCCATCATCAGCCTTGAAACCCAGATCTCATCAATTCAATCTCAACTGCAAGAAGCCAATTCGAAGTTGAGGTGATTAACTCCCCTGACTTCTGCTCCGGATTCCAACACAGATGAAGAGGTTTTCATCCAGGGAAAACGTCTTTCTGATCGAGAATATAGGGATAAATCACCCAGTACCGCATCTGAAATCGTCCAGAGTCACATTCGTCTGCTCCACGATTACAATGAAATTCGGGACGTAGGACAGGGTCTGCTCAGTCTAATTGCCGAGAGACGCGGTGTCCGATACAAGGACGTCTTGGAAGAGTTTGGTGTAGATGCGAGTGATTGATTGACTGGCCTGCTGTATTATCTCGAAGTGATGACTGTCTACGAGTGAAGATATAATGCGTTCCACGGTTGTCGTTTTCAGTGAGTGATGCGAGTTAGGTCATTACAAGGTGGAAGCGGCGCGAGAAAGCCTGATGAATTTAACAAGAATAATGAGAGACAACGATATCTGAGTGGCTACTAGTGATCTGAGGTTTACAAAAGTAAAATGCAAAGTATTTGTACAAAGAAATGGATCAACGGAGATGATGATGAAATGCAGATATTCCAATTAAGATGGAAGTGGAGACCTGTCAATAGGTGAGAGTGCTGAGAGCACATTCGTGCATATCTTCTGATAGTCTTTACATCAAGAAGACGATTCGATATAAAAAAAGTGAGAGCCGCCAAAGACAAACGAAAAAATGCAAACAAGTTGAAACAGCGACTAATGAGTTTTACCCAAACTCTGCAGATTGACCAACTCATAATACCTCCCCTTATTACGCAGCAGCTCCTGATGATTCCCACTTTCGACAATTCTGCCTTGATCAAAGACGTAAATGATGTCTGCTTTTTGAATGGTACTTAACCGGTGAGCAACGGCAATCGTCGTCCGGCCTCTTGCAGCAGCATCTAGCGCGGCTTGTACCACTTTCTCGGATTCCGAGTCGAGGGCCGACGTGGCTTCGTCGAGAAGAAGGATTTTCGGATCACGCAACAGAGCACGAGCTATGGCAACTCGCTGTTTTTGGCCACCGGAAAGCATGCCACCTTTACTACCAACGACGGTGTCGAAACCATCCCTGCACCAGAACGTTAGTGAAATGTTGACCTCGTATTGAAACGAACGGAAGAACGAAGAACTTACGGAAGGGAGAGGATAAAGTCGTAGATGTTGGCATTCTTGCAGGCATTGATGATGAGTTCCTCGGGAATATCATCCGCATTACTTCCAAGGAGGATATTGTCTCGCACCGTGCCCTGATACAGAGTCGGTTCCTGACTGACCAAGGCCAAATGTTGTCGATACGAGTTGACGTTCAAATTGGCAATGTTCTTGCCGTCAATGTACACCCCACCGGAGATAGGGTCGTAGAATCGCTCCATCAAAGCGATGGTAGTACTCTTCCCGCACCCACTTGCGCCCACAAGCGCAACGTACTGACCCGGCTTGACCGTTAGATTCAAACCGCGCAAAACGGGCTGTTCAGGACGAGTCGGGTATCGGAAGTGAACATCTCGGAATTCAACAGTGCCTTCGGCACTGTCTAGCTTTTCGCCGTCCTGCGACCAAGGATCAATAGCTGGTCGACGATCGAACAACTTCTTGAACTCAACGGCAGCGTTTTTTGATTTACCCATGTCGGGTGCGAACGAGAAGATGGTACCAGCTGACTGCGAGCCGAAAATGACTTCGGTAAAGCAGACGAAAAATTGAAACAGAGTATACTGATGTTTCCCAAAAAGAGTTCCGCCGTACCAAAAGCCAAGGGCCATACAAAAGAATGCAAGTCCTTGAGAAGCAGCGTACAGAATTGAAGTTTTAGTGACGGAGATCAAACTCTTTTGCGTCTGCGCTTCTAATTGTGCTTGGTATGCTCTGAAAACGTCTTCTTCGCGCGTCAACGACGCGACAGTGCGAATGGCAGAAGTAGCCTCGCACGCGTAGCTCGCAGATTTTTCGTACGCTTTCTTTGACCGTGCTTGGAATTGGGCGAGGACGGAGAAACGCCAATATCCGCAAGCGAGCAAGACTGGAATGGTTGAAATACAGACCAAGGCCAATTTCCAACCGATGGCGAGAGCTATGATACAGCAGGCGCCCAAAGTCGTTACCACGTTGAGTAGAGTCCCAAGGTTGGCGCCACTAATACCTGACAAGTGTTTGGTTTCCGTGGAAAGAAACGAGGTCAAGGCGCCCGTGCTGTTCTCGTCGCGATCGAAGAAAGTGATATCTTGACGGAGCATTGCTCTGAAGGCTTGGCTTCGTGCTCGGCGAATGAGCTTCTCCGAGCTATGGGCAAACATGAGGCCCTGCGTAGTATGTACAATCAGCTGGACGAGACCAAGCATGAGAAACATCAAAGACCAGAAGCTGGCGTCATGCCGGAGCTGCGCGTATCGGCTGGGAGGTTGTGAAAGTGTCACAATGGACTTGGAGTAGAGAACAGATTGGACGGGTTGAGCACCACCGGCCAGAATGGCAAAAACCAGACCAACGAGCATATAAGGTGTTTCCTTTCGGTTAAACGAGTAAGTGAATTTGATAAGTGTCCACAGTGAGTAATGGGCCTCCTTTTTAGTCTGTTGGTTCTGGGACTGGACAATACTGGATAACGATCGACCGGTCATTTCTCTTTGAAGCCCAGGTTTTAAACCGGGGTTGGTCGAACTAAGTGTTCGAGACAGTCTGATACGAGATGTTGTGCGCTCAATTTCAGCCTCCTCTTCGGCTGCCGCTTCCTCGTAGACTTCCTCCTGCGAAAGCCCTTCATACTCTTTCGCTTCGTTGAGACGCTGAGCCTCCACCAGGCGATAATAAGCACCTTGAGAATCCAACAATTGGTCGTGCGTGCCTTGCTCTCGAATACTTCCATCGACTAAGACGACGATGTTATGGGCTGTCTTGATAGTGGATAGTCGATGTGCAATAACGATAGTCGTACGGCCTTCCGCTGCCTTATCCAATGCCGCTTGAACCACGCCTTCGGACTTGGTGTCTAGAGCCGAGGTGGCCTCATCCAGGAGTAACACCTTGGGATCGCTAACAACAGCACGCGCAATGGCAATGCGTTGTTTTTGGCCGCCGGATAGCAAGAATCCTCGTTCGCCAACGTGAGTATGAATGCCTTCCGGGAGTGCGTTAACAAAATCTAGAGCGTTTGCCATTTCCAGAGCATGCTCAATACGTTGGTGCAATTTCTCGTCGCTCTCGTTGATTAATTCAGTACCGAAGAGACCAAATTTGACGTTTTCAAAAATAGTCGTCGCGAATAAAATCGGTTCTTGACTGACGAGGGAGATGTTTTGTCGAAGCCATCGGAGGTTCAGGGATTGGATATTGTGGCCGTCCAAAAGGATTTCTCCTCGCACGGGGTTGTAGAATCGCTCGACTAGACCGATGATCGTACTCTTCCCCGACCCAGAAGGGCCCACTAGCGCAGTGGTTTTCCCGGCCGGAATGACCAGGCTGACGTCTTTCATGACCATAACGTCGGGTCTTGAGGGATACCGATGGCTCACATTGCGCAGCTCAATGCTACCTTCGACTTCAGACAACTTGCGTCCTTCTTCGGAAGTCGGATCGAGCGGGGAGACTCGGTCAATGGTGCTGTAGATCTTGGCCGCAGCGGCGACTCCGTTTGTAAATGATTGAGCGTACGGGGCCACGTTTCCGAGACTGAACGAAGATATAATGATAGCCATCAACACTGTTAAGATTTGACCGACTTGAATGTTGCCGTCCGTGAGAAAACGAGAACCCATCCAAAAGCCTAGACCGGTGTTTAAAAACATGACACTGAACATGCCGCCGATCATGATTGCAAAAATCATTTGCAGCCTGCCGCCCCATTTTTCAGCAACAACCAGATGTTTGTCGTACTGCTGAGCGAGCCTCTCCTGGGTACCGAATGCCGTTGCAGTCCGGATTGAACTGATGACTTCTTCTGCAAGGCTTCCACCCTGCGCATAGCTTTCCAGGGACAGCTTGCTATACTTGACGATAAAGCGCGAGCCACCGCCCATGATCAGGGTCAGGGCCACAATGCTCGAAGAGCAGATGAGTGCCAATTTCCAATACTTGATATATGCGATTATGAATGCCGTGACAAATGTGGCAATCGCTGTGACTGTAAGCGCGACTTTCTCAGAGATAGCTTCCTGGATAAGATTCGTGTCAGCGGTAATGCGAGTAGTAATCTCGCCGGCGCCGATGTTGTCGAAAAACCCAATGTTTTGTCTCAGGATGGCCTGGAGATACTTTTGGCGAATCTTTTGGGCGATGTGCTCTCCGGTATATATAAAGCCGACAGTTGCGATATAGATGGTAATGAATTCGCCGATTCCGAGGTAAATGAAATATAGCACATATTTGAGCAATTCGTGGTGGAAACTATCGTACGAGACTTTATCAAGGTAGATTCCTTGGAATGCGTTCGTCAGTTGACCGAACAGAATCTAGGAAATATTAGCACAGGGTCCGGACTGGCGCGAAATCCTTCTGAGCAAGAAATTGCTTACGGTGAATAGTGGCAGAGCAGCACCGCCAGCAGCAGCGCAAATTACGCTGATGACGATGAACACATGGTCCCACGTCGTGGCGTATCTGAAAAGGCTGAACCAATTGACCGAGACCGTTGGACTATCCAACTGGTTCTCAATGACGCGTCGCTCATCTTCGGGAAGTTCCTTCAAGATAGCGTTCAATTCTGTCGAGTCGGCACTGTCTGAAGAAGGCGCCTTCTTGGCGATGTCCCCGGGGGAAGTCTTTTGGTTGCCAACGACAGTGTCGGAAGTCGGATTGCTGGCGGGATTGCTTTCGGAGTCTATTAATGTTTTGTCTTCGGCATTTAGCTCTGCTGGCACTGTCATTGGGACTGTTGACAGCTCTATTCCCTTGACTGGGGGTTCCTCCGCGGCGCCCATTGTAGTGGATAGATACCGCACTCCTTTCAAGCAAAACCAAGAGTCTCGATGGACAGGGTGTTCTTAAATCTTGGGGAGAATGCTGAGGAAATATTGGCAGTCGAAGACCGCTAACAAGGTCAGTAAGCCCTTGCCGATCACAAACGCAGGATGACAACCAGACTGAGTCGATCGAGCAGGCAGGTAAGGATGAATACACAGTTGCGAATCTACATGCGACTTTGGCAGCAACGCTGAATGATTAGCGATTGTGCAAGAGCGACAACATGCTGTCTGCTTGTATCTTGTTGTTTGATCGATCAACCAACTCAGTAAATACAGTTGAATGTGACGTGGCGATGATTGAAATCTCGCAGCGATGATGAGATGAGATGAGATGAATAGTTTAGGCAACGGGAAAAATGAGAGGACGTCGTTCAGATTCTTGAGATAGATTAGGTACCTAGGTACCTAGGTAACTAGGTAACTAACGTTGGAATCTTTGCGTACCGCGTATACATGAACGTTTTTGGAGGCTTCGGAGGAGGCGACTCCCGAGTTATGCAGCAGTCCAATCGCAATACAGAAGGGGGGTAAGGAGATCGTATTTTCAGTACTCTGATTCGCTGATCTATCGGGGTGTGACATGTGGGGCCGAGGCAAGGGAGGTATATCATTGGTCGATCTGTTACCGATTGGTATTAGGCTGTATTATGTATTGTAATGTCGGCCTGTAACCGTCCTCTGCCAGCCACATTACTCCGTACACATTCGAACCGAAAAGAATAGGGGAGGTTAGTGCAACAAGAAAGAACCTCTCTAGTGCAAGATAAAAGAGCACGAGTCTTGTCTCTCGTATAGAATGGTTCGTATAAGTGACATGACGGAGTGACGGACATGAGAACTCTCTAAATAAGTCGAGCAGGACAGAGCTCACCTGAAATACAATGCCGAAACGAGATAAACGGGACAAGATACGGATACGAAGGGGCCAACTTTGTGGCCCGTCCCCATATCACCCGAGACATTCATCCGTTAGTTACTACTGGCCTAGGCAGGTATTTAGTGTTTAGTGTTTAGTACTCCGTACTCTGTATTCACAGTCAAATTAACACATCGTATCTTTAACCTCAGCATATCGAATACGCTCCAGCTTCTTTTCCTTCTACGCAATTACCGTATCGAGGATGCCAGTCGAAATTCATCTAAACACATCGTCCCATCTTATTGACCAATCTTTACTCTTCACTAACTTATATCCATGTTCCGTGTTGGGATCGGAAAAAAGCTGAACTAATAAAACTCCATCGAATACGAAGTCCACATGGAGACAACTCGTATCCTTTGCATCCTTCGCGTTTTCTTCTGTATCCACCCGGGACGAGTAACGAAACGGCCCGATCGGTAGTAGATTATGCATTGGTGAATAGTTAGTGAATATTAGCTAAATAGTTACTTGGGGGAGCGTGCACTGCGTACTGTACATCTGAGTACTATGCACGGGCAGGATTATGCACAGAACCTCATATAATCAAATTACTGTGGCTCCCTTGAGTGGCTAAGTGAAATATTGACCAAGGTATCTCTTGATCACGTAATACGAGGGTCTCGGACTCTTGGCGGCCCCCAAAAGATGGAAAACTTTATTGATGGAGGCAACTATCCAGGCACCAAGGCATCAAGGCACCCAGGCATCAAAATTAATGCCAAGAAATTCTCTCGGCCCACTCACGTGACCTCCCAAGCGAAATCTCACACAACGAAATTTTGCCCGCGGCGACAAGCCAATTACGCTTTTGACGCCATCACCTGGACTTCAGTATCTCGAACGACACGACAAGCCATCAAGATGCCGGTACGTGATATTCCTAGAGACGACGACTACAAAGATAACGATTCTTTATCTCGATCTTTATTCCGTCCTTTTTTCGAATGAACGGTGCTAATCTGCGTTTTGAATCAACAGTCTCAAAAGTCCTTCCGTACCAAGCAAAAGCTTGCCAAAGCCCAGAAGCAGAACCGTCCTATTCCTCAATGGATTCGTCTCAGGACTGGTAACACCATCAGGTAAATTGGCGCTCCTCTTCGAAGCAGGTTGTCATCGGTTTTGGTTAGTCGAGTCGAGTTGCAGATTGGATTGGGCTCGTGGATGTGATTTTCGAATGAGCGTTCTTGGGAAAATCAACATCTATGGTACTGGCGCAATGAAATTATCGCTCAAAAACGACATGATTCATCTGCAACTCGAACGAACAAGACAAAACCGAACATCAACCATACAGACATTATTAGGTCATCGCTAATACATCCTCTAGATACAACGCCAAGCGACGACACTGGCGCAAGACTCGTCTCGGAATCTAAACGCTTTCTTTCTATCCACCTTGTCGAAATCCCCCCCGACCGCACACCTCCTACAGCGTTTTCTCCTTTCGACGACAACGACCTGTTTCTTCTCTTTGGACCGCTGTCTCGTAATTTTATGACGAATATTCCCTTTTGACGAGAAAGAAGAAAAAAGAAAATCACAAAAGACAGAGACTTTCGAGTATCCGTTTGAAAAAATCCTTGCGATACCAATATCTGGGAAAATGTGCTGCTTTGCGAAGTAGCGAGGGAGGAGATGCTGTTACTTTACATCTTGTTTCGCATGGAGGATACGGGTGTTGAGAAAGGATGACTACTGGTTTACGGGGAGTATCCTCAATAAGCGTGTCTTTTTAAATCAGTGGAATGATATCTGTTTGAACCAATCCTCTATTATTTTTAATCTAGAATGAGCGTAAGAGTAATGTGGCCCCATACGCCGACAGAGCCAACTACAGTAAATGGTAAGAGACATTCTCTATTGATACTCTATTTCGTTCTTATACACCCTAGTGAAACGCCTAGGGCAATTCTGCACTACGTCTCGAGTATACAACCCAAGGAAAAAAAGTAACCTGGTAAAAAGCTAAATTCTGCCTCTCCTAAGTGATAGTAGCACAGTTTCTGAAATCTGGATTTGCTAGCAAATCTTGTGTAAGAACTGTTTTCGTCAAAGCGAAAAAAGAGAAGAACAGCGAAAATCCACGCCGGAGCAGTCCCAAATCAGCAAGACACACATGGACGCATTCAAATGGGAAAAAAAGAGGACAAATTTTTCGGAATCGGGGGGTTAGCGACTGTTTAAGCAAAGTCAGCGCAAGTCCATGCAAAAGATGTCGTAGAAGGCGCAATAATCTTACTCTTCGGCCCACTCATTCTCCCGACGAATCTGATCTTCCTCTTCTGGAGTGAAGTCATTCTGGATATTGAAGGTCTTGCGTATCTCTTCGGGAGACTTCCCCTTGATCATGTTGGCAACGGTCTTGCATCCAACGTCAAGTAGTGCTTTGATATCGAGATAGTTGGCGGCCTGTAGTCATAGTTAGAATGACACGACCGACCCCAAATCTACTCCCATGACGTACCAGGATGATTTCAAAGAGCATCTCTTGATCAACTTGCATAAACTTCTGGTCCCACTCGTCGATTTCAGTCGTGCGACGACGATTATCGTCTTCCTCGCCTGTGGACTGAGGATCGTTCTTGTGATGAGTACACCATTCGATGACCTTCTTCAACACTGATTCATTGACGTTGGGGATGGGAACGGGCTCTTCGGATTCGCCCAAGTCCTCCAGCAAGTTTTTGATGAGCATGGAACGCTCGGCCACGGCGCGCTCTATGAATATAGGTTAGTCGATCTGAGCCGCCACCCCGTCCGCAATAGATACTTCGACATGCACTACTCACCGACCGTGATGTCCACCTGGTCCGAGCTCTGAAGTGTAACTTGACCCGACATCGTGTGTCTGTGGAATATGTTGTTTTCGTGGTACGAACGGTAGGAGCAGAAGGATCTCTGTACGGTCTGAATGTGGTCTGAATGTTCGTCGTTAGCGGTAGTGATAGTAGTTGCTGCAGGAAAGTGATAGCGGGGAGAGAAACAACAGCTGGAGAGTGGGCTTGAGGTCGCAATTTATAGACGGAGGGCGGGCTCACGGCCAAGCGGTATGGCAACGGACAGTTCCTTACCTTGAGAAGTATTGGACGTATTGAACGTATTAAAAGAGAATCTCAAGTCTCAGGGCAAAGAATGTGTTTGGGAGTTGTAAGAAAGGCGCCGGGGCACTGGATTATTTGATAGTTGAGTGAGGTGAGAGATTCCCGTTCACAGCGGAAGCCTAAGAAATTCGCCATCAAAAGTCCCAAGCAACTGCAAATGGTAGCCCTAACCCCAACCCTGGTGGCTGCCTGTGGTGCATGCCGACTGAAGCCTGGAGCTTTCTTGATCGTTCTCAGCAATAATAATAATAATAATAACTAGATCAAACAGTCATTCCTGAATAATGTTCCGTTCCTTTGTTTGTCTGGCAAACATTACTTGAGACAAGTCATTCAGATTGATTGAGGCAGTATTTTATTCAATCGATCAATGACCCGCCCATCTCCAGTCATATCTCCTGATAACTAAGTTAGGTAAACTACTTTACAGACTACAGAGTACTAGAACCAAGCCATTTGTCCTGAACATACCTGGGTCATAAATAAATGGTAGCACTTTTAATTGAAGCAGGTCAGCTCTATGCTTTCCTTGTCTGATCTGTAACATTTTCTTTTGATTGACAGGCGAGTGATGCATTGAACGCAGTAGATAATTCTATGACTCGTGGCGTTGCGGCTCCTTAAGAATGACGCGTCGTGCCTGAATCGCGCTCAAGTTTCTCCTTATCAGCTTCAGCCTATTATTACTAATACTCTTTCCCTTGTCAACTACCAACATCAGACCAAGCTTTACTTTTTCTTTCTTCCTCTTCTTCTTCTTCTTCTTCTTCGCTATTTACTGATAATCTCGGTTTCCAAGGTTCAGCTCCAGCTCCAGCTCCAGCTGCAGCTTGCTCAAACATACCCAAACAAACACACCATGTCCGGTCCTGTTGCGGTCTTCCCACTCCCAAAATTTACCGTAACACGGCCAGCGCTTGATCGGGCCAGTGCGACATGTTAGATATCAGGCCTGAAACACATTCCATCTAATAATCTGTTTCTTTTTTCTACTCTGCAAAAGAGCGCTGGTACAAAGCGACCGATCCTCCCACTAGAGAAATCATGTGGCGACGCACGTATTTGTTGCTTCTGTTGGTGCGCATTTACTTCGCTTTCTCGCCGAGCTATATCCATCCGGACGAACATTTTCAGAGCTTGGAGGTCTTCGCTGGTACGCAATAATCACAATGACAACCCATCTCGACTTTCCTCGTGGAATACACCTGAAGAATAAGAAAATAAGAACAAAAGAGCCTGGGATCTCACTGACTTACCCTCTCTCAGGTCGTATCTATTCGTACCCTTCGCAATTGACTTGGGAGTTCACTTCCGAGAATCCTATTCGCAGCGTCTTCCCGCTATGGCCCGTATACGGCTTGCCCATGAACCTGGTGAAATGGTTTTACAACGAGTCCGGCAACGGTGGTAGTCCACCGTCAGAATTAATATACTACATCCTGCGCGGCGCGATGTTTGTTCTGAGTTTTGTGCTGGAAGACTGGGCTGTTTACGAGTTGGCGCCAGCTCCGCGATATCGCGTTCCCACGGTGGTATTGGTGGCCTCGTCCTACGTCACATGGACATATCAGACGCACACCTTTTCCAACTCCTTGGAGACTCTTTTGGTCACCTGGGGGTTGGTTCTGATGCAGCGCATTGTCGAGAATCATGTAAGTGAAATTACTACTTGTGCACTAAATTCCTCTTTCCTTAAAAAAGATACACACGCTCCGCCGAGATATGGCCGCTGATTTGAGGACAGAAACGCTCCGCATTTTTCTCTCCAGCCGTGCTGGCCCTGGTTGTTGTCCTGGGTGTTTTCAACAGGATTACTTTTCCGGCCTTCCTAATGATACCGGGCTTGCAGTTGATCCCGCATTTCATACAACAGTAAGCAGCTATCTTTCTGTCTTGTGTCTTGTGACAAGGTTTTGTAATATGGTTGCAACGCAACTCAACTCAATGCTGACTTTTGCCTTCGCAATAGTCCATTTGGATTTGCCGTTTTGGTCGGCTGCGGTGCTCTTTTTTCTGCGATTGCTGTCCTCACTGATACTGTGTTTTATCGGTCCACGTCCCTGTTCGAGAGCATCCGACACCCCGTCGTAACTCCTCTGAATAATCTGCTCTACAATTCAAACAGCTTGAATCTGGCCGAGCATGGTCTGCATCCTCATTACCACCATTTCTTGGTGAATCTGCCGCAACTACTGGGTCCTGCTCTCGTGGTGCTCGGTCTGTCTCTATTCGCAAAATCGAGTACTGTATCGTCTACATTCTTCAATCGACGAGCCATTTCCGCTCTCTCTGGGACAATGATTCTCTCGGCGATCCCCCACCAAGAGCCTCGGTTCCTACTTCCTTGCGTCCCTTTGTTGTTAACGTGCATCCGACCGCTAAAGACAAAACGGTTTCTGGCCTCTTGGATCGTCTTCAACGCCGTTTTCGGCTTCTTGATAGGCGTGTATCACCAGGGTGGCGTGGTGCCCACTCAACTCGCGATTCCATCCATTGTATCGTCTACCATGGAATCCCGCCATCTTGAGAGTGCCAACGTGAGCGTTTTCTGGTGGAAAACCTACTCTCCGCCCTTGTGGCTATTGGGCGATAACAGCCATCTACGCGCCGATATTCGCACGCACGATTTGATGGGTATGCCTGGCTCGGAGTTGATTACACGTCTTGACTCTGCACTTCCTCGCACCTGTCCGCGATCATCAACTGGTCGCAGCAGCAGCAGCAGAAGCGACGATATAATTCTCCTTGTTGCGCCTCGCTCAGCCTCTTTCCTCGACGCGTACACATCCCCCGCTGCATTCTCCTCCTCCTCCTCCTCCTCCTCCTCCTCCTCCTCCTCATCAGATGGAGGACGAGGAGGAGCCTCGCTATATATGAAAAGTCAATGGACATACAATAAACACATCAATCTAGACGATATGGATTTCGGCGACGACGGCTTTGTGTCGACTATTACTCGAGTCTTTGGTCGTCGCGGCCTGACGGTTTGGTCTGCTCATAGACTTGGTTGTGTACATGAATGATGATACTTTTTTTCCTCCCTTCCATCTACGATGCATATATAATATTTTTTTTTTCGTGGCTCTTGAATCGAGTTCCTTTATAATCGAATAATTTTGATGTACTGGAGGATTTCTCAAAGGCTTGAATCTTGAATACTTTTTTTCTAAATTCAGGAACACTGAAATGTTATGAAAATCTCGGTTACTCCTGTTCTATTGATTGTTGTGATTGTAAAAGTAAGGATCAATGTCAAAAAAAATAAAACCCTCCAATGTTGGTAGTAGAAGGTAAAACAGATGCTAAGGACGGTGCTAAGGAGGCTATCAAGAAAAGCTGACCAACATGGACTAAATACCAATCTATCATCATCCATTGTCGGCCACTTCTACTCAGGCATTCGGTCGATCAGTCATCTCGAATTGTAAATACCTCTTGTGGGAATCTGTAATCACTAAATAGGGAAATCCAGAATTCAAAGGGTGGGACAAGAAAGAAAAAAAAATATAGAAATGAAACAAAGATGAGCTATTTGACAGGCGAACGTAGCAGATACATCTGCAATAACCGAAACAATTTAACCAAGGAAAGAAGAAAGAAAGAGAAAAGGCTTTCATTGATCATCGCCCTCGTCCGGCTGTTCAAATAGAAAATTGGCGGCCAATTCTTCGTTCTTGTCGCAGGCAAAGTAGGCTTGAATGACTGAGTCTCGTGAAAAGCCCAGGCGGCACAGCTAGCAGAAAAAAATCGGAATGTCAGTGTCTCTCGCTTTTTCCGAGCAGGTTAGAAAAGTTTCTCTTACTCGGTCAATTGCATCGCGCTCCTCTTCTGTCACGCGAATCTCGTGGGCACCAGGGGGGAGTTCACCCTCGTCACCCAAATCCTCCGCCAGTAACTGGAGGAATTGTTCCTGATTCTGACCGATCAACTGAGCCAATTGTGGATTCCCGGCTCCGACTTGCTGTAAAATTGGCTCGAGCATTTGGGGTTGTTGCTGCACAAGCGTTCGCAATTGCTGGAAATGAGGATTGTTTCGTAGGAAGTCAAGATTTCCTAATGTACCGGCGTCTCCTGACCCTGCGCCTCCCGCAGCCCCTCCTCTTCCTGTCGAGCCACCTGCCTGTGCTGCTGCCTCGAACAGATTCACCGGCTCATCACCCTCAGTATGTTCTGGTGCGACAGGAGTAGCGGCGGCTGCAGCACCTGCTCCGGCCGCGGGTGTAGTCGCGGCTCGCGGTGAGGCAGCGGCGGCACGAGCTTGAGTTTGTTCCTGCTGAATATTGTCGGGAATACCCTGTAACAATGTCCGTCAGCAATGCGAAAGCATACCATATTAGTGGGAAAATAAACGCAAGTCTTTACATTTAGTAGATAGTCTACGGCTCGGTCTGGG
Organism: Talaromyces borbonicus; assembly: GCA_002916415.1. Taxonomy (NCBI): domain Eukaryota; kingdom Fungi; phylum Ascomycota; class Eurotiomycetes; order Eurotiales; family Trichocomaceae; genus Talaromyces; species Talaromyces borbonicus. The sequence goes on along the minus strand of NBSA01000028.1, from coordinate 53,375 downwards.
TTGAAGAACGCAGCCCGCATGGCACGATCGATGTCGGCCCGGGGAAATCCCATCGCTTCCATTTGTGAAATCACAGCTTCTCCTTGAGTTCCCATGGCTAAAGCAGACGGGTCGTTGAAAGCAGCTGTTTCGGAGCCACCAGCGGGTGCAGCGCTTGCTGCGGTAGTGGCTCCAGCAGTGGCTCCGGACGGAGCTGGCGATGGAGTCGATGGCACCTGAGGAGCTGCGGCTGTGGAAGCAGAGGGCGCAGATGGTGCAGCTGGGGCGGGAGCACTTGGTGTAGCAGCTGGGGATGCTTTGGCAGGTGTAGAGGGACCACCCGCTGGAGCTTTGGGCTGGCAGACATGTTAATCGGTGGCGTAAAGAATTTTTTTTCATCGATTTGACAAGAATCAATTTACGTACTTTGGATACCATGCATACTATAAACCCCTTCTCTTCGATATTGTATGATTCAATAGTGTTTGCATCTTGAAGAATTTTGCCTGGTCGATGTCAGCCCGCGGCACCAAATGGAAGGATCGCCAGTAGCGAAGCATCGCCAGACAGGTGGCAATGCGTTAGGATCTGACGCCTCTACCTACCTGAGTAAATCAATTTTTGTTGTGCAGCATCCCATCCTTTCTCCTGTGCAATCTTTTCCTTCACCTGGCCGACCTGTTGATAAGAGAAAGTATTAGCCCCGCATGTCCGCGGGCAATCTGTTGGAGAAACTCGTCCTCTGGTGACAAGGTTGCAAAGAGCGACGTACCGTCTCTGAAGGTTCGGCTTCGATGGTGAATTTCTGCTGCTTCAGATCCTAGATGCGATTCAAGTATGTTAGAACTGCAGTCGTGATACGTGGAAGGGGATGCGAGGAAGACTCGAGCATACTCTAAAAGTCAGCTTCATCTTGACACCACGGGAAGAGTGTCACTGGCGTCTCGGGGAGAGGTCTCTTGTGGCCGAGAGAGGTTTGTATGCCAGTTCGTTGAGGAGTCAGAGGAGATGGAAATTCAAATAACGAGATCTTTAAGGGGGGAGGATATGGGGTGGGAGATAAAACGAGGATGGTTGCAAGAAAGAAGAATGGTGAGGCGGGGAGGATTTCTTAGAGCAGAAGGCGGAAGGTGAAAGATGGAAGGTGCCTTGCTTTGGCGTTTGCTTCTGATGATGTTGCCGCCTCAGGCCCGCAACTAGCCACTCAGCAACTAGACTGCTTTGGTAGCCTACTCGCCACGATGAATAATTTATGAGTTTATCTACTGAGTTATTTAACAGTTATATATAAGGATAAATTTCATTCTCAACTTGACAAGCATCAATCAGACGGAAATCTGAAAAGGAACATTACGTCTCAGTGTACTCTCCGTGCACGACTGATTGCTCATGCATTTTGGAACTTACTAGTAAATAGTTACATAAATATTGACCAGATCACAACTGGAAATTAGTAACGAATATACGTGTAGGGTCAGTAATCATTTTTATTCAATATTAGCTGAAATATAGCAGCAATAAATCAGCGGCCGGAATGTTTTTGAGGCAATAATGAATCGGTGAGTAATATCATACGAATGGCTAGGTACAATTAGGGACATTTTGGAGATGGACAATTTATACAATTTGGACAAATTGAACGGAAAACGGATACGATACGGCGTGGCAGTAGAGAAAAAGAACCCAAATTGGCTTAGCGCCCTAAAGTCCACGCTCGATTTTGAAGTGGATCGGCACTAGCTGTAATAGGACTAGACCACCCGTTGCCATTTCATTGTTCACTTTTGTCATTCAACTACTTCTATAACTTTTTTTTTTAACTATATCCTCAATCGGATTCTCGAGTCCGGTCGAATCACTGATAAATTGATGCTCGTACAATACAAGTATTACGAAACATTGTGCTTCGAGAGCCATTTGCTGAAGATGAGGATATGCAAGACAGTGTCTGTGTAATTCGGCATTTAGCAGGGTTGTTTTCTGCAGGCTATTTCTTTCATGCCCTTTCACTTTCCTTTGGCTGCCGGGCACCGTTTCTCTTACCCTAAGACTTTGTCGAGGTTTTTATCCTTCTCATGACCCAGCCAACTCCTTGAAGTAGAGGTTTGGAGAGAAAAAGAAGAAGACAGGGGCTCGCTGCTTTCCTTTGAAAAGCGTGGCTGTAAATGAAGGCACGTTTTTTGGACATCTGAGATTCTGCAGGGACGCTCTGTAGAGTTGTCATCCGCAACTTCCAGAATCGGTTTCAAGAACATCAACTACCAGACGATTCGGCTCATTCTTTTCTAGGTTCTCGGAGCATTTCTGCCTCACATAGTCAAAGACTAGGTCGATGTCCCGACAAGCTAGCTATACCTGGATCCTTGCCTTTTTTGAGATTTAACTTATGATGTACCACTTTGTACCAAAACTAATGGTAAATTTTGAGGACATCATATTAGATTAATTACATACTATACTACTTTGGAATTTACCAGTCGCACAACGCCAAATAATAGCAACATACAAGTATCATGAAGTATACGTACATAGTATATGGCAGTACCTGGGTAGTACATGCGACTAAGCGTGCCGCGCTAAGGACTTTGCCGGAGCCAACAAGCGTCGGGATTGGCTGGCCGAAGTAAACTGTAACTTAGTAAGACTAGTGCTAACTAACTAACCAGTAGTAGTAAATTAACTAGTTAACTGAGGCAGGCCTTCCACTCCGCTCCACCTGGCTGTTTGTCTACTTTATTTTCTTCCCTGATGTAAATTTCTCTCGATCAACGCTCTCGTCTACTCTTCTACTCCTCTACTCTTCTACTCTGCCGCTATTCATCTCGTCTATCATCAACCAGTAGAGTATCATCCCCAAGTCACGTCAGCTACGTGACTATTTTCTATAGCCCGCTTTCACTCAATATCCGTGTTCAGTTGGCCCGGTCAATCTGGCCACTGTATTGCTTTTGCCTCATGCCTTCTCCCCATGGGAGCGAGAGCTGGTAAGTTTTGCTGCTATTGTTCTTTGAATAAACCCCATCATGATCCTTAAAATCCCTCGATTTGTCTACTTTTTGCCGCAGTATTCAGTCAATTGGGCCCGCTTCAGACCCAAGTTGGTGTCGACCGGGGCATCCCTGATGACATGGATTATTTCTGGCTCCCCATCTTGAATATCCCTGATTCTTTCCATCAATAATCGCTTCAAGTATTGTTCTTCACATTCATTCTCTTGTTTTTTGCCTTCATTGAAGACTTCCTTGTGACCAGTAATCAAGGGCTATTCATCATCAAACACTCTTGGCTATTGTGAGCAGCCATCTGTTTTGCTCACTCACCCTGCACTTTTCAAACGATCAAATTGCCCAACACCTTTCCAGCCACCCTCTTTTTTCTGGTCTGTTTGTCAATTCTGTTGTTAAATTCACTCTTAAGATTTTCTGTCTGCCTTTAATTTTTCACAACTGCACTTGTCGACAGTCTTGCCTCCAGCTCCCAACCCTTTTCCAAATTCTTTCTTCACATAATATCATATCTCTCCCAATACCTGCACTTACATCTTTCATTCAATACACACAACTTGGTTACTGACGCCACGCGCTAGAAACACGCCATGGCAGGGAGGAAGCGGAAAGCTGCTGCCGTGAACAACTCCGCTGCTTCAAAAGGTGCTTCTGATGGTATGTATCAAATCTACATGTTCGACTTCTCTGGCTTACAGCTGTTAGACTCTTCGAAGCGGGGTACTGCCCCTACAGCTTCCAAGATTGCGACTAGGGCCAGCAAAAATGCCCCTGTCAATACCATCCAGCAAGATGATAATGATGCTCTGAAAAAAGGCCCGAAAAATCAAATTCCTGCTACGACAAAGCCTGAGAGTTCACATCGTGCTAAGCGGCAAAAGACTTCTCATTCAGAAGAAACACTCAAGCCGACAAGGACCTCGGCAAGACTCAGAGCTCGGGCACAAACACCTGCGCCTGAAGTACCACCTCAGTTATCTCCTACATCGATGAATGAGTCGGCAGAAGCCCCGCTTGACGGCCCAGTCATCAATGAGCCTCTCAGTGATATTAAGGAAGGTGTTGCCTCAGAGTTGCCTTCAAGCTCTATGGACGAAGTTGTCTCGCGCTTAACACCCAAAAGTGATAATGTGATCATTTCTGCTGAAGTAAATGATTCTGTGCCTGAAAATGGCAGTCGACGAAAACGAAAGTTGGAATCAAACTCTCTGGACGACTCCACGAGTATTGCGAAGAAGCCGAAGATTGACGAAGAAAATGAATCGCAGGCAGGCGCTGTGCAAGTTGAATCGGCTCCAGTCCCTGAGGACAGTCAGCACGACCGACCAGTGGAAGGTGACGAAACTGTTCCAGAGTCTGGAGAGACAGATACCTATGCCGAAAATAACCCTGATGAGTCGGAAAATCAGAAAAGAAGCACTACAATGGCGAGAGGCCGTGGTAGAGGAGGGCGCGGAAGAGCACGAGGCCGGGGAAAAGGGCCCATCAACAATTTAATCAAAGCAGGGTACGGTATGTCTGGCCGTGGAAGAGGCAGAGGTGGAGGGGGAGGTCGAGGACGTGGACGTGGAGGAGGTAGAGGAGGAGCCAGAGGGGGAGGCCAGGGAGGACGGCAAAACGACGGTGACTCTGACGGTGAAGACACTCTGGGACATCCACTTCTACTCAATCCGTACTCCCAGAAACTGTCGGATCGGCAGAGGGAACTGAAGCAAAATTTCAAGCGACTTGCAGCAGCACAAAAATTACTTCTCGCTGAATTGGCTCAGCGAACCCAGCAGACGCTTGCTCGCGACAAAAATGCCCACCGCGAGCCACCTGAGTTTGATGAAGTACAGGCGCAGCTAGACCAGTATCTGCAGAAGAGACTTGAAATTTTGGAGCATGAACATCTTCTTCGGATACAACAAGCCAAGATCCTCCTGGAAGCGGAGACTACGGCCATCAATGATCGATTCGAGGTGAGCAGGCGTATTGTTTCTGGTTGTCCAATTGGCATTATACTGAAGTCTTGATTGTAGGCCAATGCTTCTAACATACAAGATGAATACTTTTATGCTGCTCGAGGCACTTACATGTCCGTCATTGAAAAAGAACAGCGTGGTGACGATGACGAGCACACAGAGGTAGGCCCAACACCACTAAATTAGGCAAGACGTCTGCTGACTTTATTAGCCTGATCTGGACGACGCTGCAGCGGATCAAGGCAAATCCATGACAACTACGCAACAACCTGCTGCTATTCTTTACGAGCATGAACCTTACTATCTGAACGGCCCAAAAATAACACGCGGGTACAGCTCTCGAATGGCTCGAGAGAGGGGAGGCGCCGATGCTTACGAAAGAGGGAAGCATGGCTGGGATGATTTCTTGCAACGTGCAAAACTGCGCGAGCTTAGCCACAAACAGTCTGCTGCTGATGCAGTGCATCTACTTCTTGCCGCTTCTCAAGAGGCACTCGTCGACGAAGATGGATTTCATTTGTCCTCCGTTGATGCCGCGCGGCCAGCTGAAGCTCTTCACGCGCTCGCAGATGCAGCCAGCATGGCCAGTACAGCACAGGTGGCACTGCCTGCTCAATCTGTTCCATTGACAGCTGCTCCCCAGCCCGTGCAAGCAGTATCCCAGCCGCCGCCGCCACAATTTATCCCTTCTATGATGCTACAACAAGCGCCGCATACTGGACCGACTCTACCTCCCGCCACCGGATACCCAGAATCGTATACGATGAATGGGCCGACATTACCTCCTCGCCTGCCTTCACTACCTGCAGCACTTTCCTCGTTTCCATCGAGCCGGCACGTCGATGACCCATCATTGCAATATCGTCAAGTGCTACCGCCGCCTTTTGTCTATCATGATCGCTCATACCCACCTCAAACACATTCTTCTGGAATACGGCCTCCACCGCCGCCGCACATCAGCAGCAATATTGATAACTATCAAAGCCGACCAGCACACTCGCATTAGTCCTGGGTACCGAAGCCCACCGATTACTGCGAGCCAGCTCAATCCATGTACAAAAAGAGGATCTTCCTCTACGCTTCTAAGACCCACGAGACTACTCACTAGAGACAAGAGGAGATTCTATCCTCATGTTTATTTTTTCAGGTCTCGTCTTTTCTAATTCCATGTACTTCTAACACACTGATATATTTGCGCGGGGCGTTTTCAATCGGGGGGAATTTTTATCTTTTACTGTGGCATATTTATATGGAAGTTTTTTTTATTCCCCTTTTCTGTTCTGTTCTTGTTCCTCTCTTTATAGCGCTGCGTTTGTTCGAGGCTCGCTTGGTATTTATGTGCCGCGCTTTGATCTGATAGTACGCAAAATGGAAGATGGTTCGATGAAATTATGTACACTAAAGGAATTGAACGTATCGTGAAGATTGCTCTGGTAGATTTTCTCTAGGTTCAGGTATCCATGGATACTTAGGAATCTAGGTAAGGTATACTATGCTATGAATCTATACCTAATAGCTGACAAGTCTCGAGTACAAATCCCGCTCTTCTCACAACCTTGAAATATCCAAGTACCTGCCTAGGTAGTTACCATGCAGCACACTCCAACTGAACTGTAACATGCTTTTAAGAAAATCGATAAAGATTTTGTTTTCTAGATGTCCTAGCCATATAGCAAAAATACCAAAGCAAGCTAGCTCACTTTCCCAAGTATTTCCTATATTTCTTTTCCCGTTATAACTATTTTGTCACCACTCTAGTAAAATCCCCACTCGGCCATACTCCATTCTCTTAAATAACAAATATCTTCGAAAGAGTTATGGATAGAGAATGGGAGACCTCTCCCGCCGTTCCGTCAATAAAGATGTCTTTTTCATTTGTTTTGAGACTGAGCAATCATCGAAAAGGCTATTGCTTGTCGAGGCTCGTATATCCGCCCAAAGATATATATCCATACTCTAAGCGCGCTTGCCGTTGAGCTCGACCAATTTCACCTGGCTAGAAAGATTTCAAGATTTGCATATTAGCTCTGGTTCTCCTGCCTCCTGCTTCGGTACTAACGGGCGGAAAGTCTCTCTCCAATGTGTGGGCGTATGTGTATGTAGGAAATGAAATTGGGGGTCCTTACAAGATCAAATCCGATCCGGCGGGAATGACGCCTGGGAATCCCCTATTGTTCGAAATCGACCAAGTTAGCCAGTGATAACAAAATCAACATATAGTCTGATTTTCCCCGCTGTTATCAATTCTTTTTGAAGTTTTCCAAGAGAAGTAAAGCCAGAATCTGCAGCCTGGACACTCCCCCGGTCACCATGTCTTAATTGTGGAGTTCTTGTGGACGGCATAAATTATGCGGGGGCCCAGTTGGAGATAAGATTGCATGGGATATAGACTTGTTTGACCAATGTCTTCATAACGAGCTGCATGCGTGATAGATAAAAAGCCGAAGCGGGGGTTCCGAACACTGGGAGCAGGTGCGGGGGGAGGCCGTGTGGTTGGGAGTGGATGATGATGCCCGACATTGCAGGGTTGTGGCCGGGGTATTCATATATTCATAACGTACCTTTGGCCATAGGCGTAGCTCCTGCAAAGAATTGATAACGTCATTAGTTATGTGGTTTCTCTTTTGAGTAATTGAGAATAAAAGGATTCGGGTCTGAGGCAAGTGGAAATAAAAGGTAAAGATCACTTACGAATCAATTGTCAACACAGCCTCCTCACCCAAGGACATGGTCAAAACACCCTCATCCCAGCCTATGATTGACGCAGGTCAGAACCTAACGAGTCGAGTAACGGGGATTATGATCATTCTCGTCTCCGGCACACTCACCCTTGATGACCTGGCCGGTACCGATGGATACGGCCAATGGGCCTCGGCCCCGGGATGAATCAAATCTGTCGCGAGGATTTTAGTTATTTGCCGTGAAATATTTGAAGCACGATAAATTGCGTCACGTTGGAGGGTGACACGTACTCCTTTCCCTTCTGATGGTCGGTGTTGCTGGGGTCTCTCAGCCAGCCAGTGTACTCAATCTTGACATTGGAGCCGACAGAGGGCGTTTCACCGTTGCCAGGAGTAAGGATGGTCTTTTGCCAGGGAGTCATGATGGATATAGAGGATGCTTTTGTAGATAGAAAACACAGATAGATAGGATTCGATTGATGGTGATAGTAATAATTGAGAAGAATGAGCAGTGAAGTATGTAAGGAAGGGAGGAAATGGAGGAGGTCTTAAGTAAGAAGAAGAAGAAAGAGCTTAACCCTAAGTGGGGTGGAAACTCTAATCGATAACGCAATCGAGCTCCTCTTAGAAAGCATACTTCTTATTTATCTGAAAACATCCGCCGTCAAGCAGGCAATAAGTATTAAATTAAATGAACAGGCTAAGCAGCCTAAGGGAATGGCGCTTCTTTCCTAATATTGCAACATTTACATTTATTGTATTGCTCTGGATTAGTATTATGTCGCTGTTCTTATCAGAAAGTACCTTGCAATTCCGGGTCTTGCTGCAGGTGCGGGGCGCACTTAGTAATCTCAAGGTACATAACCTAGTAACTCTCACTACGCAACAACCTTGTTGTAGTTAGAATCTGTAGTGAATCATGAAATATACTAGCCAATAGCTTGTGGCATGTTAGAGAACTGTCTTTCTGTGCAGGGTACAAGTGTTGATTACCTTCTTCATTGGGTAGTCTGATTTCTACTTAGTATCATTTGTCTGAGGTGATACCCGTGGACGTAGCATAAAAAATTGGACACTCCACATTTCAAAAAGTGCGTAATGACGCGAGTACCGCCAGTACCTAGGTATAAATGAGAGATTACATGTTTTTGGCGGGCTGTATCCATCGTCCCGGGTGGTAGCCAAGCTGCAGCAGCGCGAACAGTTGGGACAGTAGATACACTGTAAATAGAACGACTTGGCTGCCGCTGTAGCCGCGACGAGCATCCAATCTTCCAATCTTCTAAGGTTTGTAAAGATAGCAATTGAAGACAGACGTAAGGATCAGCTCTTTCAGCCCAACTAGGTACCAATGAGTAGTCATATATTGTTCTATACTTTATACACACAATTCAAAACTCCCGTGATCTTTCCCGGACATTCATTTTAACAGGCCCTGGTAGAACGGATGGCGTTTTACTTCATCCAGAGTCATGGAACGCATGACCGTCGTGGGAAACTGAGCATTGAACGACGAACCATGCTCAGAGATATCAAGAAAATGTACGACTTTGATGCCAACCCGGTCCATGAATTTCAGCATTTCCAGATACCCAAAGCCGACCTGTTCAACACCGTGGCTGTCGTCAGACATGCAGAAACGGCCTCCCATAGATATAAATTCCTATTTTTTTGATAGAGCATTAGTCACCGACGAATTCTGACAAGAACTATTTCGGGATGATCACTTACCTGGCAAATTTCGGCCTTGGGATACGGCTCCGTCATACCTTTCCTCAAGGCCGCCGAATTTAGCTCCAACATGCCTCCATAACCAGCCACAAATCGAAGATTACGCTCAATCCTTTCCCACACTCGGGGATACGCGGTGAAACTGCCGTTCGGATCGTCACTTTTCAGACGTATCAAATCAAAGTGACCGACGACTGGTGGCTGTAGCTTCTGCAGCATGTCGTATTGGCTATCAAAATAATCCTCGAACAACTTCTCGTCGGTCCCGCCGGAAATCTTTCGTGCTTCTTGATACATAGCAGAATCGTAGTCTATAGGGATTGTATGAACGTGATGTACAGACCCGACAATAAGCTCGAATGGCAGACGAGACATCGACGCTTCGATCAGTTGCAAGGATTCGGGTCTGATCCAATCGATCTCAAATCCAATCAACAGCTTGATCTGAGACGCATATTTTTGTCGTAATCGAGATGCTTCCGCAAAAAATGCCGCTTCGTTTTCAACGTGCCACTCCTCAGTTAACGATTCAATTATTTTCTGCGTCGAAGTTCAGCTTCGATTTTTCTTCTCTTCTTCTTTTGTTTTTTTTTGGCTGAACTCACCTCCTCGGGATAAAAATCTTCTTTGCCGCGAGGCATATGCTCTGTGAGACAGAATACTTCCATCTTTTGTGCAATTGCTGTTTGGATGACTTCTTCCAGCGAATTCTTGGCATGGCCGGGGCAGAATTGGCCCGAATGACTGTGGTGAGAGAACGGCATATCCTGTTGCGACGAAGAAACTTCAACGCGAAGTATGTAGTTCTTCAAAGTCCTTCACCACCTAGATTTAAATGTTAGAAAATTCTTAGACACTTCCCCCCGAAAAAATTAGAGTGAAGAGACGCGGGGCAATATTAAAGGGTTCGTACCTTGGCAAGGAAGCCGTCCACGGGTAGAATGAAGCGTGTTCAATAGGTCGAAATAATATATGCACTGGAATTATTGATAAAGGAGGATTATAGCTGGTCGTGATAAGTAGAAACGGGGGAAATAAAACGGAGGTAATTGGGAAAATTATATGATGGCCATCTGGTACCTCCTACCTCCTACCTCCTAGCATCCTAGGAAGGTAGGTGCGGCCGAACCCGGTTTGCGCCGAGAGATGCGAGCGATTGCGAGCAGATGCGAGCAAGAATTGAACCATCACCACCAGATTTTTGAAGTAGTTGCGACGTCGACTCGAGATGAAATCGTCGCATTGCAAAACACTAATGTATAATATTAGATCCCGCATCACGATCAACATCATGACTCCGCCGCAAGCACGGTCGCTACTACATAATCACCATCATGCGATATCGACAATTTACCAAGTCGACTCTCAGCGCCGTTCAAAAACACAATCTCTGGTCTACTGCTACCAGCAGACGACGCTGGAGCTGCTCTCACAAGCACATCCTTCCAACCTATAGAGGTTGCGCCCCCCGGCGCCGCTTTGCGTGCCGCTTCCTTGGCAGCGAATCGTCCAGCCAGCCACCGTGCCATGTCGGTGGTGACTTTTATGGTAGCAACAGGACCTTCTTCTTGCTTGGAGGAATCATCGCGAAGGGATATCAAAGAGCCGAATCGAGCTTGGAAGTCTTCGATTTCCTGAGGGCATAAGATACGGCGAGTAAATCTATGAAGGTATGTTTCGTTGCTGGTGATTCTGCGGCGAGTCAAAAGACGGTACATTCGCGGTAGATGGACGACGTCGGTTCCAATGTTGAGAGCGTACGGGAAAGGGACTAATTTCATGGTGATGTATATGAAAATTTGGTGGAGAGTGGTCTTCTTAAGAAAGGGAAAGGGGATATATGAAGGTGGCTGAGGCAGGTGATGTTTACCTCATTTAAGTACAAGGAAGCGCATGCCCAGTCATTAAAGGTCATGAGCTCGGACCAATCACGATCTTGATATTGCTTCAAGCAGTTTCAAAACATTGACTTGTATTTCATGCAATCTCTTCAATTTAATCTTGTTGAAGGGCTACTGTAAATCCGATATTCCTTACTACGAAACGACCAAGTTGTACGAACTAAATATTTGCATTCTCCAGTAGAAGGGCAAGACGATGTCCATTCATTTTCCTGAGCATTTGGTACCTAGATAAAGCCTGGTAGTATAAGAATGATGTAAAATTTGTTTATGTACAATCCCTTCTATTGCTTCATGTAGACCGATTCTAGGAATCAACAAATTCCCCGCTGGCGAGCCTTCCCAGAGACGGATCGTTCTGACGGATTCGTTGGTCGAGAATGATGATGTGCCTGCCGTCCTCGTCGAATCGACGTCGCATTTATAATACAGTCATTCAAGCAGAATCTAGTGAGAAGCCTTTTGTTCGCCGTCGACGCTCTTGAGGAAATCCCTGTGACGCGGAAAAAGAATTAGTGCTGTTCCTTGGGAAGGACAAGGTCTGATAACAAAGAGCGCAAGAACTCCAAGGAGCCAGCCAGAATCACGACGGCTATCGAGACTACAGCACGGAATAGCGGTATACGTACTGAATGAATTTCTCCTCATCTTTGGAACCGGCATTGATCGGGGGAGTCTGCACCTGCTTCTTGCCGCCGGTACCAGTGGCAAGGTAGATGCCGCCGAAAAGTCCTCCCAAAATACCCATCGCAAGCTATACCAATACATTAGTTCATTGACACGGATTTCCAAAACGCTCATCAACAGCGCATGACTTTGGTTTCCTCCAGCGACCCCAGAGGCAGAAGAGGAATGCAGAGGCTACCACGTACGTGATGGGAACCAATCTTGCGGCCGGCAATATTGTAGTAGTTGACCATTGTGAATCAGGATATTGCGACGAGTGACTCTCGGTCAATTGAGGAAGGATGTATGTTGCGAATGAGTGAGGTTGATGAGTTTATCGAAGGATGTTAATTCAGTGTCTTCTTTCTTCCTTTTGGACTTTGGAGATCAATTCGGCTTGGCGCGCTATTCCTGATTAGAGCTAGCGCCGTTTCTTGTCAGTGATCACGTGAGATGTTCCCGACTAATCCCGCTGCCAAGACTACAGCCTAGTTCGGCTAGTCCTATAGAGGCTAGAGCTTTGATGAGGTCATCAAGAAGTGAACCTGAGGCTAACCACAGTTGATCAGACCGTTTAGCATTAAATTCAACGCTAGGGAATGCGGAGATGCACTTCTTATACTGTCCACCACGCACCGCAAACAGAAAGATTTAAAGAAGAAACGTGCACTCGACTACATCGATCCTGAGTATGCCCTGTCTTCGGTAATACCCAAATCGCTACAATATCACAACATGTTTTGGGGAAAAGGCAAAAGCGGCGACGACAACAACGACGACAGCAGCGAGCAGGTTGCGCATATCCAAGAAGAGACTCGTCCAGAATCTCTCGATCGCCAGATCCCTCGTCAAAAGCTGCCTCGCGATTTACAGAAACTCGTGGACCGGGAAGACGACTACTACGATGAATTGTATAGTCAATAGTAAGTTGCTTCCACCTCAGCTAGCTTGTTGTGAGCAAGATGCTTTGAACGTTTTCAGCATGATCGATACAGTTTGTATCTCGTCTTGAAAGTGAATGATAATGACAATGGGCCAATCAAGCTCGGTCGACACCACCAATACCAAGTATCGATATGCCGCCTACGTCAATCGAATAAGGACCATCTTGCTCTCTGCCCACCGCTATGTCGCCTACACTTCGGACGTGGGCGAGTCGTTCCGCCCCGTGGCTCATCCTTACCTCGTCAGAAGTGCCTACGCTATATCCTGGACGTATATTCTGGGCGACGTCGGCCACGAAGGATACAAAGCGTATCTGCGGAATCGCCGCGCCCTGATTCCGCCGGGAGAGGCATACAAGGATGCTACAGACTTGAAACCCAACGACGTTGTCCTGGGCATGGCAACCGGCAACGTTTCCGGCCTGCTGTCGTCGACGGCTGGTGCGCGCGTGGAGCCGCCAGTGGACGGTGGGAAATCCGATCCTTTAATCCCATGGGCCACAACTCGCATTCCCCTGATCGACGATTATCGTATGGTCATGGCGAAGCGCGCGGTCTTCCAGAGTATAGCTAGCATGGGACTGCCCGCATTCACCATTCATTCCGTGGTCCGATACTCAGGGCGTGCGCTGAAGAACTCGAAAAACACACTCATACGCACCTGGGGTCCCATCGGCGTTAGTATCCTTCGTCCCATTTAGCTTTCCGTTTTGGTCCCAGCTGACAGCTTTTTTTACCCGCTTCACAGCTTGGTCTCAGCGTTGTTCCAATGCTGCCGTATCTCTTTGACGAGCCAGTGGAGCACGTCGTAGACTGGTCCTTTGCAACTCTGTGTCGTATCGTTGAAGGCGAAGAAGCCGTGACGCCAGCTCCCCCTTCGCGAGACTTACCGGCGACCCAGACGACGCCTTTAAGCAAGGTTCTTGCTTTACAAGAGCAGAAGAAGCGCCATGAGGCAGGCAGCATCACTTCCACTCCTTCGAATGAGCGTCAGGCACAGTCAAAGTCGAGTGGATGGTTTGGTTTTGGTAAAAAAGAAAAGGACGAGTAATCGTACTTGAAATTCCGTGTGTGTTGATTCCTTGTATACCCAGATATTCAGCGTTTATAATCTCTCTTGTCGAACAACATCGTCTCTCAACCCTCACTCCCGCCTCACACACACATGTATATAATCCGAATAATTGCAGATTCAACTTCTCATATTTCATGAACCAGACGTGACGATCAAAAAAGCATGGACAATTAGACAGCTGCCATTTGTAAAGTTCTGCCTTCTAAATCAACTCAAGATCCCGCTGAAGAGAACAAACGCCATTCCCGATTCCCACAAACAGCATTGAATGAATGAATATCTTTTTAGTTCCCGAGGTCGTAACCTTGGGACCGTCTAAATGTTTAAGCGCCCATTTTCCTACTTCTCCGCTCATTTGCTCGCATCTTCCTCTCATTCCTCTTTATCCTTTCCTTTCGTTCTGCGCGACCTGCCGTACGCACATTCATTTTTCCGTCCGCTTCTTGTTTCCAATCTTTATCCGGCACTTCCACCGCCCAATCATTCTCACCAGACTTATTTGCACCTTTAAACCCCCATCGAGGCACCCATTCACCTTTCGTTTCGTCGTAGACCATTTTCTTACGTCGTTCCTTCTCGGCCATAGCAGCACCGGGCTTGCTGCTGAATTTGCCGATTCCTTTCTTGCGCGCAAAGAGTTCCCATTTGGTAGGTTCTTTGGGTTTCGGGCTATATTCGAGCGGAGAGAGTAATTAGTATGGAACGCAAAAACTACGTGTAGAGATGGGGTAAATGCGCATAGGTCAGGCTGACGAACAGAGGTTTAAATCGAGGTAGCAAGGTATGCGGACGTGGTAGGGTCAATAAGACTCCATCCTTTGTTGTTGAAGTTACTGGACATGTAGTCTGCGTCACAAAATATCGTCGAGTTAGCAGATATCCGTGGTATCTCGTGTGGCTACAGGTAAGTAGACAGGCACGTACGAGTAATTGATTGAGAAGCACTTGTGCACCATCTCGAGCAACAGCTTTAAGACCATCATTGACCTTCTCGTCTCGCGATAATACTAGAGGATTCGGGTCAAGGGCGAGTAAATGGCCAAGATCGAAGGTATATGGATTTTCTTTTGTGACGGTGATAGGCCTGGGAAAAGTGCAAAAATTAGCACTGACGATAGAAAATAGGCATGCGCTACTCCTCACAATTTAACGCTCTTCTTTGGTTGAGCCGTGTCGACTTCCATAGCTTCAGTATGAGTAGCCATATCTGAATTTCGTTAATATTGTGTATTTATTGGCCGACAACACAAATTGACGAGTTTTGGATATTTATCTTTTTTTTTTTTTTTTTTTTTTTTGATAAGAGTTGCAGAATCTGTATTATATCAGTACGCTATACCATATTAGATAGGCGGTCAGCCCACCCCGACCACCAACTTTTTACAGTTACTTACATGTAAACATACGACGGGATAGTAATACTGGTGTATTGGCTATGAATCTAAAAAGGCAAGCCCGGAATCTACTCAGGTTTGTATGAGAAAATATATATTGTAGGAAGTAGCTCCTGGAAAGAGGATTGGCTGATAAATACATATAAGTAAGGTCTATTATCATAGCATATAACATGATATGGCGGTATGCTGTATATTTCTAATCTAGTAAGAATATATTATATAGTTAACACATTTTTTCAGTGTGGCAGCCACAGAGGCAAGAATTGAAGCTTAAAAAATATGTATAAATAAGTGGGGATAGGGATTCTTAATATAGTAAGCAAAAATAAAAAAGAATAATTTATTTCTGGTTTAAATAATAATTTATAACATAGCCAATCAGTGCTTTAAAAAAAGATTAGAAAGATTATATGATTTGTAACCAAATCATATAAACTCCCTAATTATCAAATAAAAAAAATATCTAATAAGCAACAAAAAAAATAACATAAATAACTTTAAATAATAAAAAATAAAATTTCCAAAGAATTTATTAGACCATAGACTTAGCATATTTAAAGATTAAAGCTCTAAAAAGACATCAGCCCCCCCAGAAAACATTATTTCCCATATATCTTATTCAAGTATAATGAGAATAGAGAGCTCTAATAACTTAGTTAATCAACTACACTATTTATGATTGATAATAGAAAGAACTAAACATTATATATAAAAGAAAGATAAAAAAAAATAAAAAAATCTTATTGATTAAATGTGTATAGTCTATCAGAGAAAGATATATAATTAATACATTATTCTTTTTTCTTTTAAATCAACTTATTAATATTCATAAAATTAAATTATTTTAGAAATTCCTTATATTTTTTAATTAGTAGAGCTTTAATAAGATTATTAACAATCATATTAACAGTTAAAATCTATTTAATATTAATCTTATAATATTAGATCTTCTTATACAGCCAGTGGCCATGAATATCAACATATCTAAATCTAATTTAAATAATTTTATTCTTTATTATGATATAAACTATCTAATAATTATTATAATTAATTATATATATACCTTAATCAAAATCAAAATAAATAATTTTAAAAAAATATATTTATCAGATAAGCTGCTTTACTGCTTTAAATAAAATAAAAAGCTTAGTTTCTATAATTAATATTATAACTATAGATTACTTCTTTATTAATCAGTTAATAAAATTTTTATAAAGCTAAAAGATATATTTTTCAGAGTTTTAACAATCTTTATTATTAATAAAAGAAATATTATTTATTATAATAACAAGCTTCACTTTGTCATCTTTTTAGAAGTGGATAGCTAGATGATATATTTTATATAGATAAAGAATAATGCAGTCTACTATTTATATATAAATTAAACTAGGATTTATTATGAATAAGCTTAATTTTCTTATAATTTAAATAATATCTAGACATATTATATAGAAAGAATAAATAATTAATTCTATTTTTTTTTAATAAAGAAGTGTTATTGATTTAATTATTATATTTTTATTTTTTTTAAATTTTATATTAATTATGTAAAATGTTGATGATAGTCTAGTTATATCAAGATTAAAATATTTAATAAATTCTTTTATATATAAATCTTAATAAAGATATAATATTCTGTTAACTTCATTATAAATAATTCAAATTAAGAGAAATTAATCTAGATTCTCTATAGCTTTAATAAGATATCACTTTATAATCTTATTCTAAAAAGTTTTCACCTTGTATTTGTTATCAGGAAGAAAAAACATTATTATATTATTAATATAAAAGAAAAGAATAAAGCCATTTTTATAAATAAAAAAACAGATCTTATTAAAAATTTAATTAAATTCTAATTCTCTAAGTATAGTACTGAATTCTTTTTTTTATAATAATAAAGATTATTTCAAGCTATATAATACTTTAAATAAATAATAAAGTATATTAAGTACTTTATTAATTCCAGTTAAAAAATATATAAAGTATATATTATAATCAATTAAAATATTTAGATAGACTATAATAAAATTATACTATTATAACTTATATTCAAAAGCAGTAGCTAAAATAAGAAGTATATAAATAACTCTTATACTTATAATTATAGTATAAATGTTGTTCTATTGAAGTTAATAATTATTTTATATAATAAGACATGTTTTATATTATATAAAATAATTAATACTGTTAAGCTTATAGATGAATATCTATCTTATTAATATAATCTCAACATCTTTTGATTTTAAAATAAAATGTTTAGAAACTTTTTCAAATATCTACATAAAGAGTAAAAAGATAATCTTATCATTATAAATTTTCATGAATCTTGATTTATAAGATTCTAAAAGCTTTAAAATATCTTATTAGATCTATAGCTTCTTAAGAAGCTTATTATAATATAAAATAGTTTTCTTCAGCTTCTTAAATATTATAAATATATTAATTATTAAATAGAATATACAAAGATATAAAGAAGATTTTTATAGTAGCTTCAGACTTATATAAATAATATAAATATATTATAAAGATTAATATCAGTATCTTTCTGTAATAATATTTACTTTATTAAATATTATAAAGATTTTCTAAGTCTAAGAAATATATATTAATAAAAGCTCTCTTACTATTTTAATTTAAAATTAAAAATCAGCTTCTACATCAAAATCTCAAGAAATATTATTTTTCATAAATAATAAAAATAATTTTAAAGTATCAATTCTAAGCTGTTTAAATTTATTTATTATAATATCTTATTTAATTATTTAAAAGTATTTTTCTGTTAAATTTAATTATACAGATATTTCAGCATCATCTTTTATATAAATTAAGAAAAATATTAAAGATTATACTTATTAAGTTTTTTATAAAACTGCTTTTAATATCTTAGCTGCAGATTTTTTAATATTTATATTTATTATTTTTTTAGCTGCTGTATCCTGCTCTATTTAAAAAATTACTTTTTAAATTAGATTTATTATATTCTTAATACTCTTATCTTTATTAACTTTTTAATAAAATAAGATCATAATTTTTTCTATTTTAACAAGCAGTTTTTTTATATATATAAGAATTTTTATACTTAGATTAAATAATGAATTTTTATTAAATATAATATTATAAATAAACATAACTTTCTATTAAATCAGAATCTATATTTTAAAGATATTTAAGATTTTATAATTTATAAAATATTTAATCTCTGTTTAAGCTGATATTTTATTAAATCTTAATATTTTAAAAAATAAAATCTTCCTAAATATTTTGCAGTTAAAGATTTAAAAATAATTAAAAGCTAAGATAATATTTTTCTTTAACTTAATAATGTTTTCTATCACTTTGAATAATAACTTCTAATCAAACTTTTTTATTAATAATCTGTAAAGAAGATATACTGCGTAATTCACTATATAAATAATTAAATTATTTAGAAATTTTACTTGTTTGAGAAGTATTTTTATTATTATAATAATAATGGTTTCTAATCTTTCTACTGTATTATTTTACTACAATATATATAATATCAATTAATAAAGTTTTATACTTTATAAAATAATATCATCTTAAAATAAGTATTTAAGGATTTGTTTTATATTTATATAAAATCTTTTTATAATAAATCCTTGCTTAATTTTTAATATAATAAATTTAAAAATCTTTTTAGATAACTCATCTTTTGATTTTTAAAATTTAATTTAATAATTAACAAAGAGAGGGTAGTAGAAATAAATAATCCAGTTATAATTTTTTATAATAATAATTATTAGAATAATATCTAGATATACTATTTTTTATAATACTGTTTTTGACATTATTATATAATATAAAATCTATTAAAAAGCCTTTAATAATTTATAAATTTTATAAGCTTTTTGTTCAGTTAAGTCTATCTTAATATTTATTAAATGCTTTTAAATATAATTAAGAATATTATTTACTGAATAATCAAGTTATTAATATTAAAGATCTAGTAAAGTTTTTAAATCTGGAATTTATTTTTATATTAATATATATACAGTAGATTTTTTAAACTTTTTAAACTATAAATTATTATTTTAGAGTCTTAGGTATATAAGGATTTTAATATTTTTTCTTTTATATTAGAATATACTATTATTTTTAAAATCAATAATTAATCTTGTTTTAATCATCTTCAAATCTGCTACTAATAATAATAATACTTAAAAAAAATATAGTATATTAAAAAATTCTATCTTAGTAATATTATTATTTAGATTTTTTATATTAATAATTATTATATCTTTATATTAACTCATAATTGAGCCTTTAATATCATTAATCTTTTTAATGTGAGAATAGTAATTCTGTATTTAAAATAATTTATATATAATGTAGTCTGAAATTTTAGTATTAAATAAAATTAAATTATACAGTAAAACTGTTAATAATCTAATATTAAAAACTATATTAATTTAAATCTTTATTTTTACTACTCTCTTCTTATATTTATTATAAAAATTTCTAAAGACTTAATTTTTTTTTATTACTTCTTTAATCTTCTTTTTTTTTTAGAAATCTGGTTTAAAGTCATTTTTCTGAAGTTATTTATTATAATAATTATAATTTTTTTATTTTTTATAGCAATCAGTTTTGTGGTAATTGTATAAGTAAATTTTTCTTTAATTAATTTTTTAACTAGATTTATTACTTCCATCTCAATTCTTATTTTAAAAAATAGTATAAACTGAAGCTGATTACATTTTTATTAATAATTTAAAACTTTCTAATAGCTCACTTATTTTTATAATCTATTCTTTTTTTATATTAAAGATATACTAGTTATAGAATCTTATTTATAAACTTTTTATTATATTTATAAATTCTTTAATCATATTACTTTTATCTTTTTATTCTTAAATTTTATATTGAACTAGATCACTATAGATTTTTTTAAAATTAGCAAACTATATTATTATATTGATATATTATTCTTTTAATAATTTATTTATTAGATCTTGTTATTTTTTATGAGCTATACAGTATTCATTATCTATATTCAGTTTATATTCTTCTTTTAACTTCACTAGTATTATATAGAATTCTATTATATCATTTAAATTATTCTTTGTAAGCTGGTTAATAATAATAAGAATTATATATTTTATTACTATTATTACTTATTATTATACTCTGTATTCTTTCAAATCAATAATCTATAATTACTAGATATATTTGTTTTTTTTTTCTTTATTTATCATATTTATCAGTTTAATAAGCACCTTTTTTTATTCTAGATTAATAAATTGCTATATATTCTTATCTACAATATAAAGTTTGATAATATTAATTCAACTTTGCTATTAACTCTTTAATAAGAGTATAGAGATCTATTGATTAATTTCAGACATACTTGTGATTTTCTAAAAAATAATCTTTAAAGAAGATTTTAATTATATATATCATCATTAATATTTTTAATATTCTAAAATTAATTGATATTAAATTAGTATAAAATATTTCTGTATTATACATACTGTTTTGCTTATAAGAAAAAGATCTAGACTGCAGATAACTAAAGCTTTAATTCTTTATATAGAGTTTTAAATCTCTTAATTAGATTATTTTCAGGGTTTTATTATAATACTAAATAACATGCTATTATGTAAACATATAATAGGATAGTAATACTAGTGTATTAACTATGAATCTAAAAAGGCAAGCCTGGAATCTACTCAGGTTTATATGAGAAAATATATATTGTAGGAAGTAGTTCCTGGAAAGGGGGTTGGCTGACAAATATGTATAAGTGAGGCCCACTACCATGGCATATAGCGCGACGTGGCGGTACGCTGCACGTTCCTAATCCAGTAAGAACGTATTATACGGTTGACATTACACTAAGTTATGGCCAAGTTTGTAAATAACCTTAGTATGCTCCACCAGACACTTTTCCAGCTCTGTATACACTTAATGAAGAATTGGTATATCCAGCTTCTTTCAGTCAGAAATTGTGTTCCCCGATGTCTCCCGTAATTGACGTGTTCTAACGCATGGCATTGAGCAAGGCCAAGTGCAGGCGGGGTAAGCGACAGAGATAATGCTGTGTAACAGCAAATACGATTCCTAACCAATGGTAGGTCTACAGGAATCAAAGTATGTGGCCCGAAAGTCTTTTCGATATGGCAGGCAGTCACTCTGTTGATCTGTGATATCGTTGCACGCCCATGGCAGATACCAGCCTCAGTTCCACAGAAATTGCACATGAAGTGTAGCCTTCTGCCTTAGGAATTACTGAAGTCGCTGGCGATTCCTGATCTGCCAGGTGAGATTTTCAACATCAACCCAGAAATGGCATCCAACAATCCCACCGCCGATTCGGACTCGGATACAATTCAAATCCCAACTTTGGCATTGAAACAAACTCTATGCTTTTCCTGCTGGGACACGTCTTCAAATCTTAGGCGATGTGCTGCTTGCAGGCGGGTCTCATACTGCTCAGCAAAGTGCCAAAAGCAAGACTGGTACAGGAATCATAAGAAAATCTGCAAGAAGCTTGTTGCATTAAATGAGCAGAAAGAATTTGTACCTTCAGCTAGCAGGTGTTGGAATGACTACTATAAAGAGCTGGTACATTTCGAGCTCATTTGAAAAGGCGAGCAAGCAGATGCTGACACACTTTACAGATGCTAGACTTCGTAAGAGCTGGTACTCTGGATCCGTGTGAACTTGGAAGATTGATTGGGTATGTCCATTCTCCCTTCAAGAATGAAGTCCGTCGCCAACAAGACTGGGCAGTATTATCATATATCTTTCTTATTCTTTTTAGAAATCTCATTACCTGACACTTACAGTTAGACATGAACCATATTGCTACCACTGCTACAGAAGAGAGTCTCAGCTTGAAGATGGGACAAAGCTGAAGGCCTGCCCTGACTGCCTTCTCACTTCATTCTGCCCATCCTGCCAGCGAACACACCCATCAGCGGAGTGCGCCACCTTGCAAGACATCTCAGCCGATGGCAGGGCCATGGTAAATCTCCACCGGCGAACGGGAAAGACGTCGACCATTTCTTTCACCCAATTACCAAGGAAACAATATCTTCCGCTCTCTTCTGCAAAGGACTGGTATGATTACTACACGAGGCTTTCAGACAAGTCTGGCCTCAAATCCAAAATGGACCGAGATCTGAAATACCTGGCAAATAACCCCAAAGAACGAGAATTCGTCGAGTATATGAGATGCGGTACTAACACAACAACTATTCAACTGACCTTAATCGCTGCCTTGGAGGCGACAATACCCAATGTCAGCACTCGGGATTCGATTCGACTTCACATTATAGGCGCAGCTGGAGCTGAATTTGCTTCTCTTCCCGCATTTGAGGAGCTACTGCACTTTCTACCAACGCTGACAGCCCTTCATTTGACCTTTGTGGGTCTGAACGTGCTCGTGGACATTACAGACGACACAAAATCTCGGAATGTCCACAAACTTCAGTGCTGCACTGCGTGTACCAAGATGGGACGGTCGGTTTCCATCACCACCTGGAGAGGCCCATACCACGCATACGTCGATACCGAACTCTATGAGACACCAGATCTGGCAGCAGCTTTCAACTCGGGGTTTTCGGTAGATGAACAAGCGGACTGGTATCCAACCATCAAGTATCTTGCACATGCTCCGTGCCCAATACTCTTTACTGCCTACAGACATTTCGAGATTCAGGGAGAGATGCAAATTTGGAAGGATTTGGGGGCTGAATTTGTGAAGCACCCTGAAGTTAATAAGTGGAAGGGGATGTCTCCTTCGCTTGCAGTCTCGGGGGACAAGCCGAACGAGGTCATCTATCAAAATCATTGGTGGTATATCGTGAAACAAAAATGATTAGAATTACGAGTAGTTATTGTATGGAAGGAATGGGTATTTTGCCACGGTATGGTTATTAAAAAGAAAGAGTAGATCTTTGATGCCATAGTATGATATTTTATCAAAGGGTCACCAGTTAGTCTGCTCTCATAATTGTAAATTGTTTTTTTTTTTTTTATTCATTATACATATTTTACCAGTTACAGTTTATATTTTGTTTATAATTAATTAAAAGAGACTATATATTCAAAAATCAATAAATGGGAAATTAACAAGTAAGGCTATAGAAAATTTACAATAAAAAAAAGACTGTTCTTTCAGCTATAACAGAGGAATACAAGAATATCGATTTATACATACAGAGTACTATACAAATCCATATTCGGGAGGTTGCAACAATGTAAGTCGAGCTTACCGGAAAAAAGGCGGAGACTCTTTGCACCACTACTTCAGCCAATGAAAAGCGGCAGGGACTTCCTTTTCTTGGCACATCTATCCGTTCTCTCAAAGTTCCGTGATCCTCGCGCTGAAATAATTCGAATCTTTCCATCGCCAATCTCTATTGTCCACATCCACTCCTACCCGGTGCAGCGCTCTGTGATTGGAACTCTACCAGGAGTTCAACATCAGCACGGCGCCATGGTGTCTCAGCTGTGCCGGGGCTGTTTACCGACAGCAGGGCTTCGTCAAACGTCGCGAGCCCTGCTGCGTCCTACACCACCCCAGTATCGTCAATTGACCGCTACGCAGCCCTCGTCACTCTTTCATACCAGTGCCGTCCGCTACGCAAACCCTCTCCAGAAGAAATCCAAGAGTATGGAGGGTGCCCCGAAGTTTCGAGAATCGAAATCCGCCAGAATGAGAAAACCCAAAAAGGCGAACGTCGACCGTGCCCGTCCCCCAGCTGTGGGAGAACGGAAAGCGCTCAGAAAGCGAATCGTCCTAAGTAACACCAACGCTCTCGAGATCCCCGGTATGCAGGAGCTCTCGGAGGAGACAATAGTTGATTCTCGACTTCGTGGCTCCGTGCTCGCCCTGCCGGTCCCGATGATTACTCAATTGAGAGCTTTACAGGCATTCAAGCCTTCGCAGGGCTGGTCCATTTTCCGCCGTCCAGGAGTAGTCATGAGGAGAGAGACGCTGGAGATGGGTCGGTTATTTGATGAGTTTTCGTCTGAGGAGGGAGCGGGAGAGGGAAAAGTGGTGAAAAAAATTATTACAGGAAAGAGAGCATCGGGAAAGAGTGTGCACTTGTTGCAAGCTACGGCTATGGCTCTTTTGAAAGGATGGGTTGTCATCTCAGTTCCAGAGCGTAAGTATCTACCTCACTTTCCTTTAAATACTAACCAAGCAGATATTTCACCTTTGAGGAAATTTTGAATCTAATGTGTACTTAGCCCAAGAATTGGTCAACGCTCAAACCACATATGCGCCACTTCCGAACACAAACCCAGTGCAGTACGTTCAAGAAAAAGCAGTATCCGAGCTTCTCCAACGCACTGTTCAGGCGAACGAAGAAATCTTATCGAAATTACATGCCTCACTAGAACACCCCGGCCTGAAATCGTTCATTCGACCAAAGACGACTCTGGCTGAGATTGCTCGTCTAGGTGTCCAGGATGTCAGTCTCGCGTGGCCCATGTTTCAGGCCCTCTGGGCCGAGCTCAACGCCACTGCCCCGTCGGCAAATAATGCTGCCGCCGATGGACAAACAAAATCCACCTTCCAAAGACGGCCTCCTCTTTTGATAACAATTGACGGTCTTGGTCATTGGATGCAAGAGTCCAAATACCGGGACGCTGACTACAAGCCTATTCACTCCCATGATCTTGTTTTTGTTCAACACTTTCTTTCTCTGCTCAAGCCCGCCACAACATCACCAACGAATACGAAATCTCAACAGAAGCCCCAGCTTGCCAACGGCGGAATTGTCATGTACAGCACTTCCGGCTCAAACAGCCCTGCAGTACCCACGTTTGATCTCGCTCTAGATCAACTCCGTGCTCGACAGGACGGGGTTTCTGAGACGTCCGACGATTTCCCACAACCTGACCCTTACGCCAAAGTTGATACGAAGGTACTTGATCTTTTCGAACAGGCTGCCGCCTCCTCTGTCGAAGTGCAGGAACTCGGTGGTCTAAGTCGGGAAGAAGCACGCGGATTCATGGAGTACTTTGCACGAAGTGGTATTTTGCAGGAGAAGGTCACTGATGAATGGGTCAGTGAGAAGTGGAGTCTTGCAGGTGGTGGAATTATTGGTGAAATGGAGAAGTTAGGGAAGAGGTTGAGAACTGTCTTGTGAGAAGTTCACTTGATGTGTTCTGGCAAGGGGTCTTTTTAGAATAAAGATTATGGATGTGTATTTTTATCCTTTTTTTTTCCCGTTCTGTGGTATTCCATACCCTTGATTATATTGTACAATGAGAATATTGATGTATCTATAGCTACTTCGTACTACTAGATAATTGGATGCCATTAACCTAGTGGAGCCGCCTGCACGGTCTTAGCTACTTTGAGACTAGCCCAGTTGACTGCCTAGCTATTTCTGTCATTTTGTCTTTGTCATTCTGATATTTGTCATGTCTCTTCGAGAACATCCTCTTTTTTTAATTTCATGCATTGGCGATCTGACAAACTGTTTTGGTGACTTGGAATGGCATGAAAATGGCAGTGGCATATAAATGCTACTGCAGAAGACACCTGAAACAAATCCCTTCGCAATCCAGATTTGACAAGCTCTCCAAAGCTTGCAATATCAATCATTTCAGGACAATAGAAGCAACTTGCAAGAAGCTGCGGCCTAAAAATTGAAGAGCCCATGAATAAAAAAGCATTCTGCAGCATCGAGCAACGCGAAGCATCAGAAACAGAAAAAATGGCATCTCAAATATTCAAATCGCCAAATCGATTTCTTTTCATTGTCTCAGTTGGAAATCCTGCACCGTACACAGAAACACGCCATAGTGCAGGACATTTATTACTCGATGCACTCCAGTCGCCATTACACGATCGTCTTGGATTGTCAACTGTCTCAAAATCTGGATCGACAATTAGCGATTTCAGTAATTACACCATCATCAACAACAGCAGCAGCAGCAAGAAGAATTCTACATCATCAATTTTCTACTCAACATACAAATCACCTTCGCTCATGAATGTCTCGGGGCCCCCGGTCCTACGACAACTGAAGACCTGGCTAGCCGATAGGAAAAGGTATTTTGAGACCTTATTATTATTATCAAAATCTGGCAACGGCGATAGAGCGCAAGACCAGCTCGGCACAAACGACATTCATCATCAGAGTCATACGATCCAACTAGTCAAATCGGCACAATTGTCAGAGCAGATCACAATCGATATCCGTGGCTTGACGCAGAGATTCCGGCCAACGCTGGTTATTTTACACGACGAGCTAGAAGCGCGGCCTGGACAAATCAAGATTCGTCGCGGAGGACCTCAGCAGGCTAGTCTTAGAGGTCATAAAGGCTTGATTAGTATTATGGATAGCCTGAGGGGGGCGGGACTTCTGGCTTCTTCTTCTTCTCCCGCAGCATCGACGACAAATACAAAGACAAGCTCTGCGGCGAAGGATGTAGCGACGTCTTTGGCAATTCTTCGAATTGGAATCGGTATCGGTCGACCTGTCAGTCGCGACCGCAATGCCGTGGTCGATTATGTACTTTCGAAAATGGAGCCGCGAGACATGCAAGCTTTGAATGAGGCAGTGCCTCAGGTCGTCGAAGCCTTGGTTCAGGAAATATACCGTCGGGACGATGATGAGCTGTGAATTACACTTGACATATATACAATTAGAATTACACCAGTTGGGGTTGTTTGCTCGTCCTAGAGCGGCAGGAATTCTTATTTTAGCCATTAAACAATTGATAAAGAACAATATCCACTTTCAACATCCTATTAGTAGAACAAAGCTATCCTTGGAATCCCGAATCAGACAGTCCCCGCAATACTCAAATCTCTGATCTCCTGCAACACCTGTTCGACCCGGTTATCTAGATCGCCATTGGCGTATTGATCTCTTGTGTCCGCATCGAGGTATTGCTGCACTTGTGCCATTCGGGAGTACGCCTCTGCACAGAACCGCAATTGGATCTTGACCAGGGCCTCGAAGCTGGGATCCAAGTAAGGCACTCGCAGGTCAATTAGTTGCGGCAATTCCGTAAAGAGCTGTTCGTTCAGTTGCTCGTAAGCCTGTTTTGCCATTTCGGCCTCGCGCTCGGTGCGCGGAAGCTTGCTTGCGTCCTTGTCGGGCTTTTCGACCAGTCTTTTCACTTTTGCGCGCATTGAGTCGTAGTCGAGGAGTTTGTTATTTCGTTTCTTGATGCATTCGTTGATATCCGGGAAGTAGGCGCAGAAACGGGAAATGGGCTCCAAGACGGTTGTTCTAATCGAACAGAAGATTAGCCATTCTCTCTCTCTCTCTCTCTCTTCGGAACAGTTCAAATCGTACCGATACGGTCCATCTAAAGCCTTGATAGTTTCTGCATCCAGGTCTTCGACAGCTTGCTTATAACTACGACTTACGCCATCTCTTGTTCCGGCGTCTCCGTAGAAAGCATCGATAGTTTCTGCAATGCGCATTTGCGATGCAGTCATTGCTGTGCAGAGTTAGCATCTCAGCCATCTCTGTTTTCACCTGATTCAAATGCAGGCAGGCATTAAACATACCTCGCAACGAATCTAGGTATCCCTTTGCCTCTTTTTGTAGACGATTGACCGCCGTTTCCATTGTGCGATAGCGTCTTATCAGACATGGACCAGTCAGCATTTCTAAATCTGGATATACTTTTGATATTCGCGCAAATCGGAGAAATTGAGCACGAAACGAAAGACAAAACGAAAGACAACCGGGTAATCACCTCTCTTCAATTTCATAATCGCGATCGCTCGTCTTCTCGACATGTCCTAAAGTAGCAATCGGGAGTCAGCTTCTGCCTTTTTTCCGGACCCTTATATCGTACATCGCAGTCGAAGCGAGATTGATCCGCTCAATGGAGAGAATGCGCTTGGAACTGACCTGTCTTCATCATAACCTGCGTCGTGGCGCGGTTGACATTTTTCTTAAAGCCTGTATATACCCCGCAAGGCAACCATTGTCAGAACCCAGTCTTCTCTAGATCGAAAAGAACAAAACAGAATCAATTGAACATGAACGAGAGACAAGACTAACCTGACCACGACATGACGGACGATGGTAGCGGCGACGGGCGTAGAGAGCCGGATCGATGAATCAATTAATGAATGCGGGAATGAAACAATTCCGTCGAACAAGATTAAAGGTTCAGTATATTATCACCAAGGTCGCTGTGCTGTGGGTAGAATCTCGAGAGACGTGAGTGTCGAGTACGTCGATGCCTCGAGAGCTATTCCGATAATCGTTGAACCTGGTAGAATCTGGCAGGACGAAGCAAAAGGTAGGTAGACCAAGTATGAAGCCGAAGTAAAGAAGGAAACATTGGGCCGATGAAAGAGTAGTGACTTACGTAGGCAGGCAACTACGGGATCACCGCGGCGGGCGTTGGTGGCGCAGTCATTCGAAGCCCTAACCCTAAGCTTATTGTCTGCTCCGTTTACCCTGCTGGATCTACGTCATATCGTTCACTTCGAGTGGCTTTGTTCATTCAAACTCATAACAGTAGTTAACATAAAGTAGTCAAGTACTTCATATGGATAGCTATACGCCGAGAATCCCAGAAATAAATAAAGTACAAAATGTTGATAATTGGAAATGTATCGCCATGTCATGAGAAATATCGCATGCTTGTAAGCGAGAAAGTAAAAGAAAATCGGTAGCCTCCGGTCTAAGATTTCGCACAGCAATTCTGGAAGTACCAAGAATACTAGCCATCCATCTGGAGAAAAGGGTCCGAGGAGCATGCAGAATGAAAATCACGCAAGCAGGAGAAGAAAAACAAAACAGTGCTAGTTGTAGTCGTTACTGTTGTCATGATAATATGATAATGCATAAAAGATTTGCTGTTCCGAGGCTGTACTGTATCTTTAAAACAAATAGAAAAAAAGAGAGCAAGAAAAGGAACAAGAAAAGAACACGGAAGAGGTATCAGTAGCCTTCTTCACCCGCCTTGCACAACTTGATCTCACGAACCCATTCCGACTTGAGAACCTGAGACGCAGTGATTCGTCGACTTGGATTCGGGTCAAGTATCGAGTAGATGACGTTGCGACACCGAGCCTGATTATCAAAATATGTTAGAGCGGATTCTCCTGGAAATGCAAATATTCAGGGGTAGAGGCAAACTTACTCGATGTAAAGTCTCAATTGGCGCGTAACCATCTTCGTCCCGCCGACCTTCAAGATATCGCTCGTAGAATTCGTCTTCATCCTTACGGGCAACGCGCCATAGATGTCGGCCCGTCCTCATGGCCATATAAATAACCCCGGTCGCCCATAGATCGACGGCACGAGGATCGAATTCCTTATCCGTATATTCCTCCGGAGCAATATAAGGAGCCGACCCACAAAGACCAGCGGTCATATGTGGCTGAGTCTCCCAGGCCATGCGGAAGCATTCGCCGTTTCCGAAATCAGTAATTTTCAAAGCACCGTGAGTGGTTAACAGGAGATTCTCAGGTTTCAGATCCCGATGAGCCACTCCCATTTCATGCATATATTCGACACCACGCATCAGCTGTTTGAAGAAGCAATCAGCTTCGGTGACCTCGAGCTTTCCGGCCGCCAAGACCAAAGTATACAGATCACCGCCGGCGCAGTACTCCATGACTTCACAATAATCGCCCTTTGCGTCCTGCAGTAGATCAAGAGTGTGGATCACGTTCGGGTGACGTAGAGACGAGGAGATGCAAAATTCCGAGGTCAATCGTTTTTGATACTTTTTGGACGTTTCTTGCGGACGTCTTCGAAACTCTTTGACGGCATACAGCTGCTCCAGTTTCGAATCCTTGGGATCCACCTTGTGCGAAATGCGAACGATACCAAAAGCGCCGCGACCGACTATTTCCTGACATTTTCCGTACTTGTCAACCAAAGTGGCTGTAGCGTTGGGTCCGCCCTTCTTGTCCAAGGCTAGTTTGTCGCGTTCGTTCTTTAATTGATCAATCCAGCTCGACACTAACGATAATTGCTGCTGGTCGTCGGCGTGGTCTTCTTTCTTCTTGCCTCCACCCAGCATGTCGCGAAGTATACCCGTCAATTTTTCCTGTCTCTTTGTACCTCTTAAATTATGTGCGTGAGTTCCATCCGGAAAAAGCTCGAATCGCTTATGAATCGGGGGTTCCTTCTCCTTGGTGCTTTTGGGTTTCGCTGTGGTGTCGGGAAGTTTTTCGGTCGTCGGTACAGCCGTCTGCCTGACCGAAGACCCAGGAGCCGATCTAATTGAGCCGTTGGCCGACGGCTTTGCGCTGTCCGAGCCCGACTCTGCGCTGGTGTCCCGGTTGCTGTCGTTTTCCAATCGAGGGTTGACCGTCTTGCGATCGCTGAACATACGAGTGATGCGATGCGCCATGGAAGGTCTGGTAGGTTTTGCTTGTTGGGCGGGCGGCGGAGGCGCATCGCCGGATGACGGTGCGGATAATCGCATGTCATCCAAAGCACGGGTCACCTGGTGGTCTCCATCGTTGCGATCTGTCGAAGCGATGGAAGGGGCTGTTGAAGAAACCGTCGAGGATGGAGCTGGAGAAATAGCTGGGGAAGTCATGTGCGTCGCAATAATGTCGCGCACGACGGCGCCTTCCACGCGGTTGTAGAAGGATAGAAGGGGAAAAAAAAGGCTTTGAGAGGAGACTTCGAATGGGCTGAAGCCACCGCCCGAGATGAATGTAAAGCGAAGCACAGAAGGAATCAAATTGATGTGTAAAACAACTTGCGATGCGACTATGTCAAGAAGAAGTGCTTGACTGACGTCTGAGGTATGACTGTGACTATGAGGCCAAATGACCAAAGCGGCCAGCGGCGAGCGGCAAGAATCGGTGTAACTGCGTGACAAAACGGAGTAATTTGGTGTGGATTTAAAGCTGGCGGATGTAAGAATCGATAAAATTTCTAGTGTGGCGATGCTCTGAAGAATCTGTGTTTCTCTCTCTCAAGAAAAGAACATAAATGATCTAGTTGTAAGACGCAGATTGCGATGCAAAAGTTCCGATCGTAGTGTCCACAAATCGCGGACAGGAAAATGTCGACGTCAAGATTGTGTTTATTGCAGAAGGTAGCAACGGGCGGTTTCGAGGATGTTTCGAGGGTGTGGCACTAGGCAGAGAGACAGGCTTTCTTAGTCCTCAGAACCTCGGGATACGGTATCGGAACCGCGGGAAAGAAACACGCACAATGCGCAAATTTCGAAATCAGAACACAACCGCAACAAGAGTTGAGAGAGATGAAAGAAGAATTGATATGGTGAGAAGGGTAGAAAAGAAAGAGAAGAGAAGGGAAGAAGAAGAGGAAGAAAACGAAGGCACGACGGATGACTAGAAAGATCTGAGCGAGGTTTAATAAGCAGAGCAACGTGACTGTGCCATGTTACTGCGTAATGTGTATGCTAGTTAACCAAGTAACTATGCTGAAGTAGAGTTACTCTGCCATGGCAGTGTGTATTTGTGGACGCTGGGGAGATTTGTGGGAACCGAACCAAGCATTCTAGCAAAACTGCCACTGCTAACTTCTAGGTTTCTGAGTGTATCTCCATGTTGAAGACGAAGCGAAGCGATCTATAAAACGTATTATTTCCACAAATGTACGGGGTATTACAGGAACCGTATCTTACAACGCTACCTACTACTTACTACCACTGCTTAGTACTCTGCAGTCCGATCGGCGTGGGGCCTTTTTGACGGTATCAATACAGGCGAAATGTGGTATCATATGGTATCATGCTTGTAGGGTAATTATATGCAACACCATGGATAGATGACATGGAACAGCGAGTGAGATTTTCTTTATTGTAACTAGTTGACAAATAACAGCAATAATAACAACTTGCTGACTGAATGATCAAATAGAGTAAACTATATCCCGCGGTCTACGGTCTGATTTGAATGAAGCAAAATTTCTGTCATTCTGATGCTTATAAATCAATGCGGAACCACTGGTCGCCGCTTGTCATGGTACCGATACAAGTAGGTAAATTATTTCCCGCAAGAATCCCCGACTACGGACGGAGCTGACGTCGCACTCAGGTACTGGACTCTGCTCATCCATGAATCGAATATATTGCAGAATACGTAAATTCAGTCAACCAAAAGCGCTACAAAATACAGACAGCCCGTACAATACCGCCAGCCTGATGGGTGGTGGCTGAGGCTGTGTGCATAGCATGACCTCATCCGGACAATTCCAAAACTGCGGGACGACATTCATCCAATACAGCTCTCATTGCTCTAATATTTCTCTGAACGATTTATTGCTCTGGCACATGCTACCGCATGAGCTGTACTCTGCACTAATGGCTAGTCAGTTGCTAGTCCAGAGTTGTAACTACGTGCAGCGAATGTCCTGCATATACGACCCCCAATCAGCGAGCATTCTCGTGTAGTTCGACCCCGGCAATTGGTCGGGTCTGCTCCGACGTTGATATAGCGGCAGCGGCCAATACATATTATCTATATCCATGATTGCGCATTGCATATGTTTTCTAATCCGTGCATTTTAGAATCTGTCTGTAGGCGTTCGGGCTTGAGCTATGTCGGATCTTTTGTTGCCGGGTAGTACTTACTACTTACTTAGTCTTCGACGATAACTTGCAGTTTAACATTGAGTAAATACCGACTGAATGTCGGTCAGTAAGATTACTAATGTCGATTGTGTGTGCGCGTGCGGTTCCTGAGAGAGTAGACAGACACTTTTACCCCGCCGTTCGACCGTCTTGTAAACACCGTGACAATACCCACTGAAATAATACAATACGGACTTGTATTACAATACACCATATACATTCACACTATGAGACATTTATCTGAACCACTCGATTCTCTCTCTCTGTGTGTCTCTGTGTGTGTCTCTGTCTCTCTGTCTTTCGCTTGGTGACATCCATCTCACTACGATGTGCTCAACCAGCCTGATCTGACCTCAGTTTTTAGACTTTCCTGAATCGTTCAGGTCATGTGGTTCTTCTTGCAGGAGAAGAGATCGTTGTGGAAACTCGAAGGGGAATTGAGAAATTCGCTACCAAGTGATTCAATTACCCTTTTTGGTACTTCTTCAATAGACGGTCGTGGGCTCCTAGATATATGTATATATATATTACGACACACAGGCTAGGTACCGTCGGAAACAAATCTGTTGGCCGGCTGCTTGCCGGGGACATGGGAATTACCTAAATTGCGGGGTTCATTGTATGATTATCATAGTATGCGGTCCGAGACATCTTGTCCTACGGGACTTGATGCATTATGCAGTCTAGTAGTTCGGTGCTGCCCAGTATGCACATATACCTAGGTATTCGCGGATGCACACCGAGGAACTAGAGTAAACCCCTCCGAGGCCATTCCAGTTTGCGTATACGGCAAGACATCATCGTGGATAGCAGGCATCGCATGGCATCGCAGACGTGATATATGTCCCGCGCAGTCACTTCCCAATTCCTTCTGTGGCGCACCAAACTTCTAGTCCCAACCTGTACGTAATATCATGTACTGAGATTGTCGGTTGACAAGAACATGCACGCTAAAATCAAAAGTAACCGAACGCGCCAGAAGAAGCCAGCTCACAGCTCAGACATTGAGAGATGATAATGGAGATAACGAAGATGATAGCAATTCTAGTAGAAACTCTCCACAATGCTTTCTTTATTAGCATTGCCCATGCCCAAGCCCTTAGCTCCCATCTCTCCGAGTCGGAATACACTCTCCATAACACTGAGTTCAGTCGCCGTTGTATCCAGACCCGTCACAGCGAGCCAGTCGTTGACTACCATGCCTGCACCAACCACGGGGCTACCGCGATTCACACTACCGGCAACAAGAGGTACTTGTAGGAGCGACGACAGTTCGTCTTGATCCCGAATAGAGGTTTTCGGATGGACGATTCCGCCCTGGTTGGAGAGCGCCATGTACGATCCCGTCAGAACGTTGTCTGCCACGGTTTGTCGGAAAACTTCGACTCCGAGCACGTCGGCGATTCTATTCATTTCGATCAGTCAGTTTGCCAGTGGTCGGTATACGGACTGCAGTGGGTAGAGATTGGAGCCAGCGGTAGGGTTAAAAAACGTACATCTCTTCCGTCTCTCGCTCGAGATCAGGATGTATGAGCGCGACATGATCGTTGCAGCAAATCACATTTCCGAGAGCCGATAACCTCTCTTCCACACGCTGTATCTTCACCGAGTCCGGAATCGAATTTCGCAAATGTTGCAGCTCTTGATCTGTTGTAGAGGTGGGCACGAGCAGACCTTTTCGGTTTCTAATATTTCAAGTCAGTCATCTGCCGTCTGCACCCATGTAACCGCTATACGTCACAATACGACGAAACGAGGAACCACTGAAGATGGCTTTCAAAGATCCATAGACGTACCCTGCAGTCAACCGACCGACTATGCGCGTACCGCCAATTGAAGCATGGCAAATGGGGATCACATCTTGTAATTCGGCCTCGAAGACACTGTTCCACCAGACGAGTCAGTCTAATTTCCTCGATACCTCTTTATTCACACAGATATATCCCGAGTCTGAAGCAGAGACATCTCATACCTGTAGAAATTTTCAGACCCGCCAATTGCAACGACTGCATATGAATTTGTCAAAGTCGCAAAAACTCCAACTCTACAATAACGACAATCGTCAGCATGGTTCGCTCCATCTTGTTTCTATTTCCTTTTTTTTCTTTTTCCTCTCCAAAGCACAGCGAGAATTCTGCCCTGATCACTCACTCGTTGGAATTCTCAAATTGAGCGCGAACAGCCATATTGTCTGATGTACAATAACCAGTCGTCGGAAAGAGAATGCTGGAGATGCAACTATGGGATGATTCGACTTCGAGGAGCTACAGTCAGGTAGCTAGCTTGCTGATAATAACTTTTCTCTGTGCGTGTGTATTTGTGTGTGCTGGTTTTCTGAGCTCCTAGCAGAATCGCTGGCAGAAACACTAGCGCTGTACAACGGATGGGGAGAAAAAGGTTTTAGAGAGGATATGAGATCCAGCAATTTGATAGAACCAAAGACTCTATGTCTACCGACTCTTATAACGAGATTTCGTGATACTGGTAGGCGTCTACTTGCAATGATTTTTCTTTGGTGGCGGTTCGTCGTTTTTCAGGCCCTGCCCCGCACTGCTCTCACTTTCGCCTCACGCGCTAACCGTATCAGGCGAAAGACTCATTTCGAGTCACGCTGCGTGCCTCAGGCCCTGAATGACTCAGCGCGACTCATCTGAAATAGTTAGTTAACTAACTAGTTAGTAGTTAGATATTGTTAAGCTAGTCAACGAGCTACGTTGAGATCAGTAGTTGCCTAATGGTTCGTAGCATCAATGATAGCTGCCCCTGGCAGTGGCTGATCCATGTCGAGACTAAAATGCGATGCTTCAAGGACGAGTCATCGCCATGAATTCAGAAAAACAGACTCATCCTGAGTATAATGTGATGAGCCCCAAATTTAATGCCATCAGAGCCAACTAAACAAATAAAGAAATGGTAGAAAAGGCTAATAGCAATATTCGAAAAAGATATCATATTATTGTACAACTCCAATGCTGTGATGAGACGCTGAAAGACCTGACCGTTGCAATTCATCATCCAGCCCATCATGAGGCCGATGTGGTTGAGAAGGTGGCAACGGCGGTGGTGTAGACTTTTGACGTTTTGAGGGCGACCCATGTCCGCTATTCTCGGTGTGGACTTCCTCTCCTGCATCGTCATCCTCGTCTCGTTTCCGTTTGGTTGCGAGATCCTCGCCATCGTCTCCGGATTCATTACAGTCACCATTCCCCTCGTTAGGTGACCCCGAACCTCCAGGACCCCGCGGTGTTTGCGACGCAGATTGCGAATCGCCGCCATTACGGTGGTGGTGGTGACCATTCTCGGCTTTCTTCTTTTCGTGCGCTTTGTGTTTTTCCACTGCTTTCTCAAAGTATTCCTTACAATACTTCTTGATTTTTTGCTGTTGCTTTTCGGAAATGTGAAAAATGTCCTCTACTCTGCCGTGTTTAAAGTCAGAGTCAACTAATTTCGTGGCAACCTGGAAATTTGTATGTTAGAATCTTGCTGATCACAGCTTAGTAGAGCTTGAAGCGGTAGCTTTTCCGTACTTCTTTGGCATATCTCTTCAAATCCTCCTTGGGTAATTTCTTCTTGAACTTATCGACGACATATTTCACGTATGGATGTATCTGGATCACGCAAAGTATTAGTGATGTGAACAAAAACGTCATCAAATGAAACATCACGACGAAAGCATCCAATCGAGACTTACAGTATTCTCGTAAATCTTCTTCTGTTTCTCCTCCGGGTACGATCTCCACGAATCTTTCTTGCCGTCTGTTTTTTGCGGTTGCGGGGTGCCGGGAGTACTGGTGCGTTCGCGAGGTGTCTCCGCACGCGACTCCATGATGTTGTCTATAATATCCTGGAAATGTTTTCGCTTCAAGGAGCCCGCCACAGGAACCTCCGAGGCTGGCTGTGTCGGCTTCTCGTATTGAGTATGCCCCGTAGCTGTGTAGTATATTGACCTTCCGTCGACGTCCGATCGTTCAAACCAACCCTGCGGTAGAGTTGGTGGTCGTGCAAAGCGAGGTCCACGACTCGGGGGTGCAGATGGCCGCCCGCTAAATCCACCTCGGGTCTGCGCTGCAGGTCCACGAGGAGGTTCGATCGAAAGTGATCTGGACCGAGACTTTGATCGAGATCGGTTTCGGGAATCATTGCCTGTCGTCTCTCGTCGTGCGTACTGGCTGACTATCTGTTGGGTCGAGGATGGGTCCCGCTTCATACGAGGAATGCGGTATCCAACTTCGAGATTTGACCAGACCTCCAATAACGAGGTTGCTTGGCTCCTGACTCGGTCGTCGTCCAAGGCAGTAAGTGGTTGTACCGTAGACTCAATTCCCGAGTCGATGATTTTGTTGCGGGTAAGAGCTGGAAGCTTCGACAACACTTCGAGCACTTGGAGAACAACGTTTATATCTTCCTTCCACATACCGAGCTGAGAATTCAAGATTCTGTAACCATGCATTTTCACAACGCGATTGAGAGCACGCTCGTCGTCACATCGTTGAATGCGGTTCAGGAGCTTGACTGCAATCCACTTCTCAGTACATTGCATCAAGGCAGCCATCACCTTAGTAACACCATTCTCATCCAAGGACTTTGGTTGCACACTCTCGACGTATTCTTCATCTGGCTCTTCGGTCTTCTTCTTCCGAGGTTTTTTGGCAACGGCAACATCCCAGTCATCCGCGTCTTCGATACCCAATGCTTCGATAGTGGCATTAGACAGCTTCGTTGCTCGTTCAGTCTGCGTCTTGCCGCCTATGAAACCCGTACAATTCGGCTCGCCGCAGTAGCACGGCTGGGGGTCGGCGCCGTATCGGTCGACGTTGTAGTTGAATACCAATTCCTCTCCGGCCTGAATATGACGTTCAGCGAAGATGCCCATTCGCAGCTTCTCGCCCACCACCCACTTATCAACGTAGCAATTCGGATTGCAAGAGTGATTGCAAAATCGAGCCAAATTACCCTTCTTTGTGGCGTCAACGAATTCACCTTTGTTCAAAGACATGAAATAAAAATGCTTGATACCTTCCTTGTCGTATTGGATCATTCGGCGCCGAAAGGTAGCCTCGTTGATGACTTCGCCAATGTA
Organism: Talaromyces borbonicus; assembly: GCA_002916415.1. Lineage (NCBI taxonomy): Eukaryota > Fungi > Ascomycota > Eurotiomycetes > Eurotiales > Trichocomaceae > Talaromyces > Talaromyces borbonicus. Next base: position 15,423 of record NBSA01000028.1, on the reverse strand, counting down.
TTCATAAATGAATTGATGAGGATAGATATCAGATTCTGCGCGCAACCCGAAGCCTTTCTTTGCTGTTTTGATAACAGTCACATTTGCGTATTCTTTTCGTTGAAAGCGCTGGTTTTGACAGTCCTGCCCACAGCTGCAATCGTTCAAGCACTCGATTCTCGTCGCTCGGTTGATACAGTCAGAATCTTCTCCACAAGCATGGTTCATTTTCCCATCTAAGACTAGGGTATTAGCACATTGAAGTGGAGGTAAACGTGAGATGAAGCAGCAGCATGTAGCAGAGAGCAGATCATATCGCAAAAAAGCTTGACTCACCCCATTCTTCGCCACAGTCACATTCCATGGCGTGTTCAGTATGACCCATGTACTTGCTGCCGTAGATACAATCATCGATAACCTCGAAAGTCTGTCGTGCCTCATTAACGCTGTCTGGAAGGTGGCCAAACAGCTGAGGCGGGCGAACAACTACTTTCTGCGACGCGTTTCGAGCCAGTTTCGGCGGCTTACCGGGCTCTTGCTTTAGCGTAATATCGCCACCAATATTGGTGGTCTTGAGGTCGCTCCATTTCTCATCGCTGCCCGTCTCCATTTTCATTAAAGAAGAGTCGCTCTCACCTGGAGTCTTGACGGCAGGCGAGAGCGAGGGTGAGGGTGAGGGTGAAGCCGAGGATGATCCACCGGCGAAAGCAAATGCATGGTCATGATTGCCGGGGGTGGAGTCCAAATGCATCGGCGAGCCAGGAGCGGTCACTTCCAGGTCAGCCTCCGTCTTGATCACCATGTCGGCATCAGACGTGACTTGCGATGCGTCTACACTGAAACCAACGACATCATTGCCGGAAGGCATGACGATCCAGTCGGCCGGTTGAAACAGCAGCTAACTTACTCTCTCTGGCGCGAACGAACAGACGATCGGAAGAGAGAAAGACTTGAGATGCGCTCCCTCTCTGACTGTTTCTCAGTCGCAGACTTCGCTCTTTATCCGTCTCTTCTATCGCGCGCAACCTCGCAGTCTTTTCTCTTCTGGTTGCTGTTTGAGCAAAGAAAGAACGGGTTTAGTGTGCCTGCTAACTCCAAGTTGCTGCTAACTTGTAAGGCTCAAGCGGCGCATTGCCTGGCTGAGATTGGCTGGCGGCCGGCTTGCCAAGCCTGGTTAAACCCGAATCGCCACGATCGTCTTCAAGAACGAATTAATGATTTATTCGACACGCCCCGAATTTTTTTTCTTCTCTCCAGCACTGGCCCTGGTTGAAGCTGATCTTAAAGGTATCCTCCTATTGAGTGTTGACGCGAAAGTGAACTGCGATATATGGTGATATGACAACACCAATTATGCGCAATATGATGTCGACGCCATGCTGTTAACTGGGCAGGAGATAAGTCGGATGTAATTTGATGAGGATAATATTCGGCCCAGTTCAATGCGCGATGGATATATCGCGTCTTTCCCCTCTGCTAATTAGATCGGCCTTGAGGTGTTGCAGCCGACAAGGGTGAATGAAATGAAAAGGCGGTTCGACAGAGCAAGGATGATTGATGAATGAGGAATGAGCATTTGGAGAAATCAGAAAGATCCAGGTGAGACGTATCGCGCTAAGCCTAAAGTAGACTAGTGTTACTTACACCCGTTGCTGACTCCCAACAATTAACCTGTTCAGCCTCAAGGGCTTAGTTACTCATAGAAACCTCATTTTTCTTTTTTATTGTTCCAAGGTTATCTGGGGCATTGTTGTTTGTGATTGAACAATGTCTATAGTGCACACAACAGAATCCTCAACCTAGAAAAGCAACAGTATTATCAGACTGATGAATTACCCTCTGATCATTTAGGCTGGCTGGGAATATATCTGTTGATGCTGGGTACCTAGGTATAGCACCAAGTCGCTTTTCGTCGGTCACCTGGGCATGTTCCAAGGGTGGGTTGGAAAATACATAGCACACTCCTGAATGAAGTCAGAATCATTAGCAGTCCTTTGACAGTACATTCTTTTCTATGCAAGAGATCATTTGATGTTGCATTGCAACCGTACAGCGCACACTTTTATACCAGTAGAACCTTGGAAAGAGCCGACATGTAAACTTTGATGAAAAGACTGTCTCAAGGCTCTGGGATCTGTTGATCGTACCTTGTTGAACATGTTGAACTGGGATATTTGCCTGAGGCAACTTGAGTCTCGTACAGCAGGTGCGCTGTCCACAACAGTCCTTCCTACTTAGGCAGGGTAGGGTAGTAGCTCAAATATTTCAAGTCTGAACCAGCAGTCTTGATAGTCCCAAGACACATCAAAACATCCTTCTCCTGGAGGTGACGAACATGAGATAAGCACTTGCAGGTAATTTTTGATTGTTTCATTCGTTGAGTCTACGAAAAGAGCTGGGGTGTGTGTGACCGTCCAGGGTTGGCGACACATAGTAGTCAACAGCGAACGTCCATGTAGGCTTGGGTAATGACCAGTTTATGGTTTCAGTTCCTTGAGATCAATACCAGTGATCAATCTTCGAGAGCTACAGACTGCCATTGACGGTGCGACATAAGAGCCTTACAATAAATCGACTTGGAAAAGTCTTGGGAGGCTCGAGGCTGAGGAAGGAAATTGACAAGAGCTGTCGATTTATCGCTCCGAAGACACAACTCGACAACTGACCACAGTAATTGACTATACTTGACCCTCCAATCACGGCAATCATATTTGCAAAAGAAAAAGAAACACAGCCTACCAAGCCGGACTGATCCCGATGTCACCGGTGTTAGTTCATGGACTAATTTTTGAGTCGTTCCCCTTCGAGCTTGACTCCTCGGACCAGCTACTTCATCGGTGATGATGTAGCCTTTTGACTGCGCGTGGATCCGCAGTTACAGACGCCATGTTAGCCTGCATTAGCCAGAGAAGGAATACGCTCTGAGTCAGTAAAGCGGCAGCTTACACCCTGATCTAACCAACAAAGTTTTTCTTGGAAAAGCCTTGCTCCCGATGAGTGATAGCCTCACGCGGCTGGCCTAGCAGTAAAATTTACCCAAGGACCCTCGAGAAACTTTGCGGACGGACTCCTTTTTCCCAGGATATTCAATCGCATATTTATCGGGGGCTATTTTTCAATCTCGCACAAACCCTTGGCCAAGAGCAGCCGAAAATGGGCATTACCAATTTAAACATCTGCATCGTATGCCATATCCCCATATGACGGAGGAGTCAACACATGCATTTGTTCGGAACGTCGATGAACGTGTCCCTGTCTCAAAATGTTATGACAGTTAATCCAACCATTGGCTATGCATGCATCAGTCACGGATACTTTGATGCACATACTACCTAGGTACAGGCGAAGAATAGTTCCATGGCAAAAGCGTATAATCAGTATCTAGGTATCTGGCGTCCCGACTCTTGCTAAACATGCATGACCGCAAATTATCGTCACCAGTCGTAAGGAAAAGCGGTTGGGAACAAGAAACATTCGCGCAAGTCTAAACATGAACTACTGGAAGCATTTGCAGGGATCTGGAAATATTGTCAGCCGGCTGGCGGATCCTGCCAAAATGCGCCGTGGAGACGTGGCACGCGCCTTGAGATGAAATCCAAATGTCGTCGAACTTTTTTTTTCGTATTATTAGGACAATTTCCAGGGGCCATGCAGAATTGTGCTTGGCACATCGTGATGACTATGCATGTGGGATTAATTCGTAGAAGGTGCCCAGTTGAAGGAGACCCGTTGTCAGCATGTGATTTCATGGCCGTCATTTGCACGTGCTAATTGCAGACCTTATCAAAAGGGCCGTCGTTTTTTTTTCCTTTTCAGAACGAGCCATGCATATTTTGGTCATTTGCAATTCGAATTCTCGGTCCAGTAGCTGTTGAGTGGCGTATCAACCTCGCTTACATTCGGGGACCGTTCCATTGCGATGCATCCCAACCTCTGTGGCTGATTTGTGAAAGAAGAAGAAAAAAGAAAAAAACATATGCGAACAGCTTCCATAGTAGCAACTGTACGAGGAATCCCATTGGCTTCCTCAATCAGGAGCCGGAGAACATGACGGTTCGATTTCATGACTGGTCGTGCGCAAAATATCCAGACTGCATAAGTACATAGTACAGCTGTACTGCATAATGCAAAATAGCCTGAAGCATTGTCCCGATTGGTGCGCGACGTCAACGGACGCTGTAGGGCAAAACACAAAGCGGCCGGTTTTGAACTCTGCCACCTGCACAACAGGGTTTATTTTTCTGGTACTCCGTACAGTAACTATTTATTATAGTTCGAGGAGGGAGAGTTTCAACCTTGCTTTCAGCCGCCTGAGCTGCATGCAATCTATTTTGCCTTCCTCTTCACTCATCCTCTCCGCTCATCCCCTTTTTTTTTTGTCTACACTTTCTCGGAAGACGAACGCGCAAGACCGAGACTCAGGAGACAGTTGTTAGGAAGCGTCAAGAGTCAAGACTGAGCCTAGTCGTGCATTTGTGGGTCTATCTCTACAACATCTTTGTGTTTCTTTAAGCGCCCTGACTCTCTACTCTGCAGTGCGCAGGGGGTTTCAGCCTTTTGCATATCTGTAAATATTCAATATTCAATACTAAATACATATCGAATACAGGGAGTTCGTTAAGAATGGAGTAGGTGGGCGGGAACAACGGTAAACAGCTTACTCCGTAACTTACAGCAGGTAGGGTAATTTCATTCCAAGTTAAAAGTTGAAAGTAGTAAGTAGTAAGCAGTAAGTACTCCGTAAATTATTTGCTTCATTTATTTAACCTCCGACAATCCGGGCGAACAAGTGGGTCGACCCTTAACAACGCATCAGACACATTCTGATTGGCTGTTTTAGGTGTGAAATCGATTGGACAGGACGCGTTGGTTCCTGGATTGGTATTTGTCCTTGTTATTTTTGTATTTGGGCTGTATTATTTGGTATCAGTTTGTGTAATCTACCTGCAAGTCTTGGTGGTCCAGCTTCATTACGGACTGCTTCAAGAGTTTTTGTGTGATTGGTAGGAAAAAGATTCTCCATAGTAGAAGTGCGTGACATGGTCGAGAAGAGATAGTCACCCCTTGATCTGACGCCGATAGACAAATAGACAGACAAAATTCTTTAATCTGCTTTGTGCGACGTAGCGTACTCCGTACCACTCTGGAGTAAGTAGTAAGTATCCAGTACCCGCCAGGCCCCAGCTGCAAGTCACTCAAGGAGGGAACCCTCTCCTCCGTACTAAAAGTTACTTAAAAATTAGTCCTTTTCCCTAGGTATTCGGCGCTAGTCCAAAGTATATGCAACCGCTCGCTTTTTTTCCTTTCCACAAGTTCTTGCTGTTTACGGAGTAGCTTGTCTGTTTTTTGAATTTGTGTCAGCTGGGGCCGTATGGATTCTGTACACAGCCGAGTTGGTGCTAGCTGGACTCGGCCGAAGTTGATTTGAGATGGAAGCTTTAATAGAAGAGTATATCGAAGGGGAAAATACACTTCTCCATTCTCCTGAATCGACATGACCTCGGGACAGTTTCGTCCTGATTACACCGGACAGTGGACGCAGCACGTATCAATTACAGTGGTACTATTGTACTACGACTAATATTCGAGCGGGCTCTGAGAGGTCCATCCATCCTGATGCCGCCATGTGGGTTCGCAACTGAGCGCGACGACGGATGAAACAACCGCGCCAGGGCGATCTAGAATTGTTCCCCTGGCCCACCCCACCCACTAGGACCCATACATCAAATACCAGCCCGCTTCGGTTATATTACGGGCGGCAGAGTATTCCTTCATTATTTATGAATATTCTTATTCTTCTCATTATTACTCGCTTAGAGATTATTTACAACATTCTTAATTGAAATTTTGATTCTTTTAATTCAGAAGAGAAACGAAGAGTCACGACAACTCAGAAAGCACGTTGTAATTTGGTCAGATGTTGAGACCAGGAATCATGGCCATGTCCACTCCGAAGGAATCCGTGCATGACATGCCAAGATTCAAGAATTGCTGATTGGTGGACAGAATAGTGTAGGATCGTCATTTTTGCTTGAAACCCGCTGTTGTGATTGGCAGAAAGTATTCCTATCTGGTGTAATTTGTTTTTCTGTTTTTTTCACTGTTATTTTGGCACTAAACAGAGCATTGATCAAGCGATTGCTTTGTTGCGAACTCTTTTAAAGTAGCAAGTAACTTATTGTGTCTTTTTATTAATATACAATACGTACTGCCTTGAACTGCATACGTCCTCGAAAGGACTCCTCGAGTATAACCTCTTTCCCGTTGTTCCAAAGTTGTCTCTCAATCCCGATCAGCTATCTTCTTATGCACCTGCTCGGTAACCTGCATGCTCATCGAGATAGCGCGGGCTCGTCCTGACCAAACAATTTTCACGTTCAATTGCGTGTTCATGCAATCAACATCCAGGGCGCAAAAAATGCTAGATTCTCATCGAATCATTTTTTTTTTTCTTTTCCCTCTCGTTTGCCCTTTGTGTTTTTGGATATGCGAGGAGGATCCGATCTCTTGGCGCACTGACAACTGACGAACTTGCAGCCCTGTTCCCTTTTTAGTTGTCACCCTTCCTATTAATCCCTATTAATTCCCTTCTAGGTCCGGAATAGGAGAAAGTATCATAGAAAGTAGCCAGATTTGCATGTGCATTGCATGAAAAGATAAATATAGATTTCAACAATTGGTTCATGATCAGAGTTGGCCACACGGCGCTTGTAAGTGTTTCGGGTATGCATGTACTTCAGTGTACCTAACTACAAACTGCCACATCGTATGTACAATTGCTTCGTAAAATCTGTCTCCAAACGCTCTTGACCTATCATTTGTACCTATATCGATATGTATTCGTCTGACTGAAGTTATTCAAAGTTCTTTTTGGACCAGAATTGAAATAGTGTCACTAACTACCTAGGTACTCCGAGAGACTCAACTTAAAGTTCTGGACGGGAAAGGGAACGTCCGTACCACGTAGCATGCATGTATCTATTTGTCCTCCTGTCTTTGTGCTTGGCCGAGACCCATTCCCAGTTCTCATAGCCAGTGGGATCAATCGATATCGCCAACTTGCGATTTTTCTCTTTTCTGATTGATCGATCGATCTTTGGTCCTATTGGTGTACCTTTTTTTTCTTCCCTCATGGTTTCTTTCTTTCTTTCTTTCTTTCTTTCTTTTTTTTTTGTTCTGTTTCGTCTTGTCTTCTCTCGTCTCGTCCTTTTCTTTTCTTTTCTTTTTCGTCGGATCTTCCCTCGGCCCCCGCCTCGCCATACCCATTTAAGTCTGAACTTCGAATTCGTGCATCAGCGGTTGGTGTTATCTTATGTCAGTCAAGCCAAGCTTTCTCCATCCTTTCCTGCATACCGTTTAGCTACCTCGGACTGAAATTGTTGCTGATTCCGAGCTTGCAAAGTTGTGACAAGATTTGAGCGCGTAGGGTTTGGTTTCCGCCCCTAGTGTCGTCTCTTTTTTTACATAGTATTTCTTACTTTTACTTCACTGGTAATAGTCAACCATCCACACCCATGCTTGGTAACTATCGTACGGACCACGGGTAGTTCCCGCGTCTCGTTTCCTTGGTTAGAATCCACATGGGGCAGGGGCCTCGGAACTGGAAACTGGAGAGTGGAGATAGATTTGGAAAACGGGAAAAAGACTTGAAAATCGGGGGGACGTTTAGAAATTTTTCGTAGTGCGCGGGCGGCCGCAAAGTAGGCGCCTCCTAGGTAGAGTCAAGTAGTGTAGCACACTACTACTGGACGATGATTGTCGCAAATTCCCGCATGGATCGTACCGCGAATGTCAGGCTTAATCCCTGCCATATGGCTGGCAAGTGAGCCAATCGCAAAAGAAAGAAAGAGAAGAGGAAAAAAAAAAGAACGAAAGAAAACAAAACCAGACGAGCAATCTCGATTCTGGGCCCATGTCTATACATTATCCTCGGTGTAGAACAGAGAGAGAAAAAAAAACACACAGTCCATCTTATATGGATGTCCATCATCTGTTATTCATGTAAGCAGCAACAAAGAAGCAAAAAGTGAGAAGCCACCTGGGTCCCGCCTTGTTCTAGCCTAGACCGAGATCGATCAAGCTGCTGATGGATGTAATAAATTCATCTGAATTGGTTAGTTAGTAAAGTCAACTAACAAGCTAACTAAGAGTTAGTTAATAATTAACTAAACTCCTAGGAGAGTTGATTAGAAGTTGCACTAGTCTGTAGCTAAATAATTAATTAAATCAACCCTCACTCATAATTTATTCCTGTATTTATTTATTTATTTATTCACTAACTAATTAGTTAGTCAGTTAGTTAGTTAGTTATATGTCTTCCTTAACTAGTGCACTAACTAGGTAAGCAACTAATTGGCAACTGCGACTGTCCAGACTGCAAAAGCGCCTGCTTGTTTTTGTTTCTTGCCTTCGTTGATCGTTGATCATTGATCGCTCTTTCCGTGTCTTCCTTCTTTCCTTCTTCTTTTCTTCTCTTCTCTTCTTCGCTCCTTCCTTATTTTCACATCTCTGTCAGTGTCTCTCTTTCTCTCTCTCTCTCCTCCTTCCTTCTTTCCTTCCTCATCCTCTCACTTCTCCCATTCTCTCTCCCCCCTCACTTTTCCTTCACTTCTTTCTCCTCTCTCTCTCTCTCTCTCCCTCTCTCCACCAATTCTTTCTACGACCTCGTTACGGCCATTTTTATCCCTTCGCTACCATACACTCGCTTGTATACTCTCTCACGATCATGCTTGGGTGGTCATAAAAGTCTCTCATCGTCCTTTCACTTGATTGATACCTATTCTTTCCGTCCAAATCGCCTCAATTCGCCCCGTCCGTAGTTCCGAAGGAGAAGCACCCCGGGAAAGCTCAATTACTCAATTACAACAAGGTCCGCCTCGGCTTCTGCCTTGTAATAATCCCCATTCAGGACAGCCCAGGACAGCCCAGGACAGCCTACCTTGGAGAAAGAGAAAGACTTTGCTCTGTGAATAGATCCCTGTTCGGCGACTACGAAATACAAACAAGAACCGACGCTGCTACCTGGATACTTCCATCGCGTGGCTTCCATTCCCCCGCGCGCACCGCGCAAAGGAGTCCTTACTGACCATCTTGACTGGAGCAAATGTCGCTTTAATCTCGCCCTGGGGAAGTACTTATTCCACCATTTCGGAAACAAAAAAAAATCAAAAAAGAACCATTTTTTTCATTGCCTCGTTCATGTCCGCTTCTGCTTATCGGTGATCTGCATCTGAGCGTCCAGCGTCTTGTCCCTTCTTCTGATGAATGCGACCACGACCTCCAGTTGTCAAACTTCCCCATTGCGCCTCGCCCTGTCCTCCTGCTGTGTCTCCTTCAATTGCACGAAACACCCCAACAACCCCTTTGGCCGCGTGACGCAGCTAGCCATCTAGGTACCTCAACCACGATTTTTGGGAGGCTTTTTGTCCGTTTTACGAATTGTTGTACTTCCATTTAGTCTCTAAACCCGGCTGCCGCCCGTCGCTGCACCCTCGTGTATATCTGTTCTGCGCCGTCCTCCTACCGGCTCACCATCAACGCCTAACTCCACCTTATCAGTCGCGCGTGCGTGAGTGTGTGTCGCGCAAAAGTCAAGCAATCCGGCTCGATTTTGATTTATCCATGAAATCTGTGACATGTCGGATCAACATGGTCGCGAATGGACGGAGGAGGAGAAGGTATATCTTTTACTCTTATCCTTGCATGTGATTGGCGCTCGCTGTTGTTGAGTTTCCGGACATGTTGGATGCTCAATATCGGCATTCAAGCACATTGGCTGACAACGCTCCCTTATAGTATGATTTGCTCACGACTATACTGAGAAATTCCAGTGTGCCTGCAATCTCTCTTTTCAGCGTCTTTCAACAGTACAATGTTTCCGCACCGGGGCCCGACACGCCACTGCCATCAGGTATGATACATACTAAGTTACCGCTTGATTTCGACCAACAGAAACCTCGGCTTTGCTGTCGATCCTGTACATGAAAGTGAAGCTGATTGGACGATAGGTCGCTCTCTCAACGAATGTCGACACCAATTCGAAGCCTTATGGCAAGCCCATCAGTCTCAGTCGTCGTACCGATCGCCAGAGACCTGGCAAAATCCCGTCCCGCCGAATGCTTTCCCAGCTGCGAACCCAGCGCCATCTCATGCCGAGCCTCATCAACTCCCCCACGACGCATTTGGATCACGGAAAAGACCCTTCTATGCACCGGAAAAGCCTCCATTGTTTCAACGCCCAATCCAGCCACGACCTCCGATTGGTGGCAATGCATTCCCCGTGGAAAGCGGTTCGCCGGTCCCTACCTCTCCAAATTGGCCAGAGGGTCCCGGAGGTAGGAGCGCAGAGCCTCCCAAAAAACGGGGGCGGCCAAGCAAAGCTGAATCAGAGCGCCGCAAAGCAGAAGCAGAACAGCGCGGCGAAATATACCCACCCCCGAGACGTCGCGCTTCAACGACTAAATTGCCCACGACACCGTCTGGAGCTGCAAGTGCGACAAGTGATGGATCGATGGTTTCGCCTATGCAAACGGCACATACTCCTGACGTACACCATCAGGAGAGATTACTAGAGCCTGCTCCTAATAAAGATATTGCTTCTACTCAAGCGACGCGTCCGGGCTCACTTGGATCGGAAGCTCCAGATATGGATCCGGTACGAGGGATCATCAGGTCACAAGCAAACCAGGACAGAAGGCTCCCTCCGCCCCTTGAATTTAATGCTCAACAACCACGTCGCGAGTCGCTTAATGTTCACGACAGACCGCGCGAACACGCTTACCATGGCTTTCCTACGTCACGGCCGGACCAAAATCATATGTCCGCAGCATCTACGCGACAAACCGCGCAACATCCGGAGGGGGCACCTAGTACCAATGCAGGGTATTTACCAACGATGTCGCATCCGGCCGGAACAACGACTTAACGATTAACTAGCAACGTCGATGACTCCCTATGAAAGCGAACATAGAGGCACATCTATCACCAGCACGTTCAAGAATTCGTTCTCTGGTCCTAGGATTGGCAACGACTTTGCTAGTCGTAGAGGTACATAAAGGACACAAAAAAATCTTCGCTCTTGTTTTGGAAATTTCGTGGTACTCGATTAGTACTTTTTATCAACCCTTATGACGAGACCACTTCGAAGAGAGACCGCGAATTTCGATAGATCGATTAACTGATACAAACGCTTACGGATTTATGATGCATGTCGTATGCTGATATCGACTGAAATTTTTCGCATTTACTGGCTTGTCAGTTTTTTGCCTCGCTTGAAAGAGATGTGGTTTCCACACTGTTTTTTTCTCTCTCTTATTTGCTTTACCATAACGGCCGACATTCTATCCCTTTTTGAAGCTTTCCATTTACTTTGAACCTGCTGCACAGTTTTGAATCAACGAACGCTTGAAAGTTTATTTTCCTCTTGCTTTGGCGGGTCGTCTTGAATCTCATTTTTTTTTGGCTCTGATCTATTTTCTCTTTCTTGCATATGTATCACGTTACTACGTTCCAACTCGTTCCTTGAGAGACTTTCTTCCATAATTGAAGTTCAAGAAATTTCCTTCATTTCTCCCCCTCGGTGCTTTTTCTATTCGAGGAATTATTTTTGGAATTTTCTGTTTATTTCCAAGCCTTGCTATCGTTTCGAATACTGATCATGTACATGTGTCACGCCGTTTGATGCCATCAAAACAACTTGTACCTACTGCTTTCCCTTTTTTTTTCTGTGTGTTGCTGTTTTTCCGCTTTCCCTGAAATGGGATTATGTGTAATGTATATTAGACTTTTTGGTCCGGGAAACTATTTTTGGGACAAAATTGAGATATGCTAGTGCAACTGCAATTTGCAGATGTATTTGCGTACATTGATGACTGAACAAGACCTTCCTCTTTTGGCCCATGACCTTATTTTGTCTGGCTGGTTTTTGCATAGCTGACGCTTTTCTTGCGCAACCGACGTTATAGAGGGAAGTGAAATTGACAGGATGAATTTTTTTTATCGTACAGATGATTGGCGATTTACAGGTATTTGGCATGAATTTCTGGCTTGAATAGGTAGCCGACAAGATTCGGTCTCAAAAAATGGAGTATTTCCCCCAAATCAGTTCTCGTCCTCATTCTTTGCGCCGCTTTGTGGGTGTCTGTTTAAAGTATTAGCACCCGCTTCCTTTGCCATGGCAAAAGCATTGTTGACAGCATGTTCAGCCGAGGCAATAGCACCCGAAACCTTGTCACCGATCTGGACTCGGGCCGAATCAAGACTTGTATCGCATTGATTCTCATCACTATGCTGCTGCTGTAGCTGGTGAGGATGAGGAAGATGAAAGCTACGGTGCTGAAGAAGATGAGACTTTGCCTCCGAAGCGGACGACGAGGATAAAGGCGAAACCATTTTGAGAACTTCGTCAAGATGTTTTCTCTTACTCTCTACGCGCCGCGTCAAATAGACTGTTGTGGATGTTGGGTTTTGACTTGAGATGCTGCGGCGTTTGATTCGTTCAATCTCTTCACGATACGCGGTTTCGTAGATGTCGATCTCTGAGGCGCCTGGTGATTCGCTGACGATGGGGGTCTGATCTCCTTCTTCTCCTTCTCCTTCTTCTTCTTCTGCATCGGGGTTGTCGACGGCGGTGGCTAGAGGGGTGGATGATTGGGGGAATTCGGAAATTCCATCCATTGAAGTGTCGGGTGTTTGAAGAGGGGACAGGACTGGTCTTTTATGAGCGTTGTTGGCGCGATCACTTGCAGATCCAGGCTGAGATTGTGATTGTGACGGTGATGACGATGGCTGTTTGTTTTCGTGAGGGAGCATATCGCCTGTAAATTTTGAGGGTCCCACGCGCAGATACGGGACTTCTTCTTCCAGGAGATCTCGCGCGTGGCCACGAGTGCCCTGCGAGGTGCTGCGAGACGGAGAGATTTCTTTCCGCAATGCTGCCGCGGTTGCTGTGGCTTTCAAATACGATGCTCGAGCTTGTTGAGCCGTAGTGTCTGAATCTTGTCTCCGTGGTGATCGACCTCGTTCACTATACGACCCTTGCGAAGTACTTGTCGGACTTTTCCGGGCCAAGTCGTTTTCACTAATGACTTTCTTGAAAATTCCCAACGCTTCCGAACTTTCGTCCGGCTCGATTTGTAACGGTGGTTGAACCATATACGAGTCATGCTCCTGTCCTAAAATACTGTGTATGGCTGGCATTGCCTGGGATGGATTAACGAGTCTTTTAAACTTGCGGACAGCTTTCATCTGTGAAGCCGAGAGTGTGAGTTGGTTTCATTTTTAGAGGTATGACAGGGATCGCCTAATTGACGTACCACAGAAAAAAGATTTTGCACGTTGTGCGTTATGGCCGATACCATTTCTTCCTCTGTAGGAGGATCAACTACTTGTGCCGTGTTTTCTTCCTCTGTCAATAATGGATCTTCTCCCTTTCTAGTCACCCAAGGGTGATTCTATGGCTGACGTTAGTCTCGTTCGAGCGATCGAGCATTCAGGAGTCAGGACGTTCAGGGGTCAAAATAGATCGGAAGTTGAGGACTTACGCGTAACTCCGGCATAATGATTCGTTTGTTAGGGTCCTTCTCCAGGATTCGGCGCATCAGATCCTTGAAGTCTTCGTCTTGCTCTTCACTCAGATCGACCTCGTCAGTACGTATTGACTCGTAAAGTTCAAATATGCTTTGTTTCTCAAACGGGATGCGGCCATAGCGCAGACAGTACAAAGTTACACCCATCGACCATATATCAGCAGCTTTACCAGAAAAGTCGCCATGCTTGACAATGCAAAGCTCTGGAGGAAGAAACGCCGGAGATCCTGCCGATTTGGCAGTATACATATCGGAGTCCTTGGCAAACATTTCCGAAACGCCAAAGTCGACGACTTTGAGGACATCGTCTGAGGTTAGCAGACAATTATCTGGTTTGATATCCTTGTGTACGATGCCTTGGGCATGCAAGTATTCGATGCCGAGAATAAGATCGCGGAAAAAAAGTCGACATTTTTCGTCGTCGTAAGGATCGGATTTTTGATCTAGGCCGACTTTCATGATGACACCCTTTTTGCACATTTCCATGACCATGTATAACGAATCTTCAGATGGATCATCCAGCACTTCGTAGAGTGAAACCAGATTGTTATGATGCAGTTTTTTCATAATCGCAATCTCCTCCCTGATCAAATCTAGCGGATGGCCTTCTTGGGTTTCGTCTGTTCCGGAAGGGTGACGATGGAGTGGAGAATTGAATCCGGTACCTGGACGCTGTGGTCCGCGCAGTCGCCGAAGCATATGCGACTGCTGGCGTTTCTTCAGGCGGGCTTTTGAAAATTCCTTCACGGCCTAAACAGGACACAATTTCAATAGTCAATATCCGTTTTATCGAATGCCTCAGCTTGGATCCTCACATATTCGTCGCCGTATTGATCCACAGCAAAATGAACTGCGCCAAAAGATCCGCGCCCGATTTCCTGCTTGATGATGTACTGATTGATGCGGTGTTGCGCAGAGCCGTCATCTTGGCTTGTGGTGTACTCGGAATGAGCATCGAGAGTTTCCTGTGTTCAATTGATCATTTAGCTAACTGTCCAGCATTGTATGGTCGACAACATGGTGTTGTGACATACCTTGACACGATGTGGCGTGGTGCGTTCACGATGTTGGTGCCTTCGCGGGCTTTCGTACGACGAAGAGGAACTTTTTATGCGCCAAGTAAAGTTGAAATTAGATTGTTTGTGGTCTTTCCCGACAAAGACTTGGGATCGCATTGGTTCACCTACTGGTATCTCACTGGATTTGTAGCTCTGACTTGATCATGATCCGATTCCGCACTGCGTACGGGGCTGGGAGTAGAAGATAATGGAGGGGCATCCATGCTTATCGGCGGAGGATCAGGATGAAATAATGTGGTGCGCAAGACGGAGTCGCGAGCGGATGCATCAGACTATGCATCAAACTGTAAGGTATGAAGCCAAATTATATGTACAGAATATTTCTATTGACTGCAATATGATTGCAAGAATGAAAATGTATAACCAAGACGAGAAAGAAAAAGGTTGGAGATTCATTGAAGCGGGGAGAAAGAGCCAGACGAAACTTATCAGTGGAGATCCAGTCTAGACTCGGGATTACCCACTAGACCTATTCGAGAATGGTCCACCTGAATTAACTAACTTACTAACTACTAGTTAGTAGTTCGCTAAGTTAGTTAACTTACTAGTAAACATTCAGAACTGAGCAGCCGATGAGGTTGTTCCACAGACTCCGACTTTTGCCAGTTATTGGTCAGTAGGTAGTAGCACAGACTCGGGGTTTGGTCAATGCGTTTTGCGCTGCCGCGTCTCTGGTGACTAGCAGCAAGGTGAACGAACATAACGTATTTTACTAGCACTCCGGCCAAACCACCACTCCGGCCACCTTCAATTTAATATGAAAATCCATACATTTCTAT